>CAOLHI010000198.1:0-622500 GCA_948474755.1 Ctenosaura bakeri | reverse complement strand
TCTCCGTTGAATTTCATTTTGTTAGCCTCGGCCCAGGTCTCCATTCTGTCCAGGTCATTTTGAATTTTGATCTTGTCCTCTGGCGTATTAGCAACCCCTCCCAATTTGGTGTCGTCTGCAAATTTGATGAGCATGCCTCATCAAAAAAATTAATCTGTTGTTGTGATGTGCTTTCAAGTCATTTCCAACTTACAGAGTGACCTTAAGGTGAACCTATTGCAGGGTTTTCTGGGGCTGAGAGTGTGTGATGAGCCCAAGGTCACCCAGTGGGTTTCCGTGGCTGAGCGAGGAATCAGACCCTGGTCTCCAGACTGATAGTCCAAGGCTCAAACCACTACACATTGGTGGTTCTCATAGAGCTGTACCAAATGAAAATTGTAAGAAAGGTGAAGCCGACAAAGGAAAGAAAAAATTATCCCTGGATGCATTTTAGAAGACTTCAGGTGGTCTTTAGGAGGCTCACAATGATTTTGTTCACTTACATAAGGCTTATCCGACCTGGAAGTTTCCTTTCACATATGCATATTGTCAATTTTGTAGAAAAGGTTTGCTGAAAATTGGTGAACAGCACTATTTTTCTGTGGCGTAAGTGCTTATCTCAGTTCATGTTATGCCTCTCACTGGTACCAAATCTGTTAAAGAATTAATGCCCAGGAATAGACCTACTCCATTAACTGGTCTATACCTGTGATTGATGCAAGATGTTACATGGATTAAGAGGGGTAAGGAAATAACCCGAAAAGGGGTGGTAGGGATATATCAGCTCACCACAAGGTTTTAGAAGTGTTCTGAAAACAGCTTCTCTCGCAAAAAAGAACAATTCTAAGAAAGCATGTGCTGTGCTGAAAATAATAAAGGTTGTTTCCCTTTAAACATGCTACCTTAATGATAGAGGACATCTGTTTTATCAGTTTTGTTTTATAAAATGGCAGCTACTTCTATAATCCCTTACTGAAAAACAGTTAAAAAGAGGGACAGCAGATAAGCCTGCATCTCCGCCCAGCATGTTAAAAAAGCTAAGATTTGTAAGTCTGGCCACCAAAATGGAAATCAGAATTAAAATAGATGCTGCTGAAAGAAGTCAGCCAGGGATACCTTTGGAAGAAGCCTTTTGATGGTCTTCAGAAGGTTCAAAACGTTTTTGTTTCCTTTTGTGAGTCTTACCCGAACTGGTTGTTTCATTTTACACGGGTCTGTTGTTAGTTTTGCTGAAAAATGTGAGCAGCTGGTCGTCTTCTATGTCCTCTTGGAACCCATCCTCATGCCTTCCATGTTATTTCTGCTTCTGTTACCATATTTTCTGTTAAAGAACTCATTGTCAGGGGCCTGGGCCTGGCTGGGCCTGTCACTGCCCCTGAGGCCGCTGCGGCTGAGGGGCCTTGTCTGGAGGCCGACGCGGCCGACGGGTCGGGCCTGGAGGCCGTGGGAGAGGCTGCTGGGCCTGGAGCCACCTACCTAGAGGCTGCAGGCCCCGGGCCTGCTCCCGGGGCTCCGCCCACTCGTGGCCCCGATCCGCGGGAGGCCTGGGAGTCTGCCTGCGGTCCCGATCCAGAGGAGGCGACGGGCAGAGAGCTCGCAGCTGTGAGGCACAGCCCAGCTGCGAGCCCTCAGCCACATGGCCACGCCCGATTGGTCGGCCCTCAGCCACATGGCCACGCCCGATTGGTCGGCCCTCAGCCACATGGCCACGCCCGATTGGTCGGCCCTCAGCCACATGGCCACGCCCAATTGGCCGGCCCTCAGCCACATGGCCACGCCCGATTGGCCGGCCCTCAGCCACATGGCCACGCCCAATTGGCCGGCCCTCAGCCACATGGCCATGCCTGATTGGTCAGTGCCTGGCTTGGAGGGCTATTTGAGGCAGGCGCCGGGCTGTGGAAGGCACAGAGTGACAACTGTTGGTCAACTGTGGTCCTGCTGTCCCTGCCCTCGCCTGAAACCAGTCCTCCTGTTCCCTTAGTGAAGTAAGCTGCCCTATGTACTTTAACAGCCTGTGTTTATTTCTGTTAAGACTGCATTAAAGCCCTGCAACTCTAACCAGCTCCCCTGCCTCTGCCTGACCACCGCCTGGCACTGACACTCATGCCTAGGAACACATTTACTTTGTTAACTGAGCTATTCCCCTGTATCAAAGGAAGAACTACAGCGGCCCCTCCACTTTCGCAAGGGTTCAGGGTGCAGAACCCTTGCAGAAGTGGAAACACCACCTATTACTTCCCCTGCACTCTCTCAGCTTTTGTCGTGGCACATGTTCTCCACACCAGAGCCAAAGGCAAGAGAATGGGAAGGAGAAGCACCAGAGGCAGAGAAGAAAGGTGTGCAATGTGCCTTCTCTCCACCATTCCCTTGCTTTTTGCGTGCTCACCTTCCTTCTCTGCACCCAGCAAAATGGAAGGGAATGCAAAGAACAGAATGGCGGGGACATGTTTGCAAAGGTCAAGCCCATGAATGTAGAGAGAGGACTGTACAGACTTAGCTTTTGGTTTCAGTTTTCATTCAACTTCTGGATCTGCAGAAGTTTATGGCTCTCCAAGAAGAGTTTTTAAATGCAGATGATGATTAAAAAAAAAAAACACCAACATGAAACTATTTGCATAAACCAGTTTTGAGTTCGTATTAGTCTCAGGTTTGATACATTCCTAGTATTACAGGGAAAATTCGGAGACAAATCATCCCACTGAATCCATCAAGCAGAAATGATCCAAGGACAGGAAAGAGGTAATGAAGTTTCTTCTACCACTATAATCCCGACCCCTGGGGGGGAACAAACACAGACACAAATATAGGGGGAGATCCAACACAGTAACCATCTGGATTTTACAGGATAATTTTTCTTTTGTTCTTCTTGGGGAGGGACAAGTTGTGGGGGATACACCAAGGAAATAAGAGGTTAGCCCTGAGTTACAAAAGATGAGTGCTTAAGGCAGCAATGCTATGTATGCCTACCTAGGAGTAATCACCATCAAATACAATGGGGCTGACTTCTGAGTAAAGATGCATAGGATTGCACTGTTTAAAACAAAGGGAAGAAACCCAGCCAAGCAGTACTAATAATAATTAATGTAAGAAGTTGAGAGGAAGGAAGAACAGAGAAAGATGAGATAAGGGGAAAGCAAAGTATTAATTTAATTAATGCTTCATTATATCCCTATCAGATTCAGTAAGCTTAAAGGAGTCAGGGTGCAAAGGTCTCTCATCCAAGCCAGGGGCAAAGGAAGTTCTTCTGACATTGTAGGTAGGACAGCTTATCTCGACACCGCAAAGGATTTGGGGATGTCTGTGCTGCAGACATTGCCTGAAGGAACCACAGAGTCTACCAGTATCTTTCTGTTGAACCTCAAGCAGCCATATATCAAGGTCCCATCCATTTAGCTTCAACCACATTGTAAAGAATGACACACTATCCCCAAAATTCTTGGGGAGGAGACCACTCGCACTGAGGTGAGGGGAACCCTTTCTTCTTGCAGAAGGACCGAAAAGACACTCCTATGTGACCACCTTGTCTCTCTTGCTTCTCATCCTTGACTTCAAGCCCCAGAACAGAAAGGTGGGGAGTCACCACAGGTTCAACCCAAGTGCATTGCGGGTTCAGGGACAGGGATGATGTTGTCAACCACTGCTATTGCTGGAAGATTATGAGGAGCTTCAGTCCTCTTGAAGATGGGCAACAGGATACATCAACCAGCTCCACACAGAAAACCACTGGCTTTTGGGCTGATCTCAGTGGTTGTGGAGGTTATCCACCTGTGGCCCTTACTGGTTTCTAAGTCTTAGAAAAAGTACCGAGTGCCAGGGATTCTGGAGAAGCAATAGCCAAATACATATATGCATATCTCCTTATGATAAAGAGACAACCCAAAGTGGGTGAGGTAGTTACCAATATTGACAAGGACTTTGAAGTCAAAGCTATACCAGCAACAGAGATACTCTTTTTTTTTTCAATCAAATAGGGAAAAAAAGAAGAATTCACAACTATGAAGGTAATTTTTAAGATGCAGAAAATCTGTTTTATGTGACAAGTTAAGAATCTGTTACTATGGCTATCTAGTGTCAGGGAAAATAGACTGTTCTGCTTTCTGTGAGGATTATTACATATCATTTCTACTGCACTTTCTGTGTAAAAAGTGCCTGATGTGATCCAGCTGGGAGTAGTGAGGTAGATGTTGGCAATGAATGGCTCTTTAAACTAAAATTGTATTGGGATGTAAGGACCCAAGAAAGAAAGAGAGAAGAGGTCAAAAACATATTTGAGAGCTTGGAGGCTTAGAAAATCTGCATTGCTTACGATTGCCAAGAAGACTCTACTATTCACATTCATTCTCTGTCTCTCTCTCACAGAGTTGTACATGCATGCATACACACCATTTCTAACCATAGACAAAATGGACCAGTGCAAAAGTGAAGTGACCAAAACATGGGAATCCAATAGGTGCCATATTAGGTTATGGCAATGGTCCATCCACTCCTGTATCCCATTTCCATCAATAACCAGTTCTACTGGTTACTCTATAAAGACAGCCATAAGACTAGTACATCCAGTCCCTTTAACCCAGCGTCCCTTGTAGGGACACCAAGTATAAAATGGCATCCTTCTTTACATCTAAGAGCTAGATTAGAAAACCACCATGGCCTACTAGGTCAAGAGTGGAGCATCTTTTTTCAGCCCAAGGTTCACATTCAATTTCAGACAGGTTTTCAGAGGCTGAATTCCAGCAATGGGTGGAGCTAAAGACAAAAAGGTAGGGCCAAAACACCACAATATTTCAGCTTAAATTCTGATTGGCAGCAACTTAACCATAGGAGAGGCATTTCAACCTTTTAGAATGGGAAAGAAACCTATACACAACACTGAAAACAATCACATGATGGTACCAAAGACATGGCATAGAGAAGCTGGATTGGGACCACCAGATAGCTAGATTCCATTGCAGAGCCTGAGGTTCCCCCTACCCTGCAGAAGGCTGAGCACTGAAGTCAAATCAAGGTTGAAATCCACAGTCAGGTCACCTAAGTGATTTAGATTAACATGAGTCTCTTTTCTGTCCCACTTCTGTAAAACAGAAAAAAAAAAATAGGCCATACCATAATCCTGCGCTAAGAATTACTACCTCTGGCATCTCTCTCTGACTCTCTAAATTTAATTTATATCACTGGTCTCTGACTTCCACAGTTTAATTGCAGGGGATGGGAGGGTGACGCTCACAACAATATTCTTTTTTGTTTGTAGAAAGCTGATTTCTTAATTTCTCTGAGTATCAAAGCTCTCTCTGAAATCATGAGGGCAAGCAATTTAAAAAAAAAACAACAGAAAGTAGAATTCTCAGAATTCTAACAGTGCCCAACTGTGGATTAAATCATCCAAGAGAAGCCCCTACCACTTCACTTTCGTCTTCACTCCTGTAATTTTACTCCATGGAGTAGGCATCTAAAGATCCGCTAACATGTGGTAGCAGAATATCTTGGCTCACTAATGCCACTGAACAGGGTACAAGTATCAAGAAAACCATGGGAAGAGGGAGCAAGCTCATTGGATTACCCAAAGCCACTGTCAAAATCTTACCAATGTGGTCAAAACAGACGTCAAATGGTAAGCAATACGAGATAAAGCAGATGCCACAGGAAGTGTCAAAGACAGCCATTCTGGATAGGAGGGGGATTTCCAGCAATGAAAACAAACATCCCCGATTTTTCAAAAAATATGCCCATGGTGGAATAGCATTTGTGAGAAATGCTCAAACATGCAATGTCTTTGCAGAGGGTAGATCGAATTTGGAAGATTCCCCTTTTTCTTGCTTGTCTTTTTAAATACAGGTATATAAGTACATGTACACACACAAACCCGCTCTCTCTCTCTCTCTCTCTCACACACACACACACACACACTCCATTTCAATGGAATATGAACCATATTCCATAGAAGCCTACCTCCTTTTCATTTCACAATACAGAAATTCAATCATCATTCTTTAAAAAGATGTTTTGGGCCAGTGGTCAGATGGGGAAGGAAGAGAACGAAGGAAGAAAAGAGCAAAAAGAAAAGGAGACCTGGATAGGGGGGAATACACACTGTGTTTTGCTGGTAAAGAAAGCAAGCATTTCTCATCCTGTACTGTTTGCTACAACACATCCTGTTTCCCTTCTCTCCATCTGCACACCCTAACCTAATAATAATGTCAGTAATATCTTCTCCACTTCTAATGCGCATCTCCACACCTGGTGGGCCTAAAAGCCCAATTATCTCTGTCTTTCTGCGCCCCCCCCAACTTAATATACCCTGAGCAGTGGGGGAGAAAGAATGATGAAAGAATGTCATGGGCCATAGCCACCATCTCTCTGGAACAGACACACAAAATTCCTGGGGTCTCACTGTTTCTCTGCCATGTGGTTCTGGAGATGCTGTAACAATATCGAACTATTCCTAGAGATCTTCCCAGGCTCAGAGTGTGCAAAGTACTTCCCCTTGTCCTGTTGTACGTGGTGCTGGGCCAACCCACTACCCGTGCTGGAATTTTTCCCCAAACCAAGGGGAAAATAGGGCTCCAGTGCATCTCCCGAGTCTTGCTTCCCATCAGCCCCATGGTTCTTCAGGTGCCTTTCAGGGACATGACTCCCCCTTTGCAAAAGGATGGCTGAGATCTCTGTGTAACTCTCCCCAAACTCCAATGGACTCCCCTGGTCCCTCTCCTTGCCCTGGTTGCTTTTTGTTGGCAGAGCCAGCCGTGCACCCCTGGCTTTCTCTGCCGTGTGTTCTGTCTGGTGGCAGATCAGAGCCAGTCTGTCTGAGAAGCCCTTTCCACACTCAGGACACTTCAGCAACCGCTCCTTCGTGTGGTTGATCTGGTGGTGGGACAAGCCAGAGGCGTCTGCAAAGCTCTGCTCGCAGTCGTGACACTTGTAGGGCTTGGGGCTGGGATGCCGGATAAGGGCAGCCATTTCAGTGGAAACTGGGGCAGGCCGCTCGCCGGGAGGGGTTCTTTTATGAGGTGGAGTGACAGAGGAGACGTCTTGGGATGCACTGTCCCCCTGACGATCTGAACCAGGCTTCTCTTCTACACAAGCTTCCTGCTGGCATGCAAGAACTGAGCTGTCCTGCTGAAGTCCACATAAAGATGCCTTATCTTCAGCAGGGCTTCTCTGAAGTGCACTGTCAAGAATGTCGTCTGCTGGGGAGATTCCGTCATGTGCAGTAAGACTCGAGTGGCTCTGAAATGGCTGGCCTTCCAGTGAGATGATCTGATGGGAGCTAGGAACTGAATTTTCAGTGGCAGGTTCATCACTGGGGAAGATTTTCTGGAGTGCAAGAAGACATTTATTGGGAAACCTCCTCATGTGATTCTTCTGGCCTAGAGCAAAGTCTGAGTCACTGTTAAAAGATTCTTCAGGCTCATGACTTCCATCCGCTTTGTCCCCCTTGGGGCTGTTCTGCTGGAGCCTGAGGGTTGTGGTGTCTGTAAGGGATTGCCTGCACTCTGCACGTTGGTGTACCTTCTTACTGGCGTGTTCTGTCTGGTGTCGAGTGAGATCCTGGATGCCTCCAAAGCTCTGCTCACACTCAGGGCATTTGTACAGTTTCTCCTGCAAATGGGTGAGCTGGTGGTGGCAGAGAGCTGTGTGTTTACTGAAAGAGAGCCCACATTCAGAGCAAGAGTGGGGTTTCCCATGGCTCTGGCAATGATCTGCTAGTGCTGAGCTATCCTGGCAGCTTTCTCCACATTCCAGACAGACCCAAGCTTGCGTTTCCTGATGCTGCACCAAGACAGCCCCAGCTGCAAAGCTTTCCTGGGTATTGCTACATGTAAGATCCTTGGGAGATTTCCGGTCAGATCTAAGCTTTGGGTTCTCCTTAAAGCCCTTCCCACTCTTCTTGTGCAGAGCACGTGCCTTGCTCTTGACAAAAGTCCCTTCAAATGTCCCACGGTTGAGCAGTGAGTGCGTCTCCTCATGGTGTGCCAAGGCCAAGCTATCCTTGCAGTTCTGCCCACATATGCCACAGATCCATGACTCATGATTCTCCTGATGGCAGGCCAAGGCATGGGCATCACCAAAGGTTCTCCCACACTCGGTACAGATATAAGAGGTATGGCTTTCTCGGTGGTGCGCTAACCCTGCGCTGTCTTGGAAGCCCTTCCCACAAAGGTTACAGAGGTGGGCACCGTGGCTCTCCTGATGCTGCCCCAGTTCGGCAGCATCTTTGCAGTTAAGCCCACATGCAGCACAGATCACACTGCCCTCTCGACAAAGTGACAGCGCATGGCCATCCTCACCACTTTTCCCACACGTGTCATCCCCTGGCTCTTTAGTCTCTCCTCTTGCCACACTGCACTTCCCCTTCTCCTCTTGCTGGTGGTGCTGCAGTTCTTCCTCCTGCGCAAAACGTCGCCCACAGCCATGGCAGACATGGGGCCTCTCCTCCATGTGGATGCGCTGGTGGGTAATGAGGTTGGAGCTCTGGGAGAAACGCCGGCCACACTCCTCGCAGTGGTATGGCCGCTCACCGGTGTGCGTCCGGCGATGCTGGGTGAGGTGTGAGCTGCGGACGAAGGCCTTGCCACAGTCAAGGCACGCATAGGGCTTCTCGCCTGTGTGGATGCGCTGGTGGCGGATGAGAGTGGAGCTCATGCCAAAGCACTTGCCACAATCCGCACATCGGTAGGGCTTCTCACCCCGATGGATGCGGGAATGGAGAGTGAGGTTTGAGGCCAAAGAAAAGCTCTGGCCGCACTCGGCACAGGCATATGGGCGGCTCTCACTGTGGCACCGCCGGTGGCGCTCCAGGGCCGAGCTGAGTCCAAAGGTCTTGCCACAGTCACCGCAGCGGTAAGGTTCCACCCCCATGTGGAGCCGCTGGTGCTTGACCAGAGTGGCCCCATGGCCAAAGCGTTTCCCGCACTCTTGACACTGGTAGGGCTTCTCTCCTGAGTGGGTACGCTGGTGCTGGATGAGTTCTGAGCTCTGGATGAAGGTCTTGCCACAGTCATTGCACCGGAAGGGCTTCTCCCCAGCATGGATCTTCCGGTGCTTGACCAGGTTGGCGCTCTGGGTGAACCCCTTGCCGCACTCCTCACATTTGAAGGGGCGCTCACCCGTGTGGGTGATCTGGTGCTGGATGAGGTCTGAGGAGCGGTAGAAGCTCTTGGGGCACTCTGGGCAGCGATAGGGCTTCTCACCGGTGTGGCTGCGCTGGTGCTTGATGAGGTTAGTGCTCTGGGAGAAGGCCTTGCCGCATTCCCGACAGACATAGGGCTTCTCCCCCGTGTGGGTGCGCTGGTGCTGAGCCAAGTTGGAGCTCCAGGAAAAGGCCTTGCCGCAGTCACCACAGACATAGGGCTTCTCCCCTGTGTGGGTCCGCCGGTGCTGGACCAGGTGGGAGCTCTGAGTGAAAGACTTGCCACAGTCAGTGCAGGTGTTGGGGCGCTCTCCTGTGTGGATGCGCCTGTGGCGCACCAGCTTGGACCACTGGCTGAAGGCCTTCCCACACTCGCTGCAGGGATAAGGGCGTTCTCCCTTCCCACGGGGTGGAGGTCCTGCAGTGGCCATTGGCAAGCCCCGCTTCCCTAGACGGCTTCGGGACTCAATATATAAGGCATCCATTTCCTCCTCCTCTTCCTCCTTCAAGGGTTCTGCCATCTCTCCATCACCTGGCAAAGGAAAGAGAAAGAATTAATCAGGGAGCGTCCAGAGGAGGGCGACCAAAATGGTGAAGGATCTGGAAGCCATGCCCTATGAAGAATGGCTTAGGGAGCTGGGTATATTTAGTCTGCAGAAGAGAAGGTTAAGAGGGGACATGATAGCCATGTTTAAATATTTGAAGGGATGTCATGTTGAGGAGGGAGCGGGCTTGTTCTCTGTCACTCCAGAGACCAGGACAAGGAGCAATGGATTCAAAGCTGCAGGAAAGGAGATTCCACCTGAACCTCAGGAAGAACTTCTTGACGGTCAGAGCTGTCCGGCAGTGGAATCTGCTGCCTCGGAGTGTGGTGGAGTCTCCTTCTTTAGAGGTTTTTAAGCAGAGGCTGGATGGCCATCTGTTGGGAATTCTTCTTGATGAGTGTTCCTGCATAGCAGGGGGTTAGACTCGATGGCCCCTGGGGTCTCTTCCAACTCTATGATTCTATGAGTTGTTATTGTTGTTATTATTACTACTATTAATTAATTAAGGTGGGGTACAACAAAAACTTAAATACAGTTAAAAACACATCACAGATTAACATACACTAAAAACACACAAAACCATTTAAAATACACCAACTTAAAATTCATAGTTAAAACTGACTGGGTAGGCCTGCTGGAAGTGATAGGTCTTGAGTACTTTTTAAAATTCAGAACAGCATGTTTATCTGTCAATTCTCTTCAAACTGGTCATTCCTGCCCTGGTGGCGCAGTGGTTAAATGCTGGTCCTGCAGCCACAAGGTTGTAAGTTTGATCCTGCCAGGCTCCAGGTTGACTCAGCCTTCCATCCTTCCACGGGTCGGTAAAATGAGTACCCAGCTTGTTGGGGGCAACTGTATGCATTGTAAACCACTTAGAAGGCACTTAGCTGATAAGTGGTACAGAAATACACACGCTATTGCTATTCCACAGCATAGGGGCAGCTGACAAAAAGATCTTCTGGGTACCCGTTGCCAGTCTAGTCCTGGCTGTTTTAAGTAAATGGCCCCCAGAGGACCTGAGTGTACGGAGCAGACTGTATGGGAGGAGGCAATCCTGCAGGTAAGTTGGACCCAAACCATGTAGGACTTTAAAGGTAATAACCAACACTTTCTACTTTGCCAGGAAACTAATTGGCAGGCAGTGGAGTGATTTTACGAGACTGAGATGTGTTTATTTATTTATCTGTACGCTTAGTTAATATCATACCTCTCCCCCAGTATCAGAATCAAAAGACCTAAAAACTTAACTTTGCTGGGCTGTGCAAATATTTGGTACCTTATCCAGATGGCAATTAAGGGGGGAAAAGAGTCCCTTCATTCATGCAAAAAAAAAAATCTATCTTTATTTCATTTGTTTAAAATGTTTCCATATTTCCTCCCAACCCTGCAAGATTTCTGAAACAATGTGCAATGGATAATCTTGACCAAAATCCTGGATCAAGGAGATGTTGCATAAAGTTCCACTGAGCAGATATGTGCCACCTCTTCCCTTCCATGTAGGGCAATTATAGTTGTTCCTGGATTCCCCAACCTACAAACTCATTAATCTAGAATTCTATGAAGAGCAATGAAATTAGAGGTCATGATGAGAGAGCAAGAGAGACAGGAGCAGAAATTAAGGAAGGTAACTTAGAGAGAGGGAATATTATCACATATGATGGGTAGAGAATGAAATTTCTGACATTTAACAAATAACATGGAAGGAGATTGTGGGAGGGGAATCTTCATCTTTAGGGAAAATAGGTGAGCTGAGCCTGTGACGGTTATGACTGGGAGGGAAAGAGTGGTGGACCTTCTTCTCCTTTGTTTCAAGACTAACCTGCCCCCTTTCCTATGTCCCACCTGCATGGATGATACTCAGCATATCTCCTTCATCCAGAACTTCAGGATCATCATGGTCACATGTCTCATCCCTTGTCCCTGGCACATGGGAGACAGTGGCAGGAACATTTTCTGGGTGATCTGAAAACAGCACATGAAGAGCAGCAAAGTTAACCACGGCTTCAGAACTCCCTGGGCAATAACCTTGTGTGAGTTGTCCGCTACAAGACGTATCTACAGCTTTCACATAACCCTGTAAGGAATCTTGGGTTTTTTTCCATGTAGGAGGAGATTTGTAAAGGTCAACCAACTTCTCCAAAAGATGCTACTGATTATTACCATCACTACTGATCACCTCCCATAATACATAGCTGCAAGTCCACAGAGAACATAGTCCAGGCAGAAGGAGGAGCTGTTTTTAGTTTACAGGCCCAGTTGGTGCCTCATATGAACTAAGTCTAAGCCATGTGCAAGAAACTCGGGGGCATTTTCACCCTATGCTACAGACAGAGGTTCAGAACAAGCCTTTTCTCCAGTTTCAAGCCTTGTTTCTCCAGAAGTTTTGGACTTTAGTTCCCAGGATGCACCTTATCAGAGATTCTAGGAGTTCATATGTAAAACATCCAGAGGGCCAACAGTTGAGGGCCACTGCTCCGGTTGGTCAATATACATGAAAGGAATCCCTGAAGCCAGAGAGTTGGAAACAATTAATTATTTGTGTATCTCTCTCTATAGCAAGTCCATATGCCAACAGTGACTCAACCCAAGGTATCAGGCTGTGTGAGCGTATGAGAAGAGCCTGTTTTGCTGTCAACCGCTCTCCACTAGGTGTCACTCCTCCTTCGAGAAGGGCACAGAACCACAAGGCCTTGGTCTACAAAACCAATCCTCTAAACCAGAGCTTTCCAAACTTTTCATGTTGGTGACACACTTTTTTAGACATGCATCATTTCATGACACAGTAATTCAGTAAGTAATTCAGTCAGCAACCCCTCCACCTGAGGCTGGCTCGCCACCCTCACTGGGGTCTTCCTCTGCCTGGGGTGGTGGCGGTAGAGGCAGCCCCCTTTACCCAGGACAGGCCTGCCGCAGTGGTGGAAGAGGCAGCCCCTCCACCCATTACATTTGTGCGACACACCTATACACTGCAGTCGACACATTAACATTTCATGACACACAGTTTGGAAAGCTCTGCTTTAAACAGCTACTCATCAGATGCCTTACTCCAACTTTCCCCCACCAGGAAGGGCTGCAAATATTTCTTAGAACTCTAATAATCATCCCTGACCAACCACTTGCCATGCTGGCTGAGGCTGATGGGAGTTACAGTCCAAAATGTTTGGTAGGTAGCATGTTCTTTCACACACATAAGACTCCACAGCAGGAATGGGAATCAAGCAACCTGCCATCTGCTATTGGATTGCAACTCCCAGCAGCCCAGCCAGCCTTGCTCATGATAAGAACACTGGGAGTTACAGTCCAACAACATCAGGAAAGGTACACTTTTCCCAACCCTGAGCTACAGCATACCAACATGAAATTTAAGGCTTTCTTCTTAATCCATAAAGCCCTAAAGACCATGGGACCAGATTATCTAGGACACCATCCTCTTTTCTATAGGGTCCTGAAGCCACACAGCATTTACTAACAGCAGTCACTGATAAGTGGCATCCTCTTCCCTTGGATATCAGCCATGCTCTTACAGTTCTTACTTTTTTGGAGCATTTTCAGGGCACACTTATTTTCGTAAGCTTTCTGGGTGTAGCTCAGCCAAAAATCTGGACAAAACAGTGAGCTACGGACATACCCAAAGAGATATCAGTTTCTGAGTTCTCCTGCATGCCTTCTTCCCTGTGCCGGCTTCCCTGGACACTCAGTCTATAGTGCTGCAGTTGGCAGGATCAACAGTATCTGAAACAAGAAAAAGCCTCATTCTTGGGTAGCAAAATTGTCCCTACAATTAAAGCAGGGATGGAACAGCAATCTACCTACAGGAGTGCGATGTGAGTTTCTAAAACAGGGGTAGGCAACTGTGCAAGACTAGGGGGTCACATTAGACCTTCAGGAGAGGGCCACACACCTTCATTCAGGTATTCACAATACCTGTGAAATAAATGAATAAATAAAATTGTTTCCTGAAAATGCCCTCTGTCACTAGGCACGTTCTCCATCCCACTTCATTACCCTTAGCCTATCACCTTCCTGGCTGCTCAACATATTTGCTTGACAGTCCTTGGGACAAAGCATCAGATAAGCTTACCCTGTATTCTGTCTCTTGGCAATGCTAAAAGCTGACAAAGAGAATGAGGCCATACTGGCCATGTACTTGTCTTTGGAATGTGTGGATAAGTAGCAAGGAAAAGCTTGCATGTTGCAAGAATCTAGGAAGATGCCATGTGCCATGGGCATCATGGTGTTACTTCTGTGAGACCCCTGACAAGCATGGCAGTCTATCTACTATCAGTAATAATTAGCAGACTTTGGCCATTTCTGCCCTACACTGTTATAGTGCTATTATTCCACTTTCAACATTCTGTGGAATTTTAGGGTTTATAGTTTACTGAGCCCCAAGAGCTCTCTGGCTGAGAATTCTAAATGCCCTTCTCTAAACTGCAAACCCCAGGATTCCATAGGAGGTTGAAAGTGGAATAATAGCACTATAACAGTATAATGCAGAAATGGCCTTTATTGCCACTGCACTAGAGTGGTCAAATACAGGACTCTATCCATTGCTCCCCCAAAATCACAATGTTATATGTGAGGAATGAAAAGAATAGCACTGTGATGGGGCTAAAAATAAACTCACCAAAAGCACTCCGCGCATCACACCAGCCTGACTTGGAATGACTACTGATTAAAGTTAAAGAAGAAAGGGCAAAAGCAGGGCTACAGCTGAATATTAAACATAATGACCACCAAGGATTTATATAACTTTAAAGTGAATAATGAAGACACTGAAATCGCCAAAGATTTTCCATACCTAGGTTCAGTCATTAATCAAAGCAGAGACTGTATTCAAGAAATCAAAAAAAGACTAAGATTTAGGAGGGCAGCTATAAAGTATAAAAACATACCACTGAATACCAAAGTCAGCATCAGCCATGCCATATTTCCCATTTCTGTATGTGGTTCAAATTTCTTTCTTCACTAGGACAGTGAAGAAAGCCGATAAGAAAAGAATCAATTCATCTGAAATGTGATGCAGAAGGAGAATTCTATGAATGCCATGGATCACTACAAAGACAAAGAAAAAATTAAGACAACTAAAGTGAGGCTCTCATGCTTTGGACATACCATGAGATAACATGACTTGCTGGAAAAGTCAATAATGCTTGCTAAAACTGAAGGCACTAGGAGAAAATGGAGACAGCACTACAGGGGGATTGACTCATTCAAGGAAGCCACAACCCCAAGTTTGCGAGACCAGACCAGGACTATTGATACAGATTATCTTGGAGGTCTCCGATTCACAGGGTCAATATAAGTCGAAGCTGGTGAGACAGCAAGCGACAACAAAGACTTTTATACCTACTTTCCATGACAGTAATTACTTCTGAAGATCTACAGACAAAATACACAAAACAGCAAGACAGAGAAATGGCAAAATCTGTCGCTGATCATAATAGATTGTGATAAACAACCGGAAACTGGCTTTTATCGTTATGAACATATATCATTCCAGCGCACAAAGCTAGCATAATGTTTATATGCGCCTTCATCCTGTCAACCTGGAAATATCTGCATGTTCATTTCTAAACAGATCTCTCTCTCTCTCTCTTTTATTTTTAAGCCCTAGGAAACTGGCAAAATTGCCGTGGCCCCAGCTCAAGCCCTCAATGCAAGCCACCAACAAGCAAAAGGACATAAGAGGGTTAAGATCTGTGCAAATGGAAAACCACGAGGGAGCCAGATGGTGCTGCTGTTTTATCAAATTCAGGCATCTAAACTGCAGATCCTTGTTTTACATCTGGCGACTACACGCTACTGCTAAACTGCGCTTTCGCAACTGGGACCTATCAGGAGCTGCCAACTCCCACAGAGCCAAGTCCAGATACAAAGTCCTCTTCCCTGATTTCTTCATGCCTGGAAGGAATGTACACACACTTAATTGATGCTATCCTTATAACCTGGGTGTGTTGGGGCCCTGCCACAATCTGCAGGGGTGGAAGGCAATAAGAAAAGAGGAAGACTGTATTACAGATGGATAGACTCAAACAAAAAAAGACATGTCCCTGAATCTGTAAGACCTGAGCAGGGCGGCTTATGATAGAGTTACTTCGAGGTCTCTCATCTGTTGGGTCACCAAGACCATCTCCTCACTAGACTATTTATTATAGCACTATTATTCCGCTTTCAACATCCTATGGAATCCTGGGGTTTGCCTAAACTGCAAATCCCAAGATTCCATAGGATGTTGAAAGTGGAATAATAGCGCTGTAACAGTCTAGTGCGGAAATGGCCCAAGAGTCAAGGTCAACTTGACAACAGTTAACAGCAACAAACGGGGCAAAGATAAAAACTGAGGTTAGCCAAGAAAGCAGGTAAACTCAAAAAGGGTAACAAATATCATAACACAGGAATCTCCCTCAATGCTCTTTATCCAGCTGGCCATCCTCCATATTTATTTGGACTACACGTTCCATGAGCTCCCTCTGCCCAGCCAATCAGCAGGGATGATGGGAGCTGAAGTCCCAAGCATCCAGTGTCAGGACAAAGGCCATTTCCGCACAAGTCTGTTATAGCACGATGATTCCGCTTTCAACCTCCTATGGAATCCTGGGGTTTGCAGTTTTGGGAGGGGCCAAGTGGCCCCTCCCAAAACTGCAAACCCCAGGATTCCATAGGAGGTTGAAAGCGGAATCATCACGCTATAACAGGCTCATGCGGAAATGGCCAAAAGCTTGCTTTCTCATCTGACCAGCAACAGCACTGACAGGCTGATGACTGGGATATCCCCAATCCTGCTATCCCCTCATCTTTTTCTGCTATACTAGCCCTCCTATCTCACATCTTTTGTGACAGAGAACACCAACAAGAACACCTTCTCCATGCAAAATGTATGTGCTGCCACTGGAGTATGACCTCTGTGCAGCTGGACAAGACCAGCAGTAGCCTGGCGTCCAAAGGCTGTTGAATAAGAGACATCTTTGGGGTGAGAGACAAGAAAAAGACTCGTATGAAGAGCTAAGGAAGAGGCCCTATCATCATGCCTAGCACTCTGTGGAACATAAAAGTGAAAAAGACAGGACTCTGCCCCAAGGAGGTTACAGTCTAAATCAGAGGTGGGCATAAAATCATAGAATCATAGACATGTAGAGTTGGACGAGACCACACGGGCCATCCAGTCCAACCCCCTGCCATGCAGGAACACCCTCAAAGCACTCCCGACAGATGGCCACCCAGCCTCTGCTTAAAAACCTCCAAGGAAGGAGCCTCTGCTACCCTCGGAGGCAGCAGATTCCACCGCTGGACAGCCCTGACCGTCAGGAAGTTCTTCCTGAGGTTCAGGTGGAATCTCCTTTCCTGCAGCTTGAATCCATTGCTCCTTGTCCTGGTCTCTGGAGCAGCAGAAAACAAGCCCACTCCCTCCTCTACACAGCATCTCTTCAGATATTTAAACATGGCTATCCTGTCCCCTCTTAACCTTCTCTTCTGCAGACTAAACATACCCAGCTCTCTAAGTCTATCCTCATGGGGCTTCATGGCTTCCAGGCCCCTCACCATTTTGGTCGCCCTCCTCTGGACTTGCTCCAGCTTGTCAATATCCTTCTTGAATTGGGGTGCCCAGAACTGGACACAGGATTCAAGATGAGGTCTAACCAAAGCAGAGTAGAGTGGTACCAGTACCTCCCTCGATCTAGACACCATACTCCTATTGATGCAGCCGAGAATTGCATTGGCTTTCTTGGCTGCCGCATCACACTGCTCACTCCTGTTCAGCTTGTGGTCTATGAAGACTCCTAGATCCCTTTCACACCTATTGCTATCCAGCCACGTGTCCCCCATCCTATATTTCTGTATTCCATTTTTTCTACCTAAGTGTGCATCACGCAGCTCTTCAGGTGTTGCCGGGCTGCAACTCCCAGTATTCATCACCATTGGCTACTCTGACTAGGGCAGATTATGCCTGACTTTAACTCCAGCACTGATGCAAACAACAAAGAGGAGGAAGGGGAGAGTTGAGGGGTAAAAAGGGTTGCAATCCCAAATATACTTACTGAGGAGTAAGCCCTATTGGTCATAATGGTAGTTATATATTTCTGAGTAAACATATTTAGGGTTTCCCCAGGTAGTAACCATGTTTGCTGAAAAAATGGGTCTTACAGGTCTTTAAAGATTAAGGCCATTTCCGCACTAGACTGTTATAGTGCTATTATTCCACGTTCAACATCCTATGGAATCCTGGGGTTTGCAGTTTAGGGAGGTGCCTCAAACAGCCTACGGTGGAAATGGCCTAACAAGTTATATTTGACGTACACTTTTTAATCTTGTTAATCGTTAAGGCAGGAGGACACAAAACATGGCCTTCCAGATGTTGAGACTGTAGCTCCCAGCATCCTGCACCACTGACCGTGCTGGTTAGGGCTGCTGGGAGTTACAGTCCAAGATTTGGAGAGCCACATTTTTTCCATGCCCACTTTAAGGGGCCACAATACTCTTTGTGAAAGATACAACTGAGATGCATGGCCTCCTTTTGGCTAACAGTAAATAAACCAAGGTTCATATATGATCACATCAACCAATAACCCAGTAGAACACTTTTTGATTATTTAAAGATCCAGTTAGCCATACACTGCCTGCTGATTTCTGCTATTACATTTTTCATATAGGTAAAGCTAAAAGGAAAAGCAACAGTGGAAAGCAACAGTGAAAATGGCCATAAAGGAGCAAAAAAATTAAATAAGTTGGAGGGGAGGGGGAGAGAAGAAAGCATTTGATTTGCATCTATGGGCCTTTCTGCACTACACTGCTATAGTGCTATTATTCCACTTTCAACATCCTATGGAATTCTGGGGTTTGCAGTTTAGGGAAGGATATTTGGGATTTTCAACCAAAGAGCTCTTTGGCCTCAGGAAACTACAAGCCCCAGAATTCCACAGGATATTGCAGGTGGAATAATAGCCCTATAACAGTGTAGGGTGGAAAAACCCTAATCTGCTACAAGAGTTGCATCCTATTTTTAACAGGAATTGTCCCCCCAGCCTTAGCGCCCCTCCTCATCCATTGCTCTACCAGTCACCCCTCCTCCTATTCTGCAGCAATTGATTCAGAATTAATGGGAGAACTGCCTTGAGGGGCAGAGTTCGAATTCGCAGCCTCTGCCAGCTACGATCTCTTGACAGTCGAGCCTGAAAATCCACTTCTTAGGCCATTTCCGCACGAGGCTGTTATAGCGCGATGGTTCCACTTTCAACCTCCTCTGGAATCCTGGGGTTTGCAGTTCTGGGAGGGGCCGGCCGGCCCCTCCCAGAACTGCAAACCCCAGGATTCCAGAGGAGGTTGAAAGTGGAACCATCGCGCTATAACAGCCCCGTGCGGAAATGGTCTTAGCCTATATAAGCCTTATGCATGTTTACTTCCGAGTAAGCCTAGCCAAACTCAGGCCATTTCCGCACCAGACTGTTATAGCGCGATGATTCCACTTGCAACCTCCTCTGGAATCCTGGGGTTTGCAGTTTCCCTACCGAAACTGCAAACCCCAGGATTCCATAGGATGTTGCAAGTGGAATCATCGCGCTATAACAGTCTAGTGCGGAAACGGCCGTGGGACTGTCCCTCGGAGGGACGGGATCGTCTTGCAACCTTGGCTGCGAGCAAGGCAGGAAGGGTAAAGCACGATTAATCCACGTCCAGGTACAAATCCCCTCCGAGCGCAGGAGCAACAACCCCTTTTCCTGTTTTTAACTCAAGGAGAACAATTTGCAATAATCCGATCCACCTATTTCGCTGCCACCCCATCTTTCGTTTGCAAATAAACCACCCACAACAAGCGCCCGTTTATAACCCACCTCTCTTTTGTTTGCAAAAAATAGATATATATATATGCTGACAACCACATGCGCCCATTTCCCAGCTTTGGCCCTTTCCGCACTAGGCTCTTATCGCGCGATGATTCCACTTGCAACCTCCTCTGGAATCCTGGGGTTGGCAGGGTTGGAATCATCGCGCGATAAGAGCCTAGTGCGGAAAGGGCCTTGGCGGCCCGCTCTTCCCCACTCACCCTTGCAGCCGCCCCTGCCCAGAAGACCCCCTCTTCGCCCGCATCGGGCCCGGGGGGGCGGCCCGCCAGCAGCCCCCTCCGGTTCCCCAGCCTCCCCGGCGCAGGGTGACTGGGAGGGAGGGAGGGAGGGAGGGAGAGGAAGTTCCCTCCCCTGCCCGGGTCCCCTCTTCCGCCGGCCGCCGGCGAGGGAGAGGAGACGGCGGCTCTCTATGGTGGTTAACCGTTTCACCGCAAGAGAGGCGGCGGCGGCCAGGCGGGTGGGGAGGCAGCTGGGGCTCTTGTTTCCCTATATTGGAGAACCTGTGTTTTAGGGGGTTGGTGGGTGGGGAGGACTGGTTATGTTTTAATGCTTTTAATGTGTTTCATGTAGTGTTGTAGTGTCGCCTCGATCCATGGGGAGATTTTAATTATTATTATTAATTAAATTTAATTAATTTAATTAATTAATTAAATAAATATTTATTAATAAATATTTATTATTTATTATAATATTTATAATAAATAATATAATATTATATATAATATAATATATAATATTATAATACAATATTTATTATAATAAATATTTATTATTAAAATAAATAAATATTAATTAATTAAATAAATATTATTGTTGTTAGGTTTCGGGGGAGCCAAGATCCCTGGGTTCCTCTATTGGAGGGCGTTTAGGTTGTGGTGGAGCTAGGATGCCTTTTATAGAATCATAGAAATGTAGCGTTGGAAGAGACCCCCAGAGGCCATCCAGTCCAACCCCCTGGCAGATTCTACTGTGGCCACGTGTGCCACACAATGCCAAGGTAAACAGCAGCTGCCACCAAAATGGCTTACAGAGCATGTGTGAACAGCAAGGCAAGAGAAAGAGAGCAGATAAACCTGCCACATGAGTGACCTGCAGCAAGTGTTTCATAGAATCATAGAAATGTAGAATTGGAAGAGACCCCAGAGGCCATCCAGTCCAACCCCCTGCCATGCAGGGACGTCCTCAAAGCACTCCCGACAGATGGCCGTCCAGCCTCTGCTTAAAAACCTCCAAGGAAGGAGACGCCACCACATTCCAAAGCAGCATATTCCAAACAGCCCTGACTGTCAGGAAGTTCTTCCTGAGGTTCAGGTGGAATCTCCTTTCCTGCAGCTTGAATCCATTGCTCCTCGTCCTGGTCTCTGGAGCAGCAGAAAACAAGCCTGCTCCGTCCTCAACATGACATCCCTTCAAATATTTAAACATGGCTATCCTGTTTCTGGGAGCCTGTTTAGGAAGAGGAAAGTCTCTTCAGGTCCTTTTCGGGGATGACATTTTGCTAGGCAGGGGGCGCGGCCAGGACTTCAGAGTTCCCTTCTGGAAAGGCGTGTAGGTTTTTTTGGGGGGAGGGGAGCCAGGACTCAGGGGTGCCTGGATCAGCTCTGTGCGCCTTTGCGCCTTTACGCACAGCCTTTCCGTGGCGCCGGAGGTTCTTTTCTTTCTATCGCAATGGAGTGACTTTAGGGAACCCAGTCTCATCTAGGTTCCAGCCCAACAGGAAAAACGAGGTTTACAGTAAGCTCACCCCGCTTTTTGAAGAGCCTGGAGGCAAAAGAGGGGGGTGCTTTTGAGACTTGAATAGCTTTGCTCTGGCGGCATAGAATAGTCAGGCACTTCAGCCAGGACGTCCTCCCGCTGCCCTTGTATTGCATTGTAACTGGGGCTGCACCTGTTGGATTTCTGGCTGTCGTACAACAACCTAAGGAAGGGATAAGCGTGGAGGGGAGCGAGGGAGGGCCATGTTGAAACCTGCCCTACACTAAGGCTGCCCTTTTAATCCAGTACTGGTTTATTTGCATTGCCACCTGCTCTTCAGTCTCAAGAGACTTAGGGCCTTTCCACACTCCACTGTTGTAATGCTATTATTCCACTTTCAACACCTTATGGAATCCTGGAGTTTGGGGAGGGGCATTTGGAATTCTCAGCCAGAGAGCTCTTTGGCCTCAGTAAACTGCAAACCCCCAAATTCCATAGAATGTTGAAAGTGGAATAATAGCACTATAACAGTGGCAGAAAAGGCCTTAATAATAATAATAAAATTTATTTATATCCCGCCTCTCCCCATGGATCGAGGCAGCACTACCACAATACATTAAATACATTAAAAGCATTAAAACATAACCAATCCTCCCCACCCACAGGGAATAATGTTATTAATGCAACTGAATGTAACTGCATTACAAAAGTAACTGGAGGTGATATACACTACAAAAACAAAATGCACATAACTCCATTACAGGTTTAAATGCAAGTAACCACATTACAAATTACACGTTACAAATGCAAATGTCGGTAACTACATTATAAAAGTAACTTTACATGATAATAAGACTAAAGTAAGTGCATGTAACGACATTGTAAAATTATGTTTTAGCTTAGTTTAGCTTTGCTCTGTACAATCCTTGCCAGGTAGCTGTGTGCCAGAATTTGAACCTGAGACCTGCTACACCGGTGTTCTACCAACCCCAGGATTCCAGAGGAGGTTGAAAGTGGAATCATCGCGCTATAAGAGCCTAGTGCGGAAATGGCCAAAGCTGGGAAATGGGCGCATGTTATTGTCAGCATATATATCTATTTTTTGCCAAAAAAAAGAGAGGTGGGTTATAAACGGGCGCTTGTTGTGGTTGGTTTATTTGCAAACGAAAGATGGGGTGGCACCGAAATAGGTGGATCAGATTATTGTTCTACCATCACACAAATGGGTTCATTTACAGCTTGGGAACAAAAGCCAGGATTTGGCTAGGTGGAAAGTACAGGACATTCAGAAACAGTCGGAGCCCCTTTCACTTTTTTTTTTCCTTCTGAGTTTGCAGAAGGCAGCTGTGGTTCCTCTTGTAATAAGCCGGGTGTTTCCCCAGGCGAATGAAGAAATTAATTTTTAATTATGCAATTATCCAATCAAACCCACAAACTTGTTCCTGGAGTATGCTTAATTATATCATTAGCTGGTAGGCAGCGTACGTGTCAACCAGTCAGGTAGGCTGGTTCGAGAGAGAAGGCGAGCTCTTCGGAGTCTCTGCACCCAAACAAGGGCCCCTGGAGATTTTTGAATGGGACTCTCTGCCGTCTGCTTTCTACAGACTTGGGATCCATTCCAACTGCAGAGCAAGGACAGCTTTGGAGCATAGCAGGGCCTTTACAGCAGTTGCCTCCTAAGGAGGATATGAAGCTTTTGTGATGTTTTTTCTCCCCCAAGAACTTTCAACTGCTGGTGTTTGGACTGATGGGTTACTGGGGGTGTGGTGTGTTCTGATAACTTGGACCTTTTTAAAAATTATAGTTGACTAATAGCATGGCGCCTCAATGTGGGTGGGCAGACAGGCAGAATTTTAAAAATTAAAATGTAAGTGTAGTGAATATGGCCTCTGCTGTCAGGCAGATGGGTTTGGGAATCCTCATTAACATCATGGCCAAATATTAATAGCTGCTTAATAGCGCAGAAATAGTTGGTTTGTATATAGTAGGCCTTGCTTGATATGTTTTGCTTTAGCTTGGCAGTTTAAAGCTGAAGAAAGATATGCAGCTGGGAACAGACTGAGTAAACTTCTGCCCACACACGTGTGCTGCTTGCAAAATGAACTGCGAGGGGGGGAAAAAGGCACCACACTGGCTGAGAGACTTTGCAAGGGCATATGTGCAGTCAGTCCCAAGTGAGCCTCCATAAGTCCTTCATGTTCTTTACAGTACATGCGTTCCCATTTTCATCCAATTCTGTTTCCCTAACCTGTCAAATAAGTGGGGAAAGCCTGTATGATACTGCAAAGCCCAGAGCATAACTAAAGATTAATAAAGATAATCAGCACCACCACCCCAGTTTCTGTGGCCTTCAACTCATCCAATCTTCCCAAAAGATTGAGTTGTCTGTCCTGGAAGCATCCGGGACTGGCCAATGACCTTTGAAATAAGTTGCCAAACATCAAAAAGTAATGGTTTGTCAAAACAAGACGAAGACATCTGAGGTCGTTGTTTTGCATGTTTTACAGTCTGTGCAGACCTTTTAACATTCCCCATTTCTCCATCCAGCTCCTTGCTGGAGTCGTCATCTGCTTCTTCCACCATTTCTGGAAGAAACATCAAGATTTTCTTCCACATCTTGGTTGAGAGCTTCATTGGAGATTCCATTCATGTCAAGATCACCATCCCCATCTGGCAATTGTTCTCTGTATCTAAATCCCCACTAACACCTGGAAGGTCACCTCCTTTGTTACCACATGTTTGTTTCTACTCTGTGCTGGAGTGCAACTTGATGATTTTCTTGACCTCAGCAGCCTCCAAGTTTTGCATGAGATCTCTGTTTTCCATCAAAGCCATCACTGTGTCTATTGTAGATACCTCATCTGTCTGCATTGCTTAACCCAAGTTGGAATCTTGTATCCCCACCAAATGCTGAGCCATCACCATGTAGCTCAATCTTACCACTGCATTCACCCTCATAGCATCTCTCAGGCAACTTATTGGAATTCTCATGTTGCTCAGGACGATCTCCAGACACGAATCTAGGGCAGCTTTCTACATCATATTGTAGCTGCTTATTGGCAGGTTGACTGTGGGTACCACGAGAGATCCGGAGTGTGGAATTAGTACAGCCTTTTTGGTCAGTGCCTTCTTCTTTCACAAAGAGAGAGCTTATTCTTCACTCCTTATCTGTTGAAATAAGAATGAGAAGATTCAAGAAAGTAGATTCACATTCTTCTCCTGTGCTGAGCCGAGCTACTAGACAAATTCTACCCCAATTTCTGCACCAAGTAGGAAAAAAACAGGAGGACCCTACTATTTCAGATAAAGATGTACATATAATGCAGCTAAGGTCTAGCTGCTATACAAATTCTGCTGTTTTTTTATGGAAATGATATTGTCTCACTAGGAACGCAGCACCTTCATCTGGAAGATTACTGCTGCAAGTTATTCCAGCGCAAATAGCTTGTATACAAGCAAGGGGAGCAGGGTTGGCTTGGAATATAAGCGTACAAAAGCCTCCAATTCCCTGTAAAACTAGTTACACTGCCTTTGCATAGGCACAGATTCTCAGGCTTGTACATCATCCTGTCAGGAATACATGGTGAATTGCCCCATAATTACTCCTTAAGTCTTTCCTTGTAGTTCTTTACAATTGGCTGTGCTGCCTAGGTCTGCAGTCCAAGAACATCTGGCAGGCTACACAACTCCTTTACACAGTCATGGCGTGGGAAAGAACAGGTCAGAAAGTGTCTGATTTGCAGTTTTCATCAAGCAGTGCAGCACGACACACACACTTAAGTGAAGGATTCGTTGCCTAGGAAAATTGTTAGTCAAAAATTCTATTCTTATTGTGTTGCAACATAGTTCTTACCTAATTTCACTGTGTCCTTCACGCTCGCAACCATGCAGTCATCTCAGATCCGGATGCTCTCATTCCCTTGTAAGAAGGAAGTAACTCCAGGAGCCTTGGTCTTTGGGTTGGAGTGGGTATTCATTCAAGTGGAAAGATAGGATTAATAGAGAAAATATCTACATCCATGCATGTTCACACAAGTAGGAGATCATCACGCTACAAACACACATGGCAAATTCAACCACCATAACTCCAGACAATCAACTTCTCTGTCCTACAGTTTTTAAGAAGGCATTGAAATTCTGACTTCAAATTCAAGCAATTCAGAACCAGTAGGAATCCTTCTTTTTAAAACCCCTCTTAAGAGTCCCTCTATCTGTACCCAGGACAGTGTGGAGAAAAGTGTTGGGTATAGAGACAGTATCTAATCTGGCATTGGCAGATCCTAGAATGGAAGAACCTCCATTTGAGTAATGGAAACTGGAATCCAAGCTCTGTGAGAAGCAGTTTAGGAAGCTGAATATGGTTTAACCTGGTTGAAGAGAAGAATTAGATTATAGCCATCTCTAAATATCTGGAGAAGTGTCAGTTAAAGAGGGAGCGAGATTGTTCTGTGCTGCTCCAGATGCTAAGACACAAACCAATGGATTCAAACTGCAAAAAAGAAAAATCTAACTAACCATTAGGAGGAACTTCCTAATGATGACAGGTATTCTACAGTTAAATGGGCTGTGGTTCATTCGAAGTATTAAAGGGAAATTGAGTGTCATCTCTATGGAGGGCTTTAGCTGTGTATTCCTCCATGGTGGGAAATTGAACTAGATTGCCTTTATGATGCTATGATTTTATATTGTATAAGTACAACCCTTCCTGCAGCCAACATGGGGTGTGCAGATCACGGGTGGACATGCTAATGTGTTTGGTTACTCATGTATCTAGGAAGCCGGATTGGGCAAAATACAACAAAATCCAAAATCCACAAAAAAAATGCATCTATTGGCCAACTGAAATGCCCAAAATTCATAATGCAAGGTTTTCAAGCTCTGCTGGCTTCTTCATCAGAAAGAAGAGGGGAAAAAAAGAAGGGAAAAATTCACAGTTGAACAATACATTGATTCGAACCAACCAAAGTACCATAAAAGCATGCAAACTCTGAAGTTCTCCGGAATTCCTAATCAGAGTAAGTGATACCAAAAATGTAGGAAAATACAGGAAGGAACAGAAGTGTCCACAAACCAGTCCAGATGTTGTGCCACAAGACCTCATGTGGATCTATACAGCCAAATCTGTATGTTCCTGATTCTTCTTCATCTTAGCAATGGGAATAATGTGGCCTTCCGAATGTTGTTGGACGGCAGCTCCCAACATTCCTCATTTACTAGGCTGGCTTTGACTACTCCAACTTGTAAGCTAACAGCATCTGGAGGGTGACACAACTCCCACCCCAGCCCTATATGCACTTTTTGGGAGGGATACCAAAGAGACCCAGCATGGTGCAGTGGTCTGAGTATTAGACTACGACCCTGGAGACCAGAGTTCAATTCCCCGTTCAGCCATGGAAACCCATTGGGTGACCTTAGGCACATCTCACACTCTCAGCCCCAGAAAAACCTTAGGGATTCACCTTAGGGCCACCAAAGTTGGAAACAACTTGAAGGCAAACAACAAAATCAGCCAAGTCTGGAAAGTTCTGCATACTTAACACTGTATATGGTATATGTATGAACTTAATTGGAGGGTGGTATTTTTTTAAGAAAAAGCAAAAACTACATTGCACGTTCTGACTGGGAAAAACTGGCACTTTCATGCAGAAAACATGCAACGTGGGAGCTGCCCGCCAACATTTAAGTGAAGAATGCAAGAAAGAAGGGAACAAAAATGAGTGTATGCAGAAATCCACTATATTTTTTAACAGCCCTCTAAGGAAAAAATGCTAGCTGCCTGATCTCTAATAACAGAATCATATTCCATAAAGCTTGCTTTTCCTTTCGCCCTCCCTCCTTCCTTATGTGTAGTTCGATTCCTTTTGGACCAGCAATTATTTTTCCTTATGAGCATCGCACTCACCCAGCCTGTTCCTCTGCAAGCACAGCTAATGCTCCCTCTGTTTTGTTGCTCGCCTTTACCATCTCCCCACTGAGCCTGCAGTCAGCACTGGGTGGGAGAACCCATGAGAGGGGGCAAAAATAACCCTTGGACTAGGAAGAGGTCCATCCTGTCTAACCGTCCCCCAAATTCCTCTTTTGGGAAAAGCATTGCCCAAAAGAAAATTAAAATAAAAAACCACAGTCCCTCTAGATCTTTTAACTCTCCCTGCTCCAGATGACAATCAGGAGAGAAAATAACTGACCAAGGACCTTTCCGCACTACTCTGGTACAGTGCTATTATTCCACTTTCAACATCCTATGGAATCCTGGGGTTTGCAGTTTAGGGAGGGGCCTTTAGAATTCTCTTTGGCCTCAGTAAACTACAAACCCCAGAATTCCACAGGATGTTGAAAGTGGAATAGTAGCACTGTAACAGTATAGTGTGGAAAGGCTCCAAGAGCTGACATTCCCACCCACTGCAAAAAAATGAAGCTAAATTGTCCTCTCACCTATTTTCTTTTTCTGTGTTTTCCAGCAGCCTTTCAGGCAGAAATTCAACCGGTGGCGCTTTCCTCGCATCGGCACAATCGAAGTAGACCAGGCACTGATATGTCAGATTATCAAACAGCTAAACAGACCTGCCATGAATTAAGGAGTGGGGTGCTGCCCTACAGGTAGCAGAAACTACAGAAATGTGAGCAGTTGAGTAGAATTTGCATTCCAGAAATAGAACTTGGGAAAGTTAATCGTACAAGCTACAACTCCCAGAACCTAGGATATCCTGGAAAGTGCAGTCCAGAAAATAACTTTTCCAGACTCTGAGTGAAAATATGCTCTTGGAGAGCTGTGCAAAGTGCCTGCTGGGTGGGAAAATGCTTTCAGTATGTGTTGCCCATATATTTATAAACTAAAAAAATTTACAAATTTGCAACAAGTCTCTAGGACTTTCATCCAAAAGAAAATAATCTCAGTTGAAACTGGATCTTGGAGCATAGCTTGTAAAAGGGCTGTTGGTGATATTATGTTTGTCTCCAGTTGGTGTCATAACCCCCACTATTGTCCGAAGAAAACATGACCAGAGCTTGGAAAAATTGGGGGATGGATTGATTTTGGGTGGGGTACAATACCCCCACTTCTACGGATTCATGCAGTCAATAGCAGTTGGTGGTTCCCGTACTGTAGAGCATTGATTCAGTCCTGGGTTTGAGTCCAGTCTTTCAAAAGTTGATACCTGATATTCTGAGCTTATTTTGGAGATAGGGCTTTGCACTTTGGATAGCTCCTTTAAAATTTGGAGAAAACTCTGAACAGATTCACTGTGATGGGAGCCACCAACTGTTGCTGTTTATAATCAAGAAAAGTAACCTTTTTCTGAGCTCTGAAGTGAACTTGACCACACTAAGCTAGGCGAGGTATTTCAGATCTCCTTGTTCCTTACACACATCCTGGTGGCTCGGAGAGAGGGAGGAATTGGATCTAAAATTTTTAAGAAGTTTGCAGTAAGACCTTACAAGGGCAAAATCACTTTGCAAAAACTGAATAAATAGATGGGACCCAAATGCCCACACCTACCATCGAGCACACACTTAATACATCTGCATAAATTCCCCATGCAACAAAATGAGATTTCAGTCCTAAGCATGTTCACTTGACACCAATTTATTTGTTATATATTTAAATTTGTTTAGGGCTCTGTGGAACCCTTCAAAATGTACAAAACTGCATATACAGTCTGCCCTCCTTATTCACTAGGTTTAGGGGTACATGACTTGCACAAAAGTGGGAAAATCACAAATATCAAAATGGGGAGGGGGCGCTGAGGTATGGTGAGAGGAATAGGCACTCAGTGTCCAAACCAGATCAGGAAAAGGAGAGAGAAAGGGGGAGAGTCAGCCTGGTAGTTCTATTCTTCCTCTCTCTCTCATCTATCTCCTTCCTTGGGTGGATGGGGCATCAGGAGAGGGTTTGGGGTGCTGAGAAATTGGGCTGAAAGCCATCTTAGCTGTCCAGGCAGCAGCTGGTGGAAGAGGAAGAAGACAAGAGGCAGGTTTTTAAAGGGCTGTGTGGCCCGATCGGAGCCAACAAGATGGATGGTTCCCCTGGAAAAGAGGAGTTTAGGGGCCAAGGCAGAGGTTGGAGAAACTTGCAAATAATTAACTTTGTCAAAGTCAAACCTAGACATGTAGAAGGCCAACTGTAATAACCCAAGGACAGCATCAGCACTGTTACCTCAAAAGGCAGGAGACCTTGAGGTCCTCCAGCAGTACCTGTAGCTCCTTGAAAAGGTGGGGAATTATTAAGCACACAACCTCCTTGGGCAGCTAATGAGTCTCCACCATTCTGGCAGGGCCCACTTCCCACACCTATTCTAGCATTCTTTAAAAGAAAAAAAAACCTGCATCATAGTTATCTACTGGTTATCACAGGGCAACCAAATATAGCTGTCGTTTTAATTTCCCACAATACTTCTAACATGTCACTCAATGGCACTGTAGGAAATTTAGATGGCATCATGCCACCCTCAGCCCAGCCAGCTGATGGTGCTTGGAAAATGCTGCTGCATGTAAGCCTACCTGCCATTGCCTATCAGTCAAAAGGTGGGGTCCAAAGGGCACTTTGTTAATGCCTATTGGAAACAAAAGCACCAACCCTTTAGTAAATAAGCTGAATCAGAGGATGTGGAAAACAGGTGGCTAGAAAGCTCTCAGTGTTTTCCTCCCTTGCTTCCTCCTGATCTTAGGCTTTACTTCCTTTCTGTTTTTCTGAGGTCACTTCATGCTTCTTCTCCTAGTTATAGAGGCAAACAGAGCATGGAGTTGCCATAATGGCTGCCTGAGCAAACTGTCAGACATAGAAGCCAGCTTTAGGGGCTTCTGTAACCAAGTTTAGGAACTCTTCGTATCTTTTTGATGATTTCTCTGGAACAATGCAAGTAAACATTTCCTTTTCACCTTATCAGGAACATCCAGGGTAATTACTGCTGTTTAATAGCTGTTAAACATAAAATTACTCTAAATACCTAATTTATGGTATTTTCAAGTCCTCTCTCTTCCAAATCTGGAGCCAGTTCTACCCGCTCACATCCTTTTCTTCTAATGCTAGTTATCAGACTAGTGCTTCAATCCACAAATCTATATGCATACAACTCTGATGGAGACTTTGGGGTTTGCTTACTGAAGAGATGTTTCTAACAGGTTGAGAGACTTATTCTGAAAAGTTCTGAAAAGTCTTGAGAAACACTGGTTTAAAACCATGTTGCAATTTTGAAAGGGTGCAAGCTATAAGAAATGATCTTAGTTCCTGCCCTAGCTTGCATGTCCCTCCGAAACACACTTTTGGCCTTACCAGTTCTCATTGCACTGACTGATAATTTTAAGATAATTGTGCAATTTAATGGGATTTTTACTCTTGTGGATAATTCCATGTAAATCCTCCAAGCAATGAGCCATTTTCAGGGATGAGTAAATTACAGCACTATGTGTTGACTAGGGGAGATCCAATGTGGTGAAGATTTCAGAACTTTCCATTTAGAACAAAAGGATGTTGTTAATTTCCATTCAGAGAATTCCAACTGAAGGAAGAAGGATTCCAACATATCCCATAAACTGAGATCAGAACAAGAGAACAGAGGAGTTTTCTCCTCTGTCAAAGTGAAAGGTGGCATATTTTTAAAGGGGTTGCATTCTCTCCTGAATTGTATAGCCCAGGGCAAAAATAGGGGAACAGCCTCCCAGTGAATCTGGGGGTGACAAAAGAGTAGAGGTGGACCATGGTTGAGGCATCATAGAAAGACACTAGTCCCCCACCATAGTCAAGATAAACCCCAATTTTCTTGGGAAAGGAAGCAGGGCAGAGCCTTTGAGGGGGGGTGTCCTTTGCCATTAATTCCATCCCATTCCTCAACCGGATTACCCAAAATCCATTTCCAGGAGAGGCAGCGATTTTCCCCTTGCGGTTGATGGAAGTGCTAACCAGTCCTAAAGTCCAAGAAGGCTTGTTGCCAACTTCCACCTCCCAATAGTGTCTTCCAGAGGAGAAACCTTGGCAACCCAAGACAGCTACACAGTAGTTGAACCGCATAGGAGTGTCCGGGACATCCCGGCGTACGTGGCCGTCCCGAACACAGGTACAATCATCCGAAAGGACAAGACAAGGATGAGCTGTTTCAGGATCCAGGGTTATTGAGGGGAGATCTGCAGAACGGAGAAAGAGAAAAGAACCATAACATAAATCAGGACACCTTATGTTTTAATAACAGTCTCTTACTCAGCCCCTATCTCAGCCATCAGCACTGGCTGTTTCTCAGATGGAATTTAACTTGACCCAACTTCTCATGCTTAATACATTTTTTAAAACTAGAACTCCCTGTGAAATGAGAGGATGGAGAGAGAAGTGGCAGAACCATTTTCTCTCCCTTCTGTGCTTCCCTAGCCTCCTGTTGAAGGGGTACATGGAGGATAGATTCTACTATGTTTTTCTGTGGAATGTGTGACATATTCTCTTGATCAAATGGGGAACGCTAATTCATCTTCCTGCAGAGGCAGCGCTGACACAAAACAGATGCTCAAAGCCACTTTGTGACAGTGAATTTGCTTTCAGCAAGTGATCAAACAAGGTAAGACACACATTCACCCATTGTTTTACATCTATTTTATCTCTACTCCCCCTGAGATGTTATGATACAGGGCAGGGTATAAATATGTTGGAGGAGGAGAAGATCTTCTCCAAGAAGGATACTGCTGACTCTGGAACCTTGGGCAAGTCACACTCTCTCAGCCACAGCAGAAAGCAATGGCAAATCCCCTCTGAACAAATCTGGCCAAGAAAACCCCAGGGCTTAGGGCTGCCATAAGTAAAAAAAAATCTACTTGAAGACATCCATCAGCAACAACAAGGCACCACAACACTGCTGTTCCACTCTCCTTTGCTCAGGGTAGGGGGAGGCTTATCTCATTTAGTTTTACAACAGTCCTTTAAGGCTGAAAGTGATAGTAGTGGTCAGTAATTTCCATGGCTTTATTTACTTCAAATATTTGCCCTTCACCTTTCCAACAGAAAAGGGATCCATGTTACCCAAGGCAACTGACTGTATGTATCTTACTTGAAAACTGTATGTATGCATGTAAAAAAATTAAAAACTAAGGCACTCCTTGGCTGAGGCATGATTTGAACTCCAATCTGCCCAAGTCTAGAAGTCTACCCATTACATCAGATTGGTTCCCCCTTATGTCTCTGCTTTTATTGATAATCTGAGCTTGAGTCCTGCTTTTGCTACGATTTTGATAGCCTGGTCTTGATTAGATCCCAGCCTGAATATTTAATTGCCTTGGTATTCATGAACCTGGTGATCTGTAAATCTTGGAGGTTATGTAAACGTGGGTTCCTGCATGATCTTGTTTCTCAGCACAAGTGGTTGGCTCCTTCGGCCACTCCCTAACTTAACTGCCAACAACTTCATCGTGTTCCCATATCAGCCATTCTATCCTCCACCAGTCAAATTCAGTCACTTGATTCACCAGTACCATCAGCCACAACAAGAATGTTTGCCATCTTTTCAACAGAACTAATCTGTTCTCAGCAATGTCTCTTCCTCTCTTTCCTGGACCTAAGATGTACCCTTTTAGATCAAAAGTTCCATACAGTCCAGCACACTTTGTAGAAGGGTCATAACTAAGTGGTAAAGCACAAGCTTGACATCTCCAAGGTAAGGCTGAGCTGAGATACTGGACAACATTCACTGTCAGATAGTATAAAATAATAATATAGATAATACTTCTGTTAACAAAGTAGATGTGCTCCTGGGCATTACTTCTTTAACAGAACATTTGGTACCAGAAACAGAAATAACAGGGAAAGAACAGAGAGAGGTTTCTTGTTGTTGTGGGCTTTCAAGTCATTTCCAGCTCATGAAGACTCCAAGGTAAATCCATCATGGGATTTTTTTGGCAAGATCCGTTCAGAGCGGGGCATGCCTTTGCCTCCCTCTGAAGCTGAAAGAATAAGATATGACCAAGATCACTTGCCCAAGATTTCAACCCTGATCTCCAGAGTCATAGGGCCTTTCTGCACTATACTGTTATAGTGCTATTATTCCACTTTCAACATCCTGTGGAATCCTGGGGTTTGCAGTTTAGGGAGGGGCACTTAGAATTCTTAGCCAGAGAGCTGTTTGACCTCGGTAAACTACAACCCCCAGAATTCCACAGGATGTTGAAAGTGGAATAATAGCGCAATAACAGTGTAGTGTGGAAATGGCCATAGTCCAATGCTTAAACCACTCCACAGCTCAACCAGGAAAAGAATAGTTCGACATGTTTCAGCAAACCTTTTACCCAAAATTAACAATATGCCCATGCAAAATGAAACACTCAGTTCAGGTAAGCCTTGCATTAGTAAACAAAAAAAATCTGAATTTTAGAGACCACTGCATCCAGCAATGATTTTTTTTCCCCTTTCATCAGCCTCCACTTTCCTTCTGATGTCCAATTTTGTGCCCAGACTTATAGAGCTCTGCCTTTTATTTTTTTTAACAAGCCAGTGAGGCAGGCTGATCTCCTTTCCCCATTTCTCTCTGTTTTTCTAATTATGCATGTTCAGTTAGGGTTCCTGGTGGCAGCTGCTGTTTACTTTGCCTGTTGTAAGCAAGTACACCCAGCCAGGGTGGATTTAGCTAGAGTAAAGTCTCATTATTTCCTACCTCAAGCTTTATTATGTTGTTTACTGCAGATACACTGCTGCAACCTGATACTTCAAGCCTGTTTCTACCACCCTCCCCCTCACCATTCTACTGACACCAATGCTGCTATAAAACCTTCCAACTAGACAGAGAACAAGGAGGAAATGCTAGGAGCTGGGCAGGTATAAAAAAAGACCTGTGAGATTCTTTTTCAGATGCTTTACTAACAGAGGTGTGTCTGTCCTGAGCTAGATGAGCCAAGAATCAAGAGACATTCCTAAATTCCTAATCCTCATAGTCAATACATACTAGATGGTCTGCAGCTGAAATTGGACAGTTGCTGGTTCTTTTGTGCACCCCTGCCCTAAGCAGCCAAATTCCACACCAGAGCCAAAGAGGAATATCTGCTAATTGGTTTAGTTCTTGATTTTCCACATGTGGTGTTTTCCAGGTTATCACTTTACCTATGGTGAGAGCAGATTTCATTTCCTTCCAGGCAATGTATTGCAAAGGTCCTTTGAATTGTCCAAGGATCTGTGATGTGGGTGGTACCACAGGAAATGCTGGGGTGGCTTGCTGCTGCTTCACCCTTAATCAAATGACAACACAGAAGAATGTGTCAATAAATAGAAATACAAGAGTTTCTTTATCGTAAGAATAAAATGCCTCTTTCATTGCACTCACCTGTTCAAGAGGGAGTGTATGCCCTTTGGAGGAGAAGAAAACAAAAGGGAAACAAAATTAATGGGTTAGCCGGAATAACTGGGATTCTATTAAATTTTTATGAAATCCTTGAGTCAGAGAGCCCTGTTTCTAATAACTTACATATATAATGGGGTAACAGCCTGTGTGCAAGTCCTTTCTCATTCAGCTTTTGACCATGATGTCACAAAATGCTCACATACATTTTCCCCATTTAGACAGAAGATACGTGCTGCAGCGTCTTCAAAGCTTGAAAGTAGCTTGTTAAAAATAACTAGTTTAATAACAGTGATAAAACTGGAAAGAATAGGGGAGGAAATTAGATGGCCTCCCAGATTTTGTTGGGCTGCAAATTCCAGCAGCCCCTGTTCAACATGGCCAAGGGTGAAGAACTCAGGGAGTTGCAGTCCAGCACCATCTCCAGGGCCACATGTAAGATGGGATTTTTCCCAGCCCTACCTGGAGATGTTGTGGGATAGAACCTGGGACTTCCTGCACACAAAGCAGGTGTTCCACCACTGGACCATTCCCCTTCCTTCTTACCTTGGAGGGAACAAGGCCTTAGTTTCAGCTGTAGTATAAGAGCATTTTCTTTCCATGGATATGAGTTTTCCCCTTTGTTATTGTTGTTATATGTCGTAAAGTCATTTTGCATTTACGGTGACCCTAAGTTGAACCTATCATGTGATTTTCTTGACAAGATTTGTTCAGAAGGGTTTGCCTTTGCTATCCTCTAAGGCTGAGAGAGTGTGACTTGCCCAAGGTCACCCACTGAGTTTCCAACAGCTGAGCAGGGATTCAAACCCTGGTCTCTAGAGTCATAGTCCAACATTGAAATCACTACTTCATAATGGCTCTCCAGGTTTCCCTCTTACCATTTGGAAACCTGCAGAGTCTTGTAGTTCAAGATGATCATGAGATTCCAACAGCAGCTCCTGGCAACCACGGCAAGCTTCCCTCAGCAGCTTCAGCTTCTCCTTTGTCTCCTGGAGGAGGGCACCTCCTTCCTCTGCCAGCTTTGTCTTGCAAGCCTTCTCCTGGGCATTGAGGAAGTGGTGGAGCTGCCTAAATTCGGTGGAGATTCTGTCATCCAGGCTGAGCATAACTGCCTGGAAAACAAAGAGGTATACATAAGCATTTCCCCCCTTGAGAGAGAATGTCGATTCCCAGTTTCCCATCGCCAGTGTTTTCCTTTTCTTTTACCTGGTGGTTCTGAAGCTTTTCCTCTTCTTCTGTCTTAAGCATGAGAAGTTTGGCCAAGTTAGATTCCATCTGAGAAACAGCCAGAGACAGCTCCTCCTGTTCAAGAATGTGAGCGGACATTAGGACAGCTGAAGGTAAAAACTGCTCCGTTCTCAGCCCCACCCTGATTTCTCTCTAGGTCACATGTGGGGAGCCTTTGGCCCTCCAGCTCTTTGGATTACAGTTCTCACAATCTTTTACCCTGTTGTTTGGCACCAGAGGAAGTTGTAGGCTGAAATGACTGGAGGTCCAAAGACCCCCCCTAGATAAGATAAATATTTAATACAGATGTGAGCAACTTATGGCTCTCCACAAGTGAATAAATTCACATCTTCAAGGTTGAATGAACTGCATCCAAGTATACCAAAGGAACTTGCAGATGTAATCTAAGAGCCGCTGTCAATCATCTGTTAAAATTCTTGGAGCACAGGAGAGGTCCCAGCAGACTAAAGGAGAACAAATGTTGTCCCCATCTTTTTTTTTTAAAAGGACAAAAAAAGAGGACCTGAGGATTCAGCTTGACATCAGTACCAGGAATGGTTCTAGAAAACGATCAGTCTGCGCATGCATAGAAAGGAATGCTGTGATTATTAAGAATCATTGTGGGTTTCTCAAAAAAATTAAAAAAGTCATGACAAATTAATCTTTTCTCTCTTTTTTGAGAGAGTTAAAAGCCAGTAGATCAGCTGTGTGTTCCTGCACGGCAGAGGGATAGACAAGATGGCCCTTGTGTTCCCTTCCACCCAAATGATTCTATGTTGTTGGATTGCAGCTCTTATCAGCCTTTTCCAGCATAGTGAACAGTAAACTATAAAGTGTGCTGCAGTCCAACAACATCTGGAGTGCCACACTTCTCACAGTTGTTTCTCATGGCAAACCAATCAAGCATTATGAAATCCATCATGAGCTCCTTCGCCCATCACTTCCACCCCATATCAAGGGATAGGGGGAACGTCAGCCATTTCTTATGCCTGTGGCTGCCTGGATTAATTCAAATGGATTTATCCATGGTGATCTGACATAACTAACCAGGCGAGTAGCCATGTAAGTCTGACACAGCAAAACCAACCAGAGAGTCTTCAGGTTTCTTTATGTAGAGCACACGACCCTCCTGGATTGGGTGGCCGCGCAAAGTTCAAAGTGCGAGATCCTGGGAAGCAAGAACCAAACTAGTTCTGGTGTTTGAGGATGCAGTTTATTAAGTGAAGAAGCAAAAAGAAAAACAAAAGGCACACAAGCATACATACACGCCGACTCCGTCGGAAAGGCAAAGCAGGTGACGGAGCAGGGTTCTCTTTGTTTCAACAGATTATATAGGCTTTTCATAGGCGAGTGGCAAAACAGGCTGCCAATCCATCAACCCCCATGCCGAAACGGGCAGGAGGGGGGCTATCCCACCTCGGGTGCCAATTACTGAGGCACCCATGGGCCAAGTGTATGATAGGCTCATGGCCAAGTCTCCTTACCTGCCCGAAACAGAAACGGACGGTTTCTAATCAGGCTTTGCTCTCCCCTCACAGTACCGGACGGCGTGGGGAGTGAAGCACCCATCGTTAACATTCCTTGGCTATTCTCACAGAACTGCAGCATATAGGGCAGCCTGACCTAGCAACGCAATAGCATGAGCTAACCCCCCAAATATGTTCGTTAGTGTGAAAGCAGGCTGACCTGAAATGTGCGAGTGTGCAACACAGGGCCTACCCAGAGGGCAGAGGGCCCAACTCTTTAAGACTAACAAGCTTGATTGGACAAAAGCATGAAAACCTATTCCAAATAAAAGTTGCTGGTCTTTTAAGAGACTAGAAGGAACTCTGTTGTTCAGGGTTTTGCCATGAGGGCTGAACTGATGGCTCTGGATTTGTGAACTTAATGCACTGAGGGAGGGACAGTGAGAAAGCTAGGAAGGGCTTATTGCATTCTGAATTTGAACAGAGACAGAGAAAGATGTTTGAAGAATCACTGTATCATCCTGAACACATGTGGTGATGTCTGATTTTGGAAGCCAAACTTGAAGACCATCAAGGAATACCAAAGATCTCCATACCTTTCCCAAACCCTGGAGGACCATTGTCAGTTGACAATATGACCCAATTCAGTATAGAGCAGCATCCCTGTGTTCCCAAGAAGTTGCTTTTTTAAATGCATATAATGCAAGGTTTGCTGATCTACTACCTGCTTTTGAGATTTTGCTTAATTCCAGTATGGTCCCCTTGAATATATGGAAATAAACATTTGTTCAAAGATACTAACAGAAGATTCCAGTGCTCTCTTACCAAAAGAACTTAAGGCCCGTAGCACATGCTTCCCCATTCTCATACCACCCAGACATGTTGGCCATGTTCCAGACCAGACAAGAATGATGGATGTTGCAGTCTAATACAGTTAGAAAGCATCAGATTGGAGAAAGCTACTGTAATACATCCACTGAACGTTTCTCCACTCAGGGGTCAAAGGAATGTTTTGCAAGCCAGCTGCCAGTGCCTAGTGTTCAGTGCACAGGGAGGCTTTCAAAACAGCTAAAACAGCAAGAAAAGCTGTCCTGTGTTGTGATCATAAGTTCCACATCCAAGTGTTCGATGTATCTGCTCTGGGTTTTATTCCAGACTTGCAAAAGTCCCAGACCTATTTGAAGGATGGGGTCAGCGCCTTGGATACCTTCTTTAAAAACTGGAACAAAGCCCAGCATGAATTCACTGCACCCTTGACATGTAATCCACTGGTGGTCACTGGTTCTGACACACAGATAAAATTCCCTAGAGCAGATGTGGGAATCATATCAACTTCCAAATATTATTGGACTGCAACTCCCAGCAGCCCTAGACAGCATGGCTAGTAGTGAGGAATACTGGGAGCTGCAGTCTGATAACTTCTTGTAGACCATGATTCCCACTGCTGCCCTGGATCTGCTGCAACCCAAATTTCCATCCCACCAGGCTGGGAGCCCAACCTAAGAGCTCTGTTTGGACCCTGTTTTGAATCCAGGGAAACTGACTTTTGGTAAGCAGCTTTATTGCTTTCATATATCAGCACTAGCTGTCAACTGTAAAGATCTGAAATTCTTGTTATCAACTCCCCTAGCCCTTTGAAAATTTGGGACCAGGGGCATGATTTGCACTTTTCTGGATCATGTTACATTCTATCCCACTTCCACAACTGTAATGCTATCTAAGCCCTTAATACCACTTGGTACTCTATCTAAAGAAGTGGGTTTATATCTATGAAAGCTCATGCTGAAATAAGAACCAGTTAGTCTTAAAGGTACTGCCACATTTCTTTTTTTTCTCTCTCCCTAGCCCTTCCTCCTTGTTTGGACCCTGTCTCACCTTATACCGCTTTGTTGCCTCGTAGACAGGGAGCATTGCTTGGTTCTGCTCTAGTGCAGATTCTCTGCCATTGGCACTGCTACGCCGCCCCTCCTCAGTCACTCCAAGATTCATTCCCCCAATTCGGTGGATCAAGGTCCCCAAGAGCTTGCAGGGGGTGTATCTTCTCTCTGCAACCTCCTCCCTGCACTGGGGGCAGATGTGCTTGCCGCTTTGGGTTCCCCAAGCTGTCTCAATGCAGGCCTGGCAGTAGAGGTGCCCACAAGGGAGGGTAACCGGCTCCAAGAACCACTCCAGGCATATTGGGCAGGAGAAATCCGGAACCAGATCCTCAAAGAGTGTGGCAGAAGCCATAGCCAAAGGAGCTCGCTCTTGAGCCTCTGAGAATTGTGGTTTCCTCAGCCTTATTCTTCTTCCCACAGTATGAACATCTCCACATTCAATTTCTGTAGTTCAATCTCATTTCCTTTCCTCCAACCACCTGGTCCCAAAGCCGGAATCGGGAAACAACCTGTTGTCAGAAACACTGTTCCCCTGTGGCACAACAGAGCTTGCTCTTGACCCAAGTGTTGGCCTACTTTCTCTGGTGCTGGACTTTGCCCCAAACACCCAATTGATTTGGGGTTTATCACTCACCAGGGGTGGAGAGGCAGGAACACTGCTCTAGCCACCCACCCCTTGTGCACATACTGCTTTTACACAAACAGCAGTGTGAATTTCAGGCTTGTCCTTTTTCCTGGCTCCACTCCTGTACTTCTGTAATTTCATGCAGAAATTAAAATCCCCTCCCCTTAAAAAAAAAAGTTTCAAATGCTAAACACAAGCATTCCAAGCTACGGTGGGCCTTTTCACACTACTACATTTTAGCACTCTGGTCCTACTTTAACTGGCGTGGCTGCATCCTATGGAACCCTGCCATTTGTAGTTTCATGAAGCCACTTAGAATTCTTTACCAGAGAGCTCTCATGACTCACCAAACTATAAATCCCAGAATTCAGTAGGATGGGGCCATAGCAGCTAAAATGGTACCAAAGTGATACAATTGCACAGGTGTAAGCTAGGGTGGTGTAGTGGTTTGAACGTTGGATGATAACCCTGGAGGCCAGAGTTCGATTCCCCATTCAGCCATGGAAACCCCAACACGTATTTTGTTCCCGTCAGTCTCTTTCTCATTCTCCCCCCAAACTCCTGCTTAAATGTATTTCCTTCCCTTCTTCCTCCAAGGCCAATAACCTTTTTCATCTATTTATTTTAAAATTCTGCTTGTTAAAGAGGAAGGGAACAAACTGCCAGTCCATCTCTTCTAGACCAGCAAGCCAGCAGCAGTGCAATAAAGAGCAGTACCACTGACATTGCATCGAGTCCAACCTCCAGATCAACGCTACTGACATCATTTCTATAATCCTTTCGGAAATGTAAATGTTTCAACGTGGCTTAGAACAAGGACAGAAGATGTGTGGCCCTACTTCTGTTGGACTGAAATTTCCATGATCTCTCACTGTGCTGGGCACTGCAGTTCAACATCATCTGGAAGGACAAAGATTTCCTACCAGTTAGACTTTATGATCTATAAAATGTGACAATAACAAATTTGTCCCTTTGGACACAGGAAAAGGGCTGTGTGTTGTATATATGTTACAGATATCAAAATTAACTTGACTGATTTCACCAGGAAAGCCATGAAAACAAGAAAAAAATATTTTATTTCCCATTGTGTACAAACAACCAGCCCACAACATCCAGCCCATAACTCCTCCCCTGACACTGAATCTCCCAAGCAGAGCCAGCCTCAACATTAGGCAGAGTGAGATTATTTTCCTGACAGAGAGGAGGAGAGGTGCTTGCAAGAGAAATATTCTGTTTTAGGCCATGAGTTTATGATACGTGAGGGATGCTAATAGCTGCTCTGCTTCAGGCACCACACTGTCTTGAGCTGGCCTTATTTACAAGGACAACTCCATCTTCCTCCCTCAACTGTGAATCACCAGGGAAAATTCACAGTGAACGAGGTCCAGGATGAGCAAGACAGAAGTAGAACTCACAGCCTTTGAGCCTGGGAAACAGCATCAACTCAGTTCTTGGTAGATTGAAGGTAACCTTGGAAGCAAGCTGGAAGGTAAAAATGAAAATAAGGAAGCGTGTGGGACAGCCTCTGCTAAAAAGGGTAACATTACAGATTGAATATCCCTTACTCAAAATGCCTGGGACCAGCAGTGTTTCAGGCTTCTTTTGTATTTTGGTGTCTGCATTTACACAATGAGCTTGTATAGCATTCTTCAACACAGGGTCTACTCTTTAATCAGTTCTTCTCCTCTTGCCTTCCTCCTGTAGGAAACATAAGGGAATTATGGAGACTCACTTGCAAAGTGCTTGCAAAGTGAGGTGAAAGGGGGGAAAAGTGGCAAACTGAGATTTTGCAAGCAGGGCATGTGCCTGTAGTCCCATGCGAGCCTCCAAAATCCCCTTATGTTCCCTGGGGTTTCAATCATGGCAGAAGGAGCTGCAAGCATGATTTAGTGCTTGCTGTCAAAGGTGAGCACAATCATGTACTCTGGGGCTTTGTACTTGACAGGCGAGGACTTTAGTGGTATTTTAGAAGGGAACCAAAGGGTGCGTGAACAACACAGATAAACTCTGAAGGGGATCCATGCACTTTTGGAGGGCATGAACAACAGTTTAGGGCTAACAGTAACAACACAGACAATGGCTAGTCAGAAGCCTTCTGGATTTCTAGACTGGCTGCCCCCTCCTTCTCTGACATTTTTCAAACATAATTGTGGTCCCTTCCTAAAATGACCCCAAACTCTTCCAGAAAGAAACTACCCCTGCACCACAAAATCACAGTGGCAACTGCAGAACCATGTGGAAGCCCATGGCTTGGCTGGGGCAGTGAGAGATCCAGAGTGAAGCTAGGAAGCAGGGAAAAACTTATTATGCTCAGAAATTGGTCCTGCCTACCTATTAACCACTCCCCCCTGGCCACTCCTATACAGGCCAAATCTTGCTGGAAATTTCATAGAGCAACGTCTTTTCAGGCATTCAATCTTTGAAGAAGCCCTGGCCAGCTCGGGGAGGAGCTGTCCCTTTCAAAGTTGACTTTTGCAGATATTGCCATCTATTTCACAGTAGAAGAATGGAAACTATTAGAATTTTTGCCTTAAAAAAATCACAGTTGCAATAATGAACTGTTAAACTAACCAATGGAAATGTGGCTAGTCCACATCAAGTATTCCAGTCAGTGTTCATTGCAGGTGGCCCATGCACCGAATTCTCATACAAAACAAGATTTATAAGATCAGCATCACAGGATTTGGTGGAGGAAGGCCTGGGGATTGCTGTGGACACGCTGGTGTCGCAGGAGGGTCGAATTGTCCCGGTAGCTTTTCCCACAGTCAGTGCACTGGAAAGGCCGCTCACCGGTGTGGCTGCGCTGATGGCGCAGTAATTTGGAGCGGTGGCTAAAGCTTTTGGGGCAGTCAGGGCATGGATGGGGTTGCCCAGAGGAATGGGTGAGCTGGTGCTGCGCCAGCAGGCTAGGCAGAGTGAAGGAACGGCAGCACTCCTGGCACGCATGGGAGCGCTCCGTGGCATGGGTTAGCTGATGTCGGGTGAGGCTGGAGTTGCGGGTGAACGTCCGACCACAATCAGAGCACTGAGGGAGCTCAGTTCCTGGAACAAGTGTCTGACTGGATGGGGGATTTGGACTGGGGCAACTCTCCCGACAGTTAGGATAGAACTGTCCTCCATTGCTAGCCAATAAGCAGTCATCGTTCTCACCATCCAACTCCTCATTGTACCCCCGTTTGTGATCATCCCCTACACTAAGCTCCACAATCTCTTCACCCTCAAGGTTCCTAGTACACAGCTCCAAAGCCTCTTGGTGTTCATGGTTCCCAACCTGGACAGCCATGATATCTCCTTGTTCATGGGTTCTGCCACTGATTTCTGTAGTCCATCCATGCTCGTAGTCCCCAACACGGAGCTCCAGGATCTCTTCATCTTCCCGATTCCTGGCACAGAGCTCTGAAATCGGCTCGTCCTCACTGTTTTCCACTAAGAGTTCACCCATCTGCTTGCTGCTATTTTTCATGGGTACCTCCACCATGTGTTCCCCGTCTTGGGTGTCTGCAATCCACTCATATTCCCACTCCTCCCCACACAGATCAAAGTCTGGTCCAAGCTCAGAATCTGCCAAGAGAAGCCTCGTGCCCTGCCTTTCCTCCTGCTGCTGTTGCCGCTGTAGCTGGTGAACTCGAAGGTGCTGGATAAGGTTGGAGCGGCGGCTGAAGCACCGCCCGCATTCCAGGCACCTGTGTGGGCGCTCACCTGTATGCACCCGCCGATGCTGCTGCAAGTTGGAATTGAGGCAGAAGCCACGGCCACAAATGTCACAGCAGTAAGGCCGCTCATCGGAATGGATCTTCCGATGGCGAGCCAGCTTGTAGCGGTCACAGAAGCACTTCCCGCATTCTGGGCACTCGCAGGGGGCCTCCCCAGTATGGAGGCGCTGGTGCCGGGCCAACTTGGAGTGCTGGGCAAAGCTCTTGGGGCAGTCTGAGCAGCGGTAAGTCTTCTCCCCAGAGTGCGAGAGTTGGTGCCGAGCCAAAGCTGACTGCCATGGGAAGGTCTTGCCACAGTCAGGACAGCCAAAGCGCGGCTCAGTCCGACGCCAGCGGGGCTTGTTCTCTTGCTTGCTGGGTGGGCTACTTTTGACAGTAGCCTCCCAGGCTCTGAGGGGGCTTGGCAATCTCAGCACAGGGGCCAACTTGTCAGCAGCTTCCTTTTCCTTCCAGGTGGTCAGCTCCTCACAGTCAGATTCACTTGAGAGCTCAGCATCTCCTGGGAAAGGGGAAGACAAAGAAACGTGAGAAGGATTATGGGGTGGATGTTCTACTGCAGGGGTCAGAGATTTGGTATTCTGCACATATTTTGGGTTATGGGAGATGAATCACACTAGTATGCTTCACTCTCCTGTTTGCTCTTTTACTATATAAATGTTGGGACTTCCAGTGGCCTTGCCCCAGCCCAGGAAACTCATTAGCCAGCCACAGGGATCAACAGTGCCAGTGCTGGTATAATCAAAGCAGAATTTATTATTTAAGGGCTCAGTCCAGCAACCTGCTGCAAGAGGAGGCTGGAGCACATCAGCTAAGGAATAATGATACTTCCCCTGTTGTTGATCCCCTGCTGCTCCACTGATTAGCAATAAAATACTCTCCCATCTGTTCTTTTTGGCTACTGAAATGAAGAAAACTTGGGGGAGAAAGCCAGATATTTTTTGTATGTGTGAAAGGTCCCCAAGTTTAGTTCTGGTACTGAAAACAAATACCTGGACCTAGCATGTGCTCAGAGGCACCCTGTTCTTTACATCTACAGATGGGCAAGTCTTTGGGACATATGCATCCCCAACATTTTCATATATATTTAAAAAGCTTTACTGACTTATTGATTACTAAAAAGGCCTCCACAAACTCTTTCCTTTCAGCCAGGAAGTAAACAAGAAGTCAGTATCCCATGGGATGTAGGAAGCATTTTTTTGTTGATTTTTAAAAATTATTAAAAATTGGAGGGAAATCACGCACAGCACAGTAGCAGCCTACTAAAGCCACGGAAGGAGTCCAACGTGCCCTTCCAACTGCTAGCAATGGCCAATCCCTTATTTACATGTATATCTGTGGATTTGTTCAACTGCTCAAACTTGCAATCTGAGATCAGGCATAAGCACCCTGTCTGAAAACAAAGCTATGGTTTTCCCCAAACCCTGGCTTAATCTGAGTGCCAGGCAGACCTCTGTGTCTTGCACTGTTGCTGAAGAAAATAAGATGTGGCTTGCTGGTCCACTCAGGTTGGTATGCTTTGCAGAAACAACAGCAACCAACAGACAAGTAGGCCATTAACACCTATCCCATAGCTTCCCAGTAGAGCCTGTGCTTCCCCCTAAAACACACTTGAGTCTTCTGCTTTGGCTTTTCAACACTGCACAAGAAAACTGGTAGTGATGGGAACCAGTCTGTGGTTAAAGACTCTTCCCTTGAGCCAGCTTATATCCTCTGCAATGTGTGAGCACTGAATAAAAGCCAGCAATGTCACAGGACAACTCTTACCTTACCTACAACTTCCAAGGGTGGCCTTTCTGGAGAATCCCCAGAGTCTTGTAAACACAGGTCCTGGTTACTGCCATTTTCCACCCTGAAGATAAGATCTGGCTTGTGAACTGGAAATCCTGCCCATAAAGGGGAGAAGCAGAAAAAAGAATATTAAACAGAAGGGTGGATAAAGAAAAGGAGAGGGGGAGCATCTTTCTCTCCCTCAAGATTTCAACTGCCAGAATGAAATATAGTCAAAAAATTTACATTATGATCATCCCAGAACTCCCAAATAACACCGTAGAGTCATTCACACTGATTAAAATTTCAGTTATTTCACGAAAGTATGCGCTTGTGTTTGGATAGTTTTATTTTCCTGTATTTTACTTTTACGCTGTATTATGAAAGCCAGTATATATACTTAGGCTGGTGACCAGTATGGTTCTGTGTAGCACAGTAGGTTCACACACACAAAACCCAAGCCCAAACTGTTACTTTCTGCAAATCTAAAATTACCAGACAGTCTTCAAGGGCACACCCGTGCACAGCAACAAAGCGAAGGAAAATGCCAAGCCCTTCCCCAGCCAGTTCTCACCTAGTGACTTGACATTCTCGTAATTCTCAAGTATGACCTCCCGATAGATCTTCCTCTGGCCTTCATCCAGGAGTCTCCACTGTTCCTCCGAGAAAAACACAGCCACCTCTTCAAAAGTCACCAGTGCCTGAAACAATGCAGTTTTTAAAAGATATATAACCCATGCTGTGCTTCTTTCAGTAAACAGTATCTACTCTAGCTTAATTAAGACATTCGTGAACACCTGATCCTTCATTAAAGTTCTGAACAAGCAATGCTCCCCCTTCTGTTATTCAGCCCCCCAAAATGGCCAGCATTACCAAGGTTTCCTATACTGCAATAAAGCATGGAATCAGAGCCAAGATTTAAGGGTCAAGATTTGGAGTCAAGATTTAAGGATACTAGACACTGCAATCCCTTCATTTTTACAACTTGTCACTTGTCTTTGCGGCTGAACAAGGAATCAGAAAGCATTACAGAAATGCCTGCAGAGATTGCCAAATCAAAGGAGGGAGATGAGAAAAGATTTAGTAAATACTTTTTCTAGAGATTTTAATTTTATTTATACCCTGCTTTTCTCCCAAAGACAACCTTGAGGGCCTCCAAGACAAATTGGTTACACAAAAAATGTGAAACATACTAATCTTCCTAATTTTTCTGACTGTGTAATTTAGTTTTATTTGATGAGGATTGCCAATTTCTTAAAAAATGCACAGACTGCATGCAGCCCTGCCATCAGATGAGACAATTTAGGTTTCTCTCTACTACAAATGTTCAAAAAGCACTGGCTTCTATTTCATCAGCAACTCCCTCAGAAAAGCTAGACCATTTCCACACTACACTATTATAGTACGATTATTCCACTTTCAACATCCTATGGAATCCTGGGGTTTGCAATTGAGGGAAGGGCCTTTAGAATTCTCAGCCAGAGAGCTCTTTGGCCTCAGTAAACTACAAACCCCAGAATTCCACAGGAGGTTGAAAGTGGTATAAGAGCACTATAACAATGGAGTGCAGAAATGGCCCTAGTTCTGCACTATTCCCACTATGCCTGTCAACTACAATAGAGATGCCACCTTGAGAAAAACCTTCCTCTTCATTCATCTTTAGAGACTGCTCATGCCGCTTATCAACCAGCAAGGCCTGGGCTAAACTAAACGATGCCCTCTCAATCCTATAACCCCTGAAACCCTGGGGGCTCAACATGCCACACCAAAAACTTAAAATGGGCTTTCCAGCCAGGGCACACAGCATCCCAACAGAAGTCTCTCACCCTCTTCCCATGTCTCTCAAGCAGAGAAATCCCTGTCAGGAAATTTTCCACCAGGTCAACAGCCTGAACGCATGTCTCCGGGTGCTGCTGCCACACCCAGCTCTGTATTTCTGGAGGCAAAATGGCCAAAAATTGCTCCAGGACCAGCAGCTCCAGAATCTGTTCCTTGGTACGGCTCTCTGGCTTCAGCCAGAGGCAGCAAAGTTCCCGCAATTGTCTGTAAGCATTCCGCGGGCCCTCAGCTTCTGGGTAGCGGAACCACCGGAAACCCTGGCGAGCTGTCTCCATTACAATTCCCCCTCCATCCAAGATGGCTGCGTCAGTTTTTCCACCAGCTCCTTTGTCTCCAGCTTCCAGGTTTTTACACTTCCCTTGTGTTTCTTTCTCAAATGGGGTTTCTTCTTCTCCCTTAGAGTCTTTAGAGTCTGTTGACTTGGCTGGAGAAGGCACCTTATTCTCGTCAGGTTCTGACAACTCCTCTCCTTTTGAGTCACCTGCTTTCTGGATGCAAGCCTTACAAACCTCAGAGATGCCCTCTCCCATAACATCAGTTTGGATGGCTTTGTCTATTTTGTGGAGACCTGTGTCCTCGAGGGATGCCACAACGTCCTCAGTGCTACCTCCATCTATCACCACAGTGTGCGTTTCTTCCTTCCGGGGCTCGTTCTCTTCAGGACATACCACACAGGTCTCAATTTCATCTTCCAACACAACCTCAGGTTTTGGCAAATCTGGGTCTTCGAGGTCAACCTCTTCTTCTTCAATAGTAATCACACAATTGGGCCCAACGATCACCTCAGTTTTCGTCCCCCTCTCTTCTTTGGGGTCGGAGGCATTTTCAAAAGAAACCACACAAGTCTCAATATCATCCTCCAGAATCTCCTCAGACAGTTCCTCACCAGCCTCCCCGTTCTTTGGAGTAGGCAGAAGTACCTGTTGGTGGACTTCCCAACACTGAGGTGTCACGCTGAGATGCGTCCGATCTTTCCGAGACCGCGAACGCTTTAAGATTTCCTTAATGGTCCCAACAGGAAGTGAACTCTCCTCCATTTCAACACTGCTCTGGGTGTCTGGTTCCAATGGTAAAGCGAAACTGGGAACCCAAGTGGATGGCCCACCAGGCCTGGCAGCCATTTTGGAGTCAGCTTCTGTAGCCATTTTGGAGCCGGCTTCCGTGAAAGGAGACAAGTTGTTGTCATCCCCCATTGGTTCTAGATCCCGAAATTATCTTCAGCCTATGAATAATCATCTCCTGGTTGTCCAGTGATCAGTGTGATTTCTCCTTTGAAGCCAAGTAGCTGAGAGAGAGAGCAAAAAGGAAGGTTGACCAGTCTAAAAATCACTTCTATGTGGATAAACAACATCACCCAGACAAGGGATGTGAGGAACCTGACGGGAGGGGGTCTTGACAACAGAGTCTCCTTGGCAACTGAGAGTGTTTAAGCTGATTGGCTGGTGAAATGGAACCCCGGATAACCCAGGGGGGATAGCCCAGGGGAGGGGCTGGTAGAAAGAGGAAAATAACGGATTTTAACTGTCTGGAGAGTGATTGAAGGGAGTACGATTTGTGGTGTGTTTGGGGAGGGTTGGAGATCTGAAGAGTTCCGTGGAGAGAGAACTGAGAAACTGGGTGTATGAAAGATTGTGAATGAATTGAAAGAGAGAGAAAAGAAGAATGGTGTGTTGTTTATAAACATTTAGATACAAAACAAATTTAAAGCAACAGTGTTACAATATATGTTTGAAGTTCTGTGTTCCATATAATAGTCTCCCAGAGTCTTATTCTGTATCCTGGAATATTCATGCTACCAATAATACCATCTTGGTCTTTGTGCCAACAGTACCACAGTCTTGGAAAATATAAATCACTGCTGATTCTTACACCTGGGAGAAGGGCAGATTTAGGGAAGGCAGTAAAGGGGGAGAGTCCTAAAAGGAAGAAGTAAGGGGGGACAAGAGTGAGGACGGGACTGCATTCTCAAAAGGGGAGAACTGAGGCAGACCCATTTGTCCTGGCTCTGGTGTGATTCAGAGACCTCCCTGGCTGTTCAGTTCTGATCACAAAGAGGTGTCAGGCTGGGCAGGCCTTGAGTGCGAGGCTTGGGTGCACCTTTCACACTTGGGGCTGACGGGAGGTGGTTTTTTCCTGCATTTCATAAGTGGCAAGAAAATCCGAAGAGAAAAAGAAACTGCTCCTGCAGCAGCAATAGGCCATTGTGTGGGACCTACTCCCAAGCCCACTCCACCCTGGTTACACCCCATAAACAGCAAATCTAAGTTTTCTTCTGCAGTCCCTCTCAAAATGGCAACAGGAAGGGACATTATGTTACTTCCTGTCGCCATTTTGAGAGGGACTGTGGGGGGAAACTGAGGTATTTGGGTTTGCTATGTGTGTGAGTATGGCACCCCGACTTCAAAATTTGGGGACACCCCTCTGTGCGACAGCCCTGCTAAGGTCTTGAAGATCCAGGGCCGTGTGTTGCTTGATTGAGTCTATCCATTTCTAATGGGATCTTCTTTTCCCACCTTCCTCCTTATCAAGCATTATTGTCCGGTCTAAATTGTTTCATTAGTAATTTAAAAGAAATAAATGAGACCCCTGAACTTCCCACACTTGCTTTGTACGGAAAGAAGAAAAGTATGTTTGGCATTAGAAGGGGAGGACAGAGAGAGAGAGTTTAAACAGCAGGACCCTGGGGGTTCCATAAACAAGAGAATGAAGACAAATTTTGCCCAGGAGGGTTGCCAGACTCAAAACTGGAGTGAGCATGTTCTCCTTAACTGTCATCAAGTTGACTTTGACTCATGGTGACCCAGGCACCAGATCCTGTCTGATTTTGGAAGCCAAGCAGGGTCAGCTCTGGTTAGCACTTGGATGAGAAACTGCCAACCAACACGAAGTACTGTGGGCCATATTTCAGAGGAAATAACTGGCAGAACCACTTCTGAGGATCCCTTGCCTAAGAAAACGCTCTGAAATTCATAGTGTGGACATAGTGTGGACACATCAGGTGGCTCAAAGGCACACACACATGCATGAGAAATCACCATGTCATGCTGTGACCAGCAGCCCTGCTCAGGTCTTGCAAGCTCAACCTCCCTGGACTTGAGTCTATCCACCTAGCCTTCCTCTTTTCCTACTGCCTCCAACCTTACCAAGCATCCCTGTCTTTTCTCAGGCCTCCTGTCTTCTGATGATTCCCCCAAAGTATTTCTGTACTTTAAAGCTTGTGTAGAAAACAGCAATTCCAGCAGGTATCCCTTGCTGGTTACCAGGTTGCCAACAAACAGTCACCCGCTGGAATTCCGGCTTCTCCACAACCCTCCAAGGCACAGGAGCCCTCTCCAGTTTCATGCTGGCCACCCTGTCCCCCCACCCACCCTCCGAAAGAAGACGGGGAGGGCAGAGTTAGGAAGAGTAAAAGAAGACAAAGACAGCAACGGGGTGCCCGGTGCGCCCAAAAGGACAGGTATGGAGGTGAGCTGGGAGGCCAAAGGAGGGGAGGAGGAGCCAAGGCGCCCCCGATCCCCGCCCTCTCCAGCTCTGGGGAGGAAGGGGGCGGGCCGGGGGAGGGTGGAAAGCCAGGACGCCGAGCCGACCCCCGATCGCGTGGGTAGGAAGCCGTGGGCGGCTGGAGGAAAAGGGGGCACCCCGAGAAAAGGCGCACCACGCGAAGAGAGGGAAAGGGAGGGAGAGGAGAAGCCCCGGAGCCCGCGATCTCTGCCCAAGCCGTGCCAAAGGGAGCTCAGTCCCCCCCCATAGCCAGGGGAGTAGACCCTTAGCCTGCCGCCCCCCAGTTCCCTCTGCATCCCTCCCTGCGCGCCCTCCGGCTTGGCGAGCGCGCCTACCTGCGCCAAAGCCACCCACGCGACTCACCTTGGGCGGAAAGGGCTGCCGAGCCTGGCGCGGGGAGGAGGGTGGGATCGGCGAGTCCCCAGCTCGGGGGAGGCTGGAGGAGAGGTCTCGCCCCCTCCCCAAACCCATGCGCGCCCCGCAGCAAATGAGCAAACAGCCCGCGCTCTTGCGCGCCCCTCCCTGCCTGCCCGGCCTCCCCTTCCGTCTCTCTGCACATGGAAAAGGGGGAAGGGGAGAGAAGCGGCAGAGCCACCAGGCGTTAACTATTCCTTGCCCGGCTTGCTTTGCAGGGGGGAGGAAAAAAAGACCGATTTTTTTTTTAAGATCTCTCCCTACCCCAGCAAAAAAAAAATGCCCCCTTGGAACGGTTTCGCCTCTGCCTGGCGCCAGAATGTGCAGGATTTGCGCCCTGCACAAGCTTGCAAGCGATGCGCCTTTACTCGGGAGGAAAGTTTACGAAGTGCTGCAAGATTTCCTTGCGCGTAAAGGACCCCTAGGGTTGCTGTCCCCACATGCCTAACAGATCTGGGTCTGCACTGCCCCGGGAAAGGAGATGAGCAGAGAGGTCGATTACCTTGGAAGGCTTTCCAACGATGAGAGACCCCCAATCCACTGAGCAAGCGGATGGGTTGGTGAAGAAGGGAAGGTGCACGCGCGCCCCCCGCATAAATTGCGACTCTTTGCAGGCGCCACAGGTGGGCGGCGCCTGCTTGGAGAAGAGGCATCTCTCCTCCTCTCCTCTCCCCTCCAGGCAGGAAGGGAATGCCTCTGATAATGGACTTTATTTATGAACTGCCTTGCTCCCAAAGCTGGTGCCCCAAGCGGCTCTCCAAATCTTTTTTCCAACGACTACAATGCACAGATGCATAGGAATGTGCACTGTGAGAATGCACTCTAAACATCTTAAAAGATTCGGTTAAAGATGATTTAAAATGAACCAGTTTACAAAGAGAATTTTTAGTCTGTTGCAACATAAAAAAGAGAGGGGGAGCAGAAATCTAGCAGCACCTTTAAGACTGATTTATTTCAGCCCCAGCTTTCAGGGGTTTAAATCCACTTCTACAGACCCAACCTACCCAAATATTAGGAGTTAGTCTTAATAGTGGTTCTTGCAGGTGTTTGAATCTGACTTTTCACTAAAAGTGACTCTAAGGTGAACGTACTACAGCACAGGGGCCAAATATATGGCCCACAAGCCAAATCTGGCCCACCAGGTCATTTCATGTGGCCTTCACACCTCTCCTGCGGCACTCCCCCCATCTGGCAAGCCGGATCCCTACATTGTGGGCCCCCAGCTGCCAGTATTCTGAAGAGGGGCCCAGCAGTCAGCACTTGCGATCTACTTCTACTTCTGACTACTTCTTTGTCCAAGTCTCACCATCAGAGCATTGCCATGGGTTACCATGGCAATGTTCCACGTGGCTCGCAAGAGTTGCACAAAGGAGCAGTCAAAAGTAGAAGTAGATCGCAAGTACTGGCTGCTCGGCCCCTCTTCAGAATACCAGCAGCTGGGGGCCTGCAATGTGGGGATCGGACTCACCAGGTACAGAGAGGGGCAGGGGGGCAGAAAGAGGCACAGAGAGGGTCTGGGGAGCAGAAAATGGCACAGATTATTACTAAAACCAGTAATAATCAATTGCAGAGGCAATTATTTAATATGATAAAAGAGTAGATAACATTTATATAGTCTTACAGATACAACTGCCCTTTGAGGGCAACCGTCATGTTCATGTGGCCCAAGATGGAATTGAGTTTGACACCCCTGTATTACGGGGTTTCCTTGGCGAGCTTTGTTCAGAGGGGGCTTGCCTTTGCCTCTCTCTGAGGCTGAGAGAGTGGGACTTGTCCAAGATCACCCAGTGGATTTCCATGGCCAAGCAGGGATTTGAACTCTGGTCTCCAGAGTCCTAGTGCAACGTTTAAACTGCTACGCCATGCTGGCCCTGGTCTAAATGGTGTAAAATATCTGCAACTGTTAATATATCTGTGCTTTGATAGAATCATAGAATCATAGAAATTCAGAGTTGGAAGAGACCACACAGGCCATCCAGTCCAACCCCCTGCCATGCAGGAACACTGTCAAATCAATCCCGACAGATGGCTATCAAGCCTCTGCTTAAAAACCTCCAAGGAAGGAGACTCCACTACACTCCGAGGCAGCAGATTCCACTGCCGGACAGCCCTGACTGTCAGGAAGTTCTTCCTGAGGTTCAGGTGGAATCTCCTTTCCTGCAGCTTGAATCCATTGCTCTTTGTTCTGGTCTCTGGAGCAGCAGAAAACAAGTCCCCTCCTTCCTCTACGTGGCATCCCTTCAAATATTTAAACATGGCTATCATGTCCCCTCTTAACCTCCTCTTCTGCAGACTAAACATACCCAGCTCTCTAAGTCTATCCTCATAGGACTTGGCTTCCAGGCCTCTCACCATTTTGGTCGCCCTCCTCTGGACTTGCTCCAGCTTGTCAATATCCTTCTTGAATTGGGGTGCCCAGAACTGGACACAGTATTCAAGATGGGGTCTAACCAAAGCAGAGTAGAGGGGTACCAGTACCTCCCTCGATCTAGACACCATACTCCTATTGATGCAGCCAAGAATTGCATTGGCTTTCTTGGCTGCCACATCACACTGCTGACTCATGTTCAGCTTGTGGTCTATGAAGACTCCTAGATCCCTTTCACACGTACTGCTATCCAGCCACGTGTCCCCCATCCTATATTTGTGGATTCCATTATTTCTGCCTAAGTGTAGGACCTTACATTTCTCTCTGTTGAATTTCATTTTGTTCGCCCTGGCCCAGCTCTCCAATCTATCCAGGTCATTTTGAATTTTGATCCTGTCCTCTGGCGTATTAGCAACCCCTCCCAATTTGGTGTCATCTGCAAATTTGATCAGCATGCCCTCTATTCCTTCATCCAAGTCATTGATAAAAATATTGAACAGCACTGGGCCTAGGACAGAACCCTGTGGCACCCCGCTAGTCACTTCTCTCCAGGACGAAAAGCAGCCATTCGTGATCACCCTTTGGGTTCGGTCGGTCAACCAATTACAAATCCAACTAACGGTAGCCCTGTCCAGCCCACATTTTACTAGCTTCGTTGCAAGAATGTCATGGGGAACTTTGTCAAAGGCCTTACTGAAATCGAGATATGCTACATCCACAGCACTCCCTTCATCTATCAAGCTAGTAACTCTGTCATAAAAAGAGATAAGATTAGTCTGGCATGACTTATTTTTGAGAAATCCATGTTGACTTCTCGTGATTACCGCGTTGCTTTCTAAATGATTAGAAACTGACTGTTTAATGATCTGCTCCAGGATCTTTCCGGGTACTGATGTCAGGCTCACTGGGCGATAATTATTTGGGTCCTCTTTTTTTCCCTTCTTGAAGATGGGGATAACATTTGCTCTCCTCCAATCTGCTGGAACTTCTCCTGTCCTCCAAGATTTCTCAAAAATTATAGCAAGCGGTTCCGAAATGACCTCTGCCAGCTCTTTTAATATCCTAGGATGCAATTCATCTGGCCCTGGAGACTTGAATTCATCCAATGCGGCCAGGTATTCCTGTACCACCTCTCTACTTATTATGTGCCTCATTTCCTCTGCTTCCTCCCCTGCTCCCCAACCGCCAGGTTGAGTGCTTGTATCCTTCTGGGAAAATACGGAGGCAAAGAAGGTGTTAAGTAGCTCTGCCTTTTCTCTCCCCCCTGTGAGTAATTCGCCATCTTCTCTGCACAGCGACCCTACTGTCTCCTTCTTTTTCCTTTTGCTGCGGACATATTTAAAAAAACCCTTTTTATTGTTTTTAATGTCTCTGGCCAGCCTAAGCTCGTTCTGTGCTTTAGCCTTTCTGACTTCCTCCCTACATCTCCTAGCTACTTGCTTAAATTCTTCTTTGGTGGTTTCCCCCTTCTTAAATTTCCTATACATGTTTCTCTTAACTCTTAGCTCAGCTGAGAGTTCTTTAGTCAACCATTCTGGTTTCTTCAGATGCCTTCCATTTTTCCTCCTTAATGGCACTGTTTTAGACTGTGCCTTCAGTATCTCCTTTTTAAGGAACTCCCATGCCTCCTGAACTCCTTTCCCTTTCACTATTCCTGACCACGGAATTCCAGCCAGCAGCTCCCTAAGTTTACAGAAGTCCGCTTTTTTAAAATCTAAGATGAGTGTCTGGCTACCCTTATCTTCTCCTTCCCACTGAATGCTAAATTCCAAGAGGACATGGTCACTCCCCCCTAAAGATCCAACCACTTCTACCTCATTCACAAGATCATCCCTGTTGGTCAAGACCAGATCTAGAATATTTGATCCCCTTGTGGCCTCTTCCACCTTCTGGACCATGAAGTTGTCTGCAAGACAAGCAAGAAACTTGCTGGACCTTGCTGTCTTGGCAGAGTTTGACTGCCAGCATATATCCGGGTAATTGAAATCTCCTATTATTACTGTATCCCTCCTCTTTGAATGTGCAGTCATTTGGTTGAGGAAGGCGTCATCCAAGTCCTCAGCCTGGGTTGGAGGTCTGTAGTAAACCCCCACCAGAATATCCCTATTGTTTCTCGCTGCCTTAATTCTTACCCAAATGCTCTCTACCTGGCTTTCTGGGTTTAAGTCCTGGATCTCTTCACAGGTGAAAACATCCTTGACATACAAGGCTACTCCTCCTCCTTTCTTGTTTGGTCTATTTTTACCAAACAGGCTATACCCCTCTATTCCTGTATTCCAATCATGAGACTCATCCCACCAGGTCTCAGTGATGCCTATCAAATCGTATTTATTTTCTTGTACTAGGAGTACAAGCTCATCCTGCTTGTTTCCCATACTCCTTGCATTAGTGTAGAGACACTTAAGTCCCTGGGCCCTTCCTGCAAGTCCTGTACTATTGATTCTACTCCTCCTGCCATTGGCCACTTGTACTACTTGTCCAGTATCATTTGGGCCTTTTCCCCCTGTGTTCTCTGAGTCCTTGCCCTGAATAATATTGTCCCCCTCCCCAGTGGAACTTAGTTTAAAGACCTCTTAATCTTCCTTGCAAGACTGTTAGCAGAAACATTCCTTCCAAGTTCCAAGTTTTGTGAGGTGCAGCCCATCCCTCGCCAGAAGCCCATGTTCATGGAAATTCAGGCCATGTTCCAAAAACCCAAACCGTTGTTGGAGGCACCATGTGCGGAGCCAGTTGTTGACCTCTACTATTGCCCTTTCCCTATGTGCGCCGTATCCTTGAACAGGGAGGAGAGACGAAATGACCACCTGCACACCAAGGTCCTTAAGCTTTGTCCCCATACGTTCGTAGTCCTTTGCAATGTGGTTTAAGCTGCTCCTCGCAGTGTCATTGGTTCCGACATGAACCAAAATGAGGGGCTTATAGTCAGTGGGTTTGACTAGCCTGGTTAGCCTCTCCGTTACGTGGTTGATCCTGGCCCCAGGAAGACAACAGACCTCTCGACTGAGCTTGTCCGTTTTGCAGATTGCTGTTTCAGTTCCTCTTAGCAAAGAGTCCCCAACAACCAGAACTCGCCTCTTCTGAGGCTTCCCCTGGGCTCCTCGATAAGCGTGTTTTACCAGGACTGCCTGAGCATTCTGTTGAGGCTGGGAGCGAAAATAATTAAGAGAAAACGCTGGGCGGAGACTAGTCTGAATTGGGTTATGAAGCCGCCGCGAGGGCCTGGCTTCACCTCTGCCCATTGTACTCACCGCGGCCGGCCGTGAGTCGTTCCCAAACCCCGAGCACGCCTCGAGGCATCCGCAGGAGGGAGGGAATTCCCGCCCTTCCTGCTTCTCCTGCCTCAATCTGGAGCGTTACTGGAGACCCGTATTGCTGGGAACTCACCCGCCTTCCAAAGGCGGCGCCCTGCTAGAGCGGTTAACGGCCCTTCTCTCAGACCTTCCCAGAGGCGCAACGAGGGTGATCGCACACCCAGCCCGTGGCCTCTATGGAGAGCTTCCTCCCAGCCCAATCGATATTAACTCTTATCAGTGCATCTGAAGAAGGGGATTGAAATCTGCAAAAATCAGGGGCTCCCAGATTCCACCTCCCCTTTTCCTTTAGAAAGTCAAGAACTTTCCTGCCAATTGACCATAGAGATGTAAAATTTAAGAAATGTGGAAACCATGGAATGGGCACAGTATATCTCATCACTGCTATCCTAGGTCATGGTTTCCTTTCTCAGTTCTTTACAGGGGAAATGGTGCTTTAAGTCTGCCTGGTACTGTGAAGGACACTTTTGCTGTACACCTTCAAATCATTTCTAACTTATGGCAACCCACAGGTTAACCTATCACAGGGTTTTCTTGGCAAAATTCATTCTCACCGTTTCCGCACTAGGCTGTTAAACTGCAAACCCCAGGATTCCATAGGAGGTTGAAAGTGGAATCATCGCGCTATAACAGCCTAGTGCGGAAATGGCCTCAGAGGAGGAATGGAGGACAAGAGGAGACAAAATTTCTTTCTTTTACTGATATTGATGATTTCTCCTTTTCTTGTGTTTCATTTGCCAGCTCCTCATTAAAATGGCAGTAGAAAAAAGAGGCTCTTTAGAATTCAAGATCTGGAAGCTCCATTGCTCAAAAAGTATTAAATTATTTTTCTGGGGGAAAATGTACTTTTAATATATCAAAATTATACTTTTCTGCAAGTCAAGTTATACATAAAGCTAAAGTATGTACTCCTATATTTTCATAATACTTTATAGAGTATTATTCACCATTCTAAAGTAACAGAGGAACTTCCAATTTTTATTGCATGCTTTTTTGTGTGTAGAGTTCAATCCCTGCAAAGTACCCTTTTTCTAACTCCCCCCTCCCAATACTGAGCTGCCTTTCTGAAACTTCCAGAAGTGATGGTTCATCTTTAAAATAGGGGCATTTCCACCCTACACTGTTACAGTACTGTTATTCCACTCTCAACATCCTACGGAATCCTTGAGTTTGCAGTTGTAGGGAAGCGCATTTAGAATTTTCAGCCAGAGAGCCCTTTGACCTCAATAAACTACAAACCCCAGAATTCCACAGGATGTTGAAAGTGGTCCCACAGCAGAGAGAAAAAATTGTGGAGATGCAAAGTGCAATCATGGGAGGTTCTAAGTCCTGTCCAATGAGGGCACATGGTTGAGTGGGGATGGTAGGGCTGTTGACATTTTTTAAAAAACACGTCAAAGCTGAAAGAGAGACCAACCGCTTGTCACGTGCCCTCATCAGATAAGCAAGTCTTGTCAACTTTGTGCACTGCCTGCTACACACATCTTCCATCCCCCTCCTGCATCCCCCTCCTGCATCCCCCCCCACGCACTGCGAAAAAGTTGAAATGTCCAAAAAGCGGTGTTTTCTGTTTTATTTGTTTTAGGTATATGATTTCTCACAATTTTGACGGGATTTGATATAAAAATTAAAGAATGTTTCTGTTTAAATTGTGTAGGATCTATACATCTTCCGTGTGTGTGTGTGTGTGTCTTTAACACAACTTACAGTGAAGAGGTCCGCATGGGAACCTATTCCTTCCAGTGGAGGGTAGTGGGTCATGTGCAGACAGGGCACCCCACCCTACTCCACAATCCATCCTCGAGCAGAACAAAATGCCTCCTGTTTGTGAAATAGAAGTACTGCTGTAAGAATCGGAAAGCCTGCAGTGAATTGGAAACCAGCTCCTAGTGTCGATGATGGAGCAACAGGCACAGAGAGGCGACAGACAATGACCCAAAATTCATTTGTGCAAATTTGCAAATGAAAAAAAGTACATAGCTGCCATTTTCCCAAAATTAAATAAATTCTGCCATGGCAGCAAAGAAAGCTGTTCCTCTTGCTCTAGCTAGGGCGTCCCAAGATGAGTTTGGACTGGGGTCACACCCCACCCACCACCAAACAAGTTTTGTGCAACAAAGACGGCTGCCTGCTTGGGGGAGTGTGGAGTTTAGGAAGGTGGCTGTAAGGAGTCCCATAGATTCATGGGGGGAGTCCTCAAAGAAGTCCCAGAAACCTCAAAATCTAAGGAAGAGCAGGAACGGGGCCCCAAATGGACCCCCCAGATTCCATCACGGGGTATTCCAAAATCAGGATGATCAGACTAAAAGGGTATCCCCCAAAAAGGGGGCAGGGGCACCTGTCACTCTTTGTTTGATGATCAATTACCCCCTTGTACTACTTTGGCAGCACTTTTCCAAATTAAATAGAGGCTGGGTGCCCATCTTTTGGGAGTGCTTCAGCTGTGTCTCCCCTCGTGGCAGGGGGCTACTCTAGAGATCACCCTTGCGGACTTTTCCAGGTCTATGATTCTATGAAATGTGGACTACAGACAGAGTAATAATGCAAAAAGTAAAGCAATATCTTCTGAGTTATTTCTAAGTACATTCTCCTTTTTCCCTCTCCATAAACAGACACATGTACAATGTTTAAGATGCAGAGTGATATCCTTTATAGATCAAGAAAATGGCAATGTCAACTCAAAAATAAACATTTTGCTTATAGAACATAGGAGTATAAAAGAACAACTTTAGTCTACAATTGCTAAAACAATAGCACACTGCTACCACTACTAAGCACATTCTCTAAAGTGAATGAAAGTTTTGGGGCCTTCAGGAGACTCTGTAAAACTTCCACACAAATTGTGTCTGTGTGAGAAATTGTGCAAATACCATGTATTAATAAGACGGTCATGCCCACAGTGGGACATTAACTTCAAGGCAAACACAATTACGCCATGACTTTCTCACGCCAGGCAGATATCAGGCAGCAAAGTATATGCATGCAGGTCTGTTATGACAATCTACATGTGGCTTATGTGTCAGGTTGGTATTGCAGCACTAAACATTAATTTAAAACGCTTTTGCACAGGTCAAAGAGCTACACGCAGAATATGTGTCCCTCCAAGGGGTCCAAGCATAGGACAGCAAAATGAGGGCATAGTCCTTCAAATAAGAATTCGACCCCTCTTTTAGTCTCTAAATTCCTAGCATCGCAGTAACTTAAAGCATCAGTTGAGCATTTACAAATAGAGTTCAGGCATCCAAAGGGCAGAAGGCAAAGTGACCAAAAGAATGCAGATGCAGCAAATATAAGTGTGACCAATTTTCAACTGTGTCTCTTTTGAAATGCTAGAAATTTGGGGAGTAGGGGAAAAAATCATCCATTTCCACACTACGCTATTATAGTGCTATTATTCCACTTTCAACATCCTATGGAATCCTGGGGTTTGCAGTTTCAGGAAGGGGCATTTAGAATTCTCATCCGGAGAGCTCTTTGGCCTCAGGAAACTACAAACCCCAGAATTCCACAGGACGTTGAAAATGGAATAATAGCACTATAACGGTGTAGCGCAGAAATGGCCTTCATTTGTAGCAGAATTCTCATTCTGATGTACAGGATAGCTTCACGTCTCGGTAATTCGGCTCAGAAGTTTCAAATGCTTTATTCGGGAACATCGAAGAAAACAGCTGCAAACCTTGACTATTGCCAAGACTAAAGAAGGACAGGTTGCTTACCTGTCACTGGAGTTCTTTGAGTGGTCACCTGCGCCCTCATGCAATGGGTCTTCACCCCTGTTCAGAATCTCCTATCGGAAAGTTTTAGAAATGAGGAAATCGGCGGGAACCCCTCTCCTCTTCTATGTATGTACTGAGCATGCTCAACCCCAACACTCTGAATGAGCGCCTGAAAGCACGACCTTGCATCTGCAAGATATACACCATTTAAAAAGGGAAGTAGAGACCATAGTGCGGGAAAACGGGAGGGAGATTTTTTTTTTTCTTTATCAGACACAGAGGAAAAAATTAAGTAGATGGAAGAGGCAAAGAGATATAACGAAGTAAGAAATGAGCAATAAGAAAACAAGCCACTGAGCCAGAACGCTGAAAGGAAGCGATCTGTTCAGCAGACGGAGAGAAACTGAGGGGAAGGTAGCTTGGCGGGCTTGAGCATATGAGCCCTGGTGGCGCAGTGGTTAAATGCCAGTACTGCAGCCACAAGGTTGTGAGTTCGATCCTGCCGGGCTCCAGGTTGACTCAGCCTTCCATCCTTCCGCAGGTCAGTAACATGAGTACCTAGCTTGTTGGGGGCAATTAGCTAAAAACACATTGTAAACCGCTTAGAGAGCACTTAGCTGATAAGCTGTATAGAAATACATGCTATTTGCAATGTATAATGTATTTCATGTTGTTCGCCGTCTTGATCCATGTGGAGAGGCGGGATACAAAGAAATAAAATAAAATAAAATAGCATGCTCAGTACACAGGAGGTGGGAGGAGTTCCCGCCAAGTGACTCAGCTCTAGAACTTTCTGGCAGGAGCTTCTGCAGGACGGGGACAGCTTGGATCTCAAGGGGAGTTACTTTTCTGTTACTAATGGAGTTGCACTTTGATGACTGGGATTTTATTGCTCTTTGTTTCCCGTGGCCAAAAGAAGGGGACTGGCCTCTGCCTGCATTGAGATCCCTCTAGACCACCTTAACTGACCACAGACGAACATCTTAAGAATGTAGGCCTGGGATGATTTTCAGCATCTTTTCCTGTTGAAGAAGCCAGTGGAGCTCCAAAAGCCTGCATGATGCATTTTGTGCTTTTTGTTTTTTCGGTTGGCTCAAAAAGTTATCACTATTTGGTAGATTTTGGATTTTGTTGTATTCTGCTGCATGGCCAACAACAATGGGAGGGATTGGTTACACCAGTCAAGCCATTGGTGGTCCACAACAGCCTTGGTACAGGGGATGGTTTTAAAATACTAATTATTAAGCCCATCAAAGTTCTGTGAGCCTGTGAAAACCAACATTTTGTAAGAGCAATATTCATTTTGGTTATTAGCTGTGTTGCCAGAAAGCCCTGTAATAGGGCAGGTGGATAAAAAGCAATATTGAAGCTCAAGGGACTGAAAAGAAAGCTAGTGATATTTTCTTGAACCTGGGATCGGGTTCCCTGGGTGGTCAAAAGTGAGAGTTTGGGGCCAACTCTACTGTACCACAGCTCACTCTATATTCAGTAGGGTCTTCTGACCTTATGTGTAGCATTTTTCAGGGGGCTGGAGAAGAAGAGGACAGGACAATTTTTTTTCTGCCAGCCCAGTTGCATGTTGGTTAGATCAGGAGCTTCCAATTTGTTTCACATAAGGCACAGTGTTATGGAATCACATATATAGCCAAAGTTTGCTGTTGGGAGACCAAACTCTAGTATGAGAAACTCTCATCTGTAACAATACAGTAATTCTCTACACCAAGCTCTGATAGACTGATCCCCACCAAACAATAGGTGGAATCTTTGTCTCTTGCTTCTCATCAATTTCTCCATCATGCTGTAGGGGACAAGAACCCAGGAGTCCTGGTTCCTGATGCCAACCAGATAACCTAGGTCATTCTATGCCTCTCTGCCAAAGACCAGGTACATTCTACGCCTCTCTGCCAAAGACTGGGTACAACCGAGGACATGCGAGTCGCGAACCGTCCCTTACCCCCCAACATTTCTCAGATGAAAACCAGGACAAATGTGGCCAATGAACATCTGAGTCTGGTGAAGATGGAAAAGGTTATTAATGAGGAAAAACACACAAGCTAGGAGAGGATACAGCCATTTGCTTTCACCTGAACTTATTGAGAAGACCAAGACTCTGCCCTTTCCTTTTCTCTCTCCTGCCCACTTGAGTTAACTGAGTGCAAGCTAATTTTGCACTTTGAACTCAGTGTGCAGCAATGGAAGTAAGCTGAAGACAAAGAGGGAAAATTGGGAAGAAAGAAAAAGTGAGACATTTTTAAAAGAACTGACAAATTGGGATGACAGAAGATTAATTGGGACTTTTTCTGCCAAATTAGGACAGTTGGAGGTTATGAGGTAGCCCCCCCCCCAAAAAAATTAAACCGTTCCCAGATCTGTTCCAACTTCCTATCTCTACAGCTAAGACAGCCTTACCCTCCTGGAAGGAAGATGTACAACCTAAGGCCATCCTAGTCTCTTACCAGGGACTAGTTGGAGCCAGAACTTTAGCCCCAGAACATTTCAATTATAAGTAAGCTCTAAGTGTAATGGTGCAGCTAATACTCTAAGCATATGAAGAATGCCTTTCTCTTTCCAACAAAGTAGCCAAGAAGCAGACCTGACTCATATGAGATTCAGCAGAAGGGTTTCAAGGACAAGAACATTACAATTTCAATGTAGACTCGATGTTTAACAATCAATGACAGGTTAATTAAGGCTCAAGACACCTTTTGTGGCCACCACCCAGAGTGGGATTTGCTCCTGAGATGCAGGGATCTAGCTCCTAAGTTCTTACTTCTGGCGATTCTGGAGAAAATGTGAAAACTTTCTCCACATCCTGAACCACAAAACGAATAAAATTATGCAAAACGAATAAAATTATGCAAAACTAATTTGGCAGAACTGATAGGCTTAATTTTCCCCATTTGGCGGTATTCACAGAATGCGAAGGGTTTCTATTTGTCTGTTTTTTGTCTTGACCGCAAAATTGGAAGAAGAGGAGGCTTATATGCATACTAGTTGCCTTTACAACTAGTATGCACCCTTCAGTTCCTAGATTTAGATTACAACACAGAACCTGCAAACCTTTTGACTTTCCTGGCAAGTGTTTTTAAAATATCTGTCTCTTTCAGTAACTGTGCTCTTGCTTCTCCCACTGAGTATAATTCTCATTTCCCCAAAGTAACAAGGCATCTGAGACAAGGCAAACCTCTCAAGCAGCTCAGCCTGTTCCTCTCTTCTCCCCACATTTCTCTCTGTTTAGTGTGCTTCACCCCCACCAGCATGTCTCCTTTCAATACGGCAGGTCATGAATGCACAGTGTAAAAATATATATAATGGCTGCTGCCTGTAAACAAACATGACCCCTCTAGGCATCCAAGGATGCCACCATGTTTATTCACATATTTGCATGATGTCTGCACCAGGCGGCAACAGGCACAGTGAAATGGTGAGAATTGGGGTGGGGAAACAGAACAGGAGCTGGTACATGAGCTGCCAGTACCATCTTCCATCTAAGTTTTCCCAGCACACCAAATCAAAAGAAGTGGGGACGGCAGAAGCAGACCTCAGCTTAAGCCTCTGAGGGCTGACTGGACTCTGAATCTTGTGCTTTGGTGCGGATACGTTTCAGTGGAGGAGCCCCTAGGGACGACACTTCTTCTGCATCAGGTGCGGGCTCATCAAAGGCCTTCACAGGCTCCGAGGGGCCAGCAGTATCCTTCACCTAGAAGACAAGGGGAAGAAAGAAGTAAACATCCTATAAACTAGGGCTGCCAATGGGGAAACCGGACAGGGCTCCTGTAGCTAGTTGAGTAGAAGAAGGAATTCCAGATTTTCATGCAAATAGGCAGTCATACCTTTCAAATGTCCCTGATTTGGCAGGGACAGTCCTGATTAATTGTCCGTCATCCCACTTTTTCAGCTGCTGTTAAAATGTCCCAGTTTCTCTCTCTCCTCTTTCCACTTTCCCCCTTTGTCCTTAGCTTACTACAATGGCTACAAACAAGGTTCAAAATGTAAAAGCAGTTTGTACTCAGTTAACTAGGAAGGGGAAGAGGAGAGGAGGCAGAATCTTGCCCTTCCCAGTTGTAGCACACATGACCCTCCCTGGATTGGGTGGCCGTGCAAGGTTCGCAGTACAAGATGCTGGGAGGCAAGAAACAAGCCAGTTCTGGTCTTTGAGGATGCAATTTATTAGGCAAAGAAGCAAAAAGAAAAACAAAAGGCACACAAGCATACATACACTCTGACTCCGTCGGAAAGGCAAAGCAGGCAACAGAGCAGCATTCTCTTTGTTTCAACAGATTATATAGGCTGTTCGTAGGTGAGTGGCAAAACAGGCTACCCATCCATCAACCTGCCATGCCAAGACGGGCGGTGAGGGCTGTCCCCCCTCGTCTGCCAATTACAGTACCTGCCCGAGATGGCAGTGGACGGATCCTAATCAGGCTTCACTCTCTCCTCCCCGTAGTGGACGGCAGGGGGAGTGAAGTACCCCTCGTTAACATTCCTTGACCATTCTCACAGATCTGCAACATGCAGGGCAGCCTGACCTAGCAACGCAACAGCATGAGCTAACCCCCCAAATATGCTCGGTAGTGTGAAGGCAAGCGGAACTAAAATGTGTGAGTGTGTAACACAGGGCCTGCCCAGAGGATCTCGGGCCCAACACCAATAGGCTGAGGCAAAAACAAATGGATGCAGTCTCTCCTGGCATATGTGTTCCTCCTCATGCATAACTTTTGCCATCTTGAGCACCCTCTGATGTTGCTTGGCCAGACGTGTTTGAGTCCTCATGTATGAAATGTTGAAGAGTATGGTCAACAAGACAGCCAGCGTGGTGTGCTGGTTTGAGAGTTGAACTACAACCTTGAAGAGCAGGGTTCATTCCTCACTGGCCTATGGAAATCCACTGGGTGACCTTGGGCATGGCACATATGCTCAGTCCCAGGAAACCCCATTGATAGACTTGCCTTACCCTTGCCATAAGTTGGACCAACAATGGTCAATGAGCCACACTTGCTGAAATTGCCTTCGACAGATCTATTAAAGGTACTGACCCATTTCCAGTTTTCTCTGGGACAACCTACTTCTAAGGAGTGGAAGTTGTATGGCCCAAAGTCTGCAAATAACCAGGGAAGAGAGTCTAGGGAGGCCCTTGGCTTCTCAAATCTTCACTACCCTTGAACAGTAATGAATTTAAAAAAAAAAAAAACAGCCCAAAAGGGCTATTTCCACATGGGGTTCTGGAAACATCATTTTATGTGTGTGTGTGTGTAATAGACACATTTTTGTCTGCAGCCCCCCATCCCCACATATGTACTTCTGTGCAGAATCATTTCCCAAAACAACTTGCACTTCGTACTGACTGAAAACTGTGCAGAAATAGTGGATTGATCTTCCAGGAGGGAGAAAGCTATCTCCTTGCATGAGAGGATGAAACAAAGACTTACATCCGAAGTCAGCAGAACTTGTACGGAAATATTCCTCCAACGACCCACACATGCATTCCTTTTCAAACATTTTCCACACCACCAACAACGACTTCATGTTAACAGTGAAGCAGTTACGTTCAGAAAAATGTGACATTTTCAAAATCTCCATTCAAACTTTGGAATGTTTTAAAATTCCCTTTTTAAAAAAGAAATATACAATTTCAAGAGATTTAATTTATTGGAGAAAAATTAAAATCTTAGGCTAAAAGTCCTATCTATGCATTTATGGGAGGGAGCAGTCCTACTGAAATAAAAAGGGACTCCCTTCTGATTACAGAGGGCATACTCTCCAACATTTCACAGATGAAAATCGGGACATGTGTACCTAAGCAACATCAGAATGTGGTCAAGATGGCAAACTTTATTAATGACTAAGAACACACAAGCTAGGAGAGGTTGCAGCAGTTTCCGTCTATGTGAGCCTACTGGGAAAGGCACAATTCTTTCCCCTGCTCTCCTCTCCCCACTGCTGACTTAACTGAGTACAAACTACTTTTCCACTTTCAACGCAGTTTATATCAACGGATATAAACTGAAGACAAAGGGAGAAAGTGGGAGAACGGCATAGAAACAAAGACATTTTAAAGTAGCTTAAAAAGTGGAATGAAAGAATATTAACCAAGACTGTCCCTGCCAAATTAGGACAGTTGACGGGTACTCAACTCCAAGTTCCAGTAATTAGGCTCAGAAGTTTCCAAAAGTTTTTTTTTTCCAGGAACAATGAAGTAACAAGAGCACACCTAAGTTACTGCCAAGACTAAGGAAGCAATGGATTTGCAGTACTATATAAGCCATTACATTTAAAATTAGCCAGAGCAACAATCCCATTTGTTAACAAAGCAAAACAACTCCCTTCCCAAGCTTTCCTGCCCCCTCCCACCCAGCTTTTCAATGGACTGACCTTGCAGTCGTGCCTGGCCGTTCTTATCACCACTGTTTCCATAACATTCCAGAGGTTCTCCCCCCATCTGTCACTCCCACCTCCCATCTACTAGCAAAGGGTCTTAAAAACCAGCCTATTGCCTGATTCATGGCAAAGAAAGCAGAGTGACCGGACAGTATGAGATGGGAAGAATTTCATTGGACCTGACTGTCTCAGCAAGAGAAATATTTTTTGCATCTCCCAAGTAAAGCAGTGAGAAAAAGTATGACTTATCTCAAGATTGGCACATTTGCAAGGCTCAGAGGGCACTTTTTAGAAACAATGTGCAGAGAAAACCAGGCTTTTTTTTTTTTAACAAATGAACAGCCAAAATACAGATAATTGAATAAATATGCAGAACATATCCCAGTCAATGGGTGCAAGTTGCATAAATTTGGTAAACTGTACAAACAAGTGTACAGATGAGCGGGGGCGGGGGGAAGAAGTTTAAAAATTGTGTGAATTTCAGTGCAGGAAGATAATGTAAGTCAGATGCAAAACAGGAAAACACAAACTGGATTTGAAGAAACTCAAGAAACTGGGACTAAGATCTCTACTTCTGAGCAACCACGACTGTGTTGTTATTCTTGCTGATGAATTTTAAATTGAAATTTCAACTTGACAAATTCAGGACTTTTTTAAAAAAAAAATTAAAACTGGGATGGGATTTCTAAAAAAATAATACATTTGGGGGCTTATAAGCAAATTTGAGTTTGGAGAACTTTTCATCATGGCTCCTTTCAACTGGAAAGTTTACACTTCTGTGCAATAATTCATATGGGTAATGTGTTATAATAGACATGCAAAATGAAGACCTCACCATCTCTCCAGACCTTAATATTGTTTAAGAGTAAATAATTGTTTTCACAATGGCCTTTGATAGTTAGGAGCTACTAGCTAGCCTTCACCTACTTGAATGGGGCCACATAGATAAGGCAAGTTGTGTGGTTTTTCCCCACATGATTGTAGCCCTCTCTCCTGAACACAGAACATGTGAAGATGAACCACTAGATCCCTATCACTTCTGTTATTGAAATACATATTAGAGTAGTGAACAAGCTGAGACTGCATCTGAAATACTAGCTCTAAAGGTATTGAGGTCTCACTGAGTAAGCACTGACTACGTTGCCCTCAGGATTCTGGTAGTTGTGCTCTAAAAAGGTAACTTTTCTAGGCCCCAAACAGAACACATGAAAAACCAATCCCTCTGGAAAAAAAAAAAGATTCTGCCCAAACATTGCCTGAAACAGAACAGCTGCTGCCATCTAGAAACCACCTTTTTTAAAAAAAGCCTTCTCTAACCTGCTAAGCTGACTGAGGAATTCAGGGAGTTGCAATCCAACACACCTGGATGGCAGCACTTTAGGGAGACCTGCTTCAAAGTTTCAGCCCAGGGACAGTGGAGCTGATCAACTGATCTGACTTAGCTTTGGGTGGAACAGATAACGCTGGAGAGAGCAGCACAGCCCTTCCACTTTGCTACACCAGTAGACTCACCTGGGTATCCAACGTCTTGGGATCTGGCTCTTCTTTGGTTAGCATAGGAGGCTCATCTGTTCCTTCCAGAAGCAGCACCCCAGAATCTGCACCCAGAAGAAAGAGTAAAAAAATCAAACTGGAGAGATCATTCATTATTATCATAATCTTTCAAAATCTACCAGGTGTTACCAACCAGTGTTTTGGACCATCAGATTCTATTGAATAATCTAAAAATCCATGAGTTAATGTCAGATAATATGGCACATTCCAAGGAGTGTTGCTTTTCGTCACTGTGCTGTCATGACCTTGGCCCTTTTCGCACGGGCTTTCTGTTGCGCGAGAGCTCCCTGAGCCTCGCGGGAGTGGGAGCGTCGCTCTGCACGACGCACTCCCACTTCCGCCGCACTCACGGGGCTGCAGCGGCACGATCGCGGGTTTTTTGATTTTAGCCTCAAAGCGAAAATCACCCGCGCTCGCGCAACGCTCCCGGCGCCCACGCGCACTTACCTCCTGTGCGGAGTGTCGGGGAGGCGGCCGGGTCGCGCTTCCTTCCCTCCGCCCCTGCGGAAGGAAGTGGTGGGGCGGGGCGCTAGCACGACGGACGCGACAGCCTCCTGCTTCGCGCAAGCGGGGGGGACAGACACGACAGCCTCCTGCTTCGTGCGAGCGGGGGGGATGGATGCGACAGCCTCCTGCTTCACGTGAGCGGGGGGGACAGAGGCGACAGCTTCCTGCTTCGCACGAGCAGGGGAGGGCGGCTCATGCCACAAGGCTTCTCCGGGAGGCTGCCACTTCCCCCCTCGTTCCTTCGCCTGCGGAAGGAACAAGGGGGAAGCGGCAGCCTCCCGGAGTAGCCTTCTCGCGCGAGCCGCCCTCCCCCGCTCACACAAGAAGCCTCAATGCGAAAAGGGCCCTTATCTATAGCTATTTCATCCAGATGTTTATTAGTCCGTATGGAATTGTTTCCAGAACATTTCTCACCATTAGAACTATGGTTGTTTTCTTTTTCCAGAGATGGTGAATCTCCATTTGTAGGTCTCCATATTCCAAAACAGTTTTCTCTCTCTTTATATTTCCTGTCTCCCAGGATTGCTTATCTATCATCCAAGCTTTCCTTTTCTCAACTACATTCATTGGTTCATTCATTCAGGTTTCTAGGCCTTTTACCATTTTGGTCACCCTCCGCTGAATGCATTTAAAAGCTCCAGACTCTAATCGCCTCCGTCCTTCAGCTCTCTCCTTGGCTAAACCTACCTCCTTCCTGTCCCAACAAAGGAGGCTGTGAATCCTCGGCCTTTAGCTCTCCTAAGGGTGTAGGAGTGACAGTCTGGCTGCGGTCTGGAGTAGGACTGGGGCTGGTGTCTCCACCTTTCAGCAAGGAGGTTTCAGAAATAGAGCTCTGGTTGCTGTTCTCATCTGGGAAAAGCAGAAACATAGCCATCAGAAACAGAAGCTGACAAGGGTAAGCATTTGGTGGCTGGGAATTCAGGACAGAACCAAAGGAGGTACTTCTTCACATGATGTCTCTTTCAGTGCAGGAGTCATCCTGGGGAAAATGGGTCTGCACTAATATGTCAAGTTGCTAGGTGTCTTTCCACACTACACAGTTATAGTACTCTGATTCCAGTTTAACTGCTGTGGTTGTGTCCTGTGGAATGCTAGGATTTGCAGTGAGGAAGGGGTATTTAATTCTCAAGTAGAGAGCTCTTGTACCTTCCTAAACTAGAAAGCCCAGGATTTCACAGGATGGAACCATGGCTGTTCAAGTGGAACCACAGTAGTGCACTTATAACTGTGGCCATTTCTGCACTAGACTGTTATTGTGCTAGTATTCCACTTTCAACATCCTATGGGGCCTAACTGCAAACCTCAGGATTCCACAGGATGTTGAAAGTGGAATAATAGCACTGTAACAGTCTAGTGCGGAAATGGCCTGTGTGGTGTGAAACACAGACTTCAGTACAGAGAGCCCTCAGGACTACAGATACTGCTCTGGATTCACCCCTTCCCCACAAGGGTCAAGTGGAATTTCTTGTCAGCTCCTTGAAAAGTTTTGGAAATTACTTTTTAAAAGCAATGTATACCCATTACTTTTTCTAATTGAGCAAAAAGTGACTTGTTGCTGAAAGTTGTTTTGATGTTTTAGAATAAACTTGATGCAATATTCGTTGCTTCATGGACTGTCTTAAACAATGACGTAAACACTGAACAATTCATGGCAAAATGTTTCTAGAAGTAGCTATCACAGGCATGCCTCAGTTAACAAAGCCTCTGACAAAGAAGCACCTTTGTACATAGTCTTTTTACACTTGCCCAACACCACCATTTGTCCTTATCCTTTGTCTAGCTGGAAGACTTTTTAGCGGCATCAGCATTGGTAATCTGATGAAGAAAGGCTGGAGAAACATTTTCAGTGACGGGTTGCAACAGCGTCTCTGTAGTAAACAATGCAATAAATCTTGAGCTGAGAAAGAATAGGATTCTGCTGTAATTGAACCTACTTCAGCTATGTGTGTCCACATACAACAGGCAAGCTAAATAATAGCTGCCCCATGATTTGCTTACTGAGTATACACAAACACCAAATCAGAGAGAGAGAGGAAAAAAAGGAAAGCAGATTAGTCTGCCTTACCAGTTACCCACACCATGTTGTAAGCCTAAATCTATAGGTTTGGCCACCAAAATGGAAATTTTAAGAAAAGTGGAAGCTAGTGAAAGGAAAATCTGGATGCATTTTGGAAGAAGCTTTCAAGTGATCTGTGAAAGATTCAAAATGTTTGTGTTTGTGTTTATCTATGCAAAGTTTACCCGACCTGGCTGTTCCAGTTTCACATAAGCATAGTGTTAGTTTTGAGTAAAAAAATGGCTTAAACACATTAAAGTACTCTTCTGTGGTATAGGAACCTGTCTCTGTTCATTTCATGTCCCCCCCTCCCGATACAAATAATTGTTAACTGAGGCATACCTGTAATGCCCTTTAAAAGCAGTTTAAGAAAAATTAGCACACTTATTGAAAAATAAACCTATCCAGAACTTTGAAAGGGAATTGAGAGAAGTATTGGATTGGATAAAGAAATAATATAGAAAGTAACAATGAAAATAAAGAAAGTAATAATGTATAAGATATGTTACAAGTAGTAATGCGTTAATGTAAGATGTACAATGTAATAATGAAAGACTACTGTTATGGCTAAAATATGCATGTATGAAGATAAATAAGCAGATTCAATTGGGGGAAAGACGGAAGTGGGGAAGGGGGGTTATGTTTAATGTAAACTTTGGCCTTTTCCGCACGACACTCTTATAGCGCGATTATTCCACTTTCAACCTCCTAGGGAATCCTGGGGTTTGCAGCTTCAAGAGGGGCCGACTGGCCCCTCTCGAAGCTGCAAACCCCAGGATTCCCTAGGAGGTTGAAAGTGGAATAATCGCGCTATAAGAGTGTCGTGCGGAAAAGGTCTTTATTTTAAAAAAAGCAGTTTAAAAAATAACTAGAAAATGTTCTCCCTAACATCAATAAAGTGAGTTTGTTCCCACTTGTTAGCATCACTTTTGAAATGTAGTTTTGTTACCTTCTCCACATGTGCACACATGCACACATACAAAACCAGCCTGTTACAAACAATTGTATTACTTGTAGCTCATTCTCCAGCCAAAAATTAAGTGGCTAGTCCCTGGATTTATGCCAGGGTGGGTAGGGCTTGGGCTGTCACATGGGGCAGAACTTGGAAAGTCCCATCTGCCTGATCTGACAGAGTTATCCTTCCCCTTTTCTATCCCCCACCTTCCAAGATGTACCATTGAGATCCAACATGAGCAGGGCAGGATTGCTCCGAGGGCTGGGCACCTGGGATCTTCTCTCTTTCACCCTCTGCTGCTCATTGTTGCTTGCCAGTCTCCTTTTCTCCTGTTGAAGAAGGGAGAGAAGAAAGAAATAAGGGGGAAAAAATGGAGGTGGAAAGAAAAGAAGATTAGAAAGAATTTCTCCCCTTACCTCATCCCGGGGATCCACAATGGGTACCCACTTGTAGATGCGTAAAGATGTGTCTCCCACGGTTACCCACCGTTTTTCCCTAGGCAGCAGAGAAGAGAAGACAACATAAGCCAGGGGCTTGCCATGTGAACTCCACTACTTATTTAACACTCATTAACTCACATGAGTTTAGAGTGGATGAAAGACTCTACTGTGGCTAGAAGGAAAGAAGAAGAGGAAAGCACAATTCCATCATGCCTAGGACTAGAAGCAGATGAAGGGCTCCCTTCATCCTAACTGCCACTGTCGTGGTGTCCAAGGGAGAAAAGAAGTGGCAGTGTCTGCTAGACTTAATTCTCTCCCTCACTGCCATTCCCTTTCCTTGGCCATTTCTGCACTAGACTGTTATAGTGCTATTATTCCATTTTCAACATCCTATGGAATCCTGGGGTTTGCAGTTTAGAGAGGGGCCTTAAAGGAAGGGGCCTCCCTAACCTGCAAAGCCCAGGATTCCATAGGATGTTGAAAATGGAATAATAGCACTATAACAGTCCAGTACAGAAATGGCCATGTTTCTTGTCTCTTAGATTGTAAGCCTGAGGGCAGGGAACAGTCAAATTAATACCAATAGCATGTGTATTTCTATACTGTTTATCAGCTATGTACTCTCTAAGTACTTAGAGATTGCCCCCAACAAGCTGGGTACTCATTTTACCGACCTGTGGAAGGCTGAGTAAACTTGGACCCCGGCAGGATTGAACTCACAACCTTGTGGCTGCAGTACCGGCATTTAAGCACTGCACCACCATGATTTGTAAGCCACTCTGGCAGCCAGTGTGGCTGAAGAGTGAGATATAAATACTCTAAGTAAATAAATAATTGCCCACCTGGTAACTGGCAGATTCCCCACAAAGAAAGAGGCAATACAAAAAGACTTGTAAAGATGGGAAAGGCATACCTCACTTAACAAAACCTCTAAGAAAAAAAGCTCTTTTTTTACAAATCTATACAAATCTCACATTTTAAAATTAAAATGCTAAACAAATCTCTCTTTTTTTTTAATCACTGTGATTGTAACGTAGGATATGTCCACACTGCACTATTACAGCACTTTGATTTCACCTTACCAGCCATCAGTCCCTCCTTCTTGGAATGGTCCTTTCTCATGTTCTCATCAACTACACCATATGGGAAGGCACAGTCCATCAAGCAGCCTGGACCTTACCCATACAATTACAGCAGTGCTAGAAATTTGAGACTGAAGGACAAATTGATGGGGGGAATAATTTTTATTTTGAGGAGACAATGCTCTCATTTTGCAATTTCCCCCAGCTACACCTCCGCTAGGACTTCTCTTTGCCCACCCATGCCTGAAAGTTTTGCCATGATGAAGACAATGTAGTTTGAGCATTGGACTGCGACCCTGGAGACCAGGAACATTTCCGCATTACACTCTCATAGCGTGATTATTCCACTTTCAACATCCTATGGAATCCTAGGGTTTGTAGTTTCAGGAGGGGCCAGGTGGCCCCTCCTGAAACTGCAAACCCCAGGATTCCATAGGGTGTTGAAAGTGGAATAATCGCGCTATGAGATTGTAGTGCGGAAATGGCCCAGGGTTCGATTCCCCACTCAGCCATGGAAACCCACTTGGTGATCTTAGGTGCATCACACACTCTCAGCCCCAGAAAACCCCATGATAGGTTTGCCTTTGGGTCACCATAAATAAGAAACGACTTGAAGGCACCCAACAAGAACACCTCCTGCAAACTAAGAGATTCCTGTTGGTAATCCCACCATACAGGACTGAGACTCTCATTGCCTGAATATCAAAGAAGAGTTACGTCTTACTCTTTGAATATCAAGCCATGTTGTTGAACAAAGCGCTCAAGCGGGCTCATGTGGAAGGAGATGGCTTTCAATTTGTCACGATCCCAGACTGCCTGGGGCCTTCAAGATTACGGCCAGCTCTTTGAACTGAGCCCAGAAACAAACCAACCAGTGTAGCTGACTTAATAATGAAGTTCCAAGCATGGATTTTCAAAGATCATCTTTTCTCTTATCATGGTTAAATGATCCCAACAGAATGAGTAGAGGAGTGTTTGCCTCTGGCTACTTTAATTGTATGAATTAGAATATTTGATTTATTTTTATTTATTTATACGCTGCTTTTCCCTGGCATGAGACCCAAGGCAGCTTACAAAGTAAGCATAATATAGTGAAGGGGAATCTTCAAACCTTTTTTTTGTTTTCAGGGAAAGTGTTTAATTTTTTTAATAAAAGCTACAGAACCTGTTCAGGTTAGTTTACTCATTTCATACCCTCTGACAGCCTCAGTTTGGACAAAATAGCACCAGTTACCTGCAATCCTCTGCTGTCCCTTTTCGGATGCTTTTAAAATGTCCCACTTTCTCTCTCTCCCCCTGCTTTCTGGCTTTGTCCTCAGCTTACTTCACCTACTGCAAACTGAGTTCAAAGTGTGGTAGCTTACATTAAATTCACTCAGCAGGAGGGAGAGGAAAAGAAAAAAAAAGCATGGTCTTGCCCTTCCCAGTAGGCTCATCCAAAAGCAAACTGCTGCAGCGTCTCTTAGCTTGTCTGCTCTTTCCCATTAATAACTTTTAATAACATCTTGATCATGCTCTGATGTTGCTTGACCACACATGTCCTGGTTTTCATCTGTGAAATTTTGGAAGGTGCATCATTTTTAACCCTGACAGACAGTAAGCTCCATATAAACACTTTGTGGCCTGAAAATAGGCATGCAGAAGTTCTTATTTGCTCCATTCGTTTTCCATTATTATTTTGAAAGCAATCTGGAAAAACGTGTCTTGCATGTATATAATCTCCTGGCTGAAAAAGGTGGAGAAAATCTTGAGCTGAACACACACAGGCCCTGGTTCCTGTTCCCAGTCTCCCTTTCTCCTACCATCTCTGTCTTCTAGCTAGAAAGGCAAAAACTAAGAACATTTCTGCATGACACTCATATAGCACGATGATTCCACTTTCAACCTCCTATGGAATCCTGGGGTTTGAAGTTCACTCCTGGAACTGCATACCCCAGGATTCCATAGGAGGTTGAAAGTGGAAATATCGCACTATAAAAGTGTCATGTGGAAATGGCCTAAGAATAAATGCCACTTGGGAAAAAGTCCTTTCTCTGCCATTTTCATTTTCTACTGCTAGAATTAGGCTTCTCTGCAGTCTCTTAACTAATTCAGAGCATTAGCCTTGCCCATCCACATCCACTGTGCACATGTGAGCTGGGTCAAGTTTTGGTAGGCAGAAAGTGAAACTGTGGTAGTGCACATGCCTGCACACTAAAGAGAGGTTTTGTAACATGCACAGTGACTCCTTCCAAAAGAGGTGGGCAGGGTATTCCCATTGCATTTTACCTGTGACTTCTCAGCTGTGCCCTCCGACAAGATTAGCAAAGTTGCCCCAACCGATTAACACACAACACATGGTGAAACCCTAACCCTGACACAACCCCAGACTGCCTCTCCTTACAGATCGACACAAGAGTAATGTGGGCTTAGCAGACAGCTTGCTTCACTGCAGTTCAGTCCTAGTCCTTTAAAAGAAATCCTGAAAAAGTGGCTTTTTTTGGACAACAGCTCCTAGAACTCCCACCTCCACCTCCCCTCCAGTGTGCCTATTGCCCATGCAGGGGAAGGAATTATTCTGGGGGCTGTAATTTAAAAAGTAACTTTTCTAAACTCTGACCAGTCTTTGGAAACATACAAATTACAACTTGACAAATTACAACTTGACAAACATACAAATTACAACGTGGCCCGTTCCAAACTGAACTTGGCAAACGATCACAAAACCACATTAAATTAATCATGTGCCCCACACCTTCGAAGCTTGAAGGCCCCAAAATGTACATGCGCACACCCGCACACCCACGCACAAATATGGTTGCCAAGTCCCTTTGAAGTCAAAAGTGCACCTCCGAATGCACACTCACACTACAGTTAGCTCACAACCCGTCTAAAAATGGATAGCTTTGCCCATCACCATTTCCGCACTAGCCTGTTATAATGCTATTATTCCACTTTCAACATCCTATGGAATCCTGGAGTTTGCAGTTTAGGGAGGGGCCAGCCGGGATTCCACAGGATGTTGAAAGTGGAATAACAGCACTATGGCCATTTCCGCACTAGCCTTTTATAGCCCGATGATTCCACTTTCAACATCCTCGGGAATCCTGGGGTTTGCAGTTTCGGGAGGGGCCAGGCGGCCCCTCCCGAAACTGCAAACCCCAGGATTCCCGAGGATGTTGAAAGTGGAATCATCGCACTATAGCAGGCTAGTGCAGAAATGGCCTATAACAGGCTAGTGAGGAAATGGCCCATGTCAACAGGACACAGTTCTCCATGCCGTGGCTTGGACCACGACCAACAGATACCACAACCATCATCCTGTGGGCCTCACCATCTGCGGACATGTTCGATGGCTGCCATCACTTTCTTGATGTCATCTTTCGCCCGGCTCCGTGTCTCAGCTCGAACCGCCCGTCCCGACATCAGGGTCTCACTCTGGAGTGTTGCGCGTGTGTCGTTGAGGTGGATGGGGAAGACCAAAAGAGTTTTTTTAAAAAACCTGGATCACAATCTCTGGCTGATGCTCATCGGTTCTCTTTATCCCATTTCACTCTTTACTCTTCCTTCCTTCCTTTCTTTCTACCTGTTCTTCTGCCTCTGGTCTCGCTCTTTTTGCTCACAGCAGTCGCAGTGGTGGAAAGATGCCCGTCACTCTCTTGTGCATCTATCTGGCCACCTTTCCGCCCATGCCTGCTTCTCCATCAAGCAGCCTTCCTCTGTCAAGGATGTGTCAACAATTTCTCCTTTTCTTTCCCCTCCTTTCTCTCTTGTTCTTTTTATTCAAGTCTTCTCCTCCTCATCTTTCTTCCTGTTCAGCCGTTCTGTACTTCCTCCTCTTTGTCTTCTTTTCCTGGCCTCCTTTGGCTGAAAAAAAAAAGGGGAAGAAAAAAAATAGAGAACGGAAAAAAGGCGGTTCACCATCGGAAGAAAATAATATAGTTCTTTCTCAGGGTTTTTTTTTTTTCTGAAAAAAGAGATTTGTAACTAAAGGAGCGCCCTCTGGTGACTAGGAGAAGCCAGAAAAGTCTGCTAAGTGGCTAAAGATTGCATCCTGCAGGTGGAAACATGAAAAAAGGGGGAAACAAACACAATTATGCACGTACAAAGCTGTGGATTTCACACCGCTCTCTTTTAGACAAAGAGACAACGCTGTAGTGATCATTTATATTAGACCTCCAGTTTTCAAGAGTCAAAACTGACTGTGAGGTTTTAAAATATGTTGCATTTATTATTTTATTGCCGTAGAGTTTGAAAGGATCCCAAAGGTTATGTGGTCCAACCCAGAGGCATATCTAGGGTGGGGCCAGTAGGGCACGTGCCCTGGGTGCCAGTGCCAGCAGGAGCACAAAAAAGCCATGCAGTTTAAGAAAGGGCTTTTAAAAACTGTGCCGTGCTTCTTTTCTTTCTTCCTATTCAAATGATAGCTTAATTCTACATTCGGCCTTCCGCATTTGTGGTTTTCGCTTTCGCAATGTTGATTATTTGTGAGTTTTTTCAACACCTGCTCCTCCACCTCAGATGCTTCTCTTCCAGCAGGACCTTCCCTCTCCCTGGGCTTATTTCCATACTAGACTGTTACAGTGCTATTATTCCACTTTCAACATCCTATTAGGCCATTTCCGCACAAGTCTGTTATAGCACGATATTCCACTTTCAACCTCCTATGGAATCCTAGGGTTTGCAGCAAAACCCTGCAAACCCCAGGATTCCATAGGAGGTTGAAAGTGGAATCATCGCGCTAGAACAGACTTGTGCGGAAATGTCCCTATGGAATCCTGATCTGGCTCTGAACAGGCCACACAGCCCTTTAAAAAAATGCCACTGCTCTTCCTCCTCCTCGTACACCAGCTGGTAGCTGGCCAGCTAAGGATAGCTCACAGCCTGTTTTCTCAGCACCACAAACCCTCTCCCAGTGCCCTCCACAGACCCAAGGAAGGAGATGAGTGAGACAGAGGAGATATAGGGCGACCATGCTGACACACCCCTTTCCCTGCCCTGGTTTGGGCCCTGGGTGCCCATTCTCCCCACCACGCCTCAGCCCTCTTCTCACAGACACATATATCCATTTTGCAATTTTTGCACTTCTGCGGCAGTCCTGTGCCCCTGATCCTGGAGGACTGACTGTCTTTGAGGGCTTTGTTTGTCTTTTACTGGTGAGAGCTTTCCATTTGTATTGGTTTTAACTTTGTAAGCCACTTCAAGTACCAAGAGTTGCAGGAAACAAGTAAATAGAAAAAATCAAGAGATGTGACTTTTCGGTCACTGCATCTCCAGGATGAGATGTATCTGTTGGATGTCTGCCTGCACCATGGTGGTTAAAGCCACAACAACCACGGAAAAAGCAACCACTGAAAATACATAATGTTGGAGGGAACCAAGAATTATTGTTCATTGGAAAGAGAAAATGCATCTGCACAAGCTTGGGAGAATTTACCTCCCCGGGAAAATAACTTTGTAGCACTTTTCCAGTAACAAGAACTCCAGAATCTTTAATTTTTATATTTTTTAAAAAAAATTTAAAAACAATTAAGGGCTTGTTTGCTTGTCAGCTTTCTCATTTTCCCCACACCTCCTTTTGCAAAGCTGGTGAGACAGGCCCGCGTGGTAATCTTTGAAAGCAGCTTTCCGGGGATTGGAGCTGAACAGCTCAGCCCGTGTTCCCGCTCCAACAGTCTCTGTTCACAGGGAGGATGAGTCAGAGGCATTAGTTGGGGTCACCATCCGCTCAGCCTGCTCAAGCTTTTGGGGGGGGGGTGTCAGGTGTAAGACATCACTATGAGTCAAGATTTTAGAGAGTCACGTGTTTTGGGGGCAGGAGGGCTTTGGGATTACAGGAAGACGGTAGGCTCAGGTGGAAGGGGTTTGGACTGCTGAATAAGTGAGGTATATGGTGAGTACAGTTGGCCCTCCACATTTGCTGGGGTTAGGGGCGCAAGACCCCACAAAAGTGGAAAACCCACAAATATCAAAATGTGTGTGTCTGTGAGAAGAAGACTGAGGGATGGTGGGAAGAGTGGGTACCCAGGATCCAAACCAGGAGATGGAAAGGAGGTGGGTCAGCATAGTGCCCCTCTACTTCTCTCTTTTGCATCCCATGTCGTGAAAGTGTTTGTGATGCTGAGAAATCAGGCTGTGATCTGTTTTTAGCAGGCCAGGCAGTGGCTGGTGGAGGAGGAGGAAGAGGAGGGCCAAAGGCGAGTTTTCAAAGGACTGTATGGTCTGATCAGAGCCGCTGAGAGAGGAGGTTCCCCTGGAAAAGAAGCACCTGAGGTCAGGGGCCAGGGTCTAAAGAAATTCGCAAATAATCAGATCTGTGAAAGTGAAACCAGCAAATGCGGAGGACCCACTGTAATGGGATGTTTTCTTTGCCTTACCACAGCCAAACCCATCCCACCAGTTAGGCATACCAGCCGCGAGGGTGATCTAAGCACAGTGTGAGAGGGTTGCACTTTGGATTACAATTCTCAGAATCACCAAGCAACGTGGCCAATGGAAATTCTAGTCCAAAAAGTAACATTCCCCTTCCCCCCTCCACAAGCTCTGATTTTTAAGGTAGCCCCACCAACACAGCTAGTTTACCATTTTTTCCAGTCCAGGACAAGGGACAGATGCTAGCAGTTACAGCCAGGCTTATGCATGTTGTTGTGTGCCTTCATCAGTTTCAAGTTATGGTGACCTTAAGGAAACTCTATCATAGGGTTTTCTGGGGCTGAGAGTGTGTGACTTCCCCAAAGTCACCACTGGGTTTCCATGGCCAAGCAGGCAGTCAAACCCTGGTCTCCAGGGGCCTCTCCGCACTACGCGGACAGCTTTTATTCCACTGTCAACATCCTGTGGAATTCTGGGGTTTGTAGTTTCCTGAGGCCAAAGAGCTCTCTGGCTGAGAATTCTAAACGCCCCTCCCTAAACTGCAAACCCCAGGATTCCACAAGATGTTGAATGTGGAATAATAGCACTACAACAGTGTAGTGCAGACAGGTCCCAGGGCTGTCCAATAGTCCAACCACTACACCATGCTGGCTTTCAGCTTATATATATATACCCTCCAACATTTCACAGATGAAAACTGGGACACATGTGGCCCTTCATCTATCTCACATCTCACTTTTTCTGCTATTTTAAAATCATCCCAGTTTCTCTCTCCTCCTCCTACCTTCCCTCTTCAGCTGCCGCAAACTGAATTCAAAAAGCAAAAGTAGTTTAAACTTAATTGAGTCGGGGGAAAGAGAAGAGAGGCAAAATCTTGCCCTTCCCAGTAGGCTCAGCCAAAGGCAAATGGCTGCAACATCTCTAGCCTGTGTATTCTTCCCCATTAAACATTTCTGCCCCATTAAACATTTCTGCCCTGTTGAGCACACTCTGATATTCCTTGGCCACACATGCCACAGTTTTCATCTCTGAAATGTTGGCAGGCTATATTTCAGAGGAAGGAACTGACAAAACCGCCTCTGAATATTCCTCGCCCTAGAAAACCCTATGAAATTCGTAAGTCAAAAGGCAACTTGAAATCATGCAAACACACACACACACACAAGATCATCCTTTGTTTGGTGGATGGTGTTGTTCCCAAGTAACAGATTTATTCCTTCCAGCTAGCACACTGTCAAACTGCTGTGGCCACAAGAGGGAGAGGACGTGGCGGTAGCAATCCTTTCATTGTACTTGAATTCCAGCTGTTGAACTTTACTAGCTCCTGAGTTGAACTTCTTACCTCCTGAACTTTGTAACCAAGAATGCTTTTGCCCACATTTGCTTATTTTTCCTCCTCAAGAGCAGCCCAAGTTATTTTGACACATAAGGTTGAAAATCCCTCAGCCATCTCTCTATCTTCCCGATAGTAAAAATACATGAGTTAGAAATCAAATAATTAGCCACATACAATGCTTCCAGGACGCCCCAAATCTTTGCCTGTGGGCCAGCTCTGCCCTGCCACTAAGGGCCTTTCTGCACTACACTGTTATATTGCTATTATTCCAATTTGGACATCCTATGGAATTCTGGGGTTTGTAATTTACTGAGGCCAAAGAACAGTCTGGCTAAACTGCAAGCTGCAGAATTCCATAGGCTGTTGAAAGTGGAATAATAACACTTTAACAGTGTAGTGCGGAAAGGCCCTAAGACATAAGGGACCACCATGTATTTATTCTTTTGAGCAGGGGTGGGAGACATGTGGCTTTCCAGATGTTAGACTGCAACTGCCAGCATTCCTCACCATTGCCTTTGCTAGGAATAGCTGCTGGGCATTGCAACCCAATAACATTTGAAGGACCATGTGATAATCACCTGAGTTTCAGAAGGGTAAGGTTGGGTTTTTTTTTATGGGAATAAACAAAAGTTTCATTTTGCCTAGAGTGCCTTCTACTGACGTCAGAGGCTGTGTGTGGCTCCCTGAAGGTCATTTTAACACCATCTCTCTAGGCTCCTCCTTTGCCTCCTTGCAAATTTGAGACGAAACTTTCCACTCTTCCCCATCAAAGACATGTGTAAACAAAGAGAAGGGGAAACCCCAGCCGTTAAACTAACTTCCTTAAAGAAAAAACAAGGAGCAGAATTCCAACCCGCCTATCATCACAGAATTTATATCCTTCAGTCGGACATTGTGAGTTCCTTGCCCCTAACATTGGCCATTTCTGCACGAGTCTGTTATAGTGCGATGATTCCACTTTCAACCTCCTATGGAACCTGGGGTTTGCAGTTTCAGGAGGGGCCAGCCGGCCCCTCCCGAAATTGCAAACTCCAGGATCCCATAGGAGGTTGAAAGTTGAATCATCGCACTATAACAGACTCGTGCGGAAATGGCCATTGTTCGTGGAGCTTGGCTTCTGAAAGCTAAAGAACGATTCAGGAATCTTGGCTCCCAAGGAATGGGTCTCGCTACTCCAGGGCTTTCCAAATGGTGTGCCGTGACACACTAGTGTGTCAACTGAAGTGTGTAGGTGTGTCGCCTACAATATTGGAAAGGTATGCTATTATTTATAAATCATATATTTTTAAAAATATTTTAAAAATTTTAAAAATATCTGAAAGGTTTTCAAGAGATATGTCGTGTCCCCATACATTTTGTTATTACACTCTATGTGTGTGTCTGTATCTCTTATAAAGGGTTAGTTTAATCTCCGGTTTGCTAGTAAAACTGAATTACTGTGTCACAAAATGATGCATATCTAAAAAGTGTGTCAGCAATATGAAAAGTTTGGAATGCTTTCCTCTACTCACTAGTCATCATTGCTGCATAGACTGATTCCTTCCAACTTGTTTTTCTTTTTAAACTGCTTTGTATATCTCTGATATTAAATTGCGGAAACTGCTTCAACAATATTTAAATAGGTTATGCAAAAACCCATCTGCTTTGATTCTAGAAGACAGCTGGCAGCTGTTAATTCTCTAAAGAGTGAGGAAACCTGACTGGGGCTATTTCCCCACTACATTCTTATAACGCGATGATTCCACATGCAACATCCTATGGAATCCTGGGGTTTGCAGTTTCGGGAGGAGCCGGCCAGCCCCCCCAAAACTGCAAACCCCAGGATTCCATAGGATGTTGAAAGTGGAATCATCGCGCTATAAGAGTGTAATGCAGAAATGGCCTGGGAGGAGGGCCTCAGATGACAGTCTTAAAGTCCAGGTGAGCAGGTATGTACCAAAGGAAAGAATCCTTCAGGTATACTGTCCTGTAACAGTTTAGAACAACCCTTCTTGTCTGCCAGGAACTTGGACTGGATAGTCCTTGGGGAATCTTCCAACTCTATGAATCTGTGATCTACACCAGTTTCATGGCAGTAACCAGAATTTCATCATACTCTCCATTTCACAGATGAAAATGAGCACACATGTGTCCAATTAACATCAAAGTCGAAGGCTTTCGCAGCTGGAATCCATAATTTGTTGTGGGTTTTCTGGGCTTTGAGTCCGTGTTCTATCAGTATTTTCTCCTGACATTTCGCCTGAATCTGTGGCTAGCATCTTCAGAGGATCTGGTAGCATGGAAGTGAGACAAGAGTATATATATTTGTGTAGTCCCTGGGATGGGGTGGGGAGCAATTTGCATGTGTTACAGTGGGCCTGTTGTTAAATGGGATATCCCCCAGGCTGTATTGTTAGTCAGGGGATATGCATAACAGTGCATTAAGTATATTAGCAACCTATTGTATTGTTCCCTGTAGAGAGATCTCCAGAGTCTGGGTGGTGTTCAGTGGCATATTTTTGAGTCTTGATTTTAGTGTTCTTCAGTATTGGTAGCCAAATCTTGTTCCCTGTTCACCAAAGTTCCCATAGCGGACACCATTGTGCTCATCAACCAAATTTTTCCCAAAGATATCACAGCCCTGTTTCAACCTTGCCTCACCACAAGCTACTTCCAGTGGGACAATGAGTTCTACAAGCAGAGAGATGGGGTCACCATGGGAAGCCCGCTTAGCCCCGTGATAGCAAATTTTTGCATGGAACACTTTGAAAAGCAAGCCTTGGAAACCACACCAAAAAAGCCCACCATATGGTTCCGTTATGTGGATGACACTTTCACCACTTGGAGCCATGCCACCAGATCCTCTGAAGATGCCAGCCACAGATGCAGGCAAAACACGGGAGAAAATACTAATAGAACACGGCCCCAAAGCCCGGAAAGCCTACAACAACCTATAATTAACATCAAAGTTTGTTTAAGGTGGCAAAAGTTACTAATGAGCTAGGAGAAGCTGCAGCACTTTATCTTTGCCTGAATCTACAGGGAATGGCAAGATTCTGCCCCCTTTTCCACTCTCTGCTGAATTAATGGAGTGCAAACTACTTTTGCACTTTGAACTCATTTTGCAAGAACTGAAGTAAGTGGAAAATAAAGGAGGAAAGTGGGAGGAAGAGAGAGAAACTGACGACCTATTTGCATTACTCCATCCTAGTGCTATTATTCCACTTTCAACATCCTATGGAATCCTGGGGTTTGAAATTCAGGGACATTTGGGATTCTCAGCTAGAGAGCTTGTTGGTCTCAGGAAACTACAAACCCCAGAATTCCACAGGGTGTTGAAAGTGGAATAATAGCACTATAACAGTGCAGGGCAGAAATGGCCTGAGACATTTTAAAAGCAGCTAAAAAAGTCAGACGACCTATGAACTAGGACTGTCCTTTCCAAACTGGGCCAGTTGGAGGTTATGAGTTCACTCATGCAGGCAAGAGGTTACCAGAGCGTGGATAACTATAGCTAAGAGAGTCTCCCTGTCCAGGTAAATCAATAATTTGTGATATAGATCTAACCCGTGTTGAAACACTTGGGTTTAGGCTGGGGGTGGGCAAAGTGCAGCCCTCCAGATCTTAACTCCCAGCCTTCCTGGCCAGCTAGGTTCCTTCTGCTGAGAACTGCAGTCCATGAACAGTTTACTACCTTTCCACCAAATCACCCTGGTGCTGCCCCATGGATTTATTTGTACTTGCAATTTTGCTTCGGTGGTTTTAATGTTTGGGTGGATTCATTAGGCCCTCTGGAACTTGTCCCAGGTTGAAAAGCAGGGATATAAATACCTCGATTAAAATAAATAAGTGGACACTGGAACAATTTCACCTCTGAGTTTCTCTCCTCTCTCCCCATATCCCAAGACAAATGTACACATGATGTCCCTTTTAAACGAGCATCAGTGTGGTATATTGATTTGAGAGCGGGACTAGGATTCTGGCAGACTAGAGGCGGAATTCCCACCCACCCCACATGAAAACGCATTGGCTGACCTTGAGAAAGTCACATATTCTCAGCCTCAGAGGAAGGCAGTGGCAAACCCTCTCTGAATAAGTCTTGGCAAGAAAATCCTACCACAGAGCAGCCATAAGTCAAGTCAGCTTGAAAGCACATAACATCTTACCTGGGACCCATTCACTGGACAGAATTATAGCGCGATTGTCCCATTTTATCGTACATGGCAACATTCTATGGAATCCTGGGATATATAGTTTGGTGCACCACAAGAGCTCTCTGGCTGAGAATTCTAAGTGCCCCTCCCTAAACCGCCAGCGTGTGTAGTGGTTTGAGCATTGGATTACAATCCTGGAGACCAGGGTTCAATTCCCTGCTTGGCCATGGAAACCCACTGGGTGACCTTGGGTGTGTCACACACTCTCAGCCTCAGAAAAAAGCCTCAGGGTCACCCTAAGTCGGAAACGACTTGAAGGCACACAACGTGATGATTATGGTAGATATCATGAAGCAGGAATATGGAAAATGGAAATGCTATGTACCAACGTGTAAAATAACTGAAAAAGGCAGTACAAGGATATAACAATGTTAAGAGATATTGGAAATGAAATCTAGATCAGTTCGGAAGATTCAAGAAATAATTCATGTGAAATAATAATAATAAATGTTTGTTTTAATTGTGAAATTTTCATAAAATGATATATAAAGAAAAAGAAGGCACACAACAACAATACGGCCAGTCTCAAGATTCCATCCGAGGGAACTATGGCAGTTACAACGGAATCATCGCGCTGTAACCATGTCGTGTGAACGCCCCCTCCCCCGGAGGGGTGCAAAGGCAGCCACCCCTCCCCTAAAGCCAAGAGGTGGGAGTGGAGTCGCGCACACACCCCCTGCGCATCTTCCCTCCGGCTTTGCACCTTAATCCCCCACCCCCGAGCGCGCCTCGCCGGTCCTTCCGATGAGCCGCAAAGCGCTGCCAAGTTTCTCCGGGAGAGGTGAAGCGCGAGGAGGGGGGGATTAGGTTCCTTTTTCCGGGAACGAGGGCGGCCAGGCCGGGGTGATGTCAGCCGAGTGGAATTCATGGTCCCGGGACAGGAGGCGGCGGCGGAGGCAGGGCCGAGAGAGGCCGGGGGTGGGCGATCGGGGGCCGGCGGGCGCCTCTATAAAGCTCCAGCCCCGGCGAGGGCGCAGCAACAAGTGCGGCGAAGGCGGGCGCAGCGGCATGGAGGTGCTTCCAGGTACGGCGGGAGGAGGGCGCTCGGCCAGGGTTCGGGGGGGGGTCCCCCAACTCCTCTCTCCAGCCTGATGCAAAGCTGGGGGGTCCCCTCCTTGGGATGGGGGGCGGGCAGGCGGTTTGGAACCGATGCTTGTTTGCCGCGACCGAAGCTCGCCCAGTAGAGTTGATTCAGCCATTTCCGCACTAGGCTGTTCTAGCGCGATGATTCCACTTTCAACCTCCTCTGGAATCCTGGGGTTTGCAATTTCGGGAGGGGCCGGCCGGCCCCTCCCGAAACTGCAAACCCCAGGATTCCAGAGGAGGTTGAAAGTGGAATCATCGCGCTAGAACAGCCTAGTGCGGAAAGTGGGAAGGACGGATGGAGCGGTTGCCAACTTCTCGGAGCGGGCTCGGCTCTTGCGCTTTTAGGGTCGACTTTGGGAAACGTTGCGGACGTGGAAAAGGAGGAACGGTGACCTGTCATCCCCCCCACCCCCGGATCAGGCCGGTTTTGGTTTTTTTTGGAAAGGATGAGTGAGTTTTTCAAGATTGCGTTGGGAGGAGATGTCGTCACGCACGTGAAATATTGAGTCACTTATTTTTTTGTCTCTTAACCTCATCCAGTGAGGTCAAGGCGGTGTATTGTCACAACAACCCTGCGAGGTAGGTCGGGCTAATAACCGTCCCAAGAATACTTTGTGAAGTTTTATGGGACAGTGGAAACTTAGATGGGGGGGGGAATGGGGGGATGAACTAATTTTTTAATTACATGTAGTTCATTCTATCTGGGGCTACACTCACACCCACCCCATCACCGCCCTAGGACTGCCAACTTGGTAAGAGATTTTCTCTGATTTTCAGGACAGGGCTTCCCTGGCTTTGAGGGCAGAGACTCAGCCGGTGACACTATTGAGTGGGGATGTGGGGCAACGCACTTCACTGACTGAATCACTACCTCTCCAGAAGTTACTTCTTTTTAAACCGGCCCTCCGCTTCCCTTTGTTCAATGCAGTCAGGTTCTTGGACACTTTTGCACAATAATTGGGTTTTCGCTGAGCATACCTGGAGCATCAGCTTATGTATGTACAGGCTGGGAAGAGAGAAAAGCTGATCTCATCGTTTGCAGGAAATTCGGCTGGGTGGATTTTTGCTGGAACTTTAAGCAGAATGCACTAGACCACACACACACACACACACAGGGTCTCTCCCTAAATGAACCTAAAATAGAGGATGCACTTTAATGCCCCAGAGACAACACTGTGAAGGAGAAAATCTCTCTTTCCTGCCCGTGAGCAACAATACTGCGTTGTACTTTGTTACTACACCCCAGTTGCATAAGAGACTGAGGCTAAGCAGTTGCTGCCCTTAGGCCCACCTTGCAGGGTTGTCATAAGGATAACAACAACGTATTGTGTGCAGATGTACTTTGAACGACTGCTGTACAAACGGGAGCTAAGCCAAAGTATGTGAAACAAAAATAATTGCCCTTTTTCTTTCCCTGATGGTGAACTTTAGTCTTTATGTTTCTGCCAGCTGGACACTTATGCTCTGTGAAAGAGCTGAATCCTTTTCTTACTTGAAACAATGAATGCAAATTTATTGATTATCATAATCTTTCCATTCCCCTCCCCTCTCCCATTCTGAATTGAGAATTGCCGAATTCATGTCCCAATTTCACCTTCAAAAGCATGGGGGAAACATTATCTGGTCATTATGGGTAGTCTAAGCTTGGTTAAGTGACTTTGCATATGTGTCTTTTAAGGACATAAGGTTGCCCATGTTTTTAAGTAAGCCTTGCTCCTGTGCCTCTTAGCAGCAGCTCAGTCTGCAAGGGTCAATGTACACCAAAAAGTTTGGCTCACTGACTTCTGCTGATCCCACTACTGCTAAAGATATAGGAGCAGATTATGACATTGGTCACTTGGCAACACGATAAAGGGACTGCATTCATAGGAGAGACACAGGCCATTTCTGCACTAGCCTGTTATAGTGTGATGATTCCACTTTCAACATCCTCTGGAATCCTGGGGTTTACAGTTTCGGGAGGGGCCAGCTGGCCCTTCCCGAAACTGCAAACCCCAGGATTCCAGAGGATGTTGAAAGTGGAATCATCGCGCTATAACAGGCTAGTGCGGACATGGCCACAGCGTGTGTATTTGCCTCCCAAGTTGCTTGTCAAATTTTGGCAACCCCATGCATTTCATAGGGAGAGTATGTTCTTCCTCCTCTCCCACCCCTTGCTTAGTGTAAACTACTTTACTACTTTGACTCAGTTTGCAGCAATTGAAGTAAGCTGAGGACAAAGGGGGGAAATGGGAAGAGGAGAGAGAAATTGGGACAAGAGGATATTTACGCATCTGTAAAAGCAATATGAGAGCTTCAGGAATGTGTGAAGCATCAATATTTTTCAATGGCTGAGCCTTGTGGGACTGTACTGTCAGATTAGGAGTGTGGAAAAACAAGGTTTAATTCCCCAGTCAGCTTGGGGGCTAGGATTGTTATACATTTTCATAATCATGCCATTTATTGTTGTTACTCATTTCTGACTTATGGCAACCCTAAGGTGAATATATCACAGGGGTTTCTGAGGCTGAGAGAGTGTGACTCACCCAAGGTCACCCAGTGGGTTTCCATGGCTGAGTAGCAAATTGAACCCTGCTCTGCAGAGTCTAGTCCAATGTGCAAACCACTACACTATGCGGACTTCTGAAGCATTCCATCTCCCCCACAGTTCTGGATTGGGAATTGCCAAATCCTGATCCTAGTTTCACCCTCAAAAGTACAGGGACTGCTGCCTCTAGTTGATCAAAGGCACAGCAGCAAGCTGTGGAAGTCTTGCTGGTCAGTTGGCAACAGCAAAAGGGAATATGCATGTAGAAGAGTTGCAAAGGTATAAAATCCCAAGGATATTTACAAATTTTTGAAAGTTAGATGGAAGGTTTAAGGGACATGCACAGAAAAGTTATTTTTCTTAGTGGTTGAGCTTTGTGGGACTAAATTGGAGAACAAGGTTTAACTCCTCAGTCAACTGTACTACAGGTGGCTTCTATGGTGGTAGGGTGTTTGAATTTGCTGTGGACTTTATCCAGACATTACAAGAACTATAGAGGTTACTGAACCTGTTTGAGAGCTAGGACTCAGCACCTGAGATACCTCCTATAAAATTTGGACTAAAACTCAAAGTAGATTCACTGTCCCATGGACATGGAAATGACTAACTGTCACTGTACAATGTACAATGCTTCTTCGTAATTCTGTAACCAGGGTTTTTTTTAGTGCCTCTGCTATTTAGTTAAGTGCATGCAGATTTATGTTGCATGCAAGGGCATACAGGATTCCAGCCTAGGTTTAAGATTGAGAGATAGTGAGAACTTGTTTGGCCTGTCCAATCTGCCACCCAGTCAGGTATGAATAGCCTGCCAGGTCCTTAGAAATCTCCCTTTTGTTGCCTTCTGCACCAGTAAGTATAGGAGACTGATCAAGCCATTCTCCATGGCTGACTAGCTCTGTTCAGCTTAGCAAATCGTTAATTGCACCCATAGGCCTTTCACGTGCAACTTGTGTTACTGCAACTTTGGGTAAAGCACAAGCTTGTGGCTACATGCGCCCCCCCTAGGGATATGTCTGTGGCCCTCAGCCCTAACAGATTTCCATTTTTATCTGACTTGCAAAGTCTGAACTGCCTCTCACAGATGCCCCTACAGCACAGTTATGAGAACAGCCAAAAGCACATTTAAAATGTAGTTAAATAAGACTTCAAGGTCTCCACATGGAAAGGCAGGACAAGACAGGAATAGGCAGTGGAGAGCACAGAGGAGATGGCTGATGTGGTGACTCAAAGACTGAGGATAAATTGGCCCTCACCAAGGGGCACTGAGTGAGAGAAGAATGTTCCCTTGTGTTCTGTTAACCTCAGTAAACCACAAAACCTCCTAATTGCCTAGTCTGTCCCAGGAAATGTCACTTGTGGGCAGTCATCAAACAGCCAGAGAAGGAAGAAATAGAGGCGGCTTTTAAAAAATTACAGTTTACCAAAGAGCCAGGGTGTTATAGTGGTTTGAGCGTTGGACTAGGACTCTGGGAGATTGGGGTTCAAATCCCTGCCCAGTCTTGGAAACCCACTGAGTGACCTTTGGTAGGTCATACTCTCTAGCCTCAGAGGAAGGCCATAGCAAATGCCCTCTGAGCAACTCTTGCTGAGAAAATCCCATGATAGGTCTGCATTAGGGTCTCCATACATCAGATATGACTTTAAGGCACAAAACTGAGTGAAACCTTTGTTTGTCCTTAATTGCTTGAATGGGGGTTTGCAAATTGATGTTTAAAAAAAAAGATACAAGAGTTAGGATGACCAGAAGGAAATGGAAACCTAGCACCCTTATTAAAATGCAGTTCTTTCTCCTGCATCAGGGGTGGGAATCCAGTAGCCCTCCAGATGTTATTGAACTGCAAGACTGAGCAGTCCTAGAGATTATAGTCAACGCTGAATAATGCTAGGAATTGTAGTCCGATGACATTTTGAGGGCTGCGTCATTCTTCCCCTCTGTTCTATGAACCTATTAAAGGTGCAGTGACCTTTTTTTCCCATGGCATCTGACCAATGGCTACCTTATCGTAGACACACACTCTCATCTCTTTGTCTTCAGTTAGGTGGGGTTGTTTTGTTTTCCTTTCCTCTTTTCTATATTTGACAAGAAGAGCCTAAGCTAATTCTATTCATCTCCTTGCCTTCTCACCTCTTTGGGTCATGCCAGTTCCTTAACTGTAAATCTCCCATATTCTATTCTTCTTTCCTTTCCACGCCTCTGCCCCTGCCCTTCCATGAAAACCATGAATGAAAAGAATAAACCTCTGCACATTATTTCCATCTTTGGCATCTAAGGCTAGAGTTAATTATTAACTGGGGACTTGAAAGAGCTTTTTTCTTCTAAGATGCCCGAGCGCCAAGTTCCTGCTTTACAGATACACGTGGCCAGAGGCAGTTCTTAGCCTTTCTAGTTGAAGGATCACAGCACTGAAGAGCTCTTCTGGGGGTGATCAAAAGTTGGTCCCCCAGCACAGCTGGAAATCTCTCCAGCAGGGCATAAAGGTAAAGAAGGCAAAGGGCAAGCCCTGGCATGGCAAGAATCTCTCTAAAACTAATTTTCTTGCTCCCAGGCCCTCCAACTTTTCATACCACTCTTCCTCTGATGCAAAGAAGGCTGGCTTGTTTCTCCTGGAAGAATCCAGGTGTGACAAGTTTCCTTTTGAACAGGTTCCTTGAGGCCAGCACTGTTCAGCATTTTTTTTTAAATTAACTTCTAACAATATCTCTCAGGTGTGCATGTAGAAGCCAAAACATTGTATTAATTTGTTTATTGCATTCCATTTATTAATCACCTGAAATACGCCAAGGGATCTTCTAGCACCTTCAAGCCTAACAGAGAAAAAGAAGTTGGTAGCATAAGCTTTTGTAGACTTAAGTCTGGTTCATCCGATGGAAAGATCCCTTTCCATACTGATCCAGACTAACATGGCTAAGCCTCTGAATTCTAAGAAATATGTATTAGTAGTGATGAACTGCATCCTTCTGGGATCAGAACAGGGTTGCCCAAAGTGCTGTTTGTTTGATTATTTTTATATATGAAAGCAAGTCATATCCTATATTGACCCAGCCACCTTCTTTCAAGAATACCGTCGTGCTTACCAGCCATCTGAGAAAAGGCCCTAAACTGCCACCTTGCATCCAGCTCACATTTATTTTTAACAGTTAAAGAAGGCAGAAGCCAAAATGTTTTGTCAATTCATTTATAAAGTTCTGATTGTTAATTCCCCTAAGAAATGAAAGCATGTTTGAGTGGTTCTCTGGGTGTTTATAACTACATGGACTGCAAAACTATGTATGTGTATTGAACTAGGGTTCAGATTCCCACTTAGCCGTGAAAACCCACCGGGTGACCTTGGGCGAGCCATAGTCTCTTAGACTCAGAGGAAGGTGATAGCAAACTCCCTCGAGGGGGACCTTACCAAGAAAATTCCATGAAAAGGCCACCACGAGTCAGAAATGACTTGAAGACCCACAACAGTAGTTGACATATAATTGCAGTCCATGCAGCCTCAGAAGGTCCTGGGGCAAATAATCTGCCTTCCAGACCTGTTGCAGTGGCCTTTCTAGTTGTCAGTCCACACCTTCTGGTACTCTGCCCCCAAATACAGAGGCCCCATTTAGCTGTCATGGCTATAAACCATCGATACATCTGTCACTTGTCCCCTGAAATATATTTTCTGCTCTGCCGTGAAGCTGCTACAATTAGCTTCATCAGAAACAATCAGTTTCATGCTGGCTGTGATCCATATTTCTGCCTTCCTGCAGCAGCATTGAGTTATATCTTCTCAGATAAATAACTTTAAACTTCCCTTTCTTTTTCTGGTACAGCAGGTGGTCAAGAGGCCTTTTGATCACCTTAGCTGTGCTTTTCCAGTGAAACCCAATCCCCAAGGGAGGCCTGTTAGTGTAAGCTGGATGTATTTGCCTTCCCTGTACAAACTGGAAACACTGCCTCTACCGTGTATGTATATATGTATCTTCAAGTCTCCCTTCAACTTATGGCAACCCCATGGATTTCATAGGATTTTCTTAGGCAAGGAATACACAGATGTGGTTTTGCCATTTCCTTCCTCTGAAATATAGTCTGTGCCAAAAGACTCTGGCATCGCTATGATCGTGAGCCAGAGATACACAAGTCATGAGATTCTGCTCATATTCCAAGCAGCTCAAACCACTCTTATTTCCTTGCAAGTCTCTCTTCCCTTCCCTGGCCTCCCAGGTTCTCTCTACCATCTTTTAGCACCTTATTTTGTTCCTCTGAAGGGTCTCTCTTGCTCTATGGGGATGGGAGAGACAGTGCTTATATGAAGAAGATGACACCAGATAAACAGAAGATATTGTGGTGGAGGAAATTCTTGGAAGGATTCAAGAGCTGAGGCTGGAGAAAAGTCTGTAGGCATGAAATCCAGAAGAGGTGGTTGCAGGGGTGCTTGAGCAACCCCGAAGACTAGGCTGAGAGGCATTCAAGCTACTCCCCGCTGACATAATCTAATCAAATTGGACCACCATGTTTTTGAGCCTCCCCAGAAGTGTAGTAAAAGATCTAGCACTACAAAATATAAAGACAGTCATCGCTTTGAGCTCTCTCAGGAATATTAATAAATGCCTGCAATCTATCCCAGGAACACTTATTGGCATGTAAGTTCCGCTGAATAAATGGAGGGCATTGCTTAGTACACATTATATCAGCACGTGTCTGAGGGTGTTTCAATGATAATTGGTGGAAAAGTAATTTGCCTTCCCCCTGAAAGTAGGCAAAGTTTATAAGCATCTGCCTGCGAAGGTTGAGCATCCGCACACAAACCTTAAAAACAGTTCCAGGGTCCTGGCATGTCAAAGACAATTATTGTGGTGCATATGAACTGTCTGAATGGGTGTGTTTGACAAAGAAGTAACAAGGGTGTGTGGTCCTCCCACTGCCATTGAATTGCAACTCCTAGCATTCTTCACCGTTAGTTATATATCCAGTGGCTGCTGGGAGTTGCAATCTAGGAACATCTGGAGGGCAACATCATTCCCTGAAACTCATCTAGGGCAGGAGGAAGTAATGTGTGGGCTTCTGGATGTTGTTGGACAGTAGCTCCCATCAGCTGTACTCAGCACAACCAGTGGTAAAGGATGCTTGGTCTTGCAGTCCAGGTTTTGGAGGGCCACACCTTCTTAATCCCTGATTTAGCAGATCAGCTGTGACATGATCGTGACAGTTCTGATTCTTCCCACTTAAGAGTCAAAAGAACAGGAGCGAAATCCAATGGTGTGAACTTTGTATGCTGTTGGAGGGCATCGGGGTGCTGAGTTTGCATGCAAGTTTCTCTCCGTTCTGTAAATCAAGGGCAAAATGTGGCCCTCCACATATTGTTAGATTGCAGCTCCCAGCATACTTCTCCACTGGCTAGAGCTCCTGGAAATTGCAGTCCAACAATATCTGGAAGTCCTCATGTTACACACTCCTGCTGTCAAATGGTGTGTAAGAGAGTATTGGAACATTTTGCATGTTATCCCTAATCATTACAACAACCATGCAAAGTAGGCCGGGTTTTAAACATGCTTTACTGGGGTAAAAATGCCAGATGTAAAATACGCACATGTTTTTCATTTTTATTTACATCCTGGCTTTCTTCTGAATGAGATCCAAGGCAGCTCACAAAATGAATTCAAACAAGCATCACACACACTCAGCCCCAGAAAACCTCGTGATGGGATCTTCTCAGGGTCACGATAAGTCAGAAATGACTTGAATGCACACAACAACAACATGAATTGAACCCTAATTATAAAAAATTAAAAGATACTTTAAAACATTGTTTTAAAGCATTTTTAAACTGATATTTTAAAACTTCAACCCTGAAAGTTAGAAGTATGACTAAGCAGCACCCAGTTCTGTTGGATTTCTGGGGAGAAAACTCAATGACATTCAGCGCATACCATAGGGAAAAATGAAGCTTCCATTTTAATGTATTTTTACATTTGTTGTAATGAATTCTATATGTATACAGACAGATGCCTCTTATAGGATGCATGAATTTTTGTGGTGGGCTGCAGATCTAAAGCACTTTTTCTTTCTTGTTTGAGAGGCCATCATAAAACCCTATGTACTGCTGTCATTGTTGGAGCTGGTTTTATGACTTTGAAAGCTGCTCTGGAAGCTTGCAAGCTGAAGGGCAACACAAGTCTTTAAATAAAGACAGCTGCTTTTGGAAAGGCTGTGCAACTTGGCTGTAACCCAATGCTTCCTGCTCACTGTACAAGTTGAGCTGTTTCAATGGGTGAAAGGCTCCACATAATGCTTCCAATAACCTCTTTAGATCCCAGTCTCAACCATGAACTCTGAATACTTATCTTATGACATGCCAAGAAAGAGCGGCAAAAGACTTTGAGGTTTTGGCACAAAACTAGGACAAACCCACATTGAAATTAAGACCATGTTATTTTGGGGATTCTCAGTAGGACACCATACCCCCTTCAAATGTCCCAATTTGGCAGGGACGATCCAAATTAATTCTCTGTCATTCCAACTGATCAGCTGCTTTTAACATGTCCCAGTTTTTCTCCCCCATTCCCCCATTGTCTTCAGCTTATTTCAGTTGCTGCAAACTAAGGTCATAATAGTCTGCCCTCGGCCATTTCTGCACTAGATTTTTATAGCACTATTATTCCACTCTCAGCATTTTATGGAATCCTGGGGTTTACAGTTTCTACAAACCCTAGGATTCCATAGGATGTTGAAAGTGGAATAATAGCGCTGTAACAGTCTAGTGCGGAAATGGCCCTCATTTAACTTAGCAGATGGGAGATGAGGGGAGGAGACAGAGTCTTACTCTTCCCAATAGACTCAAGCAAAAACAAACTTCTGCAGTGTCTGCTAGAGTGTATGTTCTTCCTCATTATTTCCTTTTTCCATTTTGAGCACATTCTGATATTGCTTGGCTACATACGTCCCAGCTGTCATCTGTGAAACGGTGTGGGGGCATGGGACACCACACTGGGTATGTCAGTTCCACACTTATGGGATCATGGTGTGTGGCACTCCAAATAGGAGAAAAAGTACAGTGCACCCTCTTCTGGCGTGGCTTCCTCACATGCAAATTTGAGATCACACAAAGCGTTGCTCCCATTATAGTCAATAGACACAATGGGTGTGTAGCTAAAATGGGACACAACACTCACTGTTTTTGTTTTGTTCCAGGAAGCCTCACATATATAGCGGGCACACTGTACTGCTGAATTTTGGCAGTTCATTGGAATAGGTATGACAGTGTTGCGTCTTGGGTCATAACTAGAAATTCCAACTGGATATGCCAATAGAACAGTTACAGCAAGTGATGATACAAAAGTGGGATTTGTGGAGGAAAAAAGTACAAAACTGCTGTGTAAACTGATTATGTTGTGTTTTAACTTTGATTTGGTTGTGTTTTCTCTACGAAAGCTGGCCAACAAAAGTTAGGGTAAACAAGTTAATGTGTATCAATATATGGATTTATAAAATTATTACAGAATTTTAAAATACACTGAAATAATCTGCATCCATATATATCTGAAAACATAAATCACACTCGTCAAGAGAGTCAGGCTGCAATACTTGGAAGGAGAAAAAGAAAAAATGGTGACTTCAATTATATTTCAGACCTTCATCTGTTGTGAAGCTAGACTCAGTTTCAACAAACATTCTTTGTCAGTGGCAAGTATGAATCTTCAAGTTATCCAGTGTCTCCTTCAACCATGAAACAACCATAAAAGAATAAATTTATGCACAGTAAATCTGTGGGGAGTGAAAGAGAGATGTTAGCCCTGACTGACTCTCTTGAAGAGTATGGTTTTTATTTTCGATGACTTTTTTTTGGATGTGGATTATTTTTGTATCTTAAAATTGGGTAATGGTTTTATAAAGCCATATATATTGATATATATTAACTTTTTATCCTCTAACTTTTGTTGGTCGGTTTTCATTGGGTATAGGTTAAGTTTATATTTCCCCTTTTTTCTGTTGTGTTTTCTTTACCCCTTTCCTGCCTCTCTCATTCCTTGTCCAAAGTCCCTCTGCCTGTGAAAAAAATAACCTGGAGGCTTAGCATGGGCTATTAGCAAATCCAGATGTTTGTACATATCTTAACCTTTAGTCCATTTCTGTCTGCAGTGGACTTACCCAAATGCCTCTCCTCCGCCGCCTCATCTCGGTCACAGCAAGAAATAGCACTCAAAATAAAAAATGCACACAACCTGACAATCCACATGCAAGATGGCTCAGAACAGCTGCTTTCACACTACGTGAGTCTTCAGAGTGTACGAGATTCTTTAACAGAGGTGTGTGTGTGTCTGTGTGTGTAGCAATACTGTTTTGATATGGCAGGGACAATCCCAATTAATTCTCTCCTGTTCTACTCTTTCAGCCTTTTTTACGATGTCCTAGTTTTTCTCTCCTCCTTCCTCTTTTCCCAACTTCCTTCAGCTGCTGCAAAGTGAGTCCAAAATGCAAAAGTAGTTTGTGCTCAGTTAAACTCAGCAAGGGGAGAAAGAGGAGGAGACAGAATATTGCATTTCCCAGTGTGCTCAAGCAAAAGCAAACTGATGCAACCTCTCCTAACTTGTGTGTCCTTCCGCATTAATAAAGGTTGCCATATTGACCACATTCTGGTGTTGCTTGGCCGTACATGTCATGATTTCCATCCATGAAATGTTGGAAGGTGTGTAAGGGTTAGGATGTTCAGCTATATGGTAGATTTCCTGAGATATCAGCCACATAGAACTCATTATAGAAATTTTTGGTTCCTATAAATCCATGCCTTTGCTATTTAAAAAATAAAATAAAAGAATGCAACAGGGACAGGCTTCTAGTCCTCATTGCTACAAAGACAAAACAGTATGGACCTCTAAAACAGTGGTTCTCAACCTTCCTAATGCCATGACCCTTTAATACAGTTTCTCATGTTGTGGTGACCCCCAACCATTATCATAGTGTCAGAAGCTCAACCTGAGAAGGAATTGAAGCAAAGCCTTAGGCGACCCCTGTGAAAGGGTCGTGCGACCCCCAGGTTGAGAACCACTGCTCTAAAAGATTATTTAGACCCTAAACTTCAGAAGTGTGCTGCTTAATCTGTCCTTTCCGTGAGGGCTTGAAATTATTCACAGTGCTGCTAGAGAAGAGTCTAAAATGATTTGCATTATTTTGAGGATAAAATTTGAGCGATTTCATTGGAAAAACAGGTGAAGAAGCTGAAATGGGTACAGAACAGTCAAGTGCAGCTCCTTAGCAAGTACTCAGATCCATTATGTTTTTGAATGTCTCTTCTTGACCCATCCTGTCCCCTTCTAGTTGTAGTTCTGTAATTTGTTATATGACCCATTCCTAAAGATCACTCCATGGCAGAAACTATGTTTGGATCAATCTGCAAATGGACATCATAGACTAACTGAGAGAAAGAAGTTTGTAGCATAAGCTTTCATTGACTAACTACTTCATCGGCTGCATGGATTGTAGTGCCTAGAACAGAAGTTTATGCTGCCTAATTAGCAAGTGTGTGTGTGTGTGTGTGTGTGTGAATAGTAATAGAAATGCAAACCCTTGTGTGTATGGTGATGAGATGACTAATTCAGTTTTAAAGATGGTTGTGGGGTGTGGAGGGGAGAGACAAGGCTAGGAGAAGGAGCATTGCCTAAAATCAATACGGATAGATAACCATATGAATGGTAGAGGGAATTCTTGGAATGCAGCATGTTGCTGGTTGGGAACCCGAAAGGAGTTGTGAGAAACCAGCCAAGAGGGCCCTCATGAGGCTGGGGTGTTAACTAGTATTATAATATGTGTAGTGTGCCAGGAGACCATTCTCTCTGTTCAGCCCACTGTCAATGTACTAGAGTTTGGGGATATATCTCAAAGAAACTGGAATGAGAAACAGCAGATTTGGGATATATCCATCTAATCTTGGAAGCTAAACAGGGTCAGCCCTGTGTAGTGCTTAGAAAAGAGACCACCAAGGAACAGCAAGGGCTGTAGTCTGTATTTCAGAGAGAGACAGAGAGAGACAATGGCAGACCACTGCTAAGTGTTCCTTGCCAAAGAATATCCTATAAAATTCATGGGGTTGCCGTTAAGTCGGCAGACAGCTTGCATATGCATGCAAATAGCCCTCTGAAGTCTGGTGGAGGGGTACCTCCTCCAGACATCTGGAAGTCACCCACCCCTGAGGTCATGGTGGATGTTCCAACCGCATCTGGAAGGCCATGTGTTCCCCACCCTGTCTGACCTTGTAGCAGCCGCAGTATTTCAGCCAAGCTTAAAACAATCTGACAAGCTTATTGTAAAGAAAAAAATGTGTTCGCCTCATGCACCGACGCCACCCACTCCCGAGTTCCTTGGAGGAAGGGTGGGGTCCGCACGTCAAAAATTGGTTGAACAGTTCTGACTGTCTCTGTTTGCTTCCTTTTAGGCATCAAAGCAGGGGGATCCCTTTGAGAACCCTGATTTTAACCCTCCTGTCCAGCCCTTCCCTGGGCTGCCGTTGCCGACCCTTTCAACCACAGCCTGGCTGGACCTTAGTGACGCTGAAAGGTTGCAGCAGAACGTCGAGGCCTTCTCCAATTTGCCAGAGTACCTGGCGGGAGTGAAGCGCCAGCAGGCTGAGCTGAACCCTACAGCCGAAGAACTGCACTACCAGCTTGAGACTTCAGGCCTACAATGCCTCGGTCTGGTGAACAACCTCACGTCCATCATGGCTTCCATGGGCATCGTCCCTGGCCCTGTGATGCCAGCGGAGCCACCAGGGATCGAGGGCGCATTTGTCATGAAACTCACCGGCTACAACATTTGCTGTCTCTACCGGGACTGGGCCAAGCGTTGCCAAAAGGACATGGCCCTTCTGGCTGCCAAATACCCAGCCTGAGTTTCCTTCCTCACTGTGGCTCTTAGCTCCCTGTCCTCCGCCAACGGGGGTGGGTTCCGTCATGCGTGCCGCCCGAGTTGGCTGCTATTTTTGTAGTGGTTTATGTGCAGGAAAAGTAGGAGGGAATATCTTTTTCTCTACCCACTTATAGACTGAAGAAAACCCTTTCCTTGTGGTAGAGAGGTTTTAATACTGCACCATCACCGTTGCAAAAGTGAACTATCCATCTTGCCAGTCCCCTCCAACTTCTCTTACTGTCTTCCTTCCATTACAGGCGTACAAATAAGAAATTGTCCTCAAGGGCTACACAGAATCAGCTTGAAGCAGCTGCCTCAAATGGCAGATGCAAGTAGTAGCAACACGAGTCTCTTGGCTCTTTTGCCTGAGCTTGTGACACTGCTGCGTGTGTCCTATTCCCATAAAGAAGCCATGTTGCCCACAGGTATGAGGGAAGAGATATATGGCTAGTATTCTGCTGGCAATATAGTCTGTTTCTCTTGCCTGTTGCCTCAGGCAGCGAAATGTTTTGGGCTGGGCCTGAAGGAGCAGCTGCCATTACCATCAGACTTATTGACAAGGCTTGGAAGCCTTCCTACTGTGGGACAAGAAAGATGGGGGACGGAGATGGCAGCCATTTTGGAAGGAGAGCATTCCTCTCCCATAGCAGCCACTTTAAGAGAGGTAGATTGGCCTCTGAATGTGGAAAAGTAAGAGTAGTTGCGTTCTTGAAGGCACGCCAGCATTGGAAATGGCATTAGTTTGACTTCTGAGATGAAGAACAGAACAAGGGTGCCAAGGTGTCTGGCTTCAGTCAGTCAGAACTGTTCAAACAAATTCTCCTTTCCCGAAGGAAGGGAGAGTCTTCCTCCGCCTCATGCTTGAAGGCCATGAAATGGTTCCCTGATTTGAATACAGCTGAATAGCTCTTATATGGAGCTGATTTGTAGGCTGGGAGCAGACACAGCCCGGTTGCTAGTCTTTCCAATTTAGGCTGCGTGCCTGTGGGGCTTTTGGGTAACAGGCAGAGAAATTCAACAGGGGTGGCTCATTTCTGGCAGCCCCCCTTGCCAAAGACATGAAATCTGGGTGTTGGACTGGGAAGAAAAATAAGATGGCATCCTAAATGAGCAAGGGAGTAAGGGGTGTTGTTTTGGCTCTATTTAAAACCCATTTCGAGGCTGTAGAGCACATTTCCGGAGGAAGCTTCACCCCCTCCGCACTTTTTGCACAGCTGCCTCACCTGTTGAAAAGAACTGAAATCTTTGCTTCTCTTCTGGGCCTTTTTTAGAGCCTTTTTAAGAACCTTGGCATGCCCATTCCATTTCATTAAGGATTGGCAGACTCTAATCCTGTCTCTTTTCAGTACAGCCTAAGTTACCTTAACACTGGTTTTATGGCCTCTCTTTAGGGCATATGTTCCTACCCTAGAACCTTTCAGTTTTTAATGTATGCTTTGTTTTTATATTAATAAAATATAATATATATGATTATATATTATAGTTGTAAAATAACTTTATTAATATTCTTAATAAAACTATTTATAGCAGGATGTGCTGTTGTCATCTTTTTTTTCTCTGGCTTATAAAAGTTTTGTATAAAATGTTTAATTGAGTGAAGCCTTTGGAATCAACCAGGCAAATCCAGTAAAATAACATTGGCATGTTGATTTCTCTCCCTGGCTAGCGGGGCCCTTAGAGTTTTAGTCTGTTAAAGTAACTTTCAAAAGCTATGCTCAGAAGTTCACAGGCCAGTGGCTGGGTTGCAGAAAGTGGCATCAAGCTGGAGGGTTATCAAGTCTCAAGGGACAGCAACTACCATTTCATAGAATCATATGTTGGAAAAGACCCCAGGGGCCATCCAGTCCAACCCCCTGCTATGCAGGAACACCCATCAAAGCATTCCTGACAGATGGCCATCCAGCCTCTGCTTAAAAACCTCCAAAGAAGGAGACTTCACCACACTCCAAGGCAGCAAATTCCACTGCATGAACAGCTCTGACCATCAGGAAGTTCTTCCTGAAGTTCACATGGAATCTCTTTTCCTGCCGCTTGAATCCATTGCTCCTTGTCCTAGTCTCTGGAGCAGCAGAAAACAAGCTTGCTCCCTCCTTAACATGATATCCCTTCAAATATTTAAACATGGCTATCATGCCCCTCTTAACCTTCTCTTCTGCAGATTAAACATACCCAGCTCCCTAAGCCTCTCTTCATAGGGCATGGCTTCCAGACCCTTCACCATTTTGCTCACCCTCCTCTGGACTTGCTCCAGCTTGTCGATATCCTTCTTGAATTGAGGTGCCCAGAACTGGAAACAGTATTCCAAAGCAGAATAGAGTGGTACTATTACCTCCCTCAGTCTAGACACCATACTCCTATTGATGCAACAAAGAATTGCATTGACTTTCCTGGCTGCCGCATCACACTGCTGACATGTTCAGCTTGTGATCTACTAAAACTCCTAGATCCCTTTCACACATACTGTTATCCAGCCACATGTCCCCCATCCTATATTTATGCATTTCATTTTTTCTGCCTAAGTGCAGGACCTTACATTTCTCTCTGCTGACATTCATTTTGTTCGCCTTGGCCCAGCTCTCCAATCTATCAAAGTCATTTTGAATTTTGATCCTGTCCTCTGGCATATTAGCAACCCTTCCCAGTTTGGTGTCATCTGCATATTTGATCAGCAGATTTCTTCAGGGGATACTGGGTTAGGCATTGGGGAATATGGGTCCTACAGATCTATGCTGATTATGTTCAAACAGCACTAGAATGCTACTTCATACCCTCTAAATTCTCCAAGTTAGCAGGGACAGTCTGGATTAATCTGTTGTCCCACTTTTTCTGCTGCATTTAAAAATGCTCTGGTTTCTCCCTCCTCCTTCCACTTTCTCTCCTTGTCCTCAGCTTACTTCAGTTGCTGCAAATTGTGTTCAACTGTACAAGTAATTTGCCCTTAATTAACTCAGTGGAGGGGGGAAGCTTGGAGGGGGAAGCATCCTGCTCTTCCCAGTTGTCCCAAACAAAAGCAAACTGCTGCAACCTCTCCTAACTTATGTATTCTTCCTCATTAGTCGTTTCTGCCATCTTGACTACACACTGATGTTGCTTGGCCACATGTTTTCTGGAAATACTGGACAATATGCTACTTTGTGACCTGGAATACCAGTTACTGTACTGCAGTTGTGCTTTCAATGTCCCTGCTGAGCTGCTAGGATTGGGCTAGAGGGAGAGAAGGAAGGTCTAGTGAACCAATTCTACCTCTAGCCTTGATGTTTACTACTATCAGAAATAACAATTTTATTAGTTACATGTATATCCTGCTTTTTTTCCCAATGAGTTCACAGCAGCTAACACAACCTCAGAATGATCCTGAGGCTGGTAGAGTATGACTTGCCCAATGTCACCCAGTGAGTTTCCATGGCCAAGTGGGGATTTGAACCCTGGTCTCTCAGTGTCCTAGTCCAATGCCTATCAGAAAAAGAAAGAAATTGTCTGTCCTTCAAGACCCTCGCCTTTCCTTTGTTGTTGTTCATGCATAAGTCAGTTGGCTCTGACTTATAACAGCCCTATCCAGAGGGAGTTTGCCCTTGCCTTCCTCTGAGGCTGAGAGAGAGTGACTTGCCCAAGGTCACCCAGTTGGTTTCCATGGCCAACTGGAAGTTCAGGCCTTGGTCTCCAGAGTCCATAAGCAACTGGTCAGACCATGACATGCTGACTCTTATCTCATGCTCCATTAATTTATAAACACAACATATCTTAATCCCTTAAGGCCCATGGACAAGCATTTCCCTTATGTGTTCACAGGGATCAAGTGACTAACCCTCAGGCTCTCATAAATTTGATTTCTAGTGACTCCAGAGAAAGCAAAATCGAGAGGAATGACAACAACATTTTGACATGCAATATCAGAGAGTTGAATTCCATTTGAATTACGATGCTCAGGAAACTTCAGCTTGGGAAATGTACTCCCATCTTAAATCTGTCAGCATGTTCTTCCTTTTCTAGTGTGATAGACAGCTAATATCATGGAGCAGTGCTTGTTTAGGCGAATCAGGATGGTTATGCAACGTGTAGGTAGTACTTGCTTCCATCTATTCCACAATATGGGACATTCCATCCAAACTTGTTGTGTTTGGCATTAGCAATGCATGCATGTGGTCCAAAGAGCTGTAGCCAAACTCTTACTTGGGACTGGTTACAAGACAGCACATGGGTCCCTTGTTTCAATAGCGCCAGTGACTACCAGTCTCCGAGCTCTGTTCAAAATACTGGCAAAGTACTTGTAAAGTCTGGGTCTGGGTATCTGAAAGGACATATCTTGCCATACAAGACTGTCTGACTCCTAAGATCTTCAAGAGAGAAGCCTCTCATTCCCACAGTCCTCACAGGCATGTTTAGTGGGAGACGGCCTTCTTTGTCACCATTCCTAAACTCTGAACCTCCCCTTCCTAAGCATGCTGGGTTGGCTCCTTCTTTACCTTTAAAGGCTGTTGGGAATTGATTGCCTTACAAGAAAATGGATTTTTTTTTCATCTGCTGCAAAAATGAGTGACCATTTTATGAAAAAAGAAGTGGAATGGACTCTGAAACTAACATCTTTGATTCCAGGAGGTCTTAGTAGGATCCAGGTCTCCTTTCATTACTGTAAAGTCATTCCACTATGCACACAGGTCTCCTTTCCACTATGCACACAGGTCTCCTTTCATTACTGTAAAGTCATTCCACTATGCACAGTTAGGGAAAAAAACAAACAAACAGGCAATCTTGCAGCCAGATTGCATCAGATGTCCTTGCAACTGGTCATACCACATTCTCTAGGCTATCCTTGCTTCTGACCATCTGAGGAATTGTATAAATAACAACAAAAAATGTGTAGTTTGTCTTCTTTGTTACATATCAGTCCAGTTCTTAAAGAGAGTGCAGCAGCAACTCCAGAAATTACTGCTGGATTTTTAGTATGGATTGTTATAGGAATAGTGTATTTTGATATATGAACTTGGAAGATTTAATATACGTGTGTTGTTCCTTGATACAAACCTGCTCTCTCTTTCTCTCTCTCAATCTCTCTCTCTCTCTCTGTTTGATATAGCCTCAGAATAAGGCCGATTAATTTATAAATAGGCTGAAACATGTTGGGCTTTTTAAAGAATAAACTTGGACCATCCATAAGCTGCCTAGTCTCCTTTTTTTCCTGCTGACCTTAAGATAAACCTATCATGGTTTTTTTTTTTAGCAAGAATTCTTCAGAGGGGCGTTATCATTGCCTTCTCTGAGGCTGAGAACATGTGACTTCTCCAGGGTCATTCAAAGAATTTCCATGGCTATGCAGGAATTTAAAACTAGATTTCCCAGCACTCAAATCACTACACCAAACTGACTGCTTTGTAAAGTACAATTTTTAAAAAGTTGTTTCCCTCTGTCTCTCTCTGGCAACTGGCTGTTTGACGACTGTCCAGAAGTGACATTACACATGGGAGACTGCCACACCATATTGGCACCCTAATGTAGACCATATGGGGCAGGAACAACAAGATAGGACTTTTTTTTTTAAAGCTTCCCATCAGAAGAAAAATAAATGATACCAATTAGAATTATGTCCTGCTGCTGTCCTCTGATTGAGAAGATTGAGCTCCCAGCAGAATTTCCATCATCTGGCTGAAGTCTAATTTTCTTTCATGCTATAAAATTATAACACTTTGACACCATTTTAACTGCCATGGGTGTACCCTATAGAATCCTGGGATTTGTATTTTGGTGAGGCATCAGAGCTCTCTGGCAGAAAATTCTAACCTCATTAAACTGCAAATTAGACTGCAAAACTGGGTGAGGATCCCTCTGCAATCCAGTGAGAGTAGCTTGGAGTGGGGTAAGACCTACTCTGCAGGTCTTTCCAGCTTTCATAAGGGTTCCATTGGTGTTAGCTCCCTACTGAAACAACATCTTCCTATAGCTGTCTTAGGCCATTTCTGCACTACACTATCATAGTGCTATTATTCCACTTTCAACATCCTATGGAATCCTGGGGTCTTCAGTTTAGGGAGGGGCCTTTAGAATCCTCAGCCAGAGAGCTCTTTGGCCTCAGGAAACTACAAACCCCAGAATTCCACAGGATGTTGAAAGAAGAATAACAGCACTATAACAGTGTAGTGTGGAAACAGCCTTAGAGCGAATTTCAAGCAACCAAACTCCTTTGGAACTATCCAAGGTCCTGATTTCATTTGCTCTCTGCTTAAGAGGTCTTCTGCCTTGACTTTACCTACTCTATCTTGACTTTATCTGTATGTATGTACATACATGCTTTCAAATCGCCAGTCAGCTTACAGCAACCCCATGAATTCCACAGGGTTTTCTTACACAAGAAATGCTAAGAGGTTATTTTGCCAGTTCCTTCCTCTGAAATATTGCCTATGGCATCTCTTTATTCATTGGATATCTCCCATCAAAGTACAAACCAGGCCTAACCCTGCTTAGCTTCCAAGATGCCTTGAGGGTACTTAGGTCTTCATCTACTCTGACTCAACTAAACCTATCTTGATCAGACGATCAGCTTCTCCTGCAGGCCTCAGGTACTCAGGGAATGCGACAACTGAATTGTGCAATTTCTTTAGTTTTTCTTAATGGATGGTATTCGGAAAAGCAAGAGGCAAGAACTTCATTCCCTGTTGACAGGTAAATTTGGGGGTGTGGGCTCTGCGCTAGGGACTTGGGCAAGGCCCCTTTGCTCTGTATCTTATGGTTCTATCCCTGACCCTGATCCACACTTCTAATTTCATCCCTGTACCAGACGTCTCTGCTCACTCCAAGTGGGCTCTGATCCATGAAGGTTTATGTTCTAGTAAGTTGTGGTTTCAGTATTGGACTACAGCCCTGGAGACCAGTTCCCCATTCAGCCATGGAAACCCACTGTGTGCATTACACACCATCAATCCCAAAAAATCCTGTGATAGGTCACCTTAGAGTTGCTGTAAGTCAGAAATGACTTGCTGGCACACAACAACAACAAAGTCTTTAAAGACCCATATTCGATGTATAAATGAAGACTCTTCTTGTTCTGGTCTTTTAAAAAAAATACTGAATCCTCTTGAGAATACTAACATTAAGAGGCATTGGAGATTACTATTGTACATGATAACGACAGCTCGAACTGAATATGCCAAATTGTGGAAGTCTCAGCAAATACCCACAATTGAACAATGGTGGGGGACATTTATTGAGAATAGAAACGCGGATATTGTTTCACAAAGATTAAAGGAGAAATCGGATGATCAGATAAAAGCAGAATGGCAAATCGTAATGGGTAATTGCTGGGAACTGCCAAGTGAAAATGTCTGAATTATGGTTGAAATTAAAAAGGAATAACTGTAACATAGCAGGAGTTGATGAGAGAAATGCAAGATCAAGCATGTAAGATGAACATAGAATTGTGAGGCACAATTTTTTATATGTGAGTAGATATCCAGAAAATGAAAACTAGATCAGAGTGGAAGAACAAAAACATTACATGTAAAAGTACAATTTGAGATGATGTTTTTTTATTTGTGAAACTTAATAAAATTATTTTTAAAAAAATACTGAATCCTTAATTCTTAAATTTTTTTTTAATTGCAACTCTCAGAGTTGAGTAAGTGATTATGTGAAAATTTGCATACACTGCTATGGAAAAAGGAACAAGAGAGCTGACTCTTGTCCCACTTTACCCCTTAGGATACTTCTGAATTTCTACACATTCAGACAGGGATGTGTTGCAACTTGTGTGTATAAGCAGCACCTTCCAGCCTCTTCACATTAGTGTACGTGCACATGTGGCTTGTTTATTCGCATTCTTATCTCTTTTTTTGTTTTGTTTTGTTTGCATATACATATTACCTTTGCTTGTATTCACCCGTCTAGAATTTCCTCACCTTTAAAAAATTAACACTTAAGAAAAGCGAAGGAACTATCAGGACAGGAAGACAGTAAAACCACAGATAACAAAGACTGTCTAAATGAGGGTGAAAGTTCTTTTTCAAAGGAAGTGAAAGACCGCCAAGCGATGATGAAACAGGGTCAAACAGTTAAAGTATTCCGAGGAGGACAGAGAGCACAGTCATGGAATATAGACTGCCAAAGATAAGGGGAAGAATGAAAATGCTGTGTGTGGGAAAGATATCAATGTACGAAGCATCCTGAGAGAAGACTCACAGATCTCAATCATCAGAGCCAATGCCAGTACATTCAGCTCGGTTTGATCGCAAAGAAATAAGGAAATGAAATAACAAATTCCTCCTTTCCTTTTGGTTGTTGTGTGCTTTCAAATCATTTCCAACTTATGGAGACCATAAGGCAAACTTATCACAGGGTTTTCTGAGGCTGAGAATAGGTGATGTGCCCAAGGTCACCCAACAGGTTTCCAAGACTGCATAAGGAATGGAAACTTGGTCTTCAGGGTTTAGTCCAGAGCTCAAACTATGACTTGCTACGGCATAAACATTCATGGACAAGACCCCCCTTCAAAATGGAAGATGAACTTCTCAAAAGCAAGGCCTTATTAAGAAAGACCCTCAATGTAACCTAAAACATGTGTGAATCAAAGGTCCACCTGCGATGCCAGTGCCTCCATGAAACAGTGGGGAATATTAGCTCCAAGGGGGAGGCCTAGCAAGATCTTTTACACTTGTGTATGCCAGTACTAATGCAGAGACACCAGCCAGAGATTCAAAGGACAATCACACACACACACCAGATCCAAGCAGTCTCACAAGCACCCAAGGCTAGCTGAAGAAAAGGGAGGAAAAGTTTGGATAGTGAGAGTCTAGGGCAACGTAGGTGATTTAAGAAGTGAAGAGATGAAGTGATGTGGCTCAGACTAAAAGTCCAAGGGGAGTACAGAATGGGAATCGAAGCAGCAGAAGGACAGCCAGCATGCTAAAGTTCCACAAATTATCTGGCTCAGAGCCAGGCTTTCCATACTCTTCTTCAGCCCTGAAGGGGAAAGTGTTCATAATGGCTCTCTGGCAGCACAAACAATGAAGCCTGGACTGAGCTAATGGCCTTAGCATGAGGTGACAAAGGACTGATGGGACTCCTGATAGCTCCTTAAGGGCAGGACAGGTGGGAGACAAAAGGAGAGTTTGGGTTGACAAAGGAAGATGCTCAGAGGCCCAAGAGTTCTCTGGCTGAGAATTCTAAATGTCCCTCCCTACATTGCAAATCCCAGGATGCCATAGGAGGTTGAACATGGAATAATAGCACAATAACAATGTAGTGAGGAAATGGCCTATAACTCCTGCATAATCATTAAAACTTGAATGGATGTGAGCCTCAAGTTAGTGGCTTGGGCATTCACAAATTAAATTATTCTTTGCATATTCTCTCAGAGGCTATGGCAGGACATATACTGGATGGCAAAAAACTGTGACCATCTTTGCCCTGCTATTTGAGTATTAACTGTGGATGCGCTATTTCAAAGCCCCAACTCTTCCTTCTTGTGTTTCTTTGTCTTTAAAACCAACCATGGTCTATACCACCTTTCAGATATCTGTCCTCTTCTGTGAAGGAGGACTTGGAGAAGCACCAGGCAGCTGGATTTATGCAATATTTAATATCTCAGAATACCCCAAACTTAGTCTTGCTTTGAGGAATTTTGGGAGATTTAAGGGGCATCTACCAGGGCTCTTAGACCAACGACAGGTCCCACCACAAGCATGAGGGTCTCCTCAAAATTGAAGTTAATCTTCACAAGATGCAGGCAGAGTTTAGAAGCCTTCTTAAGTCTTCTTGCTGAGTCACAGCCCCTTCTAAACTATGCTTACCATCTCTCTTTTTTTGGTGGGTGGTGGTGGTAGTATAGCTTCTGTGCCTTCAACAACTAAAAGAAAGGCACAAGTAGAATTCTACATAGTCCTTCCCACCACAGCAGTAGGGAATTTCTCCTGAACTTCTTTCTGTCATTAAAGATCTTCTTTTTCACACTGTACAGTCATAGCACTTTGATCTCACTTCAACTACCACAGTTCCATCCTATGTCACTCTGGGATTTGTAGTTCAGTGAGGCATTTAGAGAGAGTCAGTATTGTGTAGTGGTCTGAGTATTGGACTACAACCCACTGGGTGACCTTGGATACTCTCAGGCTAAGAAAACCCCATTATAGGTTCGCTTTAGGGCCACCATAAATCAAAAATGACTTGAAGACACACAACAACGAGGCATTTAGACTACCTTTCCAAAGAGTTGTAGTGCCTTGCCCAAACTACAAATTCCCAGATTTCATAGGATGTGGCCATGATAGTTAAAGTGAGATCAAAATACTATGATCATGTAATGTGAAAGAGATGAAAGGCATAGAGTGGGCCCTCAATATCCACCAGGGTTTGGTTCCAGGACTCCCTCTGGATACCAAAATTCCTGTATACTCAAATCCCATTACATACAGCAGTGTAGTAAAATGGCATCTTGCCTTATATAAAATGGCAAACTCAAAGCTTTCTTTTTTTAGATTTTTTTTTTAATATTTCAAGCCATGGTTGGTTGACTCCATGGATACAAAACTGGAAAATATGGAGGGTTGACTGTAATAGGAAGAATTTGAGTAGGTGGGTGGGGGTAACAGTAGAGGGGAATAAAATGCAACAAAGCTCATCCAAGAGGGGGCGGCAGTGACTAAGTCTTGAGCCACTGGGGTGCTGGGAATTGGGGAAAGACTGGAATTAAATATTATAAAAGAAAAGGGAGAAAGACAAAGAGGGAAACTGAACACCACCACATGCTTCGGAGAACCTCGACCACAAACAGTTTCATGGCCCACACGCCCAGAGCTGGCAGGGCTAGATGACACCCAAGAATCTTGGCTTTCTTCCACCACTTTCTCTGCTTCTCTGGAACCCACCCAAAGATCCCAGCACGTTGGTATCAGAGGGCGTGTTTGAGTCAGTTCTGAAGAAGGGAGAGTGAGCAAGAGAAGATTAGGCTCCTGTAGATCGACTTGGACTGAGGGCAGAGACTGGCACGCTGCCTCACACGCCCTCAGAAGACAGCAAACAAAGAGAGACTTTTTCATTCCAAGCTCCTTGCAAGGCCGAAAGTGACTGCCAACACGGTGCCATCACTTTCATTTCCTTAGGAGTGACACAGTCACGGGCACGTCCATGAGAGAGGACCTCAGAGCATGGAAAGTTACTTTTTAAAAAGGAAATCATTCCCATTACTCACTACCATGATTGTACCACTTACTTTTCTGTTACCTTGCATTAGTTGCTGAGATACACCCTGACTGACCCCAAGAGGTGATGCTCTCATCCTGAGATACATCTCTCTTGCATTGTAGACTGGAGTCCAAACCTTGAGATCCAGGAACCGGAGATATTCCTCAATGGCAGATACTGTTTCTTCGCAACATACAGGGTTCTCCCCACCACGAACACATACACACCTTTCCAGTTTTAACTCCTAACAGTCCTATGATATAAGTAAGGTCTGAAGACTGGCCTCATGTACTCCCCCTTCCATTGTCTCCTCCTCTGGTGTGGCTGTGAAGAGGCATTTGGGAACTTCCATTTTAGACCAACCAAAAAAAGCAATAACGTTTGGTAAGGCAGAAGGCAGTAGGAAATGAGGAAGACCACATTACAGATGGGCAGACTTAAGCAAACCAACCAAGTCCCTGTGTTTGCAAGATCTGAGCAGGGATATTGATCACCGAGTAACTTGTAGGTCTCTCAATTGTAAGGTCACCATAGATCAAAACTGATGATGGCAGTTAACGACAATAGTGTATTGGGTTCTCCAAGCCTGAATATACTATGGAGAATCTTAATGAAACATTGCTGGAACAAGCTGGCATCAAACCTTTGTTTATGAAGTTCTCTTCTGTTGACAAACCATAGTTAAGATTAATACAGGTTTGGATTTGAAGGAAACATTAACTTGCAGTCAATCTAAAGCAATCTAAAGCAATTCTTGCAAACATGCCACAGGAAAGGGAAGGCAAAACATCCAGTTCCACAACTCAAGCAGGCCCTTCTTTGAAATGCTAAACCATGGTTTAGGATTACTCCTGAATAAAGCCTTTGATTAGTCCATGATTACCCACTGAGTTTTATGAATAAATGAGGACTTGAACTTGCACCTCTATGGTCTTTCATCCGGTGCTTTAACAACTATACTCTCTTTGCTCTCAAGTACATATTTAGTACAGACATGGGGAACTCAAGCTTTGGAGACCAAATCCATCCCATTGTTTTGGCAAAAAACTCTGACCACTGAAGGGTCCCAGTGGCCACAAAAGTGGCCCTGGGGCAACATGCAGCCACGGACTTCACTTTGTCCACCCATGATTTAGTGATTTTCCAGCTTTTGCATGTTCCCTGACCTGCATGAGGCTCTTAAAGCTCTTACTAGCAACAGCTTTAAACAAAAATTTGCTGATGCTTTTGGATCCATCCTTTTGACAGTGCCCCAGACATCAACAGAGAGAACTTCTTGAAAACAGCTGAAGGTTATGTATACATGATTGGGGAGAAATATGATGTATTCTCCATCAGATGTTTGGAAAAACATGGTCATTTTCATCATTGGGTCAAGAGATACTAAGCTCACGTTTTAAGCAGGGAAAGAAGGTGGTTTTCAAACACTGTTTTCAACTCTCTCTCTGTCTCTCTCTTTCTATTGATTGATTTGGTAAAGTGTTAACTATCTAGAGAACATGGAAAGTCTATCCCTGCACAACTTCAGTAATTAATCTATATCATCATCTGACTTAAGACCACTCTCTCAAGGCCTGCCAGTTTCACAGTTGATTCTGGACATTCACTTCCGATCCCTTTTTTCAGCCTAACTCTGCAGAGATAAAACTGCAATCATCGCTGAAACCCTCATGCTTTCAAAAACAAACCCAAAATGCTGTTTTCATGATGTAATTTTTATTATACAAAATAGAGCCTTGTGTACAAAAGTCAGACATGAAGAAACCTTGCAAGAATAGGTATCAAAATATACTATTTTTAACTTTTTAAAAAAAACAAACCACAGTGTTTAAAAATAACATTCAAATAAGATGAGATGGGGTTATTTGGAAAGGGGTGGTATAGAGAATAAGGGGAAGGGAGAGAAAAGATTGAATAAGAAAAAGAAAGAATGAAGGGAGGAGAGAGGAAAAGAGATGATTTCACTCACTTTTAGACTTCATCCACCACCTGCTATAGTCCCCAACTTACTGTTTCTATGGATCAACAGTCTTTCACAGAGAAAATTTCCCTTCTCCTGCTATAAGACATGTTGACATAAATGTCCATAGCAAGGTGACTGCCCCTCAGAGTTGATAAAAATATGTATTTTGTTCAGTGTCTAAAGCACAAAGCAAGTAATTGAATTTCCTGCTGTCACCAGAGGCAGAAGAGATATTTGGGCATGGTTCACACATGCATGGCCATCACATTGACTGCATGGGTGAATGGCTGGCACAAATTCCTGTGATCTCCTACATCACCTTAATTGCCACGCTGTTTCAAGGGAGGTACTTTGCATATCCAACTGTGCCACTCATTGTGTGCATGCAACACAAGGTTCACCAAGCGACAAACATGCATGTGTGAATCAGTCCTCAAGAATCTTTGCAGAACGTGTGAGTTACATCCATTGGAAAGTCTGAAGTCAAGTTTGAAGCAGTATGAAACTCAGGTCTGTGACAGCCATGTATCAGTTGTCACGATTGTTGTCCTTATTTTACTGGGGTTTTTTTACTGTTGTGTTTCTATATCATTTCTGGAAGCTCTTCCTGTCTTATCAGTTCTTCTGAAATGTCCTCCAAACTCCAGAGCATTATAGAACATCAGAAATGCAGAATAAATTATATCTCACATTAAATACTACATAAATAGCTCATATACACAAACTTCTCTGTGACATAACTTATTATTATTATTATCATCATCATCATCATCATCATCATCATCATCATCATCATCATCATTATTATTATTAATATTATTTAGCATTTTATTCCACTTTCAGGAAAAACAACGGGCTCCCAGAGCAGCAGTAAAGAGCAATGAGCAATCTGTCCTCAGATTTACAATCTAAAAAACATGACACGAAAGGAAAAGGGATGGGGAGGGAAGAGGGAGAAAGCTTACCCAGGCATCAATTCTTAAAGTTATATTGCAGCTCTTATACAAAAAACAACCCAGCTGATATGGAAACTGTTTAGGGAGAGTGGGAGTCCATTGAAGCTGGTCTCTTAAGGAGAATGGATGGAGGAGCTCCACCTCTCTCCTTGATTTCAGTGGAATGGAATGGCTGCTGTGGGTTGACAAGAGGTGGAAAGGAAAGCTGGGCCATTGTCTGTTCTGCTAGCTCATCAGCCATTTCTGCGCTACACTCTTATAGCGTGATTATTCCACTTTCAACATCCTATGGAATCCTGGGGTTTGCAGTTTAGGGAGGGGCTGGCTGCAAACTGCAAACCCCAGGATTCCATAGGATGTTGAAAGCGGAATAATCACGCTATAAGAATGTAGTGCAGAAATGGCCATAGTGGTGTCTTGCTAGCAGCACTGATAGTGGCCCTGCTTCCCTTCTTCCTCTCTTACAGCCGGATGGCACAGCTCCCAGTGCCCAGTAACAACCAAATTTTTAAAAATAAATAAATAAATATTGATTTATAAGTGTTGTCTGTGTACCTGTGTAAAGAAGGCTCAGCAAAATTCAGCTTTGGGGGCCACAAGCAACTCTGAGACTCTCAAAACTTCCCCAGACAGTCCCCTCGCAAAAGATCACTTGCCTCACCTGGAAGCTTGCAGGAGTGACAATTCATTTTTACATAGATTGCGGGGTCCCTCTGTGCTATCTAATATCTAAACATTTCAGTTTCTCAAGATTAGATGAGGACTTCAGTCCTTTTTCTTCTGTTTTCCCTTCCTTTGGGGGAATTTTGTTTGTTCCAGATTGTCCCAGAGACAATCAAAAGTTGCCCACCCCTGATGTAAAGAAATCTTCCTCTTCTTCTCTTTGGGCCTTTCTATACTACACTGTTATAGTGCTATTATTCCTCTTTCAACATCCTATGGAATCCTGGGGTTTGCAGTTTAGGGAGGGGCCTTTAGAATTCTCAGCCGGAGAGCTTTTTGGCTTCAGTAAACTACAAATCCCAGAATTCCACAGGATACTTGAAAGTGGAATAATAGCACTATAACAGTATTGTGTGGAAAGGCCCTTTCTCTGTCCCTCTCTCTCTCTGTCCCTCTCTCTCTCTCTCTCAATCTCTCAATCTCTATCATACACATAGGCAATAAAGTCTGCAACTTTCCACTCCCAGGATACAAACAAACTTGCATAGCCAGGAAACCTAGATGAAAGCAAGAGCTAGAGCTCTAGTTGAGTACTAGCTAACCAGATATAACAGCAAAGGAAAGATTACTTTTGCGAGACTGAATCCTCCATGCCACATGGCAGTTATGATCCAGAAAAGTAATTTTTTCCAAGCTCTGACCCTGTGCATATTTGCAATTTATAAGTTCTTTTGCTCTTTTACTGCATGTTTTAATAATGGGAAAGATTTATATATAAATTTATCAAAAAGAGCCAAACTGCTTTGGGAACTGGGAGAGGACTTAGGACACATTTCAGAGAGGAGCAGCTATTCCTATCATGAACAGCCCGGGTCAGGCAACCAGACAGTCACTTTCTACTGAGATCTTGCAGAACTAGAAGTTTTCAGAGCTCAGCTCTGGGAATAAATAGGTAGATTTGCATGAAACACATTCAATTCTGCTTCTATATGCCTTTTCCCTGAGAAGTCTATAGGAAGGAGTTGGGCATGGACATCACCCTTTCTCCCACGACTCCTTGAGTAATCGTTAACTTGGGTATTTGTCTTTGAGAATGAAGAAGTCACGCACAGTCCTATCAACCCACTGTCTATACAGGTGGCACACCACATACCCTCGAATTTTCTTCTCAAAGGTTTTGGTTTCAGCTAACTCCAACATGAGTGAGCCTGTCACAGGGGTAGGCGGCCTACCCAAGGCAGACATGATGGAAGTCAAGTTGCTGAGCAAGCCCTCAATACGCATCCGGCTCACTTTCAGCATCTCCAGCAGTTCCACTCCATCAGGGTTGATGGCCAGTTGATCATCTTGTACCAGCTGCAAGAACTCTAAGAGGGCGCTGTAAGCTTCATAGTTCTTGTCCAAGCGTTCGATGTCAGAAAGGGTCCGCCATTTCAGGAAAGAGATGGCAACTGTTGGTATACCATCATACTGCAGTCTTGGAACGCTGAAACCAGAATCGCTAAATGGGCTACCTTGGTGACTAAGCTGGGAGCAGAAAGAGAGAGAAAAGGACAGTCAGAATCCCCAGTTGTGTTCTTGTGTACCTTCATGTTGTTTCCAAATTATGGCAACCCTAAGGAAAACCTATCATGAGGTTTTCTGGGGCTGAGAGGCTTGATGTCCCCAAGGCTTCCCAATGTGTTTCCACGGCCTGCCACAGAGCTGAATCCTGGTCTCCAGGATCATAGTCCATGCTCAACCACTATGCCACTCTGGATCCCTAGTGGTGGCACTCAGAGGCCCTTTTCGCACAGCATTTTCTGTGCTGGAGCATCGCACAATTGTGAGGAGTGATCCGCACGACGCACTCACAATCGCGTGATGCTCCAGGGGCCGGCAAGGGCCGATCGCACTCCTTTTCATTTTCGGTTAGAAGCCAAAAATGGTCCGTGATAGCGCATTGCTCCTGGGCCCCACACACACTTACCTGGCGTGTGGAGCCTCTGGAGCCATGCCAGTCTTGCTTCCTGCTCTCAGTGCAGCCTGGGAAACTCCCAGGCTGCACTGCGAAAGGAAGAGGCGGGGCTCTCGCACAAGCAGGCAGCTTGTGTGGAGCCAAAGGACCCTGGACGCAAGAGCCTCTCGCTGGAGGCTGCTCACGCGATCCTTGCACCCTAGCGCTGGAAGACGGTAAGGTGCAAAAAGGGCCAAAGTATTGTCTTAAAATGGCAGAATAAAATGAGAGATCCAGGTTTTTTACAGTCTCTGTCCCAGTTTCATATATATTCTGTACATAAGCAACTAGGGCTCTAAAGACTGAGTTACAAGTACTTTCAGTGCCTGCTAACAAGTAACAGCCTCATATTTATTGTCCCCCAAGAAGTTCTAATTGTTAGGGAACTAGCATGGTGTAGTGATTTGAGTGTTGTACTAGGACTGTGGGAGACAGGGGTTCAAATCCCTGCTTAGTCTGAATGAAGGAATGCATTTTTTTTCATTAGGTTAAGAAAGACGGTATATAAACGTTGCTTTGAACCCCATTGAGGAGAAAAGTAGAATATAAATAAAATAAATATATAAATGCACTAAACAAATCAAGGGGGAGCAGGACTAACAAGTAGTCCATGTGTAACCCTCCATCCAGTTTTAAGGCACACAGAAAACCCCATTTGTAATATTTAAAAAAGTGTAATCCTGGCAGTGTGGTTGTCCTCTAACACCAATCAGAAATAGACTTCCAACCAGTTTGGGGAGTTCGCATTGTCCTTCACGGAGAGGGTGATCGTCCCTGGACCCAGTGAACTTTCTTCTTTTTCAAACCATTAAGTATTTCAAAATGCCAACCCTCCCTTCTTCCTTCATTCTGCTCCTCCTTCCTAGCTTGATGCCTCCAGGCTGAGGAAAAACGGTACTTCTTAAGCCTCTGCCAAAGGCACAAAACACCCACACACCCACAAGAAAACAAAGGTGATAAATGTATTCAGCGCCTAAAGGGGAGGATTTCACTGGGGTTAAATATAATGGGCAGGCTGAAGCAGCAACCCACCAGCCTATAGGCTCCTGGGGGTCTGGGAAACGTGCCTTTCCTCTCCTGTCACCTCTCGGAAATTCTGAGGAGTGGCAGCCACCACCACCCCCACCCCCCCGTCGGTCCCAGACTTCTTAACTTCTTTGGAATTCCTCACAGGGGAGGATTGGAGAAACAAGCTTCTTGTTGTTTCTCAGTTTGACCAAGCGTAGTTCCTCCAATGTGAGCTTCTTTTTTACGTGGATGCGGCTGGCAGCATGTCAGCATGCCAGGGCCCTGGGGTTGCGATGACCTCACTGCCTTTGGCATCTTGTGCCCGGGCAGGTTGCGGGAAACGGCTTGTAGGAAATATTTGGGCACCCTGCCACCCTGTCTGCAAGATCAGAATACAGGCAAAGGGACTGAAGGCAATTTTAGAGGCAAATGAGTTTCTCATCTCCTTTGCCAGCGTTGAAAGACCAAGGAACAAGCATTGCAGGAACAATGAATTTATGAGCCATCTTTCTTTAGTGTTATCTCCTGATGATACAAGTTTGGTCTGGATGAGCTAGTAGGCAAAGGCATTGCCGCTTTGAAACTAGCACAGTTTCGGTTCCAGGCACTGACCTCTCTTTAGTGACGTGGGACATGGTTTACTTGGTTTAAAATTATCAGGAAGTTTGCACTCTGCAGGCACTCAGTTCGAAGCAGAGTTGCCAGATCTTGAGGACTTCCTTTGAGTTTCCAGTTTTTGTCGGTCGGGTGCAAATTCTCCAGTTTTTGTGGTGGGCTCAACTCTGGGCAAGAGGAAAGGGCTGGGTGCAAATTTCCAACTCACCTAGAAGAGCAGCAACTCACTACAATTTTGCAAAGCTTAAGTGATTTGTTGCCACAGATTTCAAAGACTTAGCTAGCTTCTTCCTTCCTTCCTGGTTGTTGCTGTACCAGTGCTTACCCTTTGCTCTGCTCTGCATCTGCATCTGCATCTGCATCTGCCTTCTGCTTTGAAGCAAGAAAACCAGATTCAGGCCATTTCTGCCCTACGCTGTTATAGTGATGTTATTACAGTTTCAGCATCTTGTGGAATTCTGGGTGTTTTAGTTTACTGAGGCCAAAGAGCTCTCTGGATGAGAATTCTAAATGCTCCTCCCTAAACTGCAAACCCCAGGATTCCATAAGATGTTGAAAGTGGAATAATAGCACTGTAACAGTGTAGTGTGGAAATGGCCTTCATGTTTCTTACCCTGTTCCCTTAATCAAAGAAGAAAGAAGGATCTGTTCATTTCACCTGGATCTGGAAACAGCCTCTTCAGCTAAGAGTTCCACCAAACAGGGGAACATGTTCTTTTCATGTGTGTCTGAATGAATGACGAGCTGTGAGCAACTTTGGTTAGTACTTAATGTATAAGGCTTAATGACTTCATTGGGATTATCCCAAAGGTCTCAGGTTTGGGGCCAGAAATCTGAGGGCTTGGAACAATCCTGAACTAGCAACCCAAATTGCAACAGCTAGGTTCTTTGAACAAGACAGATCTGACTCCTGCATTTCCTATGGCTGGATGATCTCCTACCTGGATTGTAGCCATGTCCAAATGGAAAGAAGACAAGGTGCCTGTTCTTGCCCAAGTCTGCCCTTTTCCTCCTCAGAGCATTTGGGCACATGAATAGCTTTTGCTTTCAATTGAGTTTGCAACAGGAATGTGAAACTAAGGTTGGCCAGAAAGTTCATTTGCATGACAAATGCCTCCCTTCTGCCTGAACAGGATATTGATAGCAATAGCTTAACTGGGTTTGCATAAATGGCGTTGCCACAAGATATAATCTACTTCCTTAGATGGATTTTATAAATAGTCAGACCAGGGTAAGAAGACTTTTTGGCTAGGGAGGCAGGCAGGCAAGGAAAATCCCCAATTTAGGAGTCTTGGAGCAAAGGGCTAAGGACTCTGAGTGAAAGCAAGGCAAACTGATAATTCTTACCAATTTGGGGATTTTCTCTTCCAAGCATAAAAAGTACAGCTCAGTTCTACTAACATCTACTCAAGAAGAATCCCTCATGGCAAAAAACCAAAGCTCCAATCCATGCAGAATCTGCCTTGGCCCAAAAGCGAACGAAAACCCCTCCCTCCATCCCAGCTGCCATTGCCCTAGCCTCAGAGGAAGAGAAGAAGGGGTAGTATCTGCTGACCTTAATCCCCTCCCATACTGTCATCCTCTTTCCTTATGTGTCATGTCTTCAGATTGTAGGCCGGAAGGCAAGGAACTAGTTTTTTTCCTTCTCCACTCCTCTCATTCCAGGACTGGCATAAGAAATTAAAGCAGTTGGAGCTGGTTTAGAATTCTTCAAACTGTAACAATGAGGTGGCAAATTTAATCTCAATTTCCATGCCAGTAGTGTGGTGAATCTCTTGTGGGTTTCAGTCTGAACTCTAAAGGAACTATTTGAAGTGCCGAAGTTCTTTTAGGGATAGAGCTCAACCTCTTGGCTGATTCCTTTAAAGTTCACAGCACAACCCAGAGTAAATTCTCTGTTCAGTTAGCATGGAAGTTCAGACTAAAAACTTGAATGGATTTTCCACCCTACTCACCAGCTCCCAGGGGTGATGTATACACTTTGAAGAATTTCTGTGTTGGTTAATTGGGGTAGAATTTGCATTTGGCAGGGAAAGTGAATTTTAAAACCATGCTTCCTTTTTTAAAAAGCTGGAAACCAGCAGTTTTTCAAACCTTCCCCCAAGCAACCTTCAGCTAATCATGTGAAGGTGTAGTTCTTGAGCTCTGCTAGAATTAAGGATATAATTTTAAGAACAGCCAACCATCTTCTACCAGAGATGGGCGAGCTGTCTTTCATAGAAATTTGGGTACAGAAGAAATTTCCAAGAAACCACAGAGTTTCTGAGAACCTGGCTTGACAACTGTAGATTCAAAGTACCAACAACTCAATATATAGCCTCAAATTATAGAAGGCAAAACATTCTTACATAAGTGTTGAGAAGGACTGTACTGTTGGCTTTCATAAGAAGGACCAGGTTGAAGGTCTGGGCAATGACAGTGTTGACCAAACGGTCAGGCTCAGGAGAGACAACGTGGACGAAGACAGCAGAAATTATCACGAGTCTGCTAGCTGAAAAGAAACAAAAGAGAACCTTCAGTATTGACTCCAAGCTGGGGAGAGCCTCTCTCTGTAATGCAGGAACAATCCTAGTTAATCCTCTGCCATCCCACTTTTTAAACTGCTTTTAAAATGTTCCAGTTTCTCTCTCCTCCTCCCACTTTTCCCTTTTGTCTTCAGCTTGCTTCAGTTGCTGCAAACTGAGTGGAAAACGCAGTTTGCACTCCATTCACTCAGCAGAATGGAGAGGAGAGAAGGGGGTGGAATCTCGCCCTTCCCAGCAGGCCAAAGCAAGCTGCCGTGGCCTCTCTTGACTTCTCTGTTCTTCCTCATTCATAAGCTCTACCATCTTGATCACACTCTGATGTTGGTTGGCCTCACATCTCCCAGTTTTCATCTGTAAAATCCTGGAGGGTCTACACCCTCCTCCCCCTACCACTTCACTAGCCCGTCTCCTCTGGGCTCAATCTGTACAACTGCCCAGAAGAAACTTGGCTGAGGTCTGGGTTTCCATAGGCCAATGTTGAGCCTTTGCCCGAACTTACCTCAGCTGCACCAGCTCCTCAGAAGAAAGCTGAAGTAACTGGAAATCCACTTCCAGATTCACAGCACCCTTTTTTTGCAAGAATGCAAAAAGGCTCAGAGCATTCTCTGCTTAGGGTAGGGATGGCCAGCTAGGGGAGGCTATGGGGTCACATTAGCCCGCTGTTGGACCACATTAGTCACCAACTCTGCAGCCCCCTGAAAAAACCATACGTTTGTCCTCAAATGCTCTCTAGGAGGCACTGGGGCATTTTCACCATGTGTTCCCCACAACAACAAAAAATTTAAGCCCTTTTTAACAACAGGAATCGACTGGACGTTGCTTCCTGTTCTTTAAAAAGTCCTCTCCTAGGCCTGAAATGACCCAGGGAGCCAAAAAATGTGGCCAAAATTCCTTGTGCTGCCTATAGGGCATTTTGGGGCAAGCATTTTGAGTTCTAGAGGGCTCTGGAGGCCAGAAAGGAGAACCTGTGGCTGGAAAAATGGCCCTGGAGGTCCACATTTGAACCTTGGCCCACGATTTGCCCAGCCCTGGCTTAGCGTGTCAGTGGCTATGCTAGCTAGGGGATACTGGGAATGGTATTCCAATTTGTCACTGCTTGAACGCTGGGATGAGGGTTGAAAATAAGCCACAGCATCAAGAAAGAAGAGCCACTTTCCTCCAAAGGTGTGCGGGCTGCAAGAGTTAATGCCAGTCCCTGGCACCAACTCTCACTCTGACCTAAGCATTTGCACCCTCTTCCCAAAACTCAACAGCAGCCTTGGGAATCTTCATTTCCAGCCTTTTCCATCAGCCTTAGGATCCCTATCAAGCTGCTGATTCTCAAGCTTAGAAGCTGAGGCAGGGCCCAGATTTTTAGGTATTTGTATTACTTGTTCTTTTAAGATGATATTGCACATTTTAACTATTGTATTTAATTGATGTTCTGCTTTTAACTGATATATGTTACATGTTAAACTGTTGTCGTCCCCCACCTCAATCCATGGGAAGAAACGGGTAGGAAATAATAATAACGATTACAACGACAATATTATTATTATTGTTGTCGTTGTTGTTATTTCAGGTTTTTACAGGTCCACAGGTTTCATTCATGTTGTTGCCGGCCTCCAGGTCATGTCCAACTTTTGGTGATGCGAAAGTGACACTAACACAGGGTTTTCTTGGCAAGGTACGTTCAGAGGGGGTTTTGCCTTTGCTTTCCTCTGGAGGCTGAGAGAGTGTGTCTTGCCCAGGGTCACCCATAGGACCATGTGGGGATTTGAACTCTGGTCTCCAGAGTTGTAGTCCAACAGTCAAATCACTACACCACACATGCTGGTCTCTGTTCTTACCTCTAAGAGTACCACTGTGGATGCCATACAGTTTCTTCTCCTAACATGAAACAGCCCTACCATTTGGGAAAATGTGACCCATGGTGTCTAGTGACTTCCATGTCAGACAGGATGGAGAATCTGTTCTGGGTTTTAGTCTGAACTTTAAATCCAAAGTGCTCTACTTAGTTGGCGAATGGGGTTCAGGACCTTGGAGAGTTCAGACTACAACCCAAGGCAGACCACCACCCTTTTACACATCAGTCCCTACTGTGAGTTCAGCAATGTGATTACATATAATATCAGTTATTGCCTTGATCTTTACATTTTGACTACCATGGGGAAAGAAATTGCCATTTCAGAATGTCTTGGACTGTCTCTGGCATCAATACACAAAATAACAACTCACAAGCAGACCTGTGTCTGTGCATTCTTAGTAGCTCAGTGCTAGGGAGAGTGGGGTTCAATCTTGCTAAGACATGAAGCTCCCTGGGTGATTTGGGTGCCATCACCCTATCTCAGCCTAACCTCCCTCCCAGGGGTGCTGTGAGAATAATTGTAGTGAGGCTAAGTCCTTGGAGGGAAAAATCAGCACAAAAATAAAATAAATGATCAGGAAATCATGCTCATGTCTATCCCTAAGGAGCAGCTGAATCATAACATATCATTCCCCAAAGTTTTCCATCCTCTCCAAAAGTTCCCAAACATCCACACATGCCTTGGACAAAGAGTTACACTTACCCATGGGAAGACTCATGGCTAGCTGTCTTAAAAATCTGGGTGAGGTTGAGGATCCCGATAGAAACGTCAGGTTTTCTTTGTCACCCCCTAATGGCTGATGGAGGTATCTCTCCTTCCACAAAACAATTCCTCCTAAAGGGAGACTCTTTTAAGGTTCTTTTTAGTAATTTGTCCCTCTTTCGCCCCCAAGTGGAGGCTGTTTGAATGTCCGGTCCTGGTGCCGCTCTCTGGTTCTCTCTGTCCAGAAAGGGCTGCTCACCAGCAATCTCTTCTTTAGCCCTGAGCTTGCTGGTGCTGCTGCTCTTGCTGACACACTAACCCCAGTGAGCCAGCCCTTTATAGGCAGCGGAGGTATTATCCCCATCTTGTGTGATTCCCAGCCTTTTTCCCCTCCCCTCGGTGGCAAACACCTCCTACCAAAAATGGGGAAGAGAGGGGAAAGAGGAAAAAAAAAAACTCACAGACCATTTCCTGGACTCTCTTGCTCCTAAGAAAAGACACTAACTGTGTGTCAGGGGGTGGGGGAGAGAACGAAGGAGAGGGAGATGCAAGGGAGTGTGAGGAGGGGTGGGGCCGATTGTGAAATGTGTTTAATTTCCTGAACGGGGGAAAAGAAGAAAAGACACAGGAGGAGGAGGGCTGAAAAGCACATGAGACAAGAGAGTATTTCCTTTCCCAATTGCACAGGGTTGTCAAACAGCCAGTTGTCTTGCTGCTTCCACCGGTGAAATGATGTTTTTCTCAAGCAAGAGGCCTACAGTTGCCACAATGAAAGCTGGAGTGGGCTCCTGTACATTGCATGGCTGTGTAGACGAGGAAATGTCAGCAGGTTTTGCTTGTCACCCAACCAGGCAGCAAGGAACACCTCCTGAACTTGTTGTTGTGGGTCTTCAAGTCATTTCTGATTTATGGCAATCCTAAGGCGAACCCATCATGGGGTTTTCTCGGGGCTGAGACTGTGTGACATGACCAAAGTCACCCAGTAGGTTTCCATAGAATCATAGAGTTAGAAGAGACCCCAGAGGCCATCCAGTCCAACCCTCTGCTATGCAGGAACACCCATCAAAGCATATGCCCATCCAGCCTCTGCTTAAAAACCTCCAAAGAAGGAGACTCCACCACACTCCAAGGCAGCATATTCCACTGCTGGACAGCTCTGACCATCAGGAAGTCCATGGCCGAGTGGGGAATCAAACCCTGTTCTCCAGTGGGTCATAGGCTAACACTCAAACCACTATACCACACTGCTTCTTCTACACCACCATTCAAGGTACAGGAGCCCTCTCCACTCTCCCGACTGCTTCTTCTACACCACCATTCAAGGTACAGGAGCCCTCTTCACTTTCAGGGCTTCCACCAAGGTCCCAGTGACAGTATGCAAATCCTAGAAAAGTGGTTTTAAAAAAAGAATTCAACTCCCATCATCCCCAGCCACTGGGATTCTGGGAGCGGTAGTCCCACAAGTGAACTTTCCCAAATTCTCTTTCCCGAGTTCTCCAAGCCTTGGCACACACCCACATCCTTCCAACAGTTGAGGAGGGGGCACCAAGAGCAACCCCCACAGAACTGGGCTTACATAGGAGGACAGGGGGCACTTCAGTGCCGCAAGCATAAGCCCTCCCTCAGTGGTAGCAGCAGCTCTTTAGCCCACAACTGCCGGTAGGCTCAGCAAGTGGTTTGGAGGAGATAAGGAGAAGAGATAAGAAGAGGACAAGGAGGTTGCTAGGCAGCTGTGGGGGGCATCTCCGTTCGGCCTCCATACAGTAGTCAGAGATAAAGAAGAGGAAGGGAGGATCCCGGAGGTGGGGCAGCCAAATCGGAAGTGGGTGGAACAGGCTCAGAGACAGGCCCTGTCCTCCGTGATGAGGAGACTGAGCTAATTTCCTTCCTTCCTTCCTTCCTTCCTTCCTTCCTTCCTTCCTTCCTTCCTTCCTTCCTTCCTTCCTTCCTTCCTTCCTTCCTCTTTATGGAGTTTATTCCTCCACCACACTGGTATCCTGTGTGCATCTTCATTTTACAACAACCTGTGAATCTAAACAAATACACATGACTGACCAACTGGATTTATTTGATGGTCTCCCAGAATTTATGAGGTTGTAGCTCACTTGCCCTGGCTCTCAATATGCCCACGGACAGGGCTCCTGGGTGTTTTAACAGTAACACAATTGGCAGAAATCCAGCCATGGAAGCATCCCTTGTCACAGTATCTCCAGGCAGAGAGAATCCAAATCTGTTGAATTTCTGCCTGTTGCACAGCTGTTGAAAGCACCAAAACCATGACTGGAGGAATGGCAGTCTGACCTCCTATTTTTTATTCATGCTGTGCCCACAGCATCCCTCCCAACATACCCATACACTGGCATTATCCTCCCCATTCCACTGTGACATTTTATTGGCCGGGGTAAGGCCAAAGAACCAGACAGAAGGAATTGCTGGCTTGTGTGTGTGTGTACATACTATGGACATTACTGAAGTGCAAGTGGGGGGCAGAATTCAATTTTTATTACCAGGAATCAAACTTTAGGCAAGCCATAATTTATCAGCGTCAGAGGCAGGAAGCAGAAAGAGTGAAACTAGGATGGACAAACAGCATAGACTGCGGTTCGTGCCACCTGGCCGTTACAGGTCTCTTGGCACGTCCTGGCATCGGGTTACTGTTTGCAAAGTACTGAAGCTGGAGAAAGGGGAACCTACGGATAAGGAGCTGGGAAAGATGCCAGGTCTACTGGGTCCGTTTCCAGCTCAAAGAGGGGCGTGGTGGAGTCTAGTGGGCTAAAGCAGCCAGACCCACTGGCCCCGTCTCTCACGGTATGGCAACCATGTGCGGCAGCTGCTGGACTGTTTAGAAGAAGGGGTGTAAAAAAGTCAATTTGGGGATGTTGTCTCTCAGCATGTCACAAGGCTGCGTCAAGAAGAAAAACCGCATCCTGCTGATGAGAAGAAGGGATTTGGGATGGCACGACTGACGAATGCAAGCTTGGGGGCCCATTCGCCCTCCCCAAATTTCTAGCATTGCAGTAACTTAAAACCTCAGTTGAGTATTTAGAAATACAGTTTAGGCATCCAGAGAAAAGAGGGCGGCAAAGAGAAAGTGAACAAAGCAAATAGAAGAACGGTAGGTGTGAAGTGTTACCAATATCTCACTCCCTGCCGTACTAGAAATTTGGAGAAATTTCTAGCATTGCAGAGTGAGACACTGAAAATTATTCACAGTTAGGAAAATTTCGTTAGGGTGCAGAATTCTTATTTCCTATTCCTATTTGCAGGGGGCAAATAGCTACACCAGGTAATACCAGGTGCCATATGCTAGATTCAGAGAAATGCCCAGACAATCTTCTTCTGAATAAATATTGCTAAGGTAACCCTATGACAAGTGGATCAGGTTGAAGTCTCAAAAGAACAGCAGCGGCAGCAGCAATAAGAAAGATTCCACCGCTCTCCAGTTGGGATCTCAACCCTCTCTCCCATTCTGCCATTGCTGCTCTTTTCTGCCTACTTACCTATAAGCAGTGATTGATTGTTCCCATGTCAGTGGGGCAGTCAATACATTCCAGCTTTTACAACTGATTTCAAAGGACCTGTCCAAGGTGCTGAAACCATTTGGTGGGCGCAGCTCTGAACCTTGCATAGCTCCATTAAAATTCAGACTAAACCCTCCAATTAGACTTACTGCCCCAGATATAATGCAGCCACCAGTTTACACAGCTGTCTACCCCATTGTCCCATTCCCAAAAACAGATACATGATGGCAGCAGTGCAGTGTGTAATCATTGGGAATTTGGGGCCCAGGTCAAGGAGACATGAGTTAAAATCCAAGGATGGATATGAAATTTGAGGGATGAATTTGGCCTACTCATCATTTCCCAATTTTTCTAGTTTGTATTTTAGTTCATCTGAGACAGCGGGAGAGTTCACAATAATTGTGTCTTCTATTTTTGTTGTTATGTGCCTTCAAGCCAACTCTGATGTATAACAACCTTGTGATAAGATTTTCTTGTGGATACCACACACAGGAGTTTTCTATGAAAACCTCAAAGAGCAGGGGAGAAACAGAATAACTTCCCCAACAAGATGTCACTTTGCTGTCCAGTGGCAGGTTTTGGTTAGAAACAGAGCTATTTCAATGGCATTTCAGACTAATTCAAAGTTGGGCAGAATTTCCTCATTCAAATGCATCTTTTCCCTTCCACTTTCCCAAACTTTTCCAAACTGCAGTTTGAGAATTAAAATCTTGTGATGCCAAAAAAAAAAAGAAGAAAAAAGTATGAAGCTTTAATTCTGTGGATGAATCAGTGATAAGTATCTGCTTGCTAAGTTTACAGCCCACTCTAAAAATGCCTAAATCCAATGACTTGCATAATTAGGAATGTTGGAGGAGTGAGGGAAGGAAAATCCCCTCCCCTAAATGACAAAATCATAGCCTGTCCCTATTCTCCCCTTTTTGCAAGTATCATTGAGTTAAGAAAAGATGGTTGATGATTTCAATATTTTTTTTCCTGAGTAGCTTCAGCTCTAGTCTGTGATATATCTAGACTTGCATGTGTATATAGGTATGTATAGAAGACCACATCTGGAATGTGTCTGGAGCCAGTCTGGAATAGTGGTTTGGGTGTTAAACTAGGACTCTGGAAGACCTGGGCCATTTCCACACTGGACTGTTAAAGTGGTATTATTCCACTTTCAACATCCTATGGAATCCTGGGGTTTGCAGTTTAGGGAGAGGCATCAAGGGATTCCATAGGATGCTGAAAGTGGAATAATACCGCTATAACAGTTTAGTGTGGAAATGGCCCAGGGTTCAAATCCCCAATTAGCCATAGAAACCCACTGGGTGATCTTGGGCAAGTCATACTTTCAGTTTAAGATGAAAGCCATGGCAACCCTCTGAATAAATCTTGCCAGGAAAATCCCATGACAGACTTGGCTTGACAGCATGTAACAAGAAAAAACAAAAGAAACCATTGTGGTGGCTTCTTCTGCTCTCTAAAGTACTAAAAATATCAACTTAATACAACTCAATAAACAAATGTGAGTAGAAGTTTGTGCTTCTTGCATTCTCAACTTTCCCTCTCTTTCTGAGAGATAATCATCCGGACACATGCCAGAAGTTTGTTCCTTCTCCTTGTGACTGGCTTCTCTTTCGTTTTGGGTCACTAAGGAAATGAAATTGGATGCCAAGAGATAATTGGACTGTGTTGGATGCTTTTCTATGAAACTGTACTTCATTTACATGTCTGGGCTTATCCCTTAAAATGATGGCCAGCCCCATCCCTCTGCAGACTTTCCTTGACGTCAGACCATGAAATCAATCTTCACCCGTAGGCTGGAGATTCCCCGAGTTGTCTACACATTAACAGCAAAATTCAGGGCAGAGAGAAGGAACTGACTCATGAAAAAAAAAGTATGCAAGAGATTTGGACTTATCCTGAAGCCACATCCGTGAGGCTGTTTATATTTGGCTGCAGTTGTGAGAGAAGATGTCATTTCCCTCTCTCTTACTCCATCCTTGATTAGATTTTTTTTTTTTAGCAAAAATTATAAATGAATGAAAAGCATAGTCACTTTGATTACTGTGCTTCCATCACAAGAGAAAAGAAAAAGTTGAAATCCCACCTTCAAATACACAACCAAATTTAGGTGGCTGGATTACTGGGGACGGTCATGGCTTGTGGCTTCCGTGTCAGTGGGGCAGGGAGTGCACCCCAGGATTTATTCTAAACTTGAAAAGAGGAATCCAGAGTGCTGGAGGAATCCATTCGGCATAAGCAATCTCCAGCATGAGGGGGAATCTGTTTCTGCCTGTCTCAATGGGAATTGCTCACAGGAGGTGGCAGAAACTGCAGCCAACTGCTTCCTAAGCAAGGGGGAAGAGACCCCTGTTGATCACAGCAGCTGCTGCCTGGTAAGTGGAGATTCAGGGACTTAGAATCATAGAACCACAGAGTGGAAGAGACCAGAAGGGCCATCAGTCCCCCGCCGTGCAGAAATACGCAATCAAAGCAACCCTGACAGATGGCCCTCCAGCCTCCATTTAAAAACCTTCAAAGAAGGAAATTCCACCACACTCTGAGGCAGTGAATTCCACTATTGGTTCATGTTGGTATTCAATGCGTAGCACCATCACTGCAGTGCTTACATAGACATAAAGCCCATATATGATTCCAGCCTGTATGTACCTAGATTGTAGACTTTATGAACACTTTCTATAATAAAGTATATGATCTTTGGCCAGCTGCCACCCAACCCAACTTATAGACCAGGGAGGAGGCAACTGTCAGGTTTCCAGATATTGGACTGCAGCTCCCATGATTCCTCACTAGGGCTGGTGGGGACTGCAATTCAATATCTGGAGGATCCTTAGTTGTCCACTGCTGCTTGAAGCTGACGTGGAGATAAAATGGAGGTAGAAGGAAAACCACACCTACAGTCCTGAGCAATCTAGAGAAACAGAAATAATGAGGAGGAGGGTTGAGTCCATTTGTGCACATAATTTCTGTATCTGTATTTTTGTATTATGTATTCTGTTTTTATTGTTGATATGGTCAGTTGACTAACCAATAAACGAGGAGGAGGAGGAGGAATGATTACACATTGTTTTCCTTCTCCTTTATTTACACAGTGCTGTTGCTGTGCATTTCATTGTACCCGGAGTTTCATAAGCATACAAACAAGTTTCTGTCCCAAGAAAAGGAACAGTCTTGTACAGCCATTCTCAACTGTTTTTTGGCCACAACCCCCTTAGGAGCAATCCTCGGGTTCCAGGGCCCCCCTGTCAAACAGAGACAAAAGATGAACAGAGAGACAGAAAACTGTTTATTACTGAACAACAAGAGAACTTGTATATTCCAGCATACTGGACAACACTTTTAAAAAAGACTGTATGAAATTAAACATCGATCAGGCGTGATGTGGTCCTTGAGCTGCAAGTTTCATGGTATTGGACAATGAGAGTCGGAGGTCACATCTTGTCATGATATGAATTCTGTTCTTGGATTTTGTCAAGGAAACTGTCAAACTGTGTGTTGGAATTATATTACAAATAGGAGGGAAACTATGGGCTCCGATTCTCAAAGTTTTCAGTCTGTGATGCCTTTCAAACAAGCCAAGCTCCCTTTGGGGGGGGGCGTCACAGGCCCCTCTGTTGAGAATGGCTTGTCTAGCATATTCTAAGAGCCAGGCATTGCTTAGCCCTCCAGATATTGGACTGCAGCTCCCATGTGCCCCCAAACAGCCTAGCAATTTCAGGAATGATGGTTCAATGACATCCAGAGGGCCACCAATACACTACCTTTGTCCTGTTCACACCTGGTTGTTTAATTCCATTAAGTTCATGAGGATTTCATGATGGGTAGATGTGTATGGCCATTCCCGCACTAGACTGTTATAGCACTATTATTCCACTTGCAACATCCTATGGAATCCTGGGGTTTGCAGTTCTGGGAGGAGCCAGCCGGCCCCTCCTGAAACTGCAAACCCCAGGATTCCATAGGATGTTGCAAGTGGAATAATAGTGCTATAACAGTCTAGTGCGGAAATGGCCTATGTGATTGCACTGTAAATGTTGGTACTCTGCAGCAAAGAGAGGGAGAGAGTCAAGAGGAAAAGGATGAGAAATAATTCCTGGTGATTAAAACAAACTCTGGTCAGAGAGTGTGGTCCTTGGGTTGCCATGTCGTGCTCAGAAAAGGAGGTAGCCGGCACAGCGAGAGGCGGTTTCTGCCCAAAATATCTATCAATCCATCAAAATGTCATATAAAGACAGAAATTCAAGCAGCGACTTTCAGACAAACAGTAAGCAGGTCAAGAATGGAAGGAGGATATATTTTTTTACAGCATGAAAGACAAATAAACTATTAAACGTTTTACTGGAATGATCTCTATGTTCAGAACTGGCTTCTGCCATTCTCTTCTGTAGTGGTAAAGATGGAATCCACACCAAAGCAGGTTGCAGTCCTGAAATTTCTTGCCACAGACTCTGGTTGGGGCAATGTTTATGGCAATGGCTACAGTACTGCTTGCAGTGAAAGTAGTACTACTCTGATGCAAGTTTTGTCAGAGTCAAAGGCGACAGCCGTAGCAATACTAATGATCATTCAAATGATAAGAAAAGAGATTCCACCTAAAACCTGAAAGAACTCCTTTACTGCAGAAACTGCTCAACCCGGCCTCGAAGGGTGGAGGACTCAATCCATCTTTGGAGGTTTTTCAACAGAGATTGTATGAGCGTCTTTCAAAAGTGCTTCATTCTGTGTTCCTGCACAACAGGGGCTTGGACCCACCCAACCCTTTTCAAAGACATTCAGAGATGGAAATCCCACCATGACTTTCCTTCTAACAATCCACCTCACATGCTCAGGTCTTCTGGGGGCCATTTACTTAAACCAGCCAGGAATAGACTGGCAACGGTCAGCCAGAGGACATTTTCATTGGCCGGCAGTCCCTGGACTATGGAATGACCTGCTGGAAGTGATCTGACAACTAAACATACGGTCTGAATGTTAAAAAGTACTAACAACCTCTCTCTTTGAGCAGGGCTATCCAATCTATTTTAAACTATGACATTTAAATTGACATATGTGGTTTATGTGATTTAGTTGTGATTCAATCTGTGTTGTACCATGCCTTGAGTTTTGGGGAGAGGCAGGTAAGAATATTATTATTATTATTATTATTATTATTATTATTATTATTATTATTACTACTACTACTACTACTACTACTACTGCTGCTGTTGCTGCTGCTGCTGCTGCTGCTATTATTACTTGAACCCATTGGTTCATGCTCTAGTCTCTGGAGCAGCAGAAAACAAGCTGCCTCCAATCTTCTATATGACAATCCCTGCAGATATTTAACAATGGCTATCATCAACAAAAGGTCTTGGTTATCCATCTGAAGGGATATACCAATGTGCAAGACCACCTCCCGGCCTCAAATTGTAAAACCAGATGCATGGTGAAAGAGACTATAAGGGCCATTGAGTCCAACTCTCTGCCATGCAACAATACACCATCAAAGCATTTCCAGCAAAGGGCCATCCAACCTCTGTTTAAGAACCTCCAAAAAAGGAGACTTCACCACACTCTGAGACAGCGTATGCCACTGTCAGACTGTTCTTACTATCAGGAAGTTCTTCCAAATGTTTAGATGGAATCTCTTTTCCTGAAGTTTGAATCCATTGCTCCATGTCCTAGTCTCTGCAGCAGCAGAAAACAGCCTTGCTCCATCCTCCCTGTGAGATTCTTTCCCTTCTCTTCTCCAAGCTAAACATAATCAGCTCCCTAAGCCTGTCTTCACAGGAAATGGTTTCCAAGCCTTCTGTCATTTTGGATGCCCTCCTCTGGATGCGTTCCAGTTTGTCAACATCCTTCCTGAACCGTGATACTCAGAACTGGACACAGTATTCCAGGTGGGAGTCTGGCCAGAGCAGAACAGAGTGGTACTATCACTTCCCTTGACCTAGACACTATACTCCTATTGATCCAGCCCAGAATCGCATTAGGTTCTTTAGCTGCTGCATCACACTGCTGACTCCTGTTCAGCTTTTGGTCTACTAAGACTCTTAGATCCTGTTAACATATAATATAGTCAAGCCAGGTGTCATCTGTACATTTCATTTTTTCTGCCCAAGTGTAGTACCTTATACTTCTCCTTGTTGAAATTCATTTTGTTAATTTTGTTTTGTTTTGCATTCATTTTGTTATTTTTGTTAGTTGGTCCAGCTCTATAATCTGCTAAGAACATTTTGAATTCTGATCCTGTCCTCTGCGATGTTAGCTAACCCATCTAATTTGGTGTCATTTGCAAATTTAATAAGAATGCCCTCTATTCCCTCATCCAAATCTTTCCTTCTAACGATCCACCCCACACACTAAAGATGTTGAATAGCACTGAGCCCAGGACAGAACCCTGTGGCACCCTACTCCTTTCCAGGATGAGGAAGAACCATTAGTGAGCATCCTTTGTGTTTGGTCAGTCAGTCAATTGCAAATCCACCTAACAGTACATTGTCTAACCCACATTTTACTACTTTGTTTACTTTGTTTACTACTTTGACAAGGGGACCTTGTCAAAGCCTTTACTAAAATCAAGACACACTACATCCACAGCATTCCCTTCATCCACCAAGCTTGTAACTCTATCCAAGAAAATATATCAGATTAGTCTGGCATGATTTGTTTTTGAGAAACCCACGTTGACTTTTAGTAATCACAGCATTCCTTTCTAAGTGCTTACAAATTGTCTGTTTAATGATCTGCTCTAGGACCTCTCCTAGTATTGATGTCAGGCTGACTGAGCAGTAATTATTTGGATCCTCTTTTTTCCTCTTTTTGAAGATCGGGACAGTATTTGCCCTCCTCCAGTCTGCTGGGACTTCTCCCACTCTCCAGGAATTCTCAAAGATTATTGCCGGGGTTCTGAGATTACTTCTGCCAGTTCTTTTGATCTCTTTGGATGCAGTTCATCTGGTCCTGAAGATCCGCATTCATTTAGATTAGTCATGTATTCCTGTAATATCTCTTTACCTATGCCTGCTGAATTTCCCCTACCACATCATCTGTTCCATTTTACCCAAGCAGAGCATTGTTTTCCTTTTGGCAGAAAACCGAGGCAAAGAACATCTTGAGTAATTCTGCCTTTTCTATCTCCCCTGTTAGCATTTCACCATCCGCTCCACACAGAGGCCCAATCATTTCCTTGTTCTTTTTGCTATGGACACAAAAGTCCTTCATACTGTTTTTAACCTTTCTAGCAAGCCTCAGCTTATTCTGTGCTTTAGCTTTTCTTACTTTCTCCCTACACTTTCTGGCTCTTGGTTTGAATTCCTCTTTGGTGATTTCTCCTTTTTTCCATTTCTTCTACACATCCCTTTTAAATCTTAGCTCCATTGAAAGTTCTCTAGACATCCATCCTGGATTCTTAGAAATCTCCCATTTTTCCTCCTTGCTGTAATTGTTAGATTCCAGTGCCTCAGTAAGAAACTCACAATAGTTACAGTACTGCAAGAAGCGAAAGCAATTTATTCTTTAGAGTAGCAAAAAATTTGATTGCTGGAATCAGAACAGTTGGGCAAAGCATTCTGCTCATGGAATTGTTGTAATGTCACTTTTCACATCATGGTGCCTACCCAGCCTTCCCAACCATTAGCTATGCCGACTGGGGCTGTTGGGTTATTGTAGTCTCAGACATTTGGAAGGCAATATGCTATTGAGGAAGGCTGTTGAATCAGGTAAATACTTGACGAGGTGTTAAACAGTGAATTTCCCCCTAAGCCCATAAATAAACTAATGAAAATTATTCTGGTGAATAACGCAACCAAGAGCTACAGACTTTCCAAGTAACCCATTACTGTTTCGAAGCAGGAAATAACATTATCATTTCATAGATAAACAAACCTCTGAAGTGTCCCCATTGCTTTGCAGAAATGTTAGATAGGCTAAAAATAGACCTTTTTTTTTTTTTTACCCCTTTTGACTGGAATGCATAATCTCATCTTTGTGGGGAGGAGGCAGAAAGGTGGCCTTGTATAAGGAAGCATAAATACAGCCCAGAAGAAAAGTAGGTTCAATTGGAGTGTCTCAAAGGGGAAATATTTCTCAGCCTTAAATTGCCAGTTAATTTCCAGGGAACAGCACCTCCAGCCTCAAAGCAAATAGAGTTCAAATGCAGACCAAGGTTGTGGACTTCGGGGTGTCCAGGGCAGCCACAGGGGCAGGGCTGGTTTGGATTGCCAACTGGCCAAGGAGAAGACCAGTTCTGGTCACCCAGTGAATGTCAGACTTTGGTCCTCTGTATTTTCACACCTCCAACTACCCTGATTTGGCAGAGACTTGTTTTAATTAAACCTCCATCATCCCACTTTTTCCAGCTTATTTTAAAACATCCTGGTTTCTTTCCCTTCTTTTTCCTTCCTTCCTTTGTTCTCAGTTTACTTCAATGGCTGTGAGTTCAGATGTAGTTTGTACTCCATTACCTGGGTGGGAGAGAAGAGAGAATGAAGTGGAGTCTTGCCCTTCCCAATAGGCTCAGGCAGAAATAAACTGCTCCAACTTCTGCTGGCTTGTTCTTCCCCCTTAATAACTTTTGCCAACTTAACCACACTCTAATGTTGCTTGGCCACATATGTCCCAGTTTTCCTCTTGAGGGCATGTGTTTTGGGACTTCAGTTCCCAAAATTCCCAAGCATTGACTATACTGCCTGGGAGCTGAAGTCTGAAATATCTGGAAGCTCCAAGTCTGAGAACAACTTGTGCTAAAGTTTAATTTCAGTTTGATCCCCAGAAACTAGAGGAAGTTGCCTGTAACAACAGTCAGCTCTCCACATTTGTAGGTTTCACTTTCACGGATTTGATTAGTTGCAATTTTCTCCAACGCTTGACATTCCCTCCACCTCAAGTGCTTCTTTTTCCACAGGAAAAAGCTCACAGCCCAGTTTCTCTGCACTGAAAACCCTCTCCTGATGCCCCCACACAGTCAGGAATTTCTCCCTACCGGGCCGCAGCCAGCAAGGGAGGAGAGAGTCCAGGAACACTTGGGGAGTCCGAATATACCAAACACCAGGAAAACACAAGCCGAGCCAGGTCAAGTCTAGTCCAGAGGTTCAGGAGGCAGAGATCCATCCGGAGGGTTTCAGGGAACAGGAGACTCAAAGGTTGTGAAGGCTTGCTAATAATTTACTGCAAGCAAGGAGCAGCCATGCTGGCAACTTAAATAGCCCCTGTGAGCAGGTGCTACTCGTTATTGTTTCCTCAGCCTAGTCCAAGCAGCCTCCCTCTCAGCAGCCCATTTCAGCCTTCCATGTGATTGAGGGCTGATGGGCACAGCTGGCTGCAACTCCTCTGCATCACTGCTGGCCAGGGCAACTCAGTCTCTGTTTGATCTCCCAGTGCTGGGGATGTTTGAAGGTTGACTTGCTCAGTCACTGGCTCGGCCCCCTGCACAATCAGTTGCTCCTTAATCACAGCATCATCATCTATCACACACGCATCCAAGGAAGGAGATGGGCCAGAGAGAGGAAGCATAGGCCACCACACTGACCTAAACCTTTTCCTTCTCTTTTCCCTGACCTGGTTTGGACCCTGGGTGCTCACTTCCCCCACCAGGCCTCAGCCTCCCATATAAACACACACACATTTTGATGTTTGCAGTTTCTCCACTTTAGTGGGGGAGTCCTGTGCCCCTAACCCTGGTGAATGTGGAGGGGCAATTGTACTTATTTTGAAAGGTAATGAGAGTATTGGATTTTAGAAAGCAATATAACAATCAAGAGCAAATCCCTTTTATTGGTGTTAGCAAGGAACCGTTTCTAGTTATTTTCAAATGTAACTTTTCAGGGCATTGAATAAAACATTTTGAGAGGTTTTATGCCATTCTCTTACCAGTTCTAATGTCCCTTCTCCAAAAAGGAACCCCAAATAATGGAAAAGCAAGCATTGTCACTGAAGTTGAAGAATACAGAGATTCCAGTGAAAGAGGACTGGCTGGTAAAATTGTTGGACTCAGCTGAAATAGATAAAAGGATGAGACTGATAAAAGAAAAATCACAATGTCTTTTGTGAATTATTGGGAACCTCTAATAAGAAAAACAGTATAATTTACCAATAGCTGGATTCACTATTTATTATGTTAGAAATAATAGCAATGGAAGTACTTGAAGGTATTATTAGCTGGAGAAGTTTTTCTTTGAGGCAATATTATCTAAGATTGGAGTGAGGAAAGCTGGAACCTATCTTTTAAATATGTGTGTTCTTTTTCTTTTTAGTTTAGTTTAGTATTTAGTGTATAGAACTTCTTCTTGGAGAGCCTGCACAGTGTAGTGCAGAGCTTTCCAAACTTTTCATGTTGGTGACACACTTTTTAGACATGCATCATTTCGCGACACAGTAATTCAGTTCTACTAGCAAACCAGAAGTTAGACTAACCGATTACACATCTGCAGTTACCCACAAGTGTATCTAGGGTGGGAAAGGCAGCCCCCCCCCGATTCCTGCCCACCTGCTGTCACCAGGAAAGACCCTGGCGAGGGTGGCAGCAGCGAGAAAGGCAGCCCCCCTACCCAAGCCTGGCCCGTTGCCATCGCCCTTGGCAAGAAAAGACCCCAGCAAGAGCAGTGGCAGCACAAATGGCTTGGGAGGGGGTCTTACTGAGCTCAGGAAGGCAACACACCTAACACACTTCAGGTGACACACTAACATGTTGCGACAAACCTGGTGTAGTGGTTTGAGCGTCATCCAGTGGGTTTCCATGGCCAAGCTAGGAACTGAACTCTGGTCTCCAAGATCCACAGTCAAACCACTACACCAGGAACACACACATACCCAAAGTGTCCAGCGGAGCAAGTGTGGCATTGTGCATTTGAAGGTTGGACTAGTACTTTAGGAAACCAGGGTTTGAATCCCTATTGAGCCATGGAAACTCACTAGGTAACCTTGGACAAGTGACACACACTCTCAGACTCAGAGAAGGACAACAGTAAACATCTGTTACCCCAAAACATAGGTGCTACAAGGGCCCCCCTGCAATGCCAAATACCTCCTTGCAAAAGTGGGGGATTAATTAGCTCAAAATCAGGAGGCTGCAAGAGGGGGACAACTTAGCAAGATCTTTCCTACCAGTGATTATGGGCACATGCAGGAAAAGAACCAGCTAGAGATTCAGAAGTAAGCTAAAAATGTGTTTTATTGAGGGGAATTCACTCATGCATGCACACAAGATACACACAATCACACATTCACACAAGGGCTAACTGAAAGAGAAAGGGAAGAAAAATCATAGAGAGGCTGAGGGGTTTGGGAGATTTATAATTACCAGTCCAGAAGAGTAGTGAAGAGCAGAAATGTGTTTTAGCTTAGGTAGGACCTAAGGACAGCTCTCATTCAGGACCCAGATGGACAGAGTGATGGGTAGACCATCAAGAGACTGCACTGGGCCTCCTCAAATCAGGGGTATTTGTACTCTGAAAATGGCTTGTGGCTGTGACGGTTCCAGATGCAAGACAAAAGGAACCTGTTGTGGACGATGGGTCTTTCACCTGTTGATGGGCTTATTGCTTTGATTGTCAAAGACATGATGGATGTTGTAATAGCTGTCTATTGTGGGTGCTGTGAGGATAGAGAAAAGAATCCAGGTGTACAAGGGATGGATATCTGTCAATCAGTGTCCTGGTGGGCTCCTCACAGTTGGATTCCCTGGAAAAGTCCAGCTTCTATTTAAGCCTATTATCCACAGGAATGGTGTGTATTTGCCTGACAAATGACTCGGTCTTACCTGGAGGAAGTTTTGAGTTGACCTATCCTTCTCACATTTACAGTCAAATTCTTTCCCTCGCTCAGTTTGACCTCTCCATCACCTCTCAGGCTTGAGTTTGATATCAGAGCCGATAAAATGTGTTGCCAATTACATATGATGCCAATTAGGTATGGTGCCCGTCCAAACCATACTGACATTGGGGACCCTCAAAGCGGGGTCTTATACGTCCTCTGAATCAATTTTGCCAAGAAAACCTAAGGATAGGATGACCGCCACAAGCCAGAGTCGACTTGAAGGCAGATAACAACAACAAATTGGCTGGACTGTCTCACTGTTGTCTCCCTAGCAGTGTGTTTAAAGCAACAAAATGGGACTGGGGTGAGTCTGTGAATGCTGGAACTCTAGCAGGGAGGAGGGGATGGGTTGCTTGAGGAGCAAAGGGGAATTAATGGGGTGGGAAAGGTGACTTCATTCCAATTTATTTCAGCTCCATTCTTCAGGGTTGCTCAGGCATAGGCAATATGACCCCACTGAAACAGAGGGCTGTTGGGTTAGTGCTCTGATTCCCAAAATCATTCACTCAGAAAGGAATTCAGTTCCATCTGAAGTGGATTTTAGTTTGTTTGCACAACCCCTCTCATTCCTGTTTGAATTTAAAACAGCAGCTTGAGCATGCATACATATATCTTCTTTGGAGTTTCCGTCTTTGGAGGTTTTTAAGCTCCAAATGGCCATCTGTCGGGAGTGCTTTGAGGGTGTTCCTGCATGGCAGGGGGTTGGACTGGATGGCCCGTGTGGTCTCTTCCAACTCTACGTTTCTATGATTCTATGATCTTCCCTGGAATTAATTAAAGCCAGAGCTTAATTGATATGTAAATAATTTGCCATGCAGTGTTCCTACTTCAGATGTTCTCTTGGAAGCCAGATGGCCCAAGACAGTGAAGGTTAAAGTATCTTCCTCTTGAACCCTTCTCTAACTTGGAGTTGAATGAGAATATTAGCTCATCATTCTTGGATTAACTCCAATGTCAGTGGAGCAGAGGATCCCCTCTGGATTTTAGTCTGAACTTTAAAGGAACTGTCCAAAGCAATGAACCTGCTTTGGTGTGCCACACCTTGGACAGTTCATTTTAAGTTCAGACCCAAATCCAGATCACATTCATTATTGCACGGGCAGCAGAAACACCAGCCTTCATTGGTTGCTCCAAGGATAGTTAAAAAGAAATGGAACACGGTATTTTGTTGTCTGAGGAGAAGGCACAGGATACCACCCTATTCCCATATCCCCACCCTAATGCTGTTTACAGAAGCTGACCAGACTGGCAGTTGAAGCTCCTCTTAATACAGACTGGACAGAGCCCTATACAACACTTGGATACAGCAGGCTTGTTTAGGGGCAACAGTGGCACACCAGGAGTCCTGGTGGCGCAGTGGTTAAATGCCAGTACTGCAAGCCACAAGGTTGTGAGTTCGATCCTGCCGGGCTCCAAGGTTGACTCAGCCTTCCATCCTTTCGCAGGTCAGTAAAATGAGTACCCAGCTTGTTGGGGGCATGTATAGAAATGTTTCGAAATACATGATATTTATAAGTTGTTCGCCGCCTCGATCCATATGGAGAGGAGGGATACAAATAATAACAACAACAACAAACAACAAAGAGGGAATGCCAGCAGAGGAGGGTTCTGAGAACAAACATTGCAGAAGGGGCTACTTTCCTTATTCCCATCCTGGGATACACTGCTTGGGGCAGCCACCACCATCTGTCCCTCTTTGCTCATATGGATGCAAGCATTCTGAGGTATAGTTCAGCCTCTCAACTGCTACACCATACTAATTCTTGGGAAGCAAAAGTCTAAGAGATATCCCAGGATGGCCTTAAGAGTGGGGTCATTGAACAACGGAGGGGCTCAAAGCTGACCTTTGTGACTCAAGACCCTTCCAGGCTCACAATTCTAGCACAACGGCTCCACTCTAGCTACCATGGTTCCATCCTATGGAACGCTGGCATTTGAAGTTTTGGGAAATGCACAGAGAATTCTCAGCCAAAGAGCTGTAGTGCCTCCCCAAACTACACACCCCAGGATTCCATAGGAGGAACCAGTGGCGGAGCTTGGCATGTGGGGAGAGGGAGTGAGAGGGGGCGGGGCTGCAGAGTGTGTGGCTGTGGCCAGAGCACGCAGTGGCATGGCTACAGGTCGAGATGCCCCAAAAACATTGCCGCCCAGGGCGAACCGTCCCCTGTCCTTAAGTGACTGGATGGAACCATAGCAGTTAGAGTGGAATCATAGTGCTGTAACTGTGTGGTATGAAAGGATCTTGTGCTTGTTGAGTGAGATAAGGTGCCAAAGTAGTGACCAGTATCTGATTACTGCAGTAACCCCACTACTCTTGGTCGTTGAGTCTTGTTACTCTTGGTCAATAAGGGACAGTTTCTTTCCCGTAGTGTTGTAGCGCAGTCTTCAGAACTGTGAACCAATTAGCATTACCTTAGCAGGTGCACTGTTTTCCAAGGTTGCACCGCAGCAATAAGAGAATACAACGTCATCCCCGTTGTTGGCAGAAGAAAACTTGTGCCTCCAAGCAGCCTGTTTCTCCAACATCTGTCTTCCAGGTGAGTCACCAGAAGAACCAAGGAGCTCTGGGAAGTCTGGGTTGCAAAATCGCTTGTCCTGTAGAGACACCGCCAATATGAAATTGTCTTTCACTTGCATCTGCAGGTAATGGAGGAGGTGCACAAGAGGCTGCATGGGACATTCAGCTCTATCCATTCTGTACCCCTACTATCTGCTGCCTGAAACAGCTACAGTAGGCTCTTGGTACCCATCAGGATTTGGTTCCAGGACTACACACACATCCCCCTGGGGATGCCCAAGTCCCATTATGTACAATGGCGTAGTAAAATGGCATCCCTTCTATAAAATGGCAAAATCAAAATTTGCTTTTATGTTGTGAATATCTTCAAGCTGTAATTGATTGAATCTGTGGATGCAGAATTTGTGGACATGGAGGGCCCAGTGTATCTCCCTCTCTCATGCTCCTATAATAGCCACAAAACTCATTGGTCTGTTTCTTCACAGTCTTAATAAACCCCTACCTTTGGAACTCTGGTATGGCTGTGCAGAGCCTGGGAAAGTTATATTTTTGATTGCAGTTCCCAGAATCCTTCAATTAGAATGGACACTGGATATTGCACTGCAAAAAACTTTTGCACACCCTGTGGTTCTTTAAATATTTCATTATCATATATCTATAGGACAGTTGCCTCTATCGACAGCCTGGTCCCTCACAGTACACTCATGCCAATATTCTAACCAGTCCAGACATAACTTATCTCAGAATGAAGCATTGCAGCATCCATGGATGGCCTGGTGCTGCCACCATGTGGCATTTCGGCTTTGTTGCCTCTTTAACCTTCTAGATCAGCACAAACATTTATAGCCAGGTGTCAGTAAGTGGGATGGGTGGAAAGAGGGGCATTTCCTACCCCTATGACTCTCTGGGAACCACAGAGATTCTCCCCCCACCCCCACGCACACACGCAAAAATAGCAAAAGCAAAAAGTGGCTAAAAACCTATTTTGGTTTTGAAATACAGGTACTTTAAAAATGTTAGAGCATGGTATCCTTCCATCCCAAAAACCAGTGTGGTGTAATGGTTTGAACATCAGACTATGACTCTGGAGACCAGGGTTTCAATGCCCACTTGGTAATGGAAACCCATTGGGTTTCCTAGGGCACATCACACTCTCTCGGCCTCAGAAGAAGGCAAAGGCAACCCCCTTTTGAACAAACCTTACCAAGAAAATCCCACAATAAGTTCACCTTAAGGTTGCCATAATTCAGAAGTGACCTGAAGGCACACAACGACAACGACAACAGATCTTTGCACCCAGCTTAAAAGGTGAACTCCTGGAAGTTCGAGTCCGTTCCATTGCAGTCAGCTGCCTTTTGAGGTGCCTACACCAAAGTCTTCTCTAATATTTTGGCAGCATCCTCTTCCATTCTGCTAAACACAATAAAAATTTCATTGGGGTGGGATTATCCTTCTGGTTAAATAGGTTGAAAAATATGGCCCCATGTCCTTTGAGGCCCACAGTAGATGTGCTTTTGTGTAAAAGCGGAAAAAAGCCATTGTCTCTTATTACCAGTGGGTTTATTTGTGGTACAAGATCTGGGAGAGAATAGCTAGACGCAATGACAGAAACAGTTAGTACAGATTGAGAAGTGAGAGACGTCTGAAAGCAGAAGAAATGGAAGGATCAGTCTCCATTTCCCAGGTGAACGGAAATGGAAACTGATCTCCGGGAAGAGATGAAGTGGCAAATAGTCAATGAAACAGAGGCAATTTCCGCACTAGATTGTTATAGTGCTATCATTCCACTTTCAACATCCTATGGAATGCTGGGGTTTGCAGTTTAGGGACAGGCCTTTGAGGCCCCTCCCTAAACTGGAAACCCCAGGATTCCATAGGACGTTGAAAGTGGAATGATAGCACTATAACAGTCTAGTGCGGAAATAGCCAAAGTCATAGAATCATAGATTGGAAGAGGCCTCATGGGCCATCTTCCAACCCTTGTTCAATTCAGGATCTCCAGCTAAAGCTTACTCACCAGGTAGCTGTCCAGACTCTTTTTGAAGACCTCCAGAAGGCCGCACCACCCCTCTAGGCAATTGGTTCCATGGCCACCACTCTATCAAGAAGTTCCTTCTAATATTCAATCAAACTTCAAACCATTTTACCTGGTTCTACTCTCTCAGGCAGCAGAGAACGGGTCTTCTCCCTCCTCTGTGACAGCCCTAGAAGTATTTAAAAGATGCAATCACGTCACCCCCTGACTTCTCTTCACTAAGTAGACCATGCGCAGCTCATTCAACCTACCTCATATGTTTTGTTCTCTGTACCTCTTGTCATCTTCATTGCCCTTCTCTGAACCTTGTCCAACTTGTTTATAATCTTAAAACGAGATGCCCAGAATCGAACACAGTGCTCCAGCTGAGACCTGACTAGTGCAGAATATAGTAGGACTATTACTTCCCTCGACTTGGAAATTTATGCTTGAGGGCTAAAATAGGGTTTGCCTATTTTGCTGCAGCATCACACTGCTGGACCATATTTGATTTAGGATTAACAATAATCCCAAGGTCTTTTTCACATGTTCAGCCATGTCTCCTCCATCCTATACTTGTGCCTTTGGTTTTTGTGGTCTAAATGTAGACTTTTGCACTTGTCTCTACTGAATTTCACACTATTAATTTATGCCCAATTTTCTAGTTTATCCTTTTTTTGTATTCTGCTGCTATCTTCCAATGTGTTAGCCACCCCTCCCAATTTTGTGTTATCTGCAAACTTGATAAGGATTCCCTCCACCCCATCATCTAAGTAATTGATAAAAATGTTGAAGAGTGCAGGAAGTTTCAAAGATCTGTACTATAATTCAAGGTGTTTCTCTATCAGTTTGCCTGCTTTGTTGACAAATCCGCTCAGTTGATCACAAATCTTTGTTCAACAGATCCACTCAGTTGACCACAAAGTCATCATAACTTGGTGTGTTAAACTAATGTAAAAAGAGCATAGCTATAGTTCTGGATCTGATTTTGTCAGTTGCTTTAGGTACCTGCTGAACAAACTCTTTGAACATCTCTGTTTTTTGCCCTAGAATGCATATTTATGAACAATTTTGACGAAACTTGTTACTTGGACTTAGCTTGACATCCCAAATGCTTGTGCAAATTCAGGACCAGTTGGAAAATTTCTTTTTTTTTTTTTAATTGCTAATGTGAAGCTTGGTTTGAAATTTTAAGGGTTGTAGGTGTTACCAGGCAAAGGTTTCTCTCATTCAAATCATAAGCAAAGCCAGCAACTTCAACATAAACAATGCTAGCTACATCTTTTAATTATGCCTAAAACATGTTGAGATCTTTCTGGGAACCAAAGTGTCTTAAAATACACATCTCCCAAACTCTAGTTTTCTATTTATTATGAAAGGGACAAGGCTACTGAACATGACTCCACAGAGGATCACACTTCTTAAGAGTAGTAAATGAATTCTTGTAATAATTTTATTTTCAATAGTTAATATTTCTAAATACACCTCAGGATCCCCCTAAAGAAAAGAATGTGTGTGTGTGTGTGTGTTAATATAGACATCTTTGTATTATAATCATTTGCTGAACACAAGGTCCTTGCCTGTCATAGACTTAGAATCTAAACTGGACAAAGCTAGGAAAAGAACAGGCAAAGACCAAAAGACCAATAAATACATTTCTCATCTTAAAAGAACTGAACATGTCAAATACCTCTTGCAATCCCCCAAGCATAAAATTATCAATGGGCAAAATGTTTGCTGTCATGGGTTCCAGCCCCAAATTGTAATTAACTGTTAGCTATTTTCATCCAAAAATGTGCAGTCTCTGATTTTTGTGGTCCAGGACCACAAATACCTAATTTTTTACCACCAACATGAAACCACTTCCCCCTTTATTGATTATTGATTGATTGTATGTATACCCTGCCTTTCTCCCAAATGGGATCCAACGGGTCCCATGAAACTGACTAGATGGTTGCAAACAAATCTGGGAGGGAAAAGATTACCAACACATGTGTTCGGGTGTGTTGTGAAGGCCCTATAAAGGTAAAAGGTTAACCTTAGAATGGAGAATTACTGTCCTAGAGGCTTCTTGGGGGGGGGGACAAATTATCAATTTTGGGGCCACAATATTTTGGAAGAGATGGGGGCAGGCCCTCCCAAAATGGCCACCAAAGTGACATTGCATCAGTTCGTTTTTGAGAGGAAAATGGAGGTACAGGTATATTTCAGTTTACGAAGTAGATGTGTTCCAGGAAATCACTTCTTTAACAGACAATTTTGTACCAGAGGCAGAAATAACATGGGAAGAATACGGACCAGTTCCTGCATTCCAAGTAATAGCACATTTCATCGAACTATTTTTTTATCCCAAACTAATATGAAACAAAACAACTGGTGACATGAGCCTTGCACAAGTAAACATTTGAACCTTCTAGGTAGCACCTGAAAGCTGCTTCTAAAATGCATCCAGGGACCCTTTTTTCTCTTCCACATATCTTATGATTTCTATTTTGGTGGCCAGATGGACGGATCTATGCTTTTTCAACATGCAGGGGATAGTCAGTGAGGCAGGTTTATCTGCCCTCCTCTCCTCGTTCTGTTTTGCTGTTTACACCTGCTCAGTAACAGAATCTAGGTGCAGCTGCTGTTTATCTTACCTGCTGTAGGCAGGCACATACGGACAGAGCAAGATCATCTGCAGTAGAAACCCACTCTTTCCCAGCTCGAGCTTTCTTGCACTGTATACTGTAGAAACGTTGCTGCAACCCACACCAAAAATCCATGTTTCACCAGCCCTACTTCACCACCCTCTGGGAGGACAGTGTGTGGATGGAGGTGTTTTGGCTTCTTTCCACACATTTAGGGAACTTTCTGTGCAGTTTTCAGGCACAAACAGCCCAAAAATTATTCCTATTTTTTTTTTTAATGGAGGGATTTGGAGACCTAGGGGAGAGGCTTCAGTGGACCACAAAAGTTGGGTCCAGAGACCACCTGCAGCCCACTATCTGCATGCTGCCTACCCGATATAAGACTTGGAAAGATTCCTGACTTAACTCCTGAAGAGCCCCTCGCAGGAGGTGTAGGCTCTTGACCAACTGTGGCATGTCCAGGGATTTTTTTTCCTCCAGGATTCCCTGGGGGCATCACACCCCACCATAAATGCAACGCTCCCCTCACCCCAATGGCCAGAAGTCCACTTCTGCTTTAGAAGAACTGACATTTTTAAATGTTAAAACAGTGCAGTAAGCCCCTGAAACCTAAAGATGAACTGCTTATCAGAAGTTTTTAGGAAAGGGACTTCATCCACCTTCTTCTTTTTTCTTTCTTTTTCTTTCAGTAATAAAGAAAATGGGAAGCTGGAAGGGAGGGAGTCCTGCAAACACAGCCCTGAGGGCCACCAGAATGGTGCGATTTCTTGTCTCCTCTCGTCTTTCAATGAGGAAAGAAAAAGGAAGTCTAGAGGGACCGAGTTCTGCAAACACAGCCCTGAGGGGCCACAGGCTATTCAAGGATGGTGTGGTTTCTTTTCTCTTCTTTAATTTCTACAAGAAAAAAAAGGAAGTCTGGAAGGACTGCGTTCTGCAAACACAGCCCTGAGGGACCACAAGTTATCCAAGAATGGTACTGTTTCTTTTCTTCTTTCAACAAGGAAAGAAAAGGGAAGTCTAGAGGAAGGGATGTGAGCAAACCTAGCCCTGAAGGCCACGGTCTATCTCAAGAAGGCTCTGTGCCCATCCCAGGATTAAAAAACTTTAAGCTAGATGGACCATCGGCCTCAATATAAAAGCCAGCCTAATTTGTTCCTAGCCTACTATAGATGGCTCTTTTACAGGTCCCTGCCAACAGCATGCAAAACATGTGGGGAAAGATCAACAGGTATGGCCATATTCCCTCCTCTTTGTTTACTATGAAAACAGATAGGAAGTCAGTCCAAAGTCAGCATCATTGTGGTCACACTTAGGGTCAAAAATGATATAGGCCAGGTACAGCGCTACCATCTCTGTGCAAACTAGCCTTCAATGGGATTGTGAAACCTAGGCTTTCTGAATCCCAGCATTCCCCCAACATACTGGACTGCAGCTTCCATCCACTGTAATTATCGCAGCTGGGGATAATGAGCATCACACTCCACCACACCTGGAACAAAGCCTGATTGGGAAAAAGCAACGGAATATCACTGCTAATCCATACCCATTCTAGCAATGCCTGGTTTCCAAGTCAAGCCCTCACACTCAGGCTCACCAGCTGAGCAAAACACTGTTTTCAGTAACCCATGAAATCACTAATTCGTGCAAAGATAGCAGCTAAGACCTCCCATTGGACTAGGCATCAAGCAAAGCACCATTACCGTGGAAACTAGTCAGTTAAGACGACATGGCCAACCTTCACCATCTTGACAACCAAAGATTTGCTGAAACCTCCACTCTCTTGGTTACCTGGATACCAACTCAATATTCCTTTCTCTTGCCAGCTGTGATCCTAAGCAACCAGTCCTAAGATCTCATCTCTTCTCTGCAGAACAGTTAACCCCAATAACTCAATAATAAACTGCTCTACCAATCTAGTTCTGCTGCTGGCTGAGATACCAAATTATTACACCTTGAATTATCCCAGTAATCAGTTCACTTCTTTCATTATCAACTAATTACCCATGATAACCAAATAACCCAGCTGTGGTGTCCTAGTAAGCAATGAACTGCTTTAGAATACCATTTTTCTGCATCAGCCTATCCCAGAATTTGAATTGCCTCTGATAAACCAAAGCATTACCACCCCAGTCACAATTGTGCAGGAGGTGGAAGTCGATTCCCTGAGTTAAACCAGCATGTCGGCAGTATGCTGGAAGTGACAACACACCACTTCCAGTTCAGAGATAGTCTGCAGCCAAGAGAATTGGGGAGACTGTAGAGGGGGAAAAGATACCCAGCACTGGATCTGTGGGTGGCTTGGATACATGCCAGAAAATTGCACAGAAAAAAAATAAAATAAAATGGGGAGGGTGGGCCTGTGGCCTTTGGGGATTGAAAAAATGGGGATCAGGGCTGCAATTTCTCTCATTCCTGCCTTATACCTTTCAATGCACTGCCTCAGCAAAGAGTCAACCTCAGTACACTCTCATAAAATTATTTGGTCACCCAGGTAACCATTTGTCCTTCTAGTAGCTAAAGCCACTTCTTTCCCCTCAGGATCAGTGCCTTCCTGGCTGTCGGATCCCCCTGTTTTGGGCATTCATCAATGCCTTTCTGGCAAATAGTTTCTGCCCATTTCATTGCCCCTCTTGCTGCCCATTGTTTTTCCTTTTATTCCATCCCCCACTGCCACCCCATAATCCTCATGGAATGCGGGTCTATGTGAGCTGCAGGTGGCAGGATGGATGACGTGAGGGAAGGCCCCGGCAATGTTGGCGGCCTCTGAGGGGACAGGATGAGTTTTGAGTCACTATCTCTGTCACCGGGATGGCAGGCAAACGCTGTCCAGATCCCTCGTGGTCGTGGCTTGTCACCAGGGGCAGGGGCCGGGTCACCGTGGACACGCTGGTGGCGGATGAGAGTGGAGGACCGTCCGAAACTTTTGCCACAGCGGGCGCAGCGGTAGGGGCGGGCGCCTGTGTGGGCCCGCTGGTGGACAGTGAGGTAGGAGCTGTCGCCGTAGCGCTTGCCGCAGACGTTGCACTGGAAGGGCTTCTCCCCTGAGTGGATGATCTGGTGGCGGATGAGGTGGGAGCTCTCCGAGAAGGACTTGCCACACTGAGTGCAGCGGTACAACTTGACGCCTGTGTGGGTGCGCTCGTGGCGTACCAGGTCCGACCTCTGAGAGAAGCTCTTGGCACACGAGCGGCACCCGAAGGGTCTCTCCCCCGTGTGAACTCGCTGGTGCCGGATCAGGTGCGAGCTCAGCGTGAATTGCTTCCCACAGTCGGGGCAGTCAAAGAATCTCGGGGACATGACCCCCACACAGTGGTAGCCCAGGTGGCCACGACAGCTGCCCCAGGAGTGTCTCCCTTGGACCGGTTTTCTGACTCTTGCCCCGGCACCATGGCTGCCACTGCTGCCACTGCGATCATGGAGGGCTTCACCAGCTTCCCCCAGTCCAGGACTGATGGGCCAACCATACCAGGATCTTCAGGATCGATGCCCTCATGTACCACAGGGACCTCTTCCTCCTCTCCTTCCTCATCCCATTCTTCATTCTCACTGGTCATTCCATTCTCTGGAGACACAGAAAGAGCGAGTAAGAGAAATGTGTGTAACAGATTACTTTTTTCAAAAAACAATCCTAGATTTGAATTTACAGTCCTCCCTCTACATTTGCAGATTTGACCTTCACAAATCTGATTATTCAAATCAAATCAAATGTGTGCCTTCCCCAGTTCCCCTCCTCTTCCCTTGCCTTTTGCCAGGTGCAGAGAAGGAAGGCAAGCACACCTGGGCAAAATGCAAGGAAACAGGGGAAAGAAAGCATGGGTGCCTTCTTTCTCCCCTCCCCACTGCCTTGCCTTTTGCCCCAGTGAAGAGTAGGAAAGCTTGTGCACCAGGGCAAAAGGCAAGCAAAAAGAAGGGGGGAGCCCCGGAAAAGAATGGAAGGAGAAGCGCAGCTGAGGGTAGTTGTTCATGCTCTTTCCACTTTCACGAGGGTTCTGTGCCCCAAACCCTCACAAAAGTGGAGGGGCCACTGAATTTTACTTGGGTACTTGTTTGGTATTACCAGTGGCAAATGCAAGGAGGAGGAAGAGAAAAAACAGAAGAGGGGAAAAGGTGTGTAGAAAAAGAGTCAAAATCATCCACACCATCATATTTCTGATTTCCTTGTGTGGTTGCGAAAATTGGAGCGTGAGAAAAGCTGACAGGAAGAAAATAAACATGTTTGAAATGTAGCACTGGACAGGAGTTCTACAGGTACCATGGACAGTCAAAAAGACAAATAAATGTGTTCAAGAGCAAATCAAATCAGAACTTTCCCTAGCAGCCTAGTTGACGAAACTGAGGATATCAACCTTTGGACATATCGTACGATGACATGAATCATTAGAAAAGATGATAATGCCTGGCAAGGTGGAAGGTAGTAGGAGAAGAGGAAGACCATAACCCAGGTTGATTGACTCAGGCCATTTCCGCACTAGCCTGTTATAGTGCTGTTATTCCACTTTCAACATCCTATGGAATCCTGGGGTTTGCAGTTTAGGAAGGGGCCTTGGAGGATGGCCTTTGAGGCCCCTCCCTAAACTGCAAACCCCAGGATTCCATAGGATGTTGAAAGTGGAATAATAGCACTATATCAGGCTTGTGCAGAAATGGGATCAGTCAAGGAAGCCGTAGCCCTAAGTCTGCAAGACCTTAGCATGGCTGTTAATAACAGAGTGTTCTGGAGATCTCTCATTCGTAGCGTTGCAATAAGTCAAAGCCAACTTGACAGACGGCAGTTAACAACAAGAAAAAAGGGAGGGTGTCTCACCTATTTTTGGATGAGGCCCTACCCATCTCTGCTGCTATATAGCCACTGACAGACCACCCTCAAGGCAATGCAGCCCACAAGAGGAAAAAAAAATTGCCTGCTCCTTGTGAGTTAACAGAAGAGTAGTTTACTGAGGCCAAAGAATGTGTGCATCTTCCACATCCTGGCACCACCACTGAAAAGGCCCCGTTGTGGGTACCCCCCCTCTAAACTCACAAAGGAGCAGAGCTGAATGCGTTCTCCTAACTTTCCTGAACTTTCTTCACTCACACAAAATTATGAAACTGAGGCTCCTACTGGCCCAGTGTGGTAGCAGGACGAATGAAGGATGTTTCTGAGGTTTTGCTGGCCCTCTTTGCTGTTCGCTCACCTACGTGGGCATCTTTTTCGCTTTCCCTTTCTTCTGATCCTTGGTCCAAGTCCTGGTTTGCAACTTCTGATTCCTCCTGTTGCTCCATGTGGGAGATCATGTTGAGCTTAAGTACCAGGAATCCTGTCTGGAAGAAGGGGAAAAGAGAACATTACCCAGGAAGCTTGGGTTCTAATCTCTTTTGAACTGTGAAATTCTTTGGGTGACCCTGAAACATTTTTTCCGTCTAAGCTACCCTACAGGGTTGTTATGAGGATAAAATATGGTGGTGAGAGAGGGAACTCTACACTTCACCCTGAGTTTTTTGGCAGTAAGGCGGGATGAAAAATGTGGGGAAGGGGAAACAGAGGAAGAGGAGGAGGAAGAGTAATGTAGTGCTTAAAGTGCTTGATTGGAACTTAGGAGCTCCAGATTCTAACCCCCACTGAGACATCCAACTGGCCTAAATTCAGATTTAGGCCAGCTTGATCTATCTCGGAGGGTTGGTATGATGATAAAGCAAGGTTAGAAAAAGAGCCACATATGTGTAACACCTAAGAGAGGAAGGCAAAAGCATGCCACTCACTCCCTGCCCAACCTCATGGAATCTATGCCCATTGAGTCACAGAACTGGAAGGGACTCCAAGTGCCATCTAGGCCAACCCCCTGCCAATGCAAGGAGCCACTACAAAAGTGCCCCTGCCCTGCAGGGTGAACATAAAAATCAAAATGACATCAGGCATAAAGGGGCAGAGATTTTCAGACAAAATTAGGCAGAAGAGGTGGGGCAGAGATAAAGGGGTCTCCTTTCCCACCTTGGCACCATCCATAGTATCCACCAACCCAAATCACCATGGCACGAAGGCCATTTCTGCACTACGCTGTTCTAGTACTATTACTTCACTTTCAATATCCTTTGGAATTCTGCACTACACTGTTATAGTGCCATTATTTTATTTTCAATAAGGTTAAGAGGGGACGTGATAGCCATGTTTACATATTTGAAGGGATGTCATGTAGAGGAGGGAGTGGGCTTGTTTTCTGCTGCTCCAGAGACCAGGACAAGGAGCAATGGATTCAAGCTGCAGGAAAGGAGATTCCACCTGAACCTCAGGAAGAACTTCCTGACAGTCAGGGCTCTCTGGCAGTGGAATCTGCTGCCTGGGAGAGTAGTGGAGTCTCCTTCTTTGGAAGTTTTTAAGCAGAGGCTGGATGGCCATCTGTCGGGAGTGCTTTGAGGGCGTTCCTGCATGGCAGAGGGTTGGACTGGATGGCCCCTGGGGTCTCTTCCAACTCTACATTTCTATGATTCTATGATTCTAATATCCTTTGGAATTCTGGGGTTTGTAGTTTATTGAGGCCAAAGAGCTCTCTGGCTGAGAATTCCAAATGCCCCTCCCTAAACTGCAAACCCAGGATTCCATAGGATGTGGAAAATGGAATAATAGCACTATAACAGTCTAGTGCAAAAATGGCCAAAGACACGCACAAACACACCAACTGTCTCTATGGCACCTCTCCAGCACTCCCTGAAGCCAAAAGAAACATCAGATCATGACAAGGGGCTGCCATCTACCCACTATACCTACTGCTGTTGTGTGCCTTCAAGTCATTTCCAACTTATGGTGACCCTGGCCATTTCTGCACAAGACTGTTATAGTGCTATTATTGCCCTTGCAACATCCTATGGAATCCTGGGGTTTGCAGTTTCGGGAGGGGCCATATGGCCCCTCCCGAAACTGCAAACCCCAGGATTCCATAGGATGTTGCAAGGGCAATGATAGCGCTATAACAGTCTTGTGCAGAAATGGCCACTATGAAGGGGTTTTCTAGAGTTGAGAGCGTGCAATGCACCAAAGAACATTCAAGGGAGTTTCAGGGCCGAGCGGGGAATCAAACCCAACTCATAGCCCAACTCTCCAACCACTATACCACGGTGCCTTTGACTGTACCTATAGCCCCACTTAAAAGAGTCAATTGAGAGCATTTCTGCACTAGACTGTTATCGTGCTATTATTCCACTTTCAGCACCCTATATGGAATCCTGCGGTTTGCAGTTTACAGAGTGGCATTTAGAACTCTCGGCCAGAGAGCTCTTTGGCCTCAGTAAATTACGAGCCCCCAAATGCCACAGGATGTTGAAAGTGGAACAATAGTGCTATAACAGTGCAGTGCGGAAAGGACCTGAGCGTCCCTCCGCCCATCTCCCATCTTCATCTCCCAACATGTTTAGTTGCTTCATATTCTCCAGCCTCCTTCACCCTTCCCCTGGATCCAACATTTGCATGCATACTTGTTGGGGGGGGGGTTGCACTTTTCTGCCCCACTCACCCTCTGCCTCCTAGGTTAGGGGAATCCAGTCCGCTTTAATGCTCCAGCCCTCCCTCTTTCTTCTTGGAAAGGAGAGGAAGGGGGGATTCCCAGACCCTTTCTCCACCCTGCAGCCGGGGGAAGGAAGAGCCGCTCAAATGCACACACATGCACACCCTTCCCCTTCTGTGCCAACAGGAAGTTTCCATCACAATTCAATGTCCCTCCAGCCCTTTGCTCTCGGTTGCTTTTTCCCCCTCCTTCGCTCTAGGATGCAGAGAAAAGCTTCGCTCTACTGTTTTAACTCCTCCTGCAAGTCCAGGGCGAAGCATTCCAGCTGTGGGATGCATGGCTAATTCTGCTGTTTCTAAAACCACAGCAACAACAACAAAAGATTATTCGATTTTTGCATGGAGGATTCTGCTCAGAGCAACCGCTTTTGCATCCTCTCCAACTGGCCACATTTGGCACGGATAGTCCTGATGATTTCTCTGGCCATTTCCGCACTAGACTGTTATAATGCTATTATTCCACTTTCCACATCCTTAAAGGCCCCTCCCTAAACTGTAAACCCCAGCATTCCATAGGATGTTGAAAGTGGAATAATAGCACTATAACAGTCCAGTGCAGAAATGGCTTCTGTCATCCTACTTTTTCAGCTGCTGTTAAAATGTCCCAGTGTCTCTCTCATCCTCCCACTTTCCTTCTTTGTCCTTTAGCTGCTGCAAATTTTGCTCAGAAGTGCAAATGAAGTTTGCATTCCCTTACTCAGCAAGGACCAGAGGACTGGACGAAGGGAACCTGGCCCTTCCCTGTGGATTCTGGCAAAAGCAAACTGCTGCATTCTCTCCTCCTTTGGATCTTCTTCCTCATTAACCTTTGCCAGCTTGGCCGCACTCATGTTGCTAGACCATATGTGTTACATCTGCAAAAATGGGTACTATGCTGTTGCAGTGTGGTTGTAGTGGTTTGAGCGTTGGACTAGAGTCTGATTCCCTGCTCGGCCGTGTGAACCCACTGGGCAACCTTGGGCATGTCACACATTCTCAGCCCCAGAAAACCCCATGATAGGTTCACCTAAGTCAGAAATGACTTAAAGGCAAACAACAATAACAATGCTGTTGCAGCACAAGAGAACTTTGTTGCATGCATGGCCCTTGTAGTACTTATTCATTCTTTCCTTTTCCCTTATTTTATATTCCATTTTGAGGTCATTGGCCATAGCCAAAGCCAAAGCTTGGGAAAACTTCTTTTTAACTGCAACTCTCAGAATCCTCCAGCTAGCCTAACCACATGGTGCTTTATGGGTTTTTTTTCATCTATGGCCATTTCCGCACTACACTCTTATAGCGTGATTATTCCACTTTCAACATCCTATGGAATCCTGGGGTTTGCAGTTTCGGGAGGGGCTGGCCTGCAAACCCCAGGATTCCATAGGATGTTGAAAGTGAAATAATCACGCTATAAGAGTATAGTGTGGAAATGGCCTATTTCTGGTCTTTTCATTCTCCTATTCTGACCATTACAGTCTCCTAAATGCTGACCGGTTAGATGCTGTAAGTTTTGATCCAAAAGAAATCACTTTTCCCAGTCGCTCCATTCTTCATAGATAGCTTGCCCAACTGCAGAATCATCCCTAGACTTTTTGATAGTATGCATCATCTGGAGCTGTGTGACTTCAGTGCACCCTTCTATCAATAGTGTTTGATACTTCAAATATTGCTGAGGAATGTCATGCCAAAATGATGGAGCACAACAGAATTACGAGGAGACACCTGCCTTGTGAGTCTGTGTAGGGAGCTGCTTCAACAGGAAGAACGGTATTTAAAACTGGGCTCAGATTCAATGTGATTCACAACGGGTCTGCGTGACACACCATGCTTTCAAAACATCACAGCACACACCTGGCATTTTACCATCGAAAAAAGACAATCATGAAATCCCAAGTTGGCAGGCACCTCAAAGGTCATGCAGTCCAATTTCTGCCAATTCTACAGCATTCCTCTTGGATTCTTTTAGGCCATTTCCGCACCACATTGTTACAGTGCTATTATTCCACTTTCAACCTCCTACGGAATCTTGGGGTTTGCAGTGGAGGGAGGGTGGCCTCGGGAAACTACAAACCCCAGAAGGCCACAGGATGTTGAAAGTGGAATAATAGCACTGTAACAGTATAGTGCAGAAATGACCTTAATATCTTCTTTTCTGAGGTAGACTCATTATGTGAAAATGAAAACCACTGGGATTTCCCCAGCACCCTTGCCTCTCCCCATCCCAGGACAAAGACAATCATCCAGCTCAAAATATCTAATTTGGGGCCAAAGTAGGGTTGTCAGAATGAAAACAAGAGCTCTCGTACCTTTAATGGTTGTGTAGAAGAAGAAATTTCAACAGCTGTTGCTTGCCATGCAACCAGGTAACAAAAAACACCTGTTGAAATTCCTTCATCTACACAATCATTAAAGACAGAACTTAATGAATAGCCAATATCTGCTCACTCAGCTTTCAGGCTTCCCCACCATTGCTTAGATGGCTCCCCATTATTGGTTATCCTGCCTTAATTAGGTTCCCAGTTGCAGGGAGGTTTCCAAGCCTCAAATTCATCTTTCTTTAGAACTGTAATTTGGGGGTGCTTATTGACCCAACTTTGTTGCTAGAGGCCCACACGGCCTAATGTTTCAAACACTACATTTAAAAACGAATTCATTAGTATTGATAATCTGTGCTTGTTAACAATGGGGAGGTGGAACCGCAATATGCTATGTCAACAATTAATTCATTAGTCCATTAAATTTTTAGTTTTTAAAGAAACTATAGATTTGGATGTTTTTGAGAATGATATGTTCATTGTAATGATTGCCCCCATATTCTTATCAGCTTCTTCAAAGATAGCCTCCTTGTATTTTTTTCCCCCAAATCTGTCTTCCCTGGTGTCAAAAAGCCACTTGAAGGACTAGGAGCACTCAGCAAGCCAGCACAGAACCATGTGATCCTCCTCCTCTTAAAACCACCCTCTGCAAGGAATAACTAGGCAAAAGCTGTTATTGCTTTCAGGAAAGAAATAGTAAGTGCTGCTAGTAAAGCCTGTGGGGGAGAAAGGGAATGCATGAGAATTACTTATTTTACTAGCTCTGGTAGTGTATGTTGTTAACCAGCTAGGCCTTGTTGTAAGAAATGATAGCTAAGTAACATGTAACTAGTTAAAATTAACCAATTATTTCCCAGTTCTGAAATTATCTCAATGGCCAGCTGAGGCTAGTGCACTGATTGCATGCACTGTTGCATAGGGACAGTGTGTCTACGGTTATTCCGGAGAACAGAAAGCTGCCCTACCTGGATTCATTAGTCCATCTCTCTGGGGTACTGCAGTAAGATTGGTAGCAGCTTTCCTAGTTTCAGGCACATTTACTTTTTCAGTAATTACTTTCTCAGTTATTACCTGGCCATGTCCTATCCAAGTACTAACTAGACCCAACTCTGCTTAGCTTCTGAAATCTATTGAGATTACATATGTACAGGGGGGATATGGGGATGACCCATGCTCTGGTAATGGCTAAATTAGATTATTGCAATGTGTTGCATGTGAGTCTGTTTCTGAAACATATCCTCCATCAGCTCATAGATAAAAACTGGGAGATATCAGAATGCGGTGAAGATGGCAAAGGTTATTAATGAGAGAAACGTACAAGCTAGGGGAGGCTACAGCAGTTTGCTTTTGTCTGAGAATACTGGGAAGGACAAGATCCACCCTCTCTTCCCTTCTTCCTTCCCTGCTAATTTAATTGAGTGTACACTGTGTTGAAAAAAGTAAAGGACAAAGAGAAAAGTGTGTGGTGGAGGACAGAAAAAATAAGACCATTAAAAAGCAGCTTAAAAAGTGGGAAACAGAGGATGGATTGGGACTGCCCCTATAAAACTGAGACAGTTAAGGCCATTTCTGCATGAATCTGTTATAGTGCAATGATTCCACTTTCAACCTCCTATGGAATCCTGGGGTTTGCAGTTTCGGGAGGGGCCGCATGGCCCCTCCCGAAACTGCAAACCTCAGGATCCATAGGAGGTTGAAAGTGGAATCATCGCACTATAACAGACTCATGCAGAAATGGCCTAAGTGTATGCTGAAGGCTCTCTGAAAATGTCAATGTATAGCATAGGTGCTAAGTCAGAGGCTCATCAGTATTTCTGTGAAAAATTGATTTTTTTTCTTATATTTGTAATAAGTTGCTGTTGTATGCCTTCAAGTTGTTTCTTATTTACGGCAACCCTAAGGTGAACCTAACACAGGGATTTCTGGGGCTGAGAGTATGTGACATGCCCAAGGTCACCCAATGAGTTTCCATGGCCACATAGGGAATCCAACCCTGGTCTCCAGGATCATAGTCCAATGTTCAAAGCATTACACCATGCTGGCTCGTTTATAATATTATCTTGCCATTATTTTGAAACAACTGTCTTTTTCATTATCATATTTAAATAAAAATTATATCCTCCAGGAACATAACCTCCAACCATCCCAAAACGATAAAGACAGTTCTGATTATACCTCTGTTGTCCATTTTTTCAGCTGCTTTTAAAATGTCCCAGTTTCTCTGTTTTCCTCCCACTTTTTCTCTCTTTTTCCTCAGCTTTCTTTACTTGCTGCAAACTGAGTTCAAAATGCAAAAACAGTTTGCTCTCAAAGGACCTAAATAACCTAAAGCAGGGCTTTCCAAACGGTGTGCCGCGACACATGTGTCGCCTGAAGGATGTATCAGTGTGTCACCTACAATCTTTGAAATGTATGTTATTATCTATACATCATATATTTTTAAAAATATACAAAAGGTTTTCATGAGATATGTTGTGTCCCCATACATTTCATTATTCCAATTTATGTATGTGTCTGTATCTCTTACAAGGGGTTAGTTTAACCTCCAAATTGCTAGTAAAACTGGATTACTGTGTCACGAAATAATATATGTCTAAAAAGTGTGTCACCAACACGAAAAGTTTGGAAAGGCATCTTTCCTGCCCTAAAGGCACCTAATCCCTGTTTGATAAACAGGGTCAGCACTGGTTTGTACTTGGGTGGGAGACCACCAAGGAATAACAGGCTGTTGATGTTGTGTGCCTTCAAGTTGTTGCCAATTAAGGGGAACCTAGCACAAGTTATCTCGTGCTTGCCCAAGTATGCCGTCCCTCATGACTTGAGACCATGCATGGGTTGTATCTCCAAGTCATATCTGAGACACAACACACACCATTTGGATGCCTGTTTTTTGCTGTTTACAAGTATTGCTTCCTTACTCAAGTAGACAGTCAAATAGACAGATTCTTATTGGACCTCAAGTAAACAGTCAAATGTGACCTTATTCTGAAATATTCAAAATACAGGCAGGTAAACTTAGACAGCCAATGTAGTGTAGTGGTCTGAGCATTGGACTATGACCCTGGAGACCAGGGTCATCTCAGTTCCCCACTCAACCATGGTAACCCATTAGGTGACTTTGGGTATGTCACACACTCTCAGCCTCAGAAAGCCCTTTGAGAGTGTTGCTCTAGGGTTAAGTTTGAACAACCTGAATCATAGAATCACAGAAATGTAGAGTTGGAAGAGACCCCAGGGGCCATCCAGTCCAACCCCCTGCCATGCAGAAATACCCTTAAAGCACTTCCGAAAGATGGCCATCAAGCCTCTGCTTAAAAACCTCCAAGGAAGGAGACTCCACTACACTCCGAGGCAGCAGATTCCACTGCTGGACAGCCCTGACTGTCAGGAAGTTCTTCCCGAGGTTCAGGTGGAATCTCCTTTCCTGCAGCTTGAATCCATTGCTCCTTGTCCTGGTCTCTGGAGCAGCAGAAAACAAGTCCTCTCCTTCCTCTACATGGCATCTCTTTAAAGATTTAAACATGGCTATCATGTCCCCTCTTAACTTCCTCTTCTGCAGACTAAACATCTCCAGCTCTCTAAGTCTATCCTCATAGGGCTTCATGGCTTCCAGGCCTCTCACCATTTTGGTCGCCCTCCTCTGGACTTGCTCCAGCTTGTCAATATCCTTCTTGAATTGGGGTGCCCAGAACTGGACACAGTATTCAAGATGGGGTCTAACCAAATCAGAGTAGAGTGGTACCAGTACCTCCCTCGATCTGGACACCATACTTCTATTGATACACACAACAACACACAACAACAAACAATAGTTAAAACCATTTAAGTTTTTCCTTCCCAGATATGCTGGCATTTTTTTCACCGGCGAGCATTTAAAAATATAATTTTCTTTACATAGTCATCATGCCGATTCTAAATCATTTTGTAGCTAATCTAAAGTGAAGTAGTTACTTCTCCGGGCTTGGACAGACTCTACGCTAGCCTGTATTCATAAATAAATTTGCTGTTATTGTAGAAGGTTTTGTTTTGGTACTTTGAACTCAAATTTCCCCCAGTACAGTCTGGTTTTGTGCAATTATTATCTCAGGAACAGAAAGTCCTCCTATTTACCAGTCCTGCTATTCATCCATTACATAGTGTACCTTTTCAGTTTTGCTTTGTTTTTTTTTAAAAAATCCAAATCAATTCCAATAAGCTTCTGCTCTTTTATTACTTGTTAAGCTTCCAATGTCACAAAAAAAAAATTATAATTAAAATAAGTAGTTCGGGTAACCCTTGCACACAAATTCTCCCTATATTTCTTTGGCCATTGCCGCACTAGGCTGTTATAGCGCTATTATTCCACTTTCAACCCCCTATGGAATCCTGGGGTTTGCAGTTTAGGGAGGGGCCTCAAAGGCCAGGATTCCATAGGGCGTGGAAAGTGGGATAATCGCGCTATAACAGGCTAGTGCGGAAATGGCCTTTCTCTCAGCTCTTTGTGGAAAACGGGGGGGGATTCCATGCCCTTTAAATAGAAATAAACTCTATATACACCCTCAGAGGTCCTCAGTCTGACACAGGAAAAAAAATACATATATGAAGGCGTCAGTGCAACAGCTTTGTTCGCCTTGAGGATAAGCAACGAGTCTTGATTTAAAAAGTCTTGATTTAAATCAAAACGCCGAACTCGTTGGTTTCTGAGAGAGATTTAACACCATATCCCACAATGCCGCTGGATTGGCTTCCCCCGGCCATCTTGGTTGTAGTCCGCATTCTCCTTCAGGCCGTAAGAGCCAATAGTAAAGGCCAGGCTCAAGCCTTGAGGATTGAACTACATTCCCATGCTGCTTAGCGGCACTAATGGAGAACAAACATCTGTCTTCGAGACTTAGAACCGACACAAGTCCAGTTGGTTGTTGAGCAAAACTAACTTTCCCACGAGGCATGGAAAAGGACCGCCTCCGCTCCCCGCCATCTCGGTTGTAGTCCAAACACCTCTGACTGAGCCGTAGCGACCAACAGGCTCCAAGGCCCTGAGCCGGGCAATAAAACCGCAATTCCCATAAAGCATTGCGGCGACGCCTTTGTCGCCATCCTGATTGTAGTCCAAATCTCCCTCCGGTGCCCATAGAGCCGCGTATGTCCGGAGGGGTAGAGAAAACTACGACTCCCATAAGCCCAAACGACGCGAGTGTTCCTTTTTGGGCTTCCTGGGGCCGCCATTATGAGTTTTTGTGTGTATGTGTGTATATATATGTGAGCGAGGTGTATCAGTATGCGTGAGTGAATGAATGTGAAAGGGAAAGGTGGGGAGAGGCGAGAATGAAAGGGACGGGGAGGGGCGGCTCCGCCAGCCCCCGGGGGCCTCGCTCTCCTCCCTGTGAGGAGCAGTGGGGGAGACTGGACCCCGTGCCCCGAGTTGCAGCTCTGGAGCGGGGTGGAGGGATTTAAAGCTCTCCCTTATGTGGGGGGAGGGACTGCTGGGCAGGACAGAGCCCCCTTGAGGAGCGGGGTGGAGGGGGGGCACCAGGCACCCCCTCTTTGGGTTGTTGCAGGGGGGGTTAAGCGTGGGGGAGGGCTTAGGGGACCCCACCCCATTGAATAAGCAGGGTTGGGGGTTGCAAGCTTAACTGACCCCCCCCGGTTGCTTTTCATGGCTTTGGAAGAGCTGGGAAGGTTGAAAGATTGCTAGCGAGGGAGATTGAGGGCCAGCGGTGTGCCTGTAATCTTGCAACCACAATCTGAATAAAAATATTATCCGGGGGGGGCGGGTTGTCCAGGGTCCCTTTGGATCAGCCCCCCTCCCCTGCCTGCTCCAAAGTGAGTGGAGACGTAGTTTGAGTCCCAAGCCAAGAAGAGGTGAAGCCCCCTCCTCTTCCTCCTCCCCCCTCCTCTCTTCTTCCAGCCCAAAGCGTGGGGAGGGGGCTTCCAGAGGGGAGTGGTCTGCCTGCGTTTGAAAAGAGGGAGGGTGGGTGTTTGGGCAACTGAGGAAAAGCTCAGTGGTGGGCAGAAGAGGGGGTGGAGTCAGGAGGAAGCAAGGAGGGGTTGGGGGGGTTGGATTGGAGGTTGCGTGCAGGCAATGCCAAGGCTCCATCCCAAATTTAGGGCTGCCGGGGGGTGCCTGTGTAGATGTGGGGTACGGCGTGCTCTCCTCGGTGTGTGGGGAGGTCTTTAATGTACTGTGGTGTTGAAAAGGCCGGGGGGGTCCCCTCTCACACATCATCCCCTTGTTTTCTCCCAAGGGCAAGGAAGGAAACAGTGGAGGGTAGAGCAGGAGAGGGGGTGAGGTGTGGGGGAACTGCTGCTATGCATCTCTAAGAGCTTCTTTGGGGAGATCGTCCCGCCCCTCATCCTCCTCTTCTCCCCCCCCTCAGTTTTGTGGGGGGACTGAGAGAGACAGACACACACACACACACACAAATCCTTCAGCAACTGGCAGGATCTCTTCAGAAACCCCTTCCCCACCATGACAACAAATCCAGCGTTAGAATCGCCATCCACACCATGGCCACACAGCAGGTGAGTAAAGCCATCTCTCCTTCCCTCCTCCCAAACCTTGCATGGATTTGAAAGGTGGGGGGATGCCCTCCCCATCTCCAATCTCCTCTCATCCTCAGCCACCTTTCGCTGGTGCCTGCCTGGGATATGCATGTGTGTGAGAGAAAGAGGGAGTGTGAGTGTGTCGATTGTAAGACGTCCAGCATCTTTTCTCCTTTGGAGGCTTGCGATGGATGAGGAGGAATCTTTGGTGCCTGGATGCGCTTCCCAAAGGTAAGCCGCTTCCCTGCTCCCATCTTCTCCTGCCTCTTCTTGGCTTTGCAAAAAAAAGAGTGTTTTGCCAGGAATGAAACCCCCGGGTGTCTCTCTCTCTCTCTCCTCCCCCTAGAAGCAAACTCTTCCTCCCATCTCCATGACCCTAAGCTTCCCATTCAAAATTAAATTAGCCTTCGCCCTCACCACATCTGGAGCCCGAGGTTTGGAGAAGGAGGGCTGCAATTGCTTTGCAAACTCCCTCCCTCCGCTGCCCGCATTAGATAGACACAGAGTGGATCGTGTGAACGCACACAGCATGTGAAAACATCACAACAACTCAGATGCAGAGAAAGGGAGGGCGGTTCAGCCACCAGGCGGGTTGCACAGCTAGGGCTGTGGAAGGAGGGAGCCACAGCTTTTCCCCTTCCTCCCAAAATTCCAAGACAGACTATTGTGTGTGTGTGTGTGTGGTGTGTTTCCCCCCTCCCCATTCTTCCCCATCTCCTTTGTTGTTTTGCTTTCTTGGATGTTCTACCCTACATTCTGTCACCTTGGGCTTGGAGGGTTCGGGGCGAGGTGGGGGGGATGAGGATTGTTCCTACAACGAAAATAAACAAACCCACTCAGGGTCGGGGGATATCATTTAACCAGGTGATTCCCCCCTTTTTTTTCTTAAATAAGGGGGGGTTCACCTTTGGGTGGGGTGACAACGCTGCTGAGGGGGAGAAGGGGAGCAGCAGAGCAGCTTCGTTGTGAGCGGGAGCCAGCGCGGAACCAAAGTTCCTCCGCCGCGGTTTCCGGGGGGAAGGAATTAGCGGGCGTAAAACGCTGGCTCTGTGTGTTTCTCATGTTTTAACCCCTGGAGGGAGGGGGGAAGGGGAGGGAGGGGAGGGGCCGTGTCAGCCGAATTCGGGGGGCCCCGGGTGCGGGATGGCTCCGGTTCTGCCTCGCCAGGAGCCGGGGGGCCCCGAGGGGTCTGCGGAGGGCGCCTGGTCCCCGAAAGCCGCCTGGACGTAGCCAGGAGAGGGGGCTCTTCGGGGGCGGGAGGGGAGGACGCGATGTGTCAAGCGGGCTGCAGCTGGCGGAGAGGATAACCGAGGAGGGGGCATCCCGCGAGCGGCACCATGGAGGAGGGCCAGCCTGAGGTGTGCGGGAGCCTTCGCCAGAACCGGGCCTGTCAGCTCGGAGGCCGTGCTGGGGCGCGATGAGGTACCTCGGAGCCCAGCGTTCCCAGAGACGGGGTGGTTGGGTGCCTGGGTCGGCAGGCCGCCTGGTCTTGCAAGCCGGGGAGAACGGGCTCGCTGGGCTGGGGAAGAGGAGCAGCAGGAGGAGCTCAGCAGAATTTTCCAGTTGCTGTGTTTTGAGTGTGGAGCGGTGACAATTGTGTGGGCGAGAGTGGGACGGGGGGGGGGGAGAGGTGGAGTTAGCAGTTGAATTGCACTTGGTGCCCCCTAAAATCAGTGCCACACAGGCCTACTTTCACTTAATCTCACTACTGCCTTCCCCCGGCCCAGTCTTTAGAAATTTTCAAACATAGGAGGTGAGGGCATGTTTTGTAATATGTAAATGTTGTAGGTATCCCTACGTTTAGTCCCTTAGCCTCCTGGAAAGCAGAAATGTTCTACCCACAAGTATTATATCGTTACAGACTAAGATCATTCATTTGTATCGTCTCCCGGAAGATGGTTTGGTGCCACCACCAATTTCTTATTTGATCCTTCCTTGAAACTCACCTTCTAAAAATTGGATGTTCCACTCAGAGGAACTCACAATATGGGTAACTCCTTGTGCTTACCTTTGTCCCCCGTTCCGCCTTATGGCCATTTCCACACTACACTGTTATAGTGCTGTTATTCCACTTTCAACATCCTGTGGAATCCTGGGGTTTGTAGTTTAGAGAGAGGCCTTTAGCATTCTCAGCCAGAGAGCTCTTTGGCCTCAGGAAACTACAAACCCCAGAATTCCACAGGATGTTGAAAGTGGAATAAAAGCACTATAAGAGTACAGTGTGGAAACGGCCTATATGTCCTGCCCTATCAAAAAAGTAGAGTCAATTTGGACAGTCCCTAACACAATCCTTGTTCTAACCACAGCAACTATCCTGCTCCCTGCCCCCTCACCTCCACCCCATAATATCTGGAAGAACTTACCTGTGTTCTGACATCACAGTGTTCTGCGTTTCCCTGCCCCTTCTCCAATCATTGGCCGCCAGTGGTGAGACGTGGTGACATCATGATACAAGGTAAGTTCTGCTGGATGTTATGCAGAGGGAGGGGAGACTTATACCTGCAAGGTGATGTATTTTGTGTGTGGGGATAATTGTTTCATATTTAGGTTGAAATCTAGTTTGATACATCTGCCTATTTGTGGTAGAAGAGACAGCAGAAGCTCTTAATTTGCTTCTTAGATCCCCTGTATTTCAAACCAGAGACTGGCATGCTTTGCTTCATATTCCTGTGTTACGTGTGTTGTTCGTGTCCTTCATAGTACTTGATGTTCATAGAATGCTTACAGACTCTTGACATTTCCTTTCTGCTTGTAACATGAAATCTTGCTGCGTCCTGGTCATCCCGTCTCTGGACAGCATCCTCTTCTTTCTCTGTCTTTCCATTATCCCATTCTTATAGACTTCAGGAAGAGCTCATATGAAAATTATTGTTATAGGGACCTGTTCTTTTGAAAAAAATAATAAAATGGATAATGTTTTGTGGAGTGTTCGCTCTGAAAAACCAACAAGATTTTTCTGGCCTTTCCCTATGTTGTCTAGCTTACAGTGTTCAGCTTTCTCTTCTTCAGGATCCTAACTCTCTTAAACTTTGCTTGCTATGCTTTTTTCCTTCTGTGAAAGGCAAACTCTTTGTGCTTCCCAGATGTGCTTCTTTACTTTTCTTTTTAAATAGAAGGGTCTCTGTGTCCATTACTACTACTACTCTTCCTACCTACCATTGCTGCTGCTCTTTGCTCTGGAATCTGTCTTGGTTTCAGGTTCCTTCTGTGTCAGTTCAACCTCTGAGCCACTATCATGGCAGGCAGGTTGGTCTTTAACAGGGCTGGAAAATTCCTTTAAGAAAGAAATAACTCATACTGTTTCGTAGGCATTTCACTACTTCTTCTCAATTCATTACAGGGCAAGTATGCTCTTTCCTTTCTCCTTTTCCCCCCCAGATCTGATATTGGTTTCTAAAAGCGTGAAGTACACTTGTTGCCTTGGTATCAGGCTTTTCCCTGCCAGAAAACGTCACAACTAGGGTAGTGACATAGAATTGATACAACCACTTAAATTCTTCTAAAGTAGCACAACTGTTGCCTTTGTGAATGGATATGACAAAATGCAGATCAGTTTATTAAGGGGTGTCACCCTTAGCTGAGATGTGTGTGTATGTGTGTGTGTGTGTCTTTATTTGTGTCTGGGGAAAATTCATTGGTCTTCTTCTAGCCCCTTCTATAAATCAGTGGATGTGGAGAACCTGTATCTAAAGCATCATGAGTACCTGTAATTTAAACAGCTATAAATGTTTTTAGTGGTCTCTTTTGTTATTTGGGGGTAAGGTCAGAAAGTAAGAGCAATGAATTCTAGCCTTTGATTTTATCAGATAGACCCATGAATCAGAGTTGCCTCTTTAAAAAAAAGAGAGAGAGAGAGATTCCCCCCCCGCATCTGCTTCATTGTTTATACAGTGACTGTAAACTGTGCAAGGGACTCCAATGTTTATTGCGTTCACTGCTTCCCTCTGAGGAAGATCATTTCGTTCTGGTGGATGAGGTTGAAGAAAAGGGAGATGCCCAAGTCTGTATGATCCATGTGTGTCAGAGACAGAATTTAAACCTAGATCTGAGTCCTGCTTCCTAGCCATTCCAGCAACTCAAGAAGAATGGCATTTGTTTGGGTCTTTATGCTCCTATTCTCTAGTCGTTACCCAAACACCATGCTTTATAGTGAAGTAAGTCGATTATGCCAATTGGATACTCCTAGATTTGGCAGGTTTCTTGTGTTTGTGCATCTGTTTCTCTATTTCAGGAAAGTTGTACTTGAAATACAATTATGCTAGTTTTTTCTTTAATTTGCTGCCTTTTTACTTTTTACATGAAAATGTTTCGCCAAGATCTTTGCCTTCATTTATCTTCTCGCTTTCCCTCCTTTTGGCTCATTGCAGTATCATTGCTTCCAGAGCCATCCATGCACATTCAGTGGTTGCTCCTGCACAATTCAAAGGTTGATATTTAGCAGAAAAGATGAATGAAGCCATCTGGAGCAACACAGTTCAAGTTTCTAGTCCTTAAGACTGAAAGTTTATAGGCAGTAGGGGTGAGAGGGTCAAGCACAATTTCCAGAGACAAGCAACTCTAGGAAGAGAATATAGGCTTTCTAAAACCACAGCAAAAATAGATTAAATAATGTAGTCAGGACCAATCTGTATGAAAACTACTGAATTCTGCATCATTTATGCAAAGTCAGCTTCTATTGATGAGGAATGTGGCTTCTTTGGTGCCTAATTGTATTTATTTTTGTCGTTATAACTTTGGCGCTTCCTGCTTGATTTTTCCCTAGATTGTTTTTCTTTTCCTTTGTTGTTGTTGATGTTTTTTCTTCTTGTCTCATGCCTGCTTTTTGTGGTGTAATAGTTTGGAGGCAAAAGGGAGTTTGTGGTGGAATTTTGTGAGATGTCAGGGTGAGCCGGCAGACTTATCCCGGTGGGTTCCCTTTTATTGCTTACATTTATATTATTAAATCCCCATTGAATAATATAGAGGATGGGAGTCATACAGCCCACTCAGTCTTGCAGAACTGCAGGTCTCAGCATCCCTCACCACTGGCCATGTTGTCTAGGGCAGATTGGATATGCAGCCCACCAGCATATGGAGGGCTGCATGATTCCTTTCACTGACTGAAAATCCTGCTTTCCATGATGATGGTCAAGGCAGCATATGCCAGATTCTGTATCAGAGCCCAGACATGCTTAGCTTGAGCAGGATTGCCTATCCCAGGAAGACATATGATACAGCCATCTGGGCCCCTCCAGATGTTTTAAACTGCAGTTCCCATAATCCCTTATCATGGAGTATGCTGATGGAGGCTTAAGGGACCTGTCAGGCAAAGAATACATTTGTGAGATGCTAAGTTGCCTACCAGTACTGGGAGCAGCGACCCACAGAAGAGACCAAATTGATCAGATCCTTATTTTGTGAGATACAGCAGACATATCACTGAGTTCCACAGGGATTTAAAAATAGGTTGCTGGATGGGACAGAGGAGAAAAGTGCAAGAAACTTTGGTCCAAATACCGCCTTTCGGCACCCAGTTTCTGTGGATTTCTTTTTTAAAATCTGGACGTCAAATACAGTTTTGTTGTCACCATGACTGGACTTTTTGCTGATCAGGACAACAGAAGATGGTTCCCACTTTTCAGTTCAGAGATACAGAGCTTTATTTTCTTTTTTGGTTCAAATTAGTGAACCTCAATGTGGAGCAATATTGGGCAAAATCTATATTCTAGATGCTTCCTTCATAAATGAATGTGGTTCCTTACTTCTGTGTGATCTTTTTCTAAGGGTCTTTCTGAAGGAACTCTAGAGTGTAAAGTGGATACAGGTGGGGGAACTTTTCTTGATGGAAAAGCAGTTAAGACGAGAAACAAGCAGGATTTTCCTCATCTAGTAAATCAGTTGGTCCCTAATAAGAGTTTCACTCTGTTACAGGTGTTAGCTTAAAGCCCTGGCTGCATATAGGCTTTCCTTTTCTTTTCTGGGAAGTGCTGGCTAAACATGTTAAAGTGTTTCCCATCTCTTTTTCTGGAGGATATCACTGCTTGCTGGGGGGAAAAAAACTACAGTTGACCTACAGGACCATCACAAAAATGCAAAAATCACAAATATCAAAATGTATATGTGTGTCTGTGGGAAAGGGGACTGAGGCATGGTGAGAAGAACAGGAACCCAAGGTCCACACTAGGTCTGGGAAAGGAGAGAGAAGGGACAGTTGGCATAGTGGCCCTATACTTCCTCTCTCTTGTCCATCTCTTTCCTTGGGTGTATGTGGGGCATTGGAAGAGAGGTTGTGATGCTGAGAAACCGAACTGTGAGCCGACCTTAGCTGGCCAGGCAGTGGCTGGAGGAGGACCAGAAGGTGGGATTTTAAAGGGCTGCACATCGTGGGAAGGTTCCCCTGGAAAAGAGGCACTTGGGATGGAGGTGAGGGCAATGGTTGTAGAAACTCGCAAATAGTTTGTGAAACTCAAACCTGTAAATGTGGAAGGCCAACTATACAGTGGTGTGTGAAGGTGGGATGAATCACGCTACAGTTGAGGAACAGCCGCAAGCTGAAGTCCTTGGCGAGCTTGGGAAAGTTGCTTTTTTACTACAGCACCCAAATCCTCCACTCATGGCCCTGGCTTGTCAAAAAAAAGAAGATTCACCAAAACTCTGGTCCTTGGTTGCTCAGGCCAAAGAACTAGGCTCAACTGGGAAGGTTATAAGAGGGAATGAGGGCTGTTACATGATGTGCCCCATCATATCTGATGCTAAGCTGACTCCTGGAATTGTCTGGCCCTGCTCCTTTGATGTCACCCAGATGCAGCAGTTACTTCCTTTGCCCCCTGACAGTGGATGCTTCCTCTCCTTTGGTGTTCCCAGAGCTATAAGTGACCCACAGGAATCCCACTGACCACCCCTTCCAGGACAGAATTGATTGGGTTGTCTTATTTCTTCCTTTAAACTCATTCTGCTTTTTGGTGGTTGTTGTGTGCCTTCAGGTCCTCTCTGACTTAGAGCATCTCTAAGGCAAACCTATCACAGGATTGTTTTTTAGTTGGCTTGGTTCAGAGGAGGTTTGCCACTTCCTTCCTCTGAGGCTAAGAGAGTGTGACTTACTCAGGCTCACCCAGTGGATTTCTGTTGTTCAACAGAGGTTTGAGCCCCTTTCTCCTGGAATCCTTGTCCACCACTCAGATTGCTTCACCACAATGGTGGTTCTGCTTTCTCAATGAGCCAATTTTACTGTTTTCCTGGCTTTGTGTGCTGGGTTTAAATCAATGGTTTATTTTAAATTCATGGACTTTTAAAACCAGTATGATATTTTGTAACTTGAATTATTTATTGCAACAAGTGAGATTTATTTTCTTTCTTCCTACTCTTGAACTTTGGTAACTGCTATTAACAGCCTACCCATGCTTATGGGATTTTTTTCCTGCTGTACCTAAGAGTTTTTCCTGGTAAAGTTATCTTTTGGACAGCAGCTCTTGGAATCTCCTAATGTTGACCATGCAGCTGGAGGATTCCAAGATCTATAGGCTCAGAAAAAAATGTTTCCCCAAGCTGTAGTTTTAATACAGGCATCCTCTACTTTTGATAACTCATTTTTCAATGTTCCACTTCGACATTTACTGTTCTTTTGACACAGGTTTCACTGTTTTGTCAGTTCTTCTCCTCTTGCCATCTTCCTATAGGGAACGTGAGGGAATTATGGAAGCTCGCTTGGCAAGCCTCTGCAATTCCCTTGTGTTCCCAATAGGAAGAAAGCAAGAGGAGAAAAAGTGGCTAAAGACTAGGTTCCATTTTTCAATTGGTTCAACTTTCTGATAGTGCTGTAGTCCCTAATCCATCAGGTAAGCAGGAGATGCCTGTATTGTGAAATTTGTTCCAGGGAGTTTTATTTCAGATTGCATCTGGAGTAAAGAAAATTTTTGTTTCTTAGGCTGTGTAAAGCGAATATAGCGTATCATCTGTGGTTATTCAGATAAGTCTCCAGCAAAGGTTCTTTGTTGTTGTGTGGCTTCAGGTTGTTGCCAATTTATGTGTCACTGGGTTTTCTTGGCAAGATTTTTTCAGAGAGTCTTTGCCATTGCTTTCGTCTGAGGTTGAGAAGAGTGTGACCTGCCCAAAGTCACCCAGTGGGTTTTCATAGCAGAGAGGGGATTCAAACTCTGGTCTGCAAGAATGCTAGTCCAGGATTCAAGCCACTATAACATGCTGGCTCTGAGGGCATACACACATGCACACACTCATTTTGTTCTACTAGTACTAGAGCTTTAATCTAAAAAACTGAATTTTCCTAGTTTCCACCTCTCAGCAACTGTACTGGGGTTTTGTCTCATTTGGTTTGTTTTTCCACTCCTTTCCCTCTGCCAAGCTTACTCTGAGCTGCCTTGACCTTGGGCATCTTCCCACCTGGGAAAAAATGCCAGATAACTTACATGTTTGGCCTCTTCTCTCCTCCTCTGCAGCCCAGAGAGTAGCTGAAGCGGGACGTAGCCAATGTCGTCCAGCAAAGGGGCAGGGGCTGGAGCTCGCCGGCGGCGGACGCGGTGCCGGAAGTGTAAAGCTTGCCTGCGGTCGGAGTGTGGGGAGTGCCACTTCTGCAAGGACATGAAGAAGTTTGGGGGCCCCGGGCGCATGAAGCAGTCGTGCCTCCAGAGGCAGTGCACGGCGGTGAGTGGGAGTGGGGATGCTGGATAGCAGAAGTTGGTGGTAGGTTGTGGGGGCTGGTATTTCTGTTTGAGGCAAGCAAGCTCCATCTTGCTTTGGTCCAAGCAGCTGCTGAGTGGCCCTCTGTTCACATCAACTGCCACTAATGTGGCTTCTGAAGGAGAAAACAGCAGCCAACATCTGCTGGACTTAATCACTACCCTCCTGCGATCCCCTTTTCCCTGTGATTTGTGACTGTTTTAGATTTAACTCTGAGGACAGGGAACTGTCAAGTGAACAGTTTGTCAGCTGGCTGTGGGAGCCTTTTTAGCTGAAGGATGGGGATATAAATGGTCTAAGTAATTATATTCCAACATGGCAAACAGGACAAGGTTTGGGTTCCTAGTCCTCATGATTTTGAAATAAACTGTGCCCAGAAGCCTGTATTGTTGCGGTCATAACACAGAGGCAAGTAAAGTACTGCCTTGCAGGTACGGCCCACAAGCCCTGTATTTGCCATCCTCAAAAGCCTCTGGCAATCTCTCAAGACACAAAAGATTTTTTTTAAGATTCTCATTGATTTCTTCAGGCAATTTTTTGCCTGAAAACTGGCCCAGATGACCCCAAACTGGGTCTTACAACCTTGATCATCCTGTGCAAGGTAAAGCCATTAATGGTTCTATGTGTGTGTGTGCATGTTCCTTGCCATGTGACCCAGAGCATTTGAGGACCCCACATTAGCTACATAAGTGGGACTGATGGCTTCTGGCTTTGGAAAGTGATTTCACCTAACTGCCCTCCTGGCCCCTTGCTTCCGCACTCATTTCCCGACCATCTCTCTCATTGCAGCCAGTTCTACCTCACACGGCTGTGTGCCTGGTGTGCGGGGAGGCCGGGAAAGAGGACACAGTGGAGAGCGAAGAAGAGAAGTTCAATCTCTCACTCATGGAGTGTACCATCTGCAATGAGATTGTGCATCCAGGTTGCTTGAAGGTGAGTCAGCGGGCAGAAGGAGTGACGGGACGACAAGGAAGACTTTGGCTATTGTAGTCTTGTGTTTCAAACATGCCTGGCCTTCTCTCTTTCTAGATGGGGACTGCTGAAGGAGTCATCAACAACGAGATTCCAAACTGTTGGGAATGTCCCAAGTGTAAGAGAGAAGGCAAATCAATGAAAGTACGTAGATTGCTGGAATGTGGTGGAGAAGAGTGGCTGAAAGCCAACCATGATGGGATGGAGAGCAGTTGGGGAAACATGCAAGGGCCTCATTTGTGAAAACCAGTAACAACAAAAGTTTAGATTTCCTGCTCAATGACCTCATGATTTGTTTCCACCCCCAACATTGGCCCTTTCTGCACCGGCCTATAAAAACAGTGCAGAGCGACCTCCAACTGAGGTCTTCTGCACCATGGAGTGGACTGGGGCAGACTACTTTTCGTAGTTCTGCACCTCAGTCCGCTCCAGAGTGACCGGAACCGGTCGCACAACGTGCTTTTTAAAAACCTCTTTTAAGAGGTTTTTAAAAAGTACAGCGCGCGCGACCCCGTGTTGCTCCTGCGCCGCGCTCCGGCGCAGATTTGCAGGCACACACTAGATCTGCCAGGGGCAAGCTTTAGGCTGGCGAGCTTCTCTAGTTGGTGGAGAGCCTCCACCAACCAGAAGTCGCCATTTTGGACGCCGGAGCAGTACGGAGCGACAAGCTCGCACTGCTCCTCGTCCCGACGGACTCACCCAGACCCACCAAAAAGCCGGTGAGTAGCAGCAGGGAGTGTTTCCCTCGCCGCGTGCGGAAAGGGCCATTGACTCCAAATTTCTCTTTCTTTCTGCCAAAAATAAACTTCTAGTCAGCACTAGGGCAGCAATAACGGTGGTGGGCTCTTGAGGGTCGTCCAACTGAAATTCCACATACTTGTTGCTCAGATAGATTGCTCCTCTTAGAGCTGTATTTCAGAGAAGGTCCAGCACTGCTCGCCTCACTGTCCTCAGAGAGCACAACCACATGTTAAAGTAATATGCAAACATAATTTCATAATTATTAGCATGGGGTGAGGAGATGGGAGGGAGAGAAGGGCTATATCTTCTGGGTTCATTAATTCTTTCCTGTAAATTGTTCCCATAATGCGGGTTCTCCCTCCATTATACTACAATTAAAGTGTTGTTTTTGTACACATATATATAAAATTATTTCTTTTCTCCCCTTGACAAGCATTAAAAGTATTAAAATACAGCAATAACTTAAAAATTTCAACTTCTTAATATGAAGCAAATAAATCAGACCACACTCAAGAGCAGAAAAACATGAGAAGAGTAGTTATTTTTTGTTAAAATCTAGGTGCAGTCTAAAAAGAACTCAACAGCTAATTTCCCTGTAGCTAATTTGCCTCCCATTTCTAAAAAGGACTCAACAGCTAATTTACCTCCCGTTTCTGGGAGGCTACAACTGAAAAGGCCCTGTCCCACGTCAGTCCCCGGAAGGAAATGGGGTAGAGAAGGTGTTCTCCTTATAAATGTGCTAGCTTTTGTCCTGTTTTGGAGCCTAGCTTCGGAGTGCAACATTTTACAAAATTAGGAGGAAGGGTTTACCTTCAGGGGACCATCACTGGGAAAATCAATATAACCTCCTTCCTCTCTTCTTTCTGTGGGTTACAAGGACAATGTGGAGTTTGGGATTCCTGTATTTTCCTCATACCCACCCTTGAGCCTTGGAGTAAGTGGTCAGTGTGTTTGCCATTTGCTATGAGGGAAATCCCAAACTTGGAAAACTTACCTTTCTGGACTGTAACTCCCAGAAACTCCCTATTCCTACAATTCTGAGAGTTGTAGTACAAAAAAGTAGCTTTTCCAAGCTCTAGAAAAGTTTGCATGAAGTATTCAAATGAAAACATCAATTTTAGCATACCGTTTCTTAAAATAAAACCAAGGAATGTATATCACCATTTTTGACAACCAGCCAAGTGTGTACACGGCTTTATCCTTCTCTTCCAGTTAGTGCGTCACACAAAGTTGATCTGGAGGGTTCCCTCACCTAACTTTCCCATTGGGATTTCCCTGTTTTGGAATTCCTTGCCCCACATTTGCATAGTTATAGAGGGGCAGCCTTACTTAAACACACACACCTACCTATGTCCATGCTTCCGGTCTCTTTGCAAGTTGTGGAATCACTGGCACCTGCTGATATTTCTACTTATCTTCTGTCCTCCTGCGCTCAGGATTCGAGTGACGGCACAGGGAAGCGGCGTTCTGACAATGGGGAGGACGGTGTCCGGTGGAAGCTGACAGACGAGCCTGCTCAGAACAAGAAGAAGTTGGCACCAGCCCCACCTCTACCCCCTCCACCCCCTGAGGAGAGCCAGGTCCAGGCTGGAGCCCACAAGCGCAAGAAGGAGAAGGAGCTGCCGCCCCCAGACACAGGACCCAAAAAAAAGGTGAGGGAGCTGACTGGGACAGCCCGAAAGGTGCCACTTGACCAACAAGCAATCTGGGATCCTTCTATACACTTTCTTGGTGGCATTCAGATCTTCTGGGCCCTGCCCCATAAGGCAGCCTTTCCATTGGTCATAATGGCTGAAGGTAATGGAAGCTGTAGTCTAACACACCTGTAAATACTCCAGGTTAGGAAACTCCAGGTTAGGAAACTCCAGGTTCTGCCATCAGAAGGGGCTTGCAGGGTTGTACTTGAGGTCCATTTTAGCCCAGTTTCTTGTTTCTGGTAATGAACAGCCACTTGCTTATGGGAAGAGCATGAAGGCAGATGGTTGCATTTGCTCCTGTGTCCTTTAAAGGAGTCAGCAAAGAGCAAGACTTCCTGCCCCCTCCTGCTACAGACATGGCTCCTATGCCTCTCTCCTTTCTCTGTCCTCATGTGATAACTCTTAGTGACTTCAGTCCTTGTTCTGCTTGTGGCTGAAATGCCTTTTGTTGTTTCGGAAGCAAGGGGCAGGTGAGGAACTTGAGACGGGTGGGATCTCATGGAGATGGACTGTATGAGACACTTCCACTGAACGATCCTCTCTCATTGGAACTGAAATTAGGTTGGGGGGACTCAGGCTACCCAGGTTTCCGCTGTTCTAACACAAAGTGGGGCAGTTGTGGCCTCCAAATGTAGTTGGACTCCTAATTCCTCTCAGTCCCAACTGGTATGGCCAGTAGTCAAGGATAAAGGGAGCTGTAGTCCAGTATTTCCTGGAACACAGTTCTCCATCCCTGCATTAGACCTTCCTTCTTCTGGAAGTGTCAGCCAAGGAAAACATTTCAGTAATCTGAGCTGAATGTAAGAATAATGGTGGAAAGAAGAAGGTGCCGATAATTTTGCCCAGTGGTTTGCCACTTATTCCAGAAAATGCCACTCCACTTTTTTATTTATTTATGGTTGTTCGTTTATTAGAATATTTATATCCTGCCATATATCTGAGAATCTCAAGGGAGTGTACAGTAAAACTAATTTGGGACAGTGGCAAACAGTCACAGTGATTGTAAAAGACTGAAAATATATTGAATCATGTCACTTTAAAGTTAAAACCTTTTAAAATAATGCCTACCATAGTAGATACACAACTTAGACAAAATCGGGTAGGTCCCAAAAGCTTTAATAAAAAGCCGTGTTTTGACTTGGCACCAAAATAACACCAGTGTTGGCATTAATCAAGCCTTTAAGGGGAGAGTTTTCCATAATTGGAAATGGTCCAGATGGTCCTCCGTCATGCCCTGCCCTGCCCTAGTATATTGCCCCTGCCAGTGGGATATGGGAGAGGATCCCTCCAGTGAACCTCAATTCTTGGGCAGGAACATGTATTGTTACCTGACTACCCTCCCGACCTTTAAGAATCTACAGTCTGAACTCTCTAAATTCCTCTGGTTCCCAAAGGGGGCATCCTGGCTTTCAAACGCATCCCTATCTATGAGCGTCATCATCTTCTCTCACTTTCTCTTTCAGTTAAAAGGCACACGGGAGAAGCATCTGAAGAAGGTGAGTATGTTAAATTTTTCGACTTGCCAGGATATCATTGGCTGGCCGTAATATAGCTGAGGGGACTAGGAAGTGCAGAGTGAGATGGTTGTTAAGCTTGCATATCACAGGCAAACTCTGGCCTACCTTGAGGAAAAGTATGCTTCCCCAAGATGGCTTAAAGTGCATCTGAGCTGCATCAGCACGTGCCCTGTTCATCAGTGTTGTCCTTGTAAGGAATCAGTGGAGAGCCAGCATGGTGTAGTGGTTTGAGCTTTGGACTACAACCAACGAGACCAGGGTCTGATTCCCCGCTCAGCTGTGGAAACCCACTGGGTGGCCTTGGGCACATCACACACTCTCAGCCCCAGAAAACCCTGTGAGAGGTTCGCCAGAGGGTCACCATAAGTCAGACACAACTCAAAGGCACACAGCAACAGGAACAACAACAGCCTTGTATATCAGCCTTCTCCAACCTAAACATTTTTTGAAATGAGTTGAACAACAAACTCTGTCACCCATGCTGGGTACAGCGGTGGGGTCTGGGAGTTGGAGACCTACACATCTGGAAGGCCAGATGTTGGGGAAAGCTGTTGTACTGATTCCCGAGTCTTGCTCAGCACCAGTTCCTTTGAGGAGTGACAGCTGTCAATGAACAGGGTTTTGTGTGTTCAGCCATCTACCATACTTGTATCTTACTATCTTGTGCATTGCATGCATATGCGTACATGTACACGCATACACTCTCCCTGGACTCACATTTTCTTGGGCTTTCTTTTCCTTCTTCCTTATTCCCTTCTCTGCCCCATATCACAGGCCACTGAACAGACACCTGATGGGAACAAGTTGCAATCCATGCAGACTTGGAGCCGCATGGGCAGCGGGGACTTTGAGGTGAAGGGCGCTATCTCCCACCCTTCCATCCATCTGAGCCAAATCACGGCTGGTGACTTAGAGGTGAGAAACCTGGCAAGTAGGAGTCACTGTCTCTTCCAATATTGTATGGTGGAAGTGAGTAGTTGGCAGCCCCAAGCCAGCGTTGGAAAACCTATGGCCTTCCAGCCATTTTGGATCCTACATCTCCAAATCCCTTACCGTTAGGCATGCTAGCTTGGGATAGAGGGTGGGATTTGATGTTCCCTTCTTGAGAACACAAGTAGGATCCTGCTGAATCAGAATATAGCATCATTACTGGAAGTTTCCTTCAAAAGTGATCAAAGGTTATGTAGTCCAACCCCACATTGATATGAAATTCACTACTACTGAGAGGTTGTCTGTCTAGTTCAGCATCCTTTTCCCCACGTAGCTAACAAGCAGAACATGAAGGCACAAAGAGACCTGTCCTGTAGCTCCCTAGCACTCTGATACCACTGAAATCTAGAATTTTGTGTAACCTTTACCCTGGATAAAGAAAGGGGAACAGTGAAGAGTCAGGAGTGCCATCAACTGCTGTTGGTTAACAGTGGGGAGAAGGTAAGAGGCAGCATGCTGGCCTCTGGGGAACACTGGACCTTAGTCCAGTATTAGCTAGCCCATTATTGGCTATTCCAATTGGCATTGGCTTCTGAGGCAGGAATATTTCATATCACCAGAGACATAATCTTCTTTTTGTTTCCCTGTTTAAAAAACAAATGAGAGACACTGGGACTTTTTGCATGCAAAGCTCTACCCACAAGGCAAACAATCAGGCTATCTTGTTTCTTTCTTAGCTTTCTGCCCTTTCTTTCTTTTTTTTACTGTGTAGGGCCCTTCATATGCAGGCCCCAGCCCTCCAGAGGCCTTCAAACTATTGCCAAGTGGTCTCTGTGCTACTGCAAAAGTACCATTCCTCCAAATTTATGACAAGCATCCAGGCTGGCAGTCAGACTTCTTGAGAGCAAAGTTTCTTTTTTTGGACTACAGCTCCCATAAAGCTTACTTAATGCTGACATAAAGCATACTTGTACAAAAGCTGAATGGCCTTGTCTCTTTTTTTTTTTTTCCCCTCATGCCTCACTGATATTTCCCTTTAGCCGCCAGGTGGGGCTGTAGTCATGAGACATGTATTATTTGCAGCTTTGGGCATTGGTTGGGGTGATACTGTTCTGTGTAGAGACTCTTCCTCAGGTTCCATAGTACAACCATGGATGCAGGCTGGGGTTTTTTTTAAAAAAAAATGTTCACATAGAGCAATGTGGTTTCTTGATCCTAAACATTTATTTGATTTATAGCTTTGTCCCACCTCAAAGCCACAAGGCAGGTAATGATGTACTGAAAACATTAAAAGCTCCTTTATAAATACTGACCCTTGACACTGACACTGTTCTATCCCTGGTTGCTGGTTTTTCTTTTTTTCAAGAGTTGCACACTACTTCCAGAAGATGTCTAGTGTTGTGCTCAGATGAGTTTCCAGGGAATTGTAATTGATTTAGAAATATTTCTCTTTTGCCTTTCAACTACATGCTCCTCAGAGTGGCTTACGAACAATAAACTAAGATAAAACACTAAAGAAAACTAATTAAAACAAAACTTTTTTTTCAATAACAGAAGGATGTAAGCCAGTCAAATTCTACTAAAACTTTTGTCAGAGAGAGCCATTTTTATCTGGTACTGATAACAATGATAAGGGAGATGTCTGATGGTTAGATTCTGTTAAAAGGGTGTCACCACCTAGAAGGTCCTTTCATGAGTAGTAGTCTGTATGGCTTCTGGAAGTGAACCTACCTGGATCTCACAGCCTCTGACACCAATTTTAACAGTCAGATGGATTCATGTTGGAACTGACACCCTTCTAGTCTTTGGGGCCTTCACAGTAGAGAACCACCGATTTGGATTGCCCCAGAAACATACCAGCAGCCAGTGAAGGACTCCTAATCAGTTCTAACTGCCCTGGATAACAGTCAGGTTGCTTACATCCTGAACCAGCTGGAATTTGGAATTCCGTAGGCAATCCTACATATAACCCATATACAGTAATCTAACATGGACATTATTAAGGCATAAATAATTCAGATCATACAGATCACAGACTTAAGGAAGTACAAAGTCAACTGATCTTGGAGGAAGTCTTTAACATATTCGGGGTGAAGCAGGTGAGAAGTGAGGTTTATATGAGCAGCCCAAGATGCAGCAATCTTGAGGAGTTGTCACCCTCTGGTAAATAAAAAGTGTCTTAAAATGAATATCTAAATACTGTCAGTACCAAACTGGGATTCCCTGGGAAATGATGCTAGCTGATTCCTTCCATTGTCTTTGCACCAGAAAATAAATCTGTAATTTATTCAGTGGGACCTTTGGTGCAGAAACAAGCCTCTTGTTTCATTGTTATGGAGCTAACTGGATGGACACATCTCTTTTATTGTATTTTAACTAGTTTTTAATGGTGTTTTGCCATTTTTAAAATGTCTTATTCCTTCTTGCATTGTTTTTGTTTTTAATTTGAGTATTATTCATATGGGGGCTAGAAAGGCAAGATATAAAATTAAGTTTTCTCTAGAGGGAAAATTTAAAGGTGGAGTGGGGAAATGCGTGGTTCTCTAGAAGTTGTTAGATTGCAATACCCATCAGCCCTAGGCATCAGAGTTTTGGTTAGATATGAGACTTATAGAAATAATGAAATTGGGGGGGGGGTTGGAAAAATTAAAAAAACAGAGAAAAGAGCAGTATTGGTCTCTTTTACAGATTGAAAGTAGTTTTAGTACTCTAGGAAACTAATGCATTTTGTTTAACTTGGCTTGACCTGGGACTATTGTGTTTGGTATATAAAAATACAGATGTTTCAAGAAATAATTACAAATTGAATTTACTTTTCTATTTCCCCCCTAAAACTACTACTATGGAGACCTGACCTGTAAGGAACCTCTTTGCTTTTGCCCATTTATGAAGAGGGGGGGGGGGAATAAACCAATGAAAATGGGAAAACAGTGAATATTAATTATACGTCATTGCTTGTCTTTTGTACCACCAAGCAGACATAAAGTGCTTATTCCAGTAAAAAGAATGGAAGAAAGGAAACTAAGACTTTCAATTGCAGTAATATTAGTTATTGTCCATAGTGTTACATAAAAGTTTACCTGCTAAATGGTTTTTAGAAGTAGTGTGAGAATAAATGTATGAACACTTTATCCTGAATATTTTATTCTTTATTCTAAAAGAGAATGTTTCATAACTCCTTTTTCTTCAGTTTTCACAGAAAAAAAATGACTTTGAGGGAAAATGGGGGGGGGACTTTGTTCTGTTCTTTTTTTCTAATTTTTTTTTCTGGACTTTCACATCTGCAGTTGAAGTCCAACAACATCTTGAGACTCGCAGGTTGCCCACTCCTGGTTAATCATTTTAAGAAATTGCTCAGTTATGTGAAACAATCCCTCTCTTTAACTGCGATTCCTTCTTTTCCTGTCAGAAGCCAAAGGTCCCATCAGGCCCTTTGGAGTCCTCAGTCCAGTCGGACAAGTCCCATCAGCGGGAGAAGCTGGAGCGCTTCAAACAGATGTGCCAGATGCTGGAGCGGGTGAAGAACAGCAGCAGTTCTAGTTCCAGTTCGGACTCAGACTCTGATACGGACTCCCGTGGCTCAGACGGCTCCAGCGGAGGTGTGTCGAGCCGAGCCGCCTCCCCGGCCACCCGTTCCCAGCGCCTGGCTGCCTTGGGCTTCAGTGCCAGTGAGGAAGAGGAGGAAGACGAGGAGGAGGAAGAGGAGGGCGGGAGGCGCAATGGCGCCTCGGAGACAGCGCGGAACGGCAAGCAGCCCAAAGCTCGGGGGAACTCTCAGGAGAAGGAGAACAATCATCGTCCGTCCAGCCGGGGGAGCGAGCGGGCTAAGCAGCAGGCGGGCGGGCGCAAGGCGGGCCGGCCTGCCGGGCAAACAGGGCTCCGCATGGTGGCCCGGACTCAGTTCCTCAACTGGCCCCTGGTGCCCTCCCCTCCCAAGCCCCTGCTGCAGCTGGAGAGGCATGTGGTCCGGCCTCCCCCTGACAGCCCTGAACCCGACTCCCTTCCTTTGGACAGCGGTTCTGACCACATCATGCAGCGGGACATTTGGTTGGCGGTTTTCCAATACCTCAGCTATCGGGAGCTGTGCGTCTGTATGAGGGTGTGCCGGACGTGGAGCCGTTGGTGAGTGGCACACTTGCATCAAGGTCTGGCACATCCACCGCCCCACCCTCAAGGAGTGGGAAGAGGGTGCTGCTGGGATGCATTAGAGGCCCTTGGAGTTTTTGGGGCAGAGGAATAAAGGAGGGGGTGATATCTTGTGGCATCTGCTCACTGTCACTTTCCCTTGGCATGGGTTCTGCATTCGCCTTTTCTTTGGCTCAAGCTACCCAGAGCTGTTTTGTTACCAGTCTCTGCCAGTCCTGCAAAATATGAGCTGGGTACAGCTATGCTCACTTGGCACTCAGCTTGCAAATCCTCTGAATGGAGATGATAGGAAGGAGAAGATGAGGGGAATGGGGAGTGGTAGAAATGAGTCCCCCCCCCCGCATGAATGCTGTTGATGGCATACTAGCAAACCACCTGTTGTGATGATGGGTCTTGTGTCTGTGGAGGTGGGGAGAGCGTGTGCATTGCCCAGTTTGTCCACATTACTCTTTAGGGCTATCAATCTATATCAGGGGACCCCTGGAAATCTATCAAGAGGCATCCTGGGAGCTGTAGTCCAAACAAAAGAAACTAGAATAAGTGCTGTTTTTCAATAACTACCAACAACAACAAGACTAATAATTCATTTATGTGCCACTCTTTTCCCAATAGTGGAACTCTAACCACTATTAATATATTAAATACTGATAAAAGTACATAAAAAGACTTCAGTAACTTCTTAAAAGTTCCCAGCTTGGATGAACACACATCATATGCCAACAGTCTTATTTAACAAAAAAAAGCAGTTACAAAAAATGTGAGCCAGTAAGCCAGTGTTGACAGTCTTAGCACAGAAATGCAAAGCTGGCATTTATCAAACAGTCTCCTCCTCTTCGTCATCTCACCAAATAAAAGTCCTACAGTGCTGCAGGGCAACCTGCTACAGATAATGACCTGTAGAGTAGCCCTTTCGGCACAGCAGCCATCTGTATGTTGGAGGATGAGCTCTTTGACATCACCACTGTCAACATCTAAAAGTAGATTTCCTCCCCCTCCCTTTTGTTCCTACTAAACTTTTAACTGAGCAGGAAACATCTGCCCTGTGGAAGCTGTTCACACCCTTCAGCAACTCTGAACTGAACTCACTTGTATATTTTGAGGCTGTAGGCCAATTCTGCTGCTTTCATTCCATGCATCTGAAGAAAATTCTGCTCCCTGCAATACTGATTGTTAGTACTGTGTAAAGTTCTTTGCCTCTTCCTATGCAAACAAACATGGAATTATGGAAGAAAAAATATACTTTATATCCCTCTTTCCTCCATTAAGGGGACCCAGGGTAGCGGAAAGCATAGATTAAAACAAAATTTAGACCCACCTCAGTTAACAGATCCTCTAAAGAAAGAAGCTCCTTTTACCTAGCCTTTTTATGCCTCTCTACTTGCTTTTCTTCCTTGTCATCCAACTGGAATTTTTTAGCAGCACCAGTATTAGAGGAATTGAAAGAAGGTTGGAGACACACTTTGAGTGCTAGATCACAAGAGCATCTGCACAGGTATATCTCTGAACAAATATTCCCAAGGAAATTGCACAATAGAGTTGCTGTAAATTGGCAACAACTTGAAGGCACATAACACACACACAGAATATAAAGTTGTAGGCCTTCAACTCATTTCCAGCTTATGGCAACTCTAAAGCGAACCTATCATGGGGTATTCTTGGCAAAATTTGTTCAAAGGGGGTTTACTTTTGCCTTCCTCGGAATCTGAGAGAAAGTGACTTGCCCGAAGTCAATCAGTGGGTTTCCATGACCAAGTGGGGATTCGAACCCTCATCCAGTGCTCAAACTACACCCTGCTGGCTCTAGAACATTAAAACATAGAAATCAAAAAGAAAACATTTCTTTTAAAATGCAGCACTGTTAAAAGCCCTTACCTTATGAACAGTCAGTTCTCCAAAGTTGGTTGCAATTTAAAATGGGGGGGGGAATCCTCTGCCAATTGAAAAACAAAGAGGGAGCTAATCTTGCCTCTCTACGAGGGGAATTCCAGAGCCTGGGGTAGCCATTGTGCAGGCCTTCTCCTGCATTCCCGTCAATCAAGGATGCTGAGACCAAGACCAGGACCTCTCCTGAAGATCTCAATGCCGTAGCAAAGTGTGATGGGAGATTATGGTGTGGATGAGAGCAGGAGATAAAACATATCTCCTAAGACACCAGGTTGAGGAATGTTGCTTTATGTTGTGTAGAAAGTGGTGCAACATTGTGACTTCTTATAGCAGTTTTGGTACAGCTCAATGCAACATGCCTTTTTGTAGTTCCCACCACCCCAACTCACCACTGCTCCTGGCAGTGAAATCCCCAGCGTGGCTGACGATGCACGTGTGCCACCACAGTCTGGCAAAGGGACTCATTTTATCCTTTCCATCCAATAGGGGAAGTGCTGTTCTGCTTGCCTATGGGCCTTGGTGGTACAGGAGAGCACTGTGGTACCTTCCTCTACCATAGAGTACCACCACAGTTGCCACATGGTGATACCTGCTACAGTTTCTGCGGAGGTGACAGTGCCATCCTCAGTGGGTTGGGGGGGCAGTAGGCCTCCAGGAAATTGCCCTCTCCAGTGTAAATGATACACAGCTCTGCAAAATTGTTGTGGTTTTTAAGTGACTGCACATTCCCTTTGATATGCTAAGGGCCTTTTTTCTTTGTTTGAATTTTGTGCCAGTACCATTAGTCCGATTATCTATGGAAAGAAATGTTTTTGTTAAATCTTCTGTAAAGTGTCTCTTTCTTGTATCCAAGTAGGGTGTGAGGCAGTTGTGGAATTGGGTTGTATCTTAAGGTTGCCAGTTGGTTTAATGGGAGCATCTACTTTTTGGGCTGAATGGAACATCTATCAATCGATACACATCCCTTTTCAACCAGTGTCACTTAAAGCTCTTCCAGCTTAGTTTAATGAAGTGTGAGTTCTTTCAGTGAGTTCTCTCCTTGGGTTTTGATGATTTTTGCCAATTCCACATCCACTTACTTCATTCTTTTGTGTGGCTGTTTGTAGTGACTTCTGCTCTGCGCTAGAGCTCTTCCAAAGTTTTTTTTTCCTTCCCTACTAAATCAGGGCGTGGTTTGCTAGGTAAACCTATGGTCTAAAAGGCACATTTTTCCTCTCTCTGTCCTCCAAGATGGTGCTGGGAATTGCTAGAAAATTTTCTGGAACAACAGAAATGTTTAGATTTAAAAAAAAACCCTAAAACTAAAAACCAGAACTATAGCAGCTAGTACCAAAAGCTCCCAACATTTGCCTCCATCTGGAGTAGCCTTAAAGGAATATACATGCTGCTGACGTGTCGGTGTAGAGGCCTCTTTTGAGACACTGAAGGAAATGAAAAGTAGCTAGTATTTTATTCATTAAATATTTGCCTCACATTTCTTCTAAGGAGGCCAGAGTGTGGCATAGCTTCCAGTTCCACCCATGACACTGGGAATCCTTCCTGTGTTCATTTGGGTTGTTGAAAAACTCTAGAACATCTGCTGTGAATCCCTTATAACTCGCAGAACATTTGGAGGGCCAGCCTCTCCACTCACAAGAGGCAAACGCTAGCCCTATGGAGCCTGTCTGTCACCCTGCCTGATCCACGAGTGTGTCTGTATCCGTGCAGCTTTTAATAGTTGCTTGTGGTTGAGGTAAAATTAGCAGGAACAGTCAAGTTGTGTTCCTGAGGAAGTTCTCTATTATCCATCATGCATCCTGTTCAGAAATTTTTGAGAAGTTCTGAGTTGAGCTGTAGCCTTTAAACCATTAAAGTATGTGTGTCTTCAAGCCATCTGTTGGCTTATGGTGACCTCAAGAATTTCATCGGGTTTTCGCAGGCAAGAAATACTCAAAGATGATTTTCCAGTTGCTTCAGTTCCTTCCTACAGCACTGCAAATTTGTTGGTGGTCTCCCATCCAAGCATTAACCAGGGCTGACCGTGCTTAGTTTCCAAGATGAGACAGGACCTGGTGCCTTTAGGGTAATTAGGTCCACATGAACCATTGGAGTACTGGTGCCCAAATGTGAGTGCCCGCATGTTGTTGAATTTCAGCATCCACAAGCCTTGCTGTATGCCCAGGTAGGGCTTGTAGTCTAAACAGAGACTCTGTAGCAAGAGCCGTGACTATCTGGACTCTGTTTAAAACCCTCCAACAAAGGAGAGTCTGCCATCTTAGTTTATAAGTGTGCATACTTGGGCTAAATAAATAAATACAAATAAATTAGAAATCAGAAGTGTTGGTTCAAGAAGTACCTCTGGTTCAGGACTTGAGGTATGAGAATCAAAACCTTACTCCAGTCTGTATGGGTCCCACTAGGAAGCCCTCCACGTTCTATGACTGTATGACGAAGCATGCAGGTTTGTATAGTACCTGTATCAGAACCATGCAGTCCTCTAGAAGTTGTTGAACTGCAGCTTCCATTAGCCCAAACTGGCATGGGTAATAGAAAGGAATGCTGAGAGTTGTAGTACACTAGTATTTGGTGGGCTGTGTGATTTTGCGCTCCTGTTATAGCAGAATGGATGGACAAACACTGTGAATTATAGTGTACATTTTCTCCCATCCTGTCTTCATATATGTACTTTCTCATTTACTCACTTGTGCATTCTCACTAACTGAACTGAATTACTTTTCTCTGTCTTTGCTGGTCTTTGGTCCACCCCAGGTGCTGTGACAAGCGGCTTTGGACGCACATTGACCTGAGCCGTCGGAAATCCATCACTCCCTCCATGCTGAGCGGCATCATCCGCCGGCAACCAGCCAGTCTTGACCTTAGCTGGACCAACATTTCCAAGAAGCAGCTAATGTGGCTTCTCAACAGGCTACAAGGTATTGTGGTGGGGCAGAACGCTGGTTGGGCTGAGGGTCAGCACAGGCAGCGCTTACTTACTTGAAGTATTTCTATCACATGTATTAGCCAAAACTGTCAAGCTGCTATCCATTATGTTTAAAAGAAGCAGGAGTCACAAGTGAGGACAACAGGTCTGTGTGTACATGTGTGTTTGTTTTGCCCTGAGATGTCATGGTAACAGGACAAGATGTAAATGTTTTAATATTTAACACGTCAGGAGGCTTTCTGAGGGGCAGGACAGGACTCGAGAGCCCCAAGTCACAACATTTGGGGGGAAGAATCAGTGTAGGAGGAAAGTACAGAATGAGAATTAGTGGCACTTCTTAGAGAAGTGGGATAGTTTTTGATGTTCTCTCCCCCTCTAAGTGTAGCCTCCCTCCATCTTTGCAGGCCTTAAGGAGCTCATCCTGACTGGCTGCTCTTGGTGCTCTGTGTCGGCACTTAGCACAGCCAACTTCCCCTCCCTGCGGCTTCTAGATTTGCGTTGGATCGAGGACGTCAAGGACTCCCACCTCCGTGAACTGCTGTTGCCTGCCACAGACGCTAAGCCAGGTAAAAACTGGGTGCAGCAAGAAATGGTAGTACTTTTCAGAAGGCTCTCTGATCTATTTGATTGTTTCCTGGGCCAGAAAAGAGGGGAGAATTCGCCTCCTTCTGTACGCACACAAAAAAAAGCCCTTTGATTTGCCTTTTTAAATAATTTCTTAATATTTCTGCCTCCTGAGCCATGAGAAGCCCTCAGCTGCTACAATGCCAGTCCCTGTTGTCAAGTCAGACCTGCATAGCTGGTGACCACATTCAAGTCCAGTAGCCAGAAGCTCCATAGCCCTTGATGTTTAACTTTGATTTGAGATGGCAGAAGTGGGCTGGTTGACAGAAGCAACCAGTCCATATTTGGTGAGCTGTATTTGGGTCTCCAAGCTTGCCCCCTCAAGGGTGCTGCTATGCTTTGCCTTTCTCACTTGGCCTTGCTGTGCAGAAGTATTTCCTGCCCATGGGTGAACTCAACAAAACCTTTGCCAGGAAGGCCATTTCTGAAGCATTTTTTAATTTTTTTTTAATTATTGATTGATTACAGATTAACACTGATATACATACAAAAAAATTATTCCAGTGATTAATACAAAATGATCAGTGTTCCATCCCCAACCAAGAAATTAATTTTCCCGATAAATATAATACTGCTTTTACCTTTCCCTCCCTTCCAACTTAGCAATAGCATTAGCATGTGTATTTCTATACTGCTTATCAGCTAAGTGCTCTCTAAGTGGTTTACACGTATTTTAGCTAATTGCCCCCAACAAGCTGGGTACTCATTTTACCAACTTGCAGAAGGATGGAAGGCTGAGTCAACCCGGAGCCCAGCAGGATCGAACTCACAACCTTGTGGCTGCAGTACCAGCATTTAACCACTGTGCCACCAGGGCTCATAGGGCTCCCACCAGGGCCTCTGAAGCATTTGCTCCCTCCTAAGAGGAATTCACAATGTTAGACTCTCCAAATGTTGGATGACAATTCCCAGTGCCTCTCATCACTGCCATGCTGACCAGGGAGTTTCAGTCCAGCAACATCTGGAAGTTTACAGTTGGTTACAGATTGTGTGGCTCTTTATAGAGTAAAAGAAGACACACCTCTGCCCACCACTAGAGATCACTATTCTATCATTAGCCAGTTTTTGTTCCCCACCAAATGGCTAGTGGTCGGGCCCCATATCGTACATCAGGGTGAGGAATGTGTAGCTCTCCAGATGTTGTTTAGGACTCTGGTTCAGTCAAGCAGCATAGCTAGTGATGTGGAATTATGGGAGATAAAGTTTAACAACATCTGGAGGACACCAGTAGCCTACCTCTGATCTACATAATTATGTAGTCTTCAGTATGGCATTGCATTCCTTAGCTTGCTTTCATCTGGATTAAGAGAGGCTTTTTAGGGACCTGCTGCAGGATACATCCTTTAGATCTTTAGAATGATCCACTTTTCATGTCTAAACTGATTTGCTCCTCCAGAGTAGATTTTAATCCAGTAAGTATCATTCAATCTCTCTCTCTAATTGATGTGCTTTTCACAGAAGAACATTTTAGTCACCACCTGGTTGTTTTATCTATATTTTAGCCTGCTTGTATCTTTGCTGTAGGAAAAGGCAGGAAATAAACCTAATAAAATAAAGTATCTTATTATTGTTTACCACCTTGGACCCTGTTTTGAAGAAAAAGCTATTACATATTTTTAAAGATCCCAATTAACATGGCCATCACATGTTTGCTGTGATGGATCCCCTATCTCGGTTGGCCCTGCAATTTCACTCCTTGTGCTCTTACTACTCACTTTATCCTTTTACCCCTTCCCCATATTTAGTACTTGGGCCTCCAGGCAACCACTTTAAGTAGATTTGTTGATCAGTGGGTTCAGTGTGATAAGGCATAGCCAGTTTTCCTTCTTAATCATTACATTAAACATCCAGACAAAATTTTAGAAAATAAAACCGGTAAAGATTTATTGTAGAAAGTAAAATAGACATCTAATCTTATGCAGATTTCACACAGTGAGCAGTAATACCTCGATTCCAAAGAAGATAACTCTTTTCTTGGAACTCTCAACATTCCAAATTCTCAGCTTCCCCAAAATCCTGTTCAGCTTTCCTCCGTTCCCATCTTCCAAACTGTCCCTGTCCCAATTTATACCTGTCTCTGTCTATCTCAATCTGACTGGCTCTATCTAACTCTTTTACACACAATCCCACAAGTTAAATCCTTCCCCCCATGGCCTGCCTTCCGGCACTCCATGAGCTGTAGTTGGCTGGCTCTGCCCAGGCTTGCCCAGCTTCTCACTCCATACATGCCTTTTAGCAGACGGTTACAGTCCACCTCCCAAAGCAAGCTACCCCACCCTCTTGGGTGGCCTTGGCTCACTCAACCACATCTTTTTCTCCCACCCTGCCAGGCCAGACTGATAGTCGGGGCCGGCTCCAGAATGTTTCTGAGCTGCGGCTCTCTGGGCTGGACATCACGGACTCGTCACTGCGCTTGGTGATCCGGCATACCCCTCAGCTTGCCAAACTGGATCTGAGCCACTGCAACCACGTGGGTGACCAGTCTGTTAACCTGCTGACCGCTGCTAACTCTCCACTTCGAGAGACTCTCGCTGAGCTCAACCTCGCCGGTAAGTTGAGCCACAGAGTCAGAGATGGGTGTTGGGCAGGATTCATCTCCCACAAAGCCATTTGCAGTTCCCATTTCTGCTGTTTGTCCTGATGCCAGTCCTTGGTTACTCCTTAAGATAAATATCCATCCATCCCTCCCAAACCATTTGGGCCAGGTGTGATTCTTATGGAACATTAAAAGTCAAGTATGTGCCTTCCAATTGCATGTCAGCGTGACGGTCCCATGAATTTCATAGGGCTTTCTTAGGCAAGGAATACTCAGTTTGCCATCGCTTTCCTCTGAAATGTAGCTTATACTCCCTGGCTGTTTCCTTTCCAAGTACTATCCAAGCCTGACCCTGCTTAACTGCTGAGAGCAATGAGATCTGGTGCCTTCAGGATATTCAGGCAGTGGAATATTAATTTTTTGAAATTATCTACTCAGTTATTTTAGAAGATGCAGAGGAATCCAGAAGCACCTTTAAGACTAATTGGGAGGAAGAAATTTCTAGCATAAGCTTTTTAGAGTCAAGAAAGTTCCAGTTTGGCTCAGGTCTAGTTGGCTCATTACACTGCTTTTTACTATTAGATATCTTGTTGGTTACTTTTCTATAAAAGGAATTTTAAAATAGACAAAAGCTAAAAATGCCTCCCCCCATGACCATATGCAAAAAGACCATTTTAGGAGTACTCAGTAAACAGTCTAAAATATATTACTGGTCATTATATTACTTCTGAAAAGTAATGGTATCACCCCAAAAGCAACATGTTACAGGTAACACCTTTACACATAACATGTTCATTCTAAGGTTTGGTTGTCCTCTAGGTTACCCTCAAGTAGCCAGCTTTCCTACTGTTGGAAAGCTTTTTGGTCTGTTCTTCCAAGTCTCTGGCACATGCCTGATTTGAGTGTTGCAAGGAATCGTCAATGAGTTTTATAGCAGCTATAGCCAAATCCAATCACTAATCCCATTTAGACTAGACCAGTTGAATCACTTCAGTTTACCTAAATGTTGACTTAGCATTCAGCGGTTAATTCAGTGGGTCTACTGGTATTTGCACTAACAATTGAATTTTGGCCTCTGTTATTTATTACTTTCACTTAATCCTGACTTCACGTTGGACTTTACAAATGTTGTTCTGGACAAGAACGTCATTTTTTTTTCAAGAGAGAGGAGAAAAACAACCAGAAAACCAGAGGACATTTCAGCCCTATACATCTATATCTACTATATAAAAATCAACGTTTGTGAGCAATCTTGTCCGTTTGTCTGCGTCAAGCAGGGAAAGATCTCATACGATTGGCTGTGTGAGGCAAGAAGAACTCATATGATTGGCTGGCTGTGAAGATTCTATGGAATCCTAGGGTTGGTAGATCAGGGAGGGGCCTTTACAATATTCAGCTGGAGAGCTCTTAGGGCTCAGGCTGGCTGCTGTGGAGATGAGGCCTACCAGCAAGAAGAATGGCAGTGTATTCCCTCAGGAACCCAACCTCTGTATGTTAACAACTCTGAATACAGATTGTATTGGTGAAAAGGGGGATAAGTTACAGATACTGGAATAGGCCACTTGTTATGGAGATGAAGCCTAGCAGCAAGGAGGAGGACAGTATATTCCCTCAGAAATCCAAACTGTGTATGTAAATAACTCTGAATTCAGATTGCATTGGGAAATATGGGGAAAAGTTACAGGTACTGGAGAAGACAGTTGGGTGAGTTCTTCAGAGGAAAATAAAATCCCAGGCAACACCAGGTAAATACACTAGTGTACTATATAAAAGTCAAAGTTTATGAGTTTGTCTGTGTCAGGTGAAGACCTGACCTCATATGATTGGCTGCCTAAGAAGATTCTGTGGAATCCTGGGTTTTGCAGTTTAGAGAGAGGCCTTTAGAATTCTCAGCCAGAGAGCTCTTGGACCTGGCCAGTTGCTATGGAGATGAGGTCTAGCAGCAAGGAGGAGGGCAGTGTATTCCCTCAGGAATGCAACATCTGTATGTTAATAACTCTGAATATAGATTGGATTAGGGAATATAGGGAAAAGTTACAGGTACTGGACAAGACATTTTGGGGACTTAGAGACATAGGATCTCAAATATTTCTAACAAGTACTACCTATGAGAAAATAAAATCCTGGGCACTACCGGGTATATATGTAGTTAGTTTTATAATTCTTTACCTGTCAGTGGCTCTGTACCAATTACAACCCCAAATACTTTAATTTGTAGGATTTTTAGGGATGCTGTGAATTCAGTTAGAGATTGCTTCCCCCTCAGAATACAATTCCCATGGTTCTTCCAGGCAAAGAAGTAAGTATTAGACCTCCTAAATCTGTAGTATAAATATGCCTAATAAGAACCAGCATTTAGTGGTCACTCTGCCATGGAAATCCACAGAGTGACATTGGGCAAGTCACAGTCTCTCAGCCTTAGAAGAAGGTATTAACAAACCTCCTCTGAAAAAATCTTGCCAGTAAAAACCTGCAATTTGGTCACCTTAGGGTCACCATAAGTCAGAAACAACATGACGGCACAGAATAACAACAAATTACACCTAGTGCCTACAGTATATGCCAGGAAAATAGAGGACTTTCCTTCACCTGTTGTTGGTCTGCATCACTTGTTGGCCTTAGCCACCAATACCAATGATGAAACACATTGCAGTTTGCAGTAACATCTGGTCTGCCATATGTAGTCCACCATTGTAAGCCAACTTGTGAATGTGTATCTTTGAAACTAGTGCTACTGGTATTTTGGGTGGCTCTTAAGTCTGAGAAACATCTGAGAAACATCTGTCCAATTCATCTTGTGCAGGGAGGCTCACTTTCCAATTCCCATGCATTCTTGAGAGCTAGAAACTTGTGTGCCGTTGATTCGCATTGAGATAAAGGCGGACACCTGCTCCCAGTGCTCAGAGCTTGATGTGTCACTCCCCAAATCAGGATCATATTGTGGTAGTAGAACATAGGTTGCTTTCTAAACTGGGAAGAACTTTGATTTGCCTGTCTCTTCCTTCCCTTGCAGGATGTAACCGGCTGACGGATCAGTGTCTGCCCCTTTTCCGCCGCTGCCCACGCCTTTCCCGCATTGATCTCCGCTCTTGCCACCACGTCACACCTGAGGCCTGTGCCCGCTTTGCTGAGGACTCGGTCGCCAACAGGGCCTCTGTCCCCCCTGCCCCTGCTTCAGCACCTCCTTTCCGTTGCCCCGAGGAGAAATTGCTGCTGAAGGACAGCTAATACCCGCCCTGGGGTGGAGGCGCAGGGAGACTCTGCCTCACCAATCAGACAACCGGACACGGACTCTGAGAGAACCTTTTTACTTAAAGCCATGCACTGAACCGGAGTGGCGTCTCCACCCCCACTCCCCTTGAGCGTGCAGCAAAGAGGGCGAGGGGTTGTGCTCCCCTGACCCATCGGACGCACCGCAGGGCAAGTCGCCTTTCGCTCGATCCCTTTGTTCCTGGACAGAGCCACGGAGTAAGTGGGACCCGAGGTAGCTTTGTTGCTTTACAGTGCTGGGAAAGGCGTATTCCTCCCACCAAGTGCTCCGCCATCGCATTCTCTTCCCACCCACTAAGATATCAGTCTATGCCGCAGTTAGTGCCACAGCTGTCTTGGGGTGGCTGCGGTGAGGTAGGTGGGAGCTCGACACTCAGCCTTGAAATGCCGGCTCAGGAGGAAGGCAGCTTATTGTGTTATTATTTTTCTCATCCCTTCCCCGATGCAAATGTGCACTCCAACTTCATCCATTCCCTCACCCACACACATGCTGCCTTTATGATTTTGGAAGTGTGCGTGAATCTGCTTGTCTGTACACCTGTTTCTCTCCCCCCCCCGCCTTTCCCCAGATGTTCGTTTTCAGTGTGGCTTTTAAAAAGGTGGTGGTGGGGACCCAGGCAGCTGATACTTAGATTCCCCACCCTGCCTCACTACACAGCCACTGAAATTCCGTCCACACCAATGCATACATCCCTCTCCTGTTGCAGTATGTGTGCCTTGGGTTGCCATGTACTTATGGGTTTGATTCCCTGAATGCCCCAAAGGCATGCTCTTTGTATACCTGTCCTTTTCCACCATGTTTCTCCTCCTGTATCCACCCCCCCCCCGGCTGATCTGAATGTTCAGGTGGTCTCGCACCCACCCCTGAATCTTGACACGTGTGCCTGACCTGTGCACAGATTGCGCTCAAACACCAAAACTGGTATCACGCACACACTGCAATCCATATGTACACTGTCTCTGCTGCTATATTGTTTACACAAAAAACGTGTGTGTGGACACACGTGCAAGGCACATGCATGAGTGGACTCTCCTATGGATGCTCAGCCCTCTGCGCTCACTTTTTCAACCCCTCCATCTGTATTTCCTGTCCACCTTGCTTCCCTTCATGCTCCCATTCATCTTACATACATTCAGAAACTTTCACTGTATACTCAGTGTCACAAAAGTATGTTCCAGAAACACTTCTGAGTGTCCACATCTACAGACACTCAACAGGATTTTCATACCCTTTTGTTCTGCCTGTACGGATCCTGTAAGGTCCCTGCCCAACTTGGCCACAATGAGCAGAACATGCACATCTTCCTTGTACCATTTCACACACACACACACACACACACACACACACGAGGGAGTTCCTGTTTGGTAAAGACATGCCATGTAAAAGACTTCTTGTATGAGTAAACTTGCATGTTCGGTAGAGTGTGACAATACACTTCTCTGTATTAATTTAGAAAATGCAGGGAACCTTTTCTCAAGAAAGACATGGAAAGAAAAAAACCCACGGGAGATCCTTTTCCTGTGTGTGTGTCCGTCCTCTTTTTTGCAGTTTGTAATGGTACAATCCAGTCTTTCCTCTCATTTTATTGTAAGGATCGGACCACTACTAGGGCTTTTTCTTAGGTCTCCCTTGCAGTGCAGGCAAATCTGGAACACAGCTCATTCCCATGCCCATGAAGGCCAGGTTGGAAACCCCGGCCTGTACAGGAGGGACCATACTGTGAAAGTAAGGTGAGATGCTTCTCTTTTCCCTTTGGTGCTGATAGCCAGAGAGAAGAAAAAGATAAGCACTCAAGAGCGGCCGTATACATCAGCGCATGTACTTTCTCTGCTTGCTGTCCCCCTGTCTATCAGTGTGCATTCCTGTTCACCCCTCACGATCGTATATAGACACTTCTACCTACAATTCTACACTGGTAGCATCTTTACCCCTGCAAACTCACTCAAGCTATCCTCCCACAATGTTTGTTCCTTCTTTTCCAACCCGATGCACCTGTTTCCTCTTTCTCTAGCCTTGCTCCTAAGGTTGTGTGTTTGTGCCAGCAATCTTTACCAAATTCCACTTTTCATCTTTCCCTAAGAGGCCTCTCATACAAGTACTAGAGGCAAACAGGGCTTGAGGTGAGGGTAGGCTTCTCTCACTCTTATCTTCTTCTTTTTTTTTGCTGTGTTTTCTAACCTCATTCTGGGAGGTAAATGGCAGCTGTCTTATTCCTGCCCCCTGACTCCAACTCTCATATTCTCCCCTTACCTTTATTTTTTTTTGTTTGTTTGGGTCCATAAGCTTTAATAACCACTTTTTGAAAACCAGGGGGTGAGGGGAGTAGAAAATAGAACAACATTTCTTTGCCACAAGACCACACATGCGGGGACGGGGGGCAGGGCCAAGCCTTGTCTTAATTCTGGCTGCCTTTCCCTCTCCCTGCCCCATTTCAAACTTGAACCTCCCTCCTATTTTGTGTGTGCGTGTGTGTGTGTGTGTGTGTGTGTGTGTATACGCACATGTATGTGTGTATATTTCTTTATTCTAATGGAGGTGGAAAGAGAAATACTGTAGAAGAAGGTGCAAAAAGAATGTTCTGGATCGAAGCAGTGCCTGTTATTGGTCATTTTGCTCCTTCTGTGTATAGGTGGGATGACATGGTTGATACAGCTCTTTTCCCTTCCTTCCCATATACTGTCTGGGGTTGGACTGATAATCCCCTTCTGTGTTTCCCCACCACACCTCCCTGCCCCTCACCATCATCTCCATCTTGCTTTTTTATTGACTTGCTAGACAAAATAGAGATTGGAATCTGGGGGGTTTCCAAAGGGAACAGTGATTGGTGTGGCACGTAACAGAAGGTTACCTGGATCCACATGCACCCCTAGTGTTTCTTCTACTCCAGTCTTCTCATTACCAAGATTTCTGAGAGTCTCAGCTCTGAAAATCCCTCCCCTTCAGCCCATTTTTCTTCCTCACCTCTTTTCTCTCTCCTGCCTCCTAATGTCTCTAACCCTGGATCGTCAGAGGGCACCAGAAGCATCCATTCTGCATGTTGGAATTTGGGAAGAGGGGAGATGGTGTGAGACTGGCTTTCAAACTGGTAACCATAACTTTTATAAAAATATATATATATATACTTGAACGTTCATTTATTACTAAAGCATTACTTGAAAAAACGCAGCGATAGGTCGTGGAATCAGAGGCGAGGTTTTCGGTGGTGTTTTTTTTTTTTTAAGCTTCTGTTGGGTGCTCTTTTTTTATTGTTTTAAGAAAATTGGTTTGGTTTACTTGTTTTTGTTTTTATTTTTATTTGTCTGATGAAATAAAAATCCTTCCCTCTCACTCCATTAGCCAAAGAGGGCCAATGTATATTTCCTTTCTCCCCAACCACTCCCACTTCTGGACTTTCTGCTTCCTTAGTCACCCCTTAGAAGCTCCTAAGAAGAAAGAAGTAAACATTTGAGAAGCAGGGAGAGTGGACGCAACTTAGGGGTGAAGTTATGATAGAGATGGGGGAGGGAGGGGAAAAGTCCAGCAGGCCTTTCCACATCCTTAAAATGTTAACTTTCCTTCTGGCACAGCGTAAATATGTACTGTATTGCCTTCCCTTAATTTAGTGTCTTGTTCCCATTCTCCAGATCTACACACTCTGTAGTGCAAATAAGGAATGTGAGTTGAATCTCACCAGAGCAAGGTGCTCTGCTTGGGCCTATGCTCTCAATTTCTCTTCTGGCAAAAGGGAGGCTAAGGAATAGCCACACATGGGTGTCAGTTTCACTGCGTTCGGGATGGAGGTTGGGGGGCAATGGGTAATCTTAGAAAGCAGAGGGGTCTCATTCTGTGTGCCATGGTGACCCATCCTTGCCTTTCCTGCTCCAACCAAGGGTGGTGATTCACAAGGAGGTGCTGTTTCGTACATATCTTTTAGGGTGTTTTTTTTTTAAAGGAAAAAAAAGCATTGTTTTGAATGGATGTTTTAACTAAAAAAAAAAAGAGAAAAGAAATACCTCAGGTTTAAAAAGAAACGGTGAAGAAAAAAAAGACTGATAATATCATCCAAGGGTCTGTTAACTGCATAGACTGCTGCTTTGAGGGGGGAAAGTTTGATGTGGGGCAGGGAAGTGGCTGGACCAATTTGGAATGGTATCTGTGGCCGGAGATATGTTTTGGACAGAGAGGGTGCAGCCAATGAACTCTCCCCCTTTCTCTGCTTCCCTCCCCTACATGTTTCCCACCAACAATCACTGGAAAGGCATACATACGCTCACATCATTGACGCATAGGCAGCTGTCTCCCAGACACAAAGGGACCTCTCCTGGAAATGACACAGGAATATGGAGAATTGTCTCCTCCTGAAATTCTCTTCTTCTTGCTGCCACTCCATTCCCCCCCCCCAAGATATACCCACCCACAAAATGCTCCAGGGTTGCCCCTCACTTCAGGCTGGTCTGCCGTGGCATGCCTCCTAGACACACTACACCACAAGGCAGGGCCTGGACACATTGCACAAACAATTTAGCAGACCAGTGCTGTATGACCAATTTAGCAGACCGGTGCTGTGTTCTTTCTTCTCCACCTCTTTCCCCCAGTGCTTGCCACTCAATTCTTCATACAACTTGAATAACACAGGTGCCCACTTGTCCTGATTTATGCCTAGACGCAGAATTCAGCTAGGGGGGCAAAAATGAAATGGGGAGGGGGAACCCAGTTTGGACCAGTGCGTCTTTTGCCGCATTCAGCCTCCACACCTCCATCCCGGCCTCTTGGGACTGTTGAGAGGGGTGGGCAGGAAGCGGGAGCCGTGAGAACAGGTTCCGATCTGAATTTCAGGGGTTCTGTTATTGTACAATAACTGTTTGCTATATAAACAAAATGAAATCTTTAAAAAAAATGAAATATGTGTTTTGGTCTTAAAAGCCTGTTTTGTTTTTTGTTATTTTTCCACCCACCCCTTGGTTTTATTTTCTTTTGTTTAAAAAAAAAAGTTGCGAATAAAAATGTTGGGGTTTTTTTAATTATTATTATTTTTTTATTTTTAATGGGTTCTATTTTATGGTTTCTGGAATTATTTTTTATAAACTCTCCTTTTGGTTTTTCCAGAGGTTTTATTTTGTTTTTCTTTTGTGTTAGAGCGTCGATGCCCCAGACAACCAGGGTGTGGGTGCGGGGGGAGGTTTACACTCCGTAGGCCAGGGATGGGAATCACAAGGCCCTCTGTCAGACAATTCGCAGAATTCCTCACCATTAATGATGCTACCTAGGGCTTCTGGGAGTTGTAGTCCAACAACATCTGAACAGTTGCTTGCTTCCCAGGCCAGGTTATTGTTTTGTGCCTTCAAGTCGTTTCCAACTTGCAGCAACCGAAGGTGACCCTATTGTAGGGTTTTCCGGGGCTGACAGTGTGTGACACACCCAAGGCCACACAGTAGGTTTCCATAGCTGAGTGGGGAATTGAACCCTGGTTTCCAGGGTCGTAATTCAGTGCTCGATCCACTACACCACATTGACTCTCACCACTCCAGATTGGCTTCTGATACCCCTTGGTAGAGTAAATAAAGGCACCAGATCCCATCTGATCCATGGAAGCTATGCAGGGTCAGCCCTGGCTAGTACTTAGATGGGAGACTGCCAATGAATACCAGGGTGTTGTAGGCTATATTTCAGAGGAAGGGACTGGCAAAACCACCTCTTGCGTATTCCTTGCCTAAGAAAACCCAATGAAATTCATGGGGTCACCATAACTCAGCAGACAACTCAAAAGGCACATATGCACACCCAAGATAGCCCTTGACAGAATGAAAACTCAGAGGCATGTCACAGCCTTGAATCAGGAAAAAGCTCATTTAAGACTTTGCAAAACTGACCCTTGCTGGGACCCCCCCCCCGCGTTTTATATAGCTATGTGTCCTCCTTCTGAAGGTTGGCAGGAGATTTGTTTGAGAATATGGTGAAATCAGGAGGTGGATTGGACTTTACTGTTTCAGACTGTAGGTGGAGGCTACCAGTTTTGCATGTACCTTCCTAGGGGCGTTTAAGCACACGCACACAACATATACAAAACAAACCTCCCTTCAGGTAGAAAATTGACACCTGCGCCTTGATGTGCTTGATGTGTTCTAGTTGCAGGAATTTATTTGACAGAGTAATCAAAAATAGCCCAAACTCCCACCCCTGCAATCTGAAGAGGCACAAATAGGTGGCAAAAGCAGTGCTGTGAATCATTTCAAGGTGCAGTAGGTATCCTCCTGGCATGGACAGTTGTTTCTAGCCTGTTTTTCCTGTGAGTTCAAGGAGGTCTCTATGGCCTTTTCCCCACTATGACATTACTCCATCTTATCTTCAAAACCAGCCTTATGAACTATGGAAGGGAGAAGAGAATGGATTGGCTCAAAGTGAACCAGTTAAAATTACAAAGTTGAAACCAGGATGTAGCTGCTGCATCTTTACTGGCTCTGCAGAACATGGAAGTTCAGGAGATGTTGCTTATTATACAACCTAGTAACAAGCAACTCCTACTCACCATCCTGCTTCTATGCCACGTTAAAAATACAGGGGCCCACTTTTTAGTCTGGCATCCCCAAACTCAGTAAAGGGATCTATAGCTGGGGTTCTCTAGTTCCTATTGCAGTGGTTCATAGCCTTTTCTTTACCAGGGACTCCCTGTAATCTCTTGCCAGGGACCTCCAAAACTTACATTTTAAAAATTTATATTAAATATTTAAATTTAGATTTACATACTCAAACATTTATTCATAAAAGGTTTCTGGGTATTAAAATTCGAGTCCCTGCTCAGATACTGGGTGATTTTGGGCAAGTCACATTCTCTCAGCCTCACAGGAAGGCAAAGGCAACCCTCCTCTGAACAAATCTTGCCCAAAAAAACCACACTGTAGTAAGTTCACCTTAGGGTTGCCATAACTTGGAAGCAACTTGAAGTCAAACAACAACAAAGTGTAGCTGATACAAGGAGGTCTTTTCTAGGTATCATGTCTCTGTCTTTTGAAAGCTGACTTAGGCTGAACCTAAGGCAAAGGTTCACCATAAGTGAAGTTGGCAAGATTTGTTGTCTTTGCCTTTTTCTGGAGCTGAGAGAATGGGATTTGCCCGAGTTCCCCCAGTGGGTTTCCATGGTCAAGTTGGGATTTAAGGCCTGGTTTCCCAAGTCACAGCTTGGGTGTACGTGTGCACATGCATGTGCCTCTGTATCCTTTTGTCAGGGATGCAGCAGCAGGGGGTGTGGGCACAGAGGGACACGGTAGAAGGCATGCGCGCACGCATTCCAACTGCTCTGTCATTTGCAAACAGGGGAGAAGTTTAGGCACTCACACAACCTCCAACTGCTGTGTCCCCTTTTCTGCCACTGCCACAGCAGCAGTGCTTCACGGACCCCCAGCAGTCCCGAGACCCCAGGTTAAGAACCACAGGTCCTACTACACTGTGCTGCTTCTCAAGAAAAACATTTGAATATGCTTAGATGGTATGCTGGCTGTGTGCCAGACTGAGATGAGTTATGATGAGTTATGCTAAGTAGGCGCATAAAGGGTTACGGTCTAGGTGCCAAAGAAATGCTTAGACTCTGTGGTTGCCAATGTGAAAGCTGGAGGGCGCTCTACCTATAATGGGTTGTGTAGAAGAGGAAATTTCAGGAAGAGTTGCTCATCATGCAACCAGGTAACAAGCAACACCTGCTGAAATTCCTTCTATGCAACCATTAAAGGTACAGGAATGCTCTCCAGTTTTCAGTCCAGCAACCCTGTTACAATCCAACAAAGGAACTGTACTGTCCCAACGAAATGCTGACACTTCATTGGGGTGGTGGAGTGCCCTTAGAAAAAGACCAGTACTCAGAAAAGTCCCAAATATTTCTCCTCTTAACTGACTGGATCTGACAACAACTCGCAACAGTAACCCGAACAGTGTATAATTCTTTTGAGACGAGAAGTGATTTCGGTCAAGTTCACTTGTGTTTTAAACTGCTCGGCAGCCGTCAAGGAAAAATCTGCCCTCTACTGATTCAGGTTTCTACAGGTTTTGATGTGCTGGTGGCACAAATTTATAATCAAGATGATAAAACAATGTTCCAATGAGGATACCCATTTAATTTCTTCTAGTGTTTGTCTTAGGGCTCGGGCCGACAAAGAACTGGATTCAATCTGCAATAAAGCACTAACTTTGAAGTGAACAAAGGGTGCATATTCTGGTACATTCCCAAAAAGATGCACAAGTAATAGTGGAAGAAAACTATCTAATCTACACCACCAGAAAGGAGAAGGGCGCTTCACTGAAAATTAAAATACAAAGAAACTTGTTTCTGCCTTCCTTACAAACCGGTAACCTCTTCAATGCCAGTCTTGAGACTGTAGATCTCCGTTCAGAACCCAAAGTTCCGGTCAGGGCTGACCTGAGCCGTTCTGCTGCTTGAGATGGAGAAGTCACAAAGCTATGGCACTGCCTAATGATAAGCAAATGATAAGGGCCCATTTGTTGCCTTTCTTTGGAATGGCTGTTAGTGTTTGTCAAGGGAGGCGTCTTCAGGGAAACAGTTCGTGCTGAGCAAGATGGACTCGAATCTGATCCAACATAAGGTAATCTTCTGTCTTTATGGTGTCTTTTCAGGTTCATATTTTTCCTTCATTGCTGAGTTCAGTTATGTCTTTCTGGATGAGCTTGGAAAAGTTCCTGTGATGAAACCCTTATCCAGGTTGGCCCCAATCATCAGGCTTCTATACTGTAGTTGACCTTGCCTTTTTACCCTCAGGATCTGTGTTAGGATCTGGTACTTGGGCCTCAAGGTGACCTCAACTCTGGGACAAATGGCTGTGTTGATCATTGGGTTCAGCATGGCAAAGTGTGACCAGTCATCCTGCATTATTTAAACATCCAGACAAGATAGGTAGAAAAAAGAAAAAAGTAAAGATCTATTATATAGCACACTAGTGTAAATATCTGGCGTTGCCTGGGATTTTCTCATAGGCAATACTTATTAGAAAGATTTGAGATCCTGTGTCTCTAAGTCCCCAAACTGTCTTGTCCAGTACCTGTACATTTTCCCCGTATTCCCCAATCCAACCTGTATTTTGAGTTATTAACATAGAGAGGTTGGGTTCCTGAGGGAATACACTGCCCTCCTCCTTGCTGCCAGACCTTGTCTCCATACCAACCAGCCTATTCAAGACAGACACAGTTGACTGAGGCTGAAGAGCTCTCTGGCTGAGAATTCTAGATGCCTAAACTGCAAACCCCAGGATTCCATAGTATATTGAAAGTGGAATAACAGCACTATAACAGTCTAGTGCGGAAATGGCCTACAACTCTGGAGATCAGAGTTTGAATCCATAGAAATCCAGTGGGTGACCTTGGGTGAGTCATACTCTCTCAGCCTCAAAGGAAGGCAAAGGCAAACTCCCTCTGAACAAATCTTGACAAGAAAAGCCAGTGATAGGTTTGTCTTAGGATCGCCATGAGAAACTACTCGAAGCCACACAACAAGAGTACACCATTCAAGTAGCCATCTGTCTTTGTATGCATCTGGTTCCTGGACTGCAGCTCCCTCACTGCTGTCTTTGCCAGTCAAGGCTGATGGGATTTACAGTGCACCAATATCTGGAGACCTACCCATTCCCAACTGCTGACTTATGTAGAAAGATATGGCCTTCACAGCCTAAAGGCTGAGATGAGGTGCAAAATAATCAGAATGTGCCAGTCTGTAGAAGAGAAGGTTAAGAGGGGACATGATAGCCATGTTTAAATATTTGAAGGGATGCCATGTGGAGGAAGGAGAGGGCTTGTTTCCTGCTGCTCCAGAGACCAGGACAAGGAGCAATGGATTCAAGCTGCAGGAAAGGAGATTCCACCTGAACCTCAGGAAGAACTTCCTGACACTCAGGGCTGTCCGGCAGTGGAATCTGCTGCCTCGGAGTGTCATGGAGTCTCCTTCCTTGGAGGTTTTTAAGCAGAGGCTGGATGGCCATCTGTCGGGAGTGCTTTGAGGGTGTTCCTGCATGGCAGGGGGTTGGACTGGATGGCCCCTGGGGTCTCTTCCAACTCTACATTTCTATGATTCTATGAACCCAAGTCATTTTATAAGCTTCAGAGAGTGGTAACCTGTTGTAGCCAACTGGAAGGAGGCTTCCTCCGCTGGTATGACCAAACTGCCTGCAGTTGTTTTTCTTGAGCTTCTGTCGGGTGTCACGCCGATTTTTTTAAAAATAGTAAATGCACCTCCTTCCGGTTCAATACCTAACACTGTGCTCTACATTCCTTTATTTCAAGTATGAGAGATGGAGCATTAAATGTCCTAGACAGTTAGTTAGCTTGCTCAGTCCCGCTAAAAAGATTTTCTCCCTTGGAAAACCTTCTTTGGTTTTCTCAGTTTGTCTGTTTTTTTAAAAAAAATACATTTCATTTCTTTCCCTCATATTCCTTTATTCACCATAGACCATGTGTATCCTATGCATTTTCAACCATTTTCACCCTTGCTCAAGTGTCATGCTCTCCAGGAAGAACAGAAAAAGAAAGGTCCAGCAGAAGAATTTTCAAATCTTTTAGGACACTGCACTCTGTGGCCATTTCCGCACTATAGTGTTACAGTGCTATTATTCCAGTTTCAACATCCTGTGGAATTCTGGGGTTTATAGCTTACTGAGGTCAAAGAGCTCTCTGGCTGAGAATTCTAAACTGAAAATCCCAGGATTCTATAGGATGTTGAAAGTGGAATAATAGCACTATAATACTGTAGTGTGGAAATGGCTTATGCATGTGCTTTCAAATCTCTTGTTGACTTGCGCTGATCCCATGAATTTCCTAGGGGTTTCTCAGGCAAAGCATACTCAGAGGTGTTCTGCCAATTCCTTCTTCTGAAATATGGCCTACAACATTTGGTATTCGTTGGCAGTCTCCCATCCAAGTACTGACCAGGGTTGACCCTGCTTAGCTTCCAAGAACAGAAAGATTCTGGTACCTTTGGGGTATTTAGGCCTTGCAATAGCCAGGGGAATGCCATGACAATCAAATTGGCTTGAATAAGAAGGATCTACTCCCAAAGCAAGACTCCAAATTTCTTTTCTCCGTCACATTTCTTAAAACTTGTTCACTTTAGCCTTATAAATCCTTTCTTCACTTCCTCCAGTTTTAAACTATTGTTTTTTTCAAAGCCAGTTTTTTTTTTCAATTTTCCATAAACTCCCAGGTTAAGTTTATTTTTAGGAACTTAATTCCTACCGTGAACTCTGTGGAATTCCACCCTGACCCAAAGATTTATGTACTAGTTAGCTACATTAAAATGGCACATGAGCCTGATTCAAAGATTTATTTACTACTTAGCCACATTAATATCCTGCCATTCCTTCTTCAATGACCTTAAGGCTGGTATATAAAGCTGTCCCCCTTCCCTAGTTTGTCCTCACAACAACTCAGTTCAGGCTGAGAGTGCAGCTGACCCAAGGTGATCTGGTGAGACTTATGGCTCCGTGTGGCGGTCTGAACTTAGACTTCCAATGTTCCAGTTCTGTATTCCAACCGCTATATTTTGCCCGGCTGTCCTGGGAAATGTATCTACATGCTTAATTTGTTAACTCAGAATATCCATAGATACAGCTTCAGGCTGCACATGCAATAGAATGAGGTAGGAATGCAGTGGCGATAGAACAGACTGCACCATTCAAATGATAGGTGGGAAATGCAAGCATGATTCTGCCTCTGTTAAAAATAATTATGCAAACCTCTCTGTGAACAGAAAACCAATGCAACAGGCAAATGGATGAGTCCAGAAACTCCCTGAGGAACTAGTTTTCTATCTTCAGGAGCTTTCCACCCACCTATCTGCATTCTGAAATGGTATAGTTCACATCATGTATCAAACACAAGGCCTGTGGGCCAAATCCAGTCCGCCAGGCCATTTCATGTGACCCTCACACCTCTCCTGCAGCTGTGGCACTCCCCCCACCTGGTGAGCCCTATCCCAACATTGCGGGTCCCTGGCTGCTGGTATTCTGAAGAGGGGCTTGGCAGCCAGCACTTGCTAGCTACTTCTACTTCTGACTGTCCAAGTCTCATTGTCAGAGCGGTGCCGCGGGTTACCATCACAACTCTCCGTATGGCTTGCAAGAGTTGGACAGAGGAGCAATCAGAAGTAGAAGTAGATCGCGAGTGCTGGCTGCTGGGCCCCTCTTCAGAATATTGGCAGCCAGGAGCCCACAATGTGGGGATTGGGGTCACCAGGTATAGAGAGGGGCAGAAAGAGGCACAGAGGCAAATATTTAATATGATAAAAGAGTAGATCCATTTATATAGTCTTACAGATACAACTGGCCCTTTGAGGGCAACCATAATGCTGATGCGGCCCAAGATGAAATTGAGTTTGACATCCCGTTCATTCTAACAGCTCTGTATTCTGCAGATAGGACCTTCCCCTGTATGAGTCCCATATTCCAGCAGCTGGGGTGAAAAAGTTATGAGATGATGATAAATTTACTGCCACTGTCCATGATGCCTGTGGATTCTGGGAGTTAATGTCCAAAACATAACTTCTGCAAGCTCTGCTCCTGCTTCAGGCTTCTACCATTTTATCCCAGAACTAAGTGAAGTTTCCTTTTTGTAGACAAAAAGGAAATTTCACTTAGCTCTGGGACGAAATGGTAGAATCCCCCAATCACAATGATTGCTAGCCATGCTAGCTGAGAGATTCTGGGAGTTATAGTCCCAAAAAGTAACTTTTCCAAGTTTGATGCAGGCCTTTGCTTTCTTACTTACAGTTCAGTGTGGGGAAATGTGAAGAATAGCCTTGGACTACATATTCACTGAATCACTTGTGGGCTGTATCAGCTGTGACAGGAGAGAGATCAGATCTCCAGATCTTCAAAACAACTGAAACTTAAAGCAGCCATTGAAAAAAATCTTTTTTAAAATCAGAACAACAGTGCAAGGGGAGAAGAAAGGGGTGTTTTAATACACAGAAAGAATTCAACTTTCCTCCTTAATAAGCAATCAGTGAACATTTAGATGTAAGAGATCAGGTCAAAGCAATGGTACAATCCCAGAAACATTGGTACAAGTAGGATAGCTGCAGAAAATTCCTGGAAATAATATACAAGTATGTTCCTAGATCATCCGATTGACAGACAACAGCAAGAGGAAAAAGTCACAGTGCTGTTGTAACATTATCCCTCAGTTTACTGTACTCAGTAGATTACTGAGGCCAAAGAGCTCAACCCCAGGATTCCAATGGGTGTTGAAAGTGGAATCATCGCGCTATAACAGGCTAGTGCGGAAATGGCCCAAGAGTCCAAGGGGAGTACAGAATGGGAATCGAAGCAGCAGAAGGACAGCCCGCCTGCTAAAGTTCCACAAGCTATCTGGAAAGCCAGGCTTTCCATACCCTGAAGAAATTCAACAGAGAAAAGTGTAAGGTCCTACACTTAGGTAGAAATAATGGAATACAGAAATATAGGATGGGGGACACGTGGCTGGATAGCAGTACATGTGAAAGGGATCTAGGAGTCTTCATAGACCACAAGCGGAACATGAGTCAGCAGTGTGATGCGGCAGCCAAGAAAGCCAATGCAATTCTCGGCTGCATCAATAGGAGTATGGTGTCTAGATCGAGGGAGGTACTGGTACCACTCTACTCTGCTTTGGTTAGACCCCATCTTGAATACTGTGTCCAGTTCTGGGCACCCCAATTCAAGAAGGATATTGACAAGCTGGAGCAAGTCCAGAGGAGGGCGACCAAAATGGTGAGAGGCCTGGAAGTCATGAAGCCCTATGAGGATAGACTTAGAGAGCAGGGTATGTTTAGTCTGCAGAAGAGAAGGTTAAGAGGGGACATGAGAGCCATGTTTAAATATTTGAAGGGATGCCATGTCGAGGAAGGAGAGGGCTTGTTTTCTGCTGCTCCAGAGAACAGGACAAGGAGCAATGGATTCAAGCTGCAGGAAAGGAGATTCCACCTGAACCTCAGGAAGAACTTCCCGACAGTCAGGGCTGTCCGGCAGTGGAATCTGCTGCCTCGGAGTGTGGTGGAGGCTCCTTCCTTGGAGGTTTTTAAGCGGAGGCTGGATGGCCATCTGTCGGGAGTGCTTTGAGGGTGTTCCTGCATGGCAGGGGGTTGGACTGGATGGCCCCTGGGGTCTCCTCGAACTCTACATTTCTATGATTCCATGAAGGGGAAAGTGTTCAGAATGGCTCTCCGGCAGCACAAACAATGCAGCCTGGACTGAGCGGATGGCCTTAGCAGGAGGTGACAAAGGACTGATGGGACGCCTGATAGCTCCTTAAGGGCAGGACAGGTGGGAGACAAAAGGAGAGTTTGGGTGGACAAAGGAAGGGGCTCAGAGGCCCCCGAGTTCTCTGGCTGAGCATTCTAAAGGCCCCTCCCTACATTGCAAGCCCCAGGATGCCACAGGAGGCTGAAAGTGGAAGAAAAGCACCCTAACAGTCCAGTGCGGAAGCGGCCCCCGTCCTCCCAGTGGTTCTGCTTCTCCCCTCCATCCTTCCGATCGTCCCTCCTCCTCCTCCTCCTCCTCCGCCGCCGCCGCTTTCGCTTTAAACGCCGCCGCCGGCCGGCCGCCAAAGCCAGCCTCTCCGCCCGGCGACACTCGCCCGCTTCCCCGCCCTCCCGGTCTGTCCCTCCGGCCCGCCTTCCCTCCCTCCCTCCCTCCGCCCAGCTCTGCCGCCTGCGCGAATCCCAACTTTTGCCCGGACGCGGCGGCGGCGGCGCAGGATCCGGGTTGACTCCGGATTTTTCCCCCTCTCTTTCCCCATTCCCCACCTGCACGGATCCTTTCCACCCCTCCGGGCCCTGCACAGCCCCCCACTCTTTTTCCCTTCCCCGATCCCTCCCTTCGCCCCTACCCTCTTTTATCCTCGGTCCTTTTGGGGAGACTGACTTTTACGCACGCCGGTGCGCGCTCGCGGACACCCCCCTTCGCCAGCCTCTCCCCCTCCCCAAAGGCTCCCCTTTTCTTCTTTCCAACCCCCCACCCCCGATCCCCCCCCCAATTGGACGGACGGCAGGGAGTAACTTCTGCCTCTTGCATTTTCCCAACACCGTTGCATCTCCTCCTTCCAAACTTTTTTTGGGGGGATCGGGTTCCCCACTGCGGATCCCCCGAAGTTTTCTTTCCGATCGCCCCCCGCCTTCGCGCTCCACCTCCCGGGTCCGAGCAGAGGGGTCCATTCCCGGCTTCGGGTCCCGATGAAGCCCGGCGGAGGCGGCGGCGGCGCCGGCGAGGGGGCCGATGGCGAGGGGACGGAGGGCGAGCGGGAGCCGCTGAACCCGGAGTCCACGGAGACCCTGGGCGTCTCGGCCACCTACCGGGAGTTCGTCCGCCGCAGCTACCTGGAGCTGATGAGCGCCAACCAGCACTCCCTCCACGCCCTCAACTGGCGGCGGCTCTATCTCAGCCGGGCCAAGCTCAAAGCCTCCAGCCGCACCTCTGCCTTGCTCTCCGGCTTCGCCATGGTAAGCGCCGGGCAGGCGGGGAGGAGAAGCCGGGACAGCCGGGCGCGGGGAAGGACGAGGCGCTTCTGCCCCATCGCCTTGTGCTTCTTGGAAATCAGCTGCTCTAACCATTGGCACGCACTCCCTTGGGCTGCCACGGCTGTGCTTTGCGCCTTGCTTGCTCTCCTAAAGTTGGGAGCGGGCGGGGGGGGACAAGAATGTTGAGTCCCTTGTGTAGCGGGGGTGCTTTCAAGTCTCCTGCCCATTTATGAATGTCCTAGGGCCTTTTTAGGGAAGGAATATTCAGGGGTACCCATGGTTATAATCTGGGACCCAGGGATGGAACCACTAGCTTTCCAGAGACCCTGGCCATTTCCACACTGGCCTGTTAGAGTGCTGCTATTCCACTTTCGACCTCCTCTGGGATCCTGGGGTTTGCAGTTTAGGGCCCCTCCCTAAACTGCAAAACCCAGGATTCCAGAGGAGGTTGAAAGTGAAATAATAGCGCTGTAACAGGCTAGTGCGGAAATGGCCTCTTTTTCCTTTTTTTGCTTTTTGCTCAATCTCCTTGTGGGTCTCCTCTAAGGAGCACCTAGAAACAGGCCCACTGTTACTGCTGGCCCTTGCTTTCCCCACCCCACCCTAAGGCCATTTCCGCACTAGCCTGTCATAGCTCGATGATTCCACTTTCAACATCCTGTGAATCCTGGGGTTTGCAGTTTCGGGCCCCTCCCAAAACTGCAAACCCCAGAATTCCAGAGGATGTTGAAAGTGGAATCATGGCACTACAACAGGCTAGTGCGGAAATGGCCTGAGTAATCCCAGCACAGTAAACTGCTGCATTTTACATACTCTTTCTCTTCCCATCCAAGGACTGGACTTGCTTCTGGAGTAAAGGACTGATGCCAGGAGTTTTAACACCTGGTTTCAATCCACACCTACCTTTTTCAGGGCACTGTATTCTTTCAATCCATTTGGGAGTTTGTGTGGTACATCCCAATTGGCTCCCTATGAAACACTGAGGTCTAGCATGATGGAAGATTGGTTTGAAGAAATTGGGTACAAAGACCCCTGGTTGCACTTCCCACTTAGAGTAGATGGGGGGGGGTTCTCCTCCTTTTATGTTTTTGAAACTTCAAAAATAGTTTTGAGATTCTTTTTCCTCCAGCTTGGAAGCCCATCTATACTGGATATGTTTGCTTTTAGACTTAGTCAGAGGGTGTAAGAACAAGGCCTGATCCCAGGGCAGGAGAAAAAGGTTGCAGGGGGCACTGGCTGGAAGTAATGAAAAGCAGCCATCAGTTTGGGAGGAATAACTTCAAATCTTTAAGGTCTACCTTCTCCTTGCCACTAACCCAGGGATTGGGAACACATTGCCTTACAGATGATACTGGACTTCAGTTCCCATTATCCTTTCCTTTTGGCTAGGCTGGCAGGGGCTGATGGGACTGGTAGCCTAATAACACCAGGAGAACCATGTATTCCCCATTCCTGTATTGCCAAATCGGCAAACATCCCAAGAGTTTTGGGGGATATTTTAAAAACCCCAAAGCTTTCCTGTGACGTAGTCTTTCCTAGACAGAACAAGGGTGGGGAATATTTGGCTGTTGGACTTCAACTCCCGGAAGGCCCAGCCTGCTTGGCCAGTGTTTGTTTGCTTGTTATTGTTGTTGTGTGCCTTCAAGTTATTTCTGACTTATGGCAATCCTAATGTGAGCCTATTGTGGATTTTCTGGGGGCTGAGAGAGTGTGATGCACTCAAGGTCAGGCAGTGGGTTTCCACGGCTGAGCAGGGAATCGAACCCAGGTCTCCAGGATCATAGTCCAAAGCTCAAAGCACTATATCATGCTGGCCAGTATAAGGAAGCGTAACCCAAAACTCTGGAAAGCCAAAGCTTCCTGATTCTTGCCAACAGAATATGTCAGGCTGTAATACGTCTTAGATAGTCTTGACCATGAAAGCGGATGCCTCAATCAGTATGGGAAGTGTTCAACTTCCAAGTAATCTGAGTTACCAGGTATGTTCTGTGTGTGTTTTCAAAGGCATTTTGGAAAGGGAATGATCTTTTCCATAAAGCCTTTCTAAGTATGTGCTTATGTTTACTTGTAGCACATGGTTTGGCTGCCTTGCTGGAGCAATGTCAAATGTCCACTGGAACTCTTTTTCTTTGGGCATGGTGGAGCTTCATTATTCCACAATACCAGGAGTTCTGTCAAAAGCAGAAGTAGCTTCTGAGCAGTCCATCCAAATAACCACCCTACACCCCATACTCATAATTTCTTAAAAACTTCCATGGAGCAGTTGAGAGTTGCTACCTTTTAATATGGCTTAGCTATGTTGTTTTAATAAACGTACTATATTTTTCGCCAACGTTCATTCTACGCTACCTTTAATGAGCTCAGATGGATATATAAAGGTTCTCCCCTGCAGCTCATTTTATTTTCACAACAACCTTTTGGAGTAGGTGAGGCTGAGAGAGTGGGCCAAGATCGCTCAGTGAGCTGAAGGGCCAAGTGGGAAAATCATTGTGGGTCTCCCCATTTCTAGCCTACACTGATGTATCCATAATACAGTTGCCCCTCCACATCTGCTAGGATTAGGGCTGCAGGACTCCTGAAAAAATAGAAAACTCACAAATATCAAAAAGTGCATGGGTGAGTGGGTGGGAAGGGGCGAGGCATGGTGGGGAGAACAGGCACTCAGGGTCCAAACCAGGTCAGGGAGAGGAGAGGGAAAGAGTGTGGGTCAGCATAGTAGCCCTATATTTCCTTTCTCTTGTCCGTCTCCTTCCCTTGGGTGTCTGGGACATCAGGAGAGGGTTTGTGACACCAAGAAATTGGGCTACCATCCAACCGGCCCCTCCCTAAACTGCAAACCCTGATTCCATAGGATGTTGAAAGTGGAATAATCGTGCTATAAGAGTGTAGTGCGGAAATGGCCAAAGACAGGTTTTTAAAAGGCTGCAAAGCCTGATCAGAGCCACTGAGAGAGAAGATTCCCCCAGAAAAGAGGCACCTGAGGTGGGGAGGGGCAGAGGTTGGAGAAACTCACGAATCATCAAATCTGTGAAAATTAAACCTGCAAATGTAGAAGCAGGGGGTGACTCTGCAGCATTAGAAAAACTTGATCTGCCATACCTAATGGTCATTACCACGGCCTTGTTTATAATTTATAAGCACCTAAAAATTGACTCCAAATGATCCTGCACAGCAGACTCAGTGTGAAAGTGGGTATGACTAAGAATCTTGTAGCACTGAGCATCATCATTTCTGGAAATGTCTGATCCTTTTCTTTTTTGAGAAAGTCTGTTTGCTGTGAGATATTGTTGCCCAAAAAAGTTGTCCGCCTCTACTTCAAATATTTATATATATGTGTGTGTGTGTGTGTCTATGTCTATGCATATAGGTATACAAGTGTGTGAAACAAATGTAAACCTGTCATGTAAAAAGCATATAGAACAAAGCTTTCAGCAAAGCAGAAGTTACCAAAAAAATAAAATAAATTAAAACCTCCTTAGACATGATAGGGAAATTAATTTTTTCCCCGAAGTTTGCTCCTAATGCTTTGGGTATTCTGATTCTTCCTTGTTTCCTATGATGATTCTAGAAATTTTGATTAAACATAAGCCTATAATTTCGCAGCTCTGGCTACAACACGGAAATGCAAGCTTTTGTTTGTAACATACACAACACACGCTCAACCACCCACCCTGCTTTCTGGTGACCCAATATTCTGATTCACTTCCCCTTTGCACAGGAAGCTACTGAAATGAAGCATCTTGAGTGTGGTTAAACATCCGCTTTGCAATGGTGGTGGTAGCAACAGACATAGAAAAGGGAAGCTGAGCTGCACCCTCTGGAGGGCTGCCACTTTGGCTAGAGCTTGGCTTACCTAATCTTACCCGTACTGAGAAATTTTTTTTTAAAAAAATTCTATTTTCTTGCAAGGTAGTTTTTTAAAAATTTAAGAACTTCTTTTCAGATACAGTTGACCCTCCGCATGTACAGGTTTGACTTTCACAGATTTGGTTATTTGTCAAGGGATGCCATGTTGAGGAGGGAGCGGGCTTGTTTTCTGCTGCTCCAGAGACCAGGACAAGGAGCAATGGATTCAAGCTGCAGGAAAGGAGATTCCACCTGAACCTCAGGAAGAACTTCCTGATGGCCAGGGTTGTCCGGCAGTGGAATCTGCTGCCTTGGAGTGTAGTGGAGTCTCCTTCTTTGGAGGTTTTTAAGCAGAGGCTTGATGGCCATCTGCCGGGAGTGCTTTGAGGGTGTTCCTGCATGGCAGGGGGTTGGACTGGATAGCCCCTGGGGTCTCTTCCAACTCTACATTTCTATGATTCTACAAATTTCTCCAATCTCTGCCCTCTCACCGCAGGTACTTCCTTTCCAGGGAAACCTTCCTTCTCAGGCCATGCAGCCTTTTAAAAACCCACCTCTGGTCCTCCTCTTCCACCAACACCAGCAGCTGCCTGGACACCTAAGGATGGATCACAGCCAGGTTTCTTGGCACCGCAAACCCTCTCCCGATACCCTGCATACACCCAAGGAAGGAGATGGGTGAGAGAGAGGAAGTAAAAGGTCACTGTGCCAACCCACCCCCTTTCCCACTCCTTTCCCTGACCTGGTTGGAACCCTGCATGTCTGTTCTCCTCACCATACCTCTGCCCCCTTCCCACAGACACACCCACACATGTCGATATTTATTATTTTTGCACTGTTGTGAGGGTCCTGCTCCCCTCACCCTAATGAACATGGAGGGCTGACTTTATATACTGCCTTTACAAATATAATGGGTGTGTGTGAAAGGGAACAGAATTATCTGCTGCACATACTCGGAGGCAATTATTTCCGCACTAGCCTGTTATAGCGCGATGATTCCACTTTCAACATTCTCTGGAATCCTGGGGCTTGCAGTTTTGGGAGGGGCCGACCGGCCCCTCCCGAAACTGCAAACCCCAGGATTCCAGAGGATGTTGAAAGTGGAATCATCGCGCTATAACAGGCTAGTGCGGAAATGGCCAATGTGTCCTTGTATCTGTTTTTTAAAAAGAAGCACATCAGAAGCTAGTTCCTTTCAAATGCTTATGAACACATTGCCTTTAAAGGTGGATGAGAGAAAGTTCTGATTTATTGTACACATACCTACAACACCATACACATCACTTATTTAGGAGGTTGTAAGCAACTGGATTTTTTCTTTTGTAGTGATCTTTAAATGCTATCCAGGAAAGCACTTATTCTTCCATCATCATCATCATCATCATCATCATCATATCTTCTTCTTCTTCTTCTTCTTCTTCTTCTTCTTCTTCCTCCTCTTCCTCCTCCTCCTCCTCCTCCTCCTCCTCCCCTCCCTCTCTTCCTCTTCTGTCCTTTCATCAAGAGATCTTAAAAGCAATGGATAATTTGTCTATTAGTTAACATTTACATCTCCCCTTTCTTGCAGTGAGTTCAAGGTGGTATACCTAGCTCTGCTCCTCACTACTTTATTTTCACAACAGCCCTGTGAGGTAGGTCAGGCATTGAGAGGGAGAGAAAGAACATATAACTGGCCTGGTGAGCCACGCAGTGAGTCCCATGTCTCAATGTGAGTGTGGATTTGAACCAGGATCTCTAAAGTCACCTTCTTCTTCCTCTTCCATTTATATCTTCTTCTGTTTATATTCTGAGTCCTGGATTCAAGGCAGGGTACAACGATTAGAACAAACATAGCTAGATATTTTTTGATCATACAAAAGTTGAAAATGTAATTAAAGTATAATTAAAATTAAAACTGGTTAAAATATAGCATCATTAAAAAGGAAGAACAAATAGACAATACTGTGCATTATGCAAAGCCCCTTCCCCTTGAGCAGATAGTCTTCAAAGCTCCCCACTGAAACAGAAAAATCTTCACCTGCCTTTGGAAAGACAGCAAGGAGAGCACAGGAGTCCTAGCCTAGCACACCTTGTGATAATGCAGTTGGCCTTCCACGTTTGTTGGGGTTAGGGGCACAGGACCCTCACAAAAGTGGAAAAACCACAATATCAAATTGTGTGTATGTGTGTCTCATAGAATCATAGAATCATAGAAATCATAGAAATGTAGAGTTGGAAGAGACCCCAGGGGCCATCCAGTCCAACCCCCTGCCATGCAGGAACACCCTCAAAGCACTCCCGACAGATGGCCATCCAGCCTCTGCTTAAAAACCTCCAAGGAAGGAGACTCCACCACACTCCGAGGCAGCATCTTCCACTGCCGGACAGCCCTGACTGTCAGGAAGTTCTTCCTGAGGTTCAGGTGGAATCTCCTTTCCTGCAGCTTGAATCCATTGCTCCTTGTCCTGTTCTCTGGAGCAGCAGAAAACAAGCCCCCTCCTTCTTCTACATGGCATCCCTTCAAATATTTAAACATGGCTCTCATGTCCCCTCTTAACCTTCTCTTCTGCAAACTAAACATCCCCAGCTCTCTAAGTCTATCCCCATAGGGCATGGCTTCCAGGTCTCTCACCATTTTGGTCACCCTCCTCTGGACTTGCTCCAGCTTGTCAATATCCCTCTTGAATTGGGGTGCCCAGGACTGGACACAGTATTAAGCTGAGGTCTAACCAAAGCAGAGTAGAGTGGTACCAGTACCTCCGCCGATCTAGACACCATACTCCTATTGATGCAGCCAAGAATTGCATTGGCTTTCTTGGCTGCCACATCACATTTTCCTCCTGAGGGAAGGGGGCTGAGGCATGGTGGGGAGAACAGGTACCCAGACTTTAACCCAAGTCAAGGAAAGAGGGTGGGTTGGCAGGGTGACCCTGTATGTCATCTCTCTTGCCCGTTTCCTTCCTTGGGCATCAGGAGAGGGTTTGTGGTGCTGAGAAACTGGGCTGCGATCCATCTTCATCTGGCCAGGAAATAGTTAGAGGAGGAGGAGGAGGAGGACTAGACATGGGTTTTTAAAGAAATGCATCGCCTGATCAGAGCTGCCATGAGGGAAGGTTTCCCTAGAAAAGTAGTAGTTGAGATGGGGAGGGAGAAGGGTTGGAAAATCTCACAAATTAATCAAATATATGAAAGCCAAACCTGCAAATGGGAAAGGCTGACTGTATACATATATGCACAGCCCACAAACCCAGGAGTCACATGGCCAATGAATGGAATCAAAGTGTGCTTCCTTTTGGCTCTTCGGTGATAGACCAGGGTTTGCACCTTTGGGTTTATTTTATACCTCATCTTGGCCATCTGTAAAACACGCACATTCACACGCACACACCCAAGATGGGCACAGCTGTGGACTATCAGATGTTGTTTGGTCACAAGTCCCATCAGCCCTAGTTATCATAGCCAGGGGTGAGGGATGAGGGGAGCTACAGTCCAACAGTAAGTGGAGGGTCATGTGTTCCTCATGCCTGCCCATGACCACAAATATGAAAAAAGCAAGGCTTTGTGGGGGGAATGGCCAAACTTGGCTAAAAATAAGCTAAATGCAGAGTTTGGGGGGGAAATTAACCACAATTGCTGGAATCCCACAGCCAGCTGGGTCCAGAAGAGCAACTCATTCAAACTCTGTCCATTGCCTTGATGTTTTCACAGGAGATTCCTTAAGTAATTCTGCAAAGGGCAAGAGCTGGTCTGTTCTTCAGTTTTGTGAGTCTGAGCCAAGAAGCAGGGAGGAGGAACCAATGTTTGTGCAGTCCTTCCAATATTGTTGAATGTACTGTAGCCACACTAGCCAGTGGTGAGGAATGTTGGGAACTGTAGTTCAACACTATCTGGAAGGCTGCACAATTCCCATCCCTGCTCTACAACTTCTCTATTCCAGCCAATGGATAAAGCTGAGTGCATGTTCTAGGCAGTGGAACAATGGTAGCAGAGGTGAGCAAGTCCAGCTCCCCAGAGGCTGTTGGACAACAACTTCCATTGCCCCTAGCAAGAATAATACCGGTAAGTGATGGAGAATCCTGAGAGGAGAAGCCCAACAACAGCAGGAGAGTCACTTTTTTCTGCCTCTTTTTAGACTTTGTATTTATGTCTTTGATCCTTCTACCCCACCTCCAGTGCCTGATAAATATTTCTGTCTTTCAAAACCATGAAGTTTCTGCTTGGTGGTATTTGCATGGATCCACCCCATCTTGGGTAGTGTTGCCAGACTGAAAACTGGAGCAGGCTTCTGTACCTTTAAGGGTTGAATAGAGGAAGGGATTTTGGCAGGTGTTGCTTGTTACCTGAGTGCTTCCCAAGCCACACCTGCTGAAGGTCTACAAAACCATTCAAGGTACAGGAGGCCTCTCCAACTTTCATTCTGGCAACTGTTTTCTGAGTTAGCCCAAGCAAAACCATATTAGCCGCCTCCTTTGCAAACCAAGATTTATTGGGCTCCTGAGAGCTAGACTCCTGCTATTTTCCTACATGAGCTTTTCTTCTTGTCATCCTAGGCTGTGCCAGTCACATCCCATCCACCAGAGCTAGGCTCTCTGCCAATTCAGGTATGACGTATTTCAAAAGCACCACACCTTATCCTGTAAGCTTAGGGCATATGCTTGAAAATTTAAAAACTTATCACCTGCAAAAAAAATACAGAGACAATTTATATAAAATAATCTTTAAAAAAAAAAGCTAGAACAGAACGTGGAAAAAAAGATTGCTTTCTTGGACACCACAATTTAATCCCAGAGTGTGGAACTTGATCTTTTACTTAACCTCAGAGCTTAGAAATATTGGTTTTTTGTGGACAACAACTCCTAGCATCCCCTCGTTAGCCTGCCATTGCCCCTAATCAGCATGGCCACTGCCATGATGACTGGAGGATTCTGGGATTTCTTATCTAAGTACCCTACTTTTCCAAGTTGTATTTAATTCCCTTCTTCAGTGAGTACATCATTTTTTGTCCTGGAGTACTAATACTGCCTCCCTTTCTGCCCTCCCTGTAACCGCCCATCTCAGATAGTTGCCTAGTTTTGGTGTTCAGAGCAAAACCAGCCGCCTCTTGCACTGTCCAAGCCTTCATACTTGAGTTGTTAACAATGTTTTGCATTTATAGAGGACTTTAGGCTCTGTCCCAAGAGTTTCATGTGTGCCCTCTCAGCAGCCTTTAGAACAACTCTGTAAGGTGGTGGTTTGGCATTAGGAAATTTGTTTTCCGGATAAATTAAGGGGCCTGAGAAGGTCTGTGGGTTGCCTAAAGCTACCTATTAAGTTTGTGCCTAGCATGGGATTCACAGCATAGTCTCCATGCAGCCCTGCTATCTCAGAAATAACTCTGAATCAATGGAATATGCTCTCATATAAACTGTGCAGGGGGTTGCTGCAACCACGAAAGTCTGGTCTCCGTCTTGTCTCATCCCTCCTAAAGTGGTCATTCTGGTTTACGGATAGTCTCCATCACACACACACCCCACTTTGTCTGTACGCCTTTGGAAATGTACCATCTTTCCTTTATCTGTGGCTTTTTTCAGTAAGTGTAATGCACCGAAAAAAGGGTGTGAGCTTTAAACCGGAGAGAATTGGATTCAAATCTCCAGTCAGCCACAAAGCTTGCAGGATGATATCATGCTGGTGCCTCTTCCCAGCTTCGCCCACCTTGCAGGGTCGTTCTGAAGGTAAAATGAGAACAGGGCCGTGCTGTATGCCACCCCGAGCTCTACACAGGAAGGCTGGGATAAGAATGCCCCACATCATCCCCTGTTCCCTCTCCTTGCCCAAGCCAGGTCCTCATGCAAAACTGCATTCCACACTATGTGATCTCATTTGCTTGTAACCAGAGCAACCCGGGAGCTTAAGCAAGGAAGGGAGGATCTGAGAAATTAGACCAACTGCAAGGCCTAGTTCAGAACCAACAGTTTTTTGGAGTGGAAGAGCTCATTAAAAAATGTGAAACTTCTGCTCTGAAGACAGCAGCCATATGGTTTGGGGGAAGCAGCACCAGGGCGTGTGAGCACGTCTGTGGAAAGAGAGAGCTGGTGGCCCAAAACAGGGGCTTAGGAGAGGGGATGTCTCAGATTCAAATCTTTTAAGCAAGGATGAGCAGCTTTGGCCTCTCAGGTACTCTCACATAATTCCTCATTATTAGGTAGGGCTTTCATTGATGGGAGCTGTAGGCAAAAAAAAACAACCCTGGAAGGTTGCCACTATCCACCTCTCATTTAAAGAATGTATTGCTGGTCATTTTCTCTAAAATGGCTCTTATAGCTTGACAGTCAATGATCATGGTTATAATATGAATATTAAGACATGACACACAAGGGAGGCTGGACGGAGGAAAAGAAAATTCATGTTACAGGGGTCCATTCACACTATGCGGTTATAGCATTGTTATTCCACGTTAGCTACCACAGTTGCATCCTTTGGCATCTTAGGATTGGCAGTTTAGGAAGGGTCATTTCAGATTCTCACCCAGAGGGATCTAGTTACCAAACTTTGGTCCTCCAGGTATTTTGGACTTCAGCTTCCTAAAGCCTCCTGCCAATTTCACCAACACTCAAGAATTCTGGAAGCAAAGTTTGGGAACCACTGCTCTACTGCCTCACCAAACTATGCATCCCAGGATTCCATAGGATAGAATCGTGGCAGTTAAAGAGAAATAATAGCACTATGATTCTTTGGTGTGAACGTTCCCAGGGTTTTGCTGGGTTTTTTTTTTATGATGGAAAAAGTTCAGGTAGCCTGCTGTAACGGCTCGTGCTAGCTGATGGAAAAGGACCAAAGGCAGCTGGTCTCCCAGGAAAGATGGTAGGAGGGCCCAGTTTCTCTTCCTTCTTTTTAAGTGAGCTGCTTCAATATTTCACCCTTAGCTTTTCTTCTCCCCTGTAGTGTGGGTGTGTATGGGCATAATACTAACCTCCCATGCAGCATTGTGATGACTGCGTATGTAATGTATCTGAAACTAGGGTTGCCAAAGTGAAACCTGGACAGGGCTCCTGTGCTTTTAATGGTTTTTTTTAGAAGAGAGAGGTTCATCAAATGTTGCTTATCATGCAACCAGGTAATAAGCAACACCTGCTAAATTTCCCTCTTCCACATAACCATTAAACATACAGGGGGACCCTCCAATTTTCCCTTTGGCAGACCTTATCTAAGCTGCTTTGAATAATCCAGAAGAGTTCAGTAAATTCGTCATGAATCTGGGATGTCAAAACAGAGGTTTAGTGAAGCCCCAGAGAGTTTGTTTTCAGGACCAGAACTCACTCTTGAACCAAAAGGAGCAGAGTGCTTCTGGGCATAGGTAAGGAGATTAAGCATATCCCAGTTCCACACAATTCCTGAGACCTTTCGCTCCGGCTTTCAGAAGGGGAAAAAGAGGCTTCCAGTCAGGTCTTGCTCGGAGATTATGTGTATAGTTTTTCAGTGTGCGACATATACATAAGTGACCATATTTTGCCTCACAGATGGTTCGCACGTGAGGAACCTACATTTCAGGATGTGGCTTTCGTGCATGCAAGATTGCCAAATCTCACAATCTGATAAAGTGTCCAGTTTTCATGGGTCATCTCCATTCCCCCATTTTCCCATGCTCCACAGGTCATCTCCGAGGAGGAGATGAGGGTACAATTGGGGTGGAGATGGGGGCTCAGCGCCAGGCAAGAAGAAATGCCTGGGTGCAAATTTCCAGCTCAGTTAGGAGAGCGGAGGCAGCTTGCTACAATTTCCAAAGTTTAATTGATTTGTTGTTTCAACATGCAAAGCCTCTTAAGAGGAGGGGTCTAAGTGTTCGCTTAAATAGCTTCTTCCTCACTTTCCAGTCATTGTGGCACCAGGACTGACCCCCCAACCTGCTCTGCATCCACTTTCTAGCTAGAAGCAAGTAGGATAGAGTAAATGTTCCTTATCCCAATTCCTTAGCTGGCCAGAAGGTAATAATCCCCTCATTTCACCTTGATCTGGGGACAGCCCCTTTTAGCTAAGGTCTTCCTTAATTTCCAAACAAGAAGATACATTCTCTGTCTGTGTGTTTGTGTGTTTGAATGACATGTGAGCAACTATGGTTGGTACTTAATGCATAATGCTCAGGGAAATCACCAAGGGCTTTAGCTTGCGCCATTTCTGCACTACACTCTTATAGTGTGATTATTCCACTTTCAACATCCTATGGAATCCTGGGGTTTGCAGTTTAGGAAGAGACCTCAGGATTCCGTAGGATGTTGAAAGTGGAATGATCACGCTATAAGAGTGTAGTGCAGAAATGACCTTGGTCTCAGCTTTTGGCCGGGGAAACCTGGATCTTGGGAGGATCCTGGACTGGCAACCCTATTTTCATATGAATGCATGTAGAGAATCAAAATTGTGAGAGCAGTCTTGCTTTTTGTTCCCTAGATGGGAGCAATCCCAGTCTTGGAAATTTATAGTGTCCAGAGAGGGCCGAGCCAATAGGGTTGTAAGGCTGTAAAGGAGGGAACCCTTAGAGGATGGGAAAATGGGGGAATGCTGGCAGGAAGCCCTCCTTGGGTTGCAGGAGCCAAGAGTCAAATGCTCGGTCAAAATCCCTCAGTGACCCTGCATGCCTTTCCTCAGCGTGGCTGGGCAGACATTCTGGGTTTCTCGGCCAATCACTCTTGGAAGAAACCTCCCCATGAAGCATAGAGGGAGGGTGAGAACAGTCTGGCCCAGAGCTTGCTGTCTGGGTCATGCCTAGAGCATGAAATGCTGGGGCTGATGCTTTGCAGGAGAAAAGAGCACACAGGTTGGCTTGGAAGTGGGGAAGCAATGTGACTTCTTTCTCTAGCAATCAACAGCTGGGGTTACAGAATCTCAATCTTCACTGTCTTCTAAATTCAGCAGCATCTCCTCTCATCTGTCTTCCCTAGTTCAAGTTTGTCCCAGGGCCTGAGGTTTCCGAGGCAAAAACTGAGACCTTGGGATGGTCCCAGTGAAGTCATTAAGTGTTATGTGTTAAGTACCGACTGTGCACTTGTTCCCTGTTTGTCCTTCAACTACATGCAGAGAGAACATACTTTCCTGTTTGGAAATTGGCAGAACTCTTAGCTAAACAGGCTGTTTCCAGGGCCAGGTGAAATGAGTGGATTCGTCCTTCCTAAGGAGATGGGATAGGGAACATTTAATCTGGCTTTCTTCCTTCTAAGTGGAAGGTGGGTTCAGAAAAGAATAGAGGGTGAGCGCTGGCACAGCAACAACTGGGAGGGGACAGGGAAGCTAACTAAGTAGACAGACCCTCTAGAAAGACTTTGTGAGTTGCCAGAAGAAATCAAGCCTTACAAAACTGTAGTAAGATTCTGCTCTACCAGCTGAGCTGGAGAGTTGTACCCAGCCCTTTTGCCTTTCCTGGAGATGAAACACCCGCCGCCTACAAAAGCTGAAGAATTTACTTTCTCCTCTGTCACCTGGAGATGACCCATAGAAACTATAGCCTCAGGGTCAGACTCTGGAATCTAGCAACCTTGGTCTCCTCTACTCTAGCTGTAGGAAGCATTCTGTGTATGTTCAGAGATGCCAATTATTTCAGAGGTTTCCGGGTTATAATTGGATAGATCTTCCTGCCACTCCAACCAGAATATGATTGTTAGGGCTTTCACTGATCTTGTTCACAATTGCTGTGCTATGGCACCACTTTAAACTCTCATAGTGCCATGCTATGTATTCTTGGGATTGTGTGCACACAGGGATTCTCTGCAGGGAGCTCTAGTGCATCACCAAACTACAAATCCCAGGATTCCATAGAATGTAGCTGTGACAATTAAAGGGGTATCAGATTGTGAACTGTGGAAGAGACTCTAGTGTCACCAGCATTTAAGAGTTTAAAAAAGTTTATCTGTTTCAAAATGGGGAAGGGTTCATAGGTACCCTGTCCAAGTGTCCATTTCTCAAAAAAAATAAAATTCTGTTGTCCTAGTGGGAGGCAATGGATTCAATGGATTCAAGCTGCAGGAAAGGAGATTCCACCTGAACCTCAGGAAGAACTTCCTGACGGTCAGGGCTGTCCGGCAGTGGAATCTGCTGCCTCCATGGAGTGTAGTGGAGTCTCCTTCCTTGGAGGTTTTTAAGCAGAGGCTTGATGGCCATCTGTCGGGAGTGCTTTGAGGGTGTTCCTGCATGGCAGGGATTGGACTGGATGGTCCCTGTGGCCTCTTCCAACTCTACATTTCTATGATTCTATGATTCTATGATTCATACCCTGTACAAGCTCAAAGGCACTGCACCATTACTCTCCTGTGCATAGCTGGGCCCTGAGAGGAGAACCTGAAGTGGAGAGGCCGTACTTTGTCCCTTCCTCCACCCTTTCTTTTCATGCCCTGGCAGCTCCGCTGAGTTTCCAGCACGTGTTAGCTCATGGGGCCTGTGCCAACCAGCTGTCATTACTCTGTTTAATGTGGCCCACTTTCTCAAAATAAGCCTCATCCTGCTTCCCTCTACCCCCCAAATAACTTGACTCTATGCCTCAAGGTTGCTAGGGTTAAGAGTTCACTGTGGACACAGGAGTCCCTTGGTGGTGATATTGGGGTGTCTGGCCAAGGTTTACTTTGTGGGCAGAGGGACCTCCCTTTTCTCAAGCTTCTTAAAGTTCCCCAGAGTCTTGGTGTCCTGCCAGACTGTAGAGACCATGTCGGCGTGGGTTAAATCCTTCCTTTCTGCATCATTCCCCTATCCTGCCCCCAGTTCTCTAGGGAAACTGCCAGTGAACTGGGATCCAAGCCAACGCAGGACTGGTCAGACCAGAATATGGGGCACTTCTCCTAGATCCCTGGAAAAGGTCTTAGTGCCAACTTGGGGGTTTAATAGAAATTGTGTTTTTAAGTCCAGCTGCAGGCCAGCTTTCAGCCTCAACAGCAGAGGCAGTAGGGAAAGCAAGGCAAGCTGCACACAACCTTTTCTTCTTGTTCTCATCTGAAATTGTTATGTGGATGATAAGACTATGACACAAATGCGTGTAATCTGAGAGTCAGAAGGCACTACAAGCCCCCTGCCTTGTAGGAATATACAAGAAAGATGGCAATCCAAACTCTATTTAAAGGCCTCCAAAACTGAGAGTTCCACCACCCCCTGAGATAAGTTATTCCAGTGTCAAACAGCTCTTACGATAAAGAAGTTCTTTTTAATGCTTAGGTGGAATCTTCTTTTCTTATAATTTGAATCCATTGGTTTGTGTTCTAGTCTCTGGACCAGCAAATTGGGGGAGGCAAGCCCTATTTGGTTGGCATTGGTTGCTGTTGCAAACAGCTCATGCAGCAGAAAACTGAAGACGCTGATCAAACTGCAGTGGAGTCCAGGAACTCCTTAGTTATCCCATCTGTAGTATAGAAAGAGGGGAATAATACGGACCTAACATGTGGAGTTGTTTCTGAGCTTTAGTGAAATATCTGTATCTGAGAGGCTTGGTGAATGCATTCGTGTGCACAGATACACATACAGACAGAAAGAGAAAAGCACACCTACAGGGATTTGATTAAAGAATATGTCTCCTTAAAGCAAGGGTATGAATTGTGTGACTCTCTAGATGTTGTGGAACTGCAGACTCTCAGCTTTATACACCATCGGCTACACTGGCAGGTGCTGCTCAGAGCTGGACCAAATCTGGAGGGTTGTGTGATTCCCACTCTTTGCACTCATCTTAATGGATGTAGATGTTTCTACAGCAGACAGTTGACTGTAGTTTTGGGACTGAGTTGTCCCAAACTCAAAGTTGTCCCAAGCAAGTGAAAGATAAGGCTCCTTCACAATGATGTAGAAGAGGAAATTTCAGTATCTGTTATTTTCAGAGAAAGGAACTAGCAAAAACCACTTCTGAGTATTCCTTTCCTAAGAAAAACCTACAAAATTTAGGAGGTCACCGTAAGTTGACAAGCAGTTTGAAGACACATACATGTGCATGCACGCACATGTAATTTTCAGGACAAGCTACGCAACATAAGGCATGGCAACCTAGTCTGCATTTTCAGTGATCTGAAAATACAAGAGGAAATGAGAAATAGTCTAGATCACTGGTACTTAGCCTTTGGCCCTCCAGATGTTTTGGATCAGCTCCCAGAATCCATCAGCATTGGCCATACTGCTGGAGGCTTCTGGGAGTTGAAGGTCAAAACTGCTGGAGGATCAAAGGTTGGGACCTGTAGCCTAGAGTGAGGCAGATAGGCTGAGAACTGAGAGGTTTTTGTGGGAGTTAGGTGGAGGCAGGGTTTCATGTCTGACAAACTTCTTTCTGGAACACTGATGAAGGTGTGTCTGAATTTATTGCACACTGTAGAAGTGCCTATTTGCCTCAGTGTACACCCTCCATTATTTATAAAGAAAACAGCTATTATAGAGACACTGCAGTATGTGTTTCCTTATCCAAAATAAACTAAAGCTTCAAACCTAAACCCACATAACCAGAGAGTTATGTTGAACTTGGAGGGTCTTACTTCTGGGAAAGTGTGCTTAGAGTAGCACTGTCCCTGGAATTTCTGAAAGTGGAGAGTACGTCACAGCAAAAATGTTGGCCGAGCCAGTGTGGTGGTAGGGTGTGTTGAACAAAGACCAGAAAACTGCAGGTTCAAGTCCCCTTTTACCCAAATGGGTGAACTTAAACTACTTAACCCACTACTAGTTTTAAGCTACTATGTGTGGGCAAAATAACTGGGTGAGAGGGAAATCATAACAACAATCCTGCATGGCTCAGCATAGTATAGTAGTTCTGCATGCAGAACTAAGCTATGCTAAGCCATCTATTACCTCCTGCACCTACCATAGAGCCTCTGAAGCCATTCATACTTTGAGGAGACCTGTGGGAGGTCAGAAAACTCTCTAGCTCTGTCCCCGTAATGAGATGTGAAGTGGTGTCCACTCAGGTTTGCTGGGGTCCTCTGGAGATCTTGGCAGTTAAGGTAATAATTTTGCATCTGGCTGTGGGAACATAGACACCTCTATGATCCCCCTGCTGTCCTCCAAGCATGAATGGCTGTGAATGGAGGACTTCTGTGGTTCTGTGGTAGGTCCAGAGGGAGCTTTCGTCACTGTAGGGGAAAGAAGGGAATATCAACCAAAAATAGACATAGGCAGATGAAGGATTAATTTAGGTGTATGTATGTCACTAACGAGAACCAGCACAGTGTACTGGTTTGCACACTAGACTATGATCTTGGAGACTGGGATTTGATTCCCCGCTCAGCCAGTGAGTGACCTTGGGCATGTCACACACTCTCAGGCCCCAGAAAATGCCAGGATGAGTTCACCTTAGGGTGGCCATAAGTTGAATCAACTTGAAGGAAGACAACAACAACTAACTATAGTTACTGGACAGGGTGGCTGTAAGCCGTGTGTGTTAGGGCAGAAATGTTAACAGACCAAAAAAAATGTCCTTTTTTCTTCCCTCTGAACTCCCCATCCCATCCCATCCCATCCCCAGGTGGCCATGGTGGAGGTGCAGCTTGAGGACTATGACTATCCCCGGGAGCTGCTCATCGCCTTTAGTGCCTGCACCACAGTGCTGGTGGCTGTCCACCTCTTTGCCCTCATGGTCAGTACCTGCATCTTGCCCAACATTGAGGCCGTCAGCAACATCCACAACCTCAACTCGGTCAACGAGTCTCCCCATGAACGTATGCACCATTACATTGAGCTGGCTTGGGGCTTCTCAACCGCCTTGGGAATTTTTCTCTTCCTTACCGAAGTGGTGTTGATCTGCTGGGTCAAATTTATGCCTGTTGGGCGCGTTGAATCGTGCTGCAGTTCTGTTCCAGCCCTTACCAGTAATACCACCGCTTCAACATTGACCCCTCAGGACAGTCCCGGATGGAATGCCGCCATGGCCTCCACCGTCATCATGGTTCCGGTTGGTGTGGTCTTCATTATATTCGCCTTGCACTTTTACCGATCTTTAGTGGGGCACAAAACAGATCGGCACCAACAAGAGCTGGAGGAACTCAACCAGATCAAGTATCAGTTGGATGGGGAAGCCACGGCATTGCAAGTGGTCTGAGGGATTGGGCGGCTTTTGCTTCAAGAATCTGTAACTGGCATAAGCCCTAGAAGATGGTTATTTCTCCATAGAAAGAAGAGAGGCCATCTCACTTGTGTCATGACTCTGAGTTGGTGGTGGTGGGATTATGAAGTGATTGGTACAATTGGAACTTCATTCAAATGCTACTGTGACCTCTCTTTGCAGGTTTTTTTTTTCTCTTGTCAATATTTAACAAAATTCACGCTTGTCCCTGACCCTGCCCCCCCCCAGAAACCAAAAGAGTAAAAGGGTATTGAAATATGGAATTGTTACAGTGTGTTTCTCCTTGAAATGGAGCTGTGGGAATTCAGATATTCTGCCCCCGCTTCCACAGGCATTTCACCCAACTGAGTTTTTAACATGCAACAAAACACAGCTTCTAAAGCAAGAGATGCCATCTGTCCCCACGAGAGGAAGCACAAAGACTTTGCTTATTTGGGTACAGGTTGTTTCCTCTTTGCATATCCCTCAGACTCTTGGGTATTTTACTCAGAGAATCTGATATTTAAAAATGTTGCCAGGGGAGATGTGCAAGTTTGGAAAAGCTGGACCAGTAAATTCCTCTTATCCTGTGGAGCCTGTATGTTCTTTTCTTTTCTTTTTCAGATTATAGCTCCTAGAATCCCCACTTCTAGGAGTGGTAATCAAAATATCTTTTCTTCTCCTTTCTTGCTGCCACTCAAGTGGGAATGTATCTCTGGTAAGAGCCTTCAACTTGCATCTGTTGGTAACTTTCCTCCCACTTGCAGAGACGTGTTGAGGATGCTAGGGCTTGAATCGGTATTGGTCTGAAATGGGGACACAATCAACTGTGATTTTTTGATACTGAGGCTCAGCGTTTGAACACAAGGGGACTGCCCTGCTCGCATAAAAAAGCGGAAGCAGGGAGCAGGGGTGTCTGACACAAAAAGGCATACGTGGAATAAGAATATCAAAACTTTCTCACATTTTACCTCCTTACATCTGGTTGCCCCCAAATATGAGAAATAATCTGTGAACAGAGTGGAAAATTGGTTCTCCTGTTTACAGTTCTCTGCTACCAAACTTTATGTCTGAACAGGGGTGGACCTGGGAAAAGATGGGCATGTCTGTCCTGTTACATCTCTTTCTCACCTTCCAAAGAGCCACATGCTGTAGCCCTTGAATCAGTTCTAGTCTAGCCTGATGTGACATTGTTCTGTTTAGTTCAGGGATGCGGAACTGTGGCCCCCGATCTTTTGGACTGCAGTTGCCACACACCTTCATTATGGGTTTTGCTAACTAGGGCTCAGGGAAGTTGTAGGCTGAAAGACATCTCAAAAAGCTAGATTTGCTCACATACCTCCAAGATCCTTTTTTCCCCCCTGCAATGCCCCCTGTATGGCCATGAGACCTCTAAAGAAACCTAAACATATGGCAAGGAAAAACTAGGAGAGGATAAGAAGCAGGCTTTGTATGCTTAATGCTAGGGAAAGGCTTGGCAGTAGGCCACGTGGAGAAAGTAGGTGAATAGGTTATCTCACTACTGATTGTTGATTCATTGCCAGCCACTCATTGCCCGTACTGGCAGCTGCTCCTATTTTTCTCCTACGTAGTTTTCTGCCCGTGCCTCTGAACCAGCTACTTGCTGGCATGGCCACCTCTGCAACAATGGAGAGGATGGAAAAGGAGCACTTTGCTATGCTCTACCAACAGCAAGGTCCGTTCCTCAGTGGCACCTGCCATTCCTCAGCTATGCTATGGTTGCTAGGCAAAGTCAATGTCCTTTTCTCCAAGAGTTGAGAAGATAATGTGGTCCACTAGTGGCAATGGGGCATGCCCCTTCGAGCCACGGAAGAAGGGTACGTGCATTGTTGGTGGGGGAGCAGTCAGACAGAGAAGAGTGGCCCTCTCCTCATTCTTGGTCCAGGGCAGCAGTCACATTCTTAGGCCCAGCCTCAGCTTCCAGATGTCAAGCAAAGGAATGTTTTAAAGATGACTCATGCACTCAATGTTGATGAAGACCAAGCCTTTTTCTCTATAGAAGGACAGTTCATTCTCAGCAGCCAGGCTTCAAGGGAAACGGTATATTTTTGTTGGCGGAGGAACAGCGGGAGGGCCAGGGAACATCTGAAGGTGAACCGTGTGCAGCTGTTCCTGTTCTTTTCTCCCCTGCTGGTTTTGTATTGTTCATCAGAAACAGTCCCTGTGGGGCAGGATGAGGTGGGGTAGACACTGAGCCTACTAAGAGCCACGTCCCAAATTCTTCACAGGGGCAAGAGTTATAAAGGTACACAACCCCATGAGGTGAGCTTTAGGCTATGGCTTTGTGTGCTGTCTTCTCTAACCCATCCAGACCAATTCATGGTTTTTAGGGATCTGCTCTTATAATTTGGACCCCTGGATAGTTTGCTTCTCTAGATTACAACCCTTTCTTGTGCTCCTTGGTTCCCCAAGTTAGTAGAAGAAAGAGCTGACCCTTGGAGCAAAGCATGGCTGGGATATGGGGAGTAGGAGGTGCACTGACTGCTGAATTAAATGTTGCATTCCCTGTTCTTCAACCCTGCTTAACATCATTTGCCTGTCGAGTTAGCAAAGCATCTGTCCTGGAAAATTTGAATAAACAAATTCAGTAAAATATATATATATATATAAGAAGAGCCATGTTGGATCTGTCCCAGAACTTTTCTAGTCCAGCATTTCGTGCACACAGCAGCTAGTCTGTTGCCTTTGGGGTGCACACCACCAGCACATGAGTGCAACTGCATCCTCTCTGTGTTCCCCAGCAACTAATCTGCAGGGGCATACTGCCTTTGGCATAGGAGATGATACACAGGCCTCATGACTAGCAGCCATGGATGGCCCTCATCCTCCATGAAGCTATCCAATTCTCTTTGATAGCCATCCCATTTGGCAGCCATAGCTACATCTTGTGGCATGAAGTTCCACAGTTTAATTATGCACTAGGTGAAAAAAAAATACTTTATCTGCTTCTACTTTTATTTGCTTTGACTATCCCATTGTTTGGCTTCAGCAGATGACCCCTCTCTAGCATTATGAGGGCGGGGGAGAGGAAGGTTTCTTGCTATTCTCTCTATACCATGCATAATTTTGTACATCTTAATCATATGTCCAGTTGCATGCCATCCTCCCTGAAAGTGAGCAGCCCTAAACTTTGCAACCTTTCCTTATAGGGAAGAAAAAGAAAAGGCCATCATTATGACATGAAAGATGCATGGAGAGGGAGGGATGCTCAATAGAGCAGCCTTCACCAATCTGGCCTCTCCAACTCCCATAAATTCTCCGTCAGCTGGGCCACAAAACCTTGGAGTAATAAACAGCTTTGACCTGCATTACAAATTTTTCCATGTTCCCCACCCCTGCTTTATATAGAGATATGGTTAATGTGAGATCACATTACATGTAGGGCTTTTTTTTTCTTCTTTTTAATCACTTAAGGCAGCTGTAAGTGGCTTCCTGTATCAGACTGGAGGGTAGAGAAAAAGGAAGGACTGGTCACCCTATTCCTCTCATATTAAAAGAGATATGGGGATATATCTTGTCTCTCTAGATCTAGGATAAGTAGCTTTGAGAGAAGCAGTAAGATATTTTCAACAGAAAAGTGGGAAGAGGAGTTAAACAGATCCTCCGTCTCCTCTTCCCATTGGTACCCTGGCTTTGTTTGGAGCTGAGCTTAGAAAAGCTCCTGCTATCCCTAGATTCCCAGCCAGCATGACCAGTGGGGAGGTGCTGGGAGTTGTAGTCCAAAAATGACTTTTCTAAGCATGGTTTTGTAGATAAAAGAACATCTCGGGGATGCTGGAGGTGGTTAGGTGGGGGAGAACTATTAAGATTACATGTAAAGGAAGCTTGATTCATATCCATCAAGAACTACTAATGTCATGCTCAACGGGAAGAGGAAAAGATGCTTGAAAGTGATAGCAACCAGGGATGTGGCGGAGGAATCTTTGAAGTCCATCAACTTCCTGAGAGTCAGTACAGCCTGCTTTCAAGCAGTAGTGATAGTAATAGCCAGCTTATTCTTAACCACACCAGCTCAGTCACTTGTAAGCCTAAAGACACATATGGTTTGGACTTTGAAAAAATGTTTTCCCTGTTGTAGAAGCTCATTTTAGTTTATGTATCCCTTACATGGGTTATGGGGCATTGCACATGCAGATGGTACGTGCTTTTTGTTTGGTACACACCTGACCATTTTTTTCCTCTCCTGACAAGGTAGAGTAATGTCTATTTCTGGCACTTTTTATTGTGTATATTTTTCAAATAAAAATGTTTTTAAAGAAAAGAAAGAGGTTGTCAAGGTGAAATTATTCAAAAAGGATTGAGAAATTGCAAGTCAGGTCGTTTTGTCTGGCTGTTTGTCATTTTCATTCCAACATTATTAGAATGCTGAATAAGAAAGAGTTGCATCGTTAAATCCTTCCCCCTTCCCCCTCCAAAATATATCCCTGCATGCAGAAAACAAGCACACAGAAGGGTTCTCTTTAGGGAGGGATTTTATTATGCATGGCAGCATTTACATAAAAGATTTGGCCAGTGGTGCAGTCCAAGAAGGACATTAATTAGAGACGTTTGATGTTTGCTGCACTATTTCTGTTTTCAAGTGACAGCAGTTTTTAGGCAGCAGTAAATGCAGTAGGAAACTACTGTCTGGACCAGCCAAAGTGGAGTATAGGAAACTACTGTCTGCACCATCCAAAGTGGAGTACTGAACTGTTACAATTACTGCTGCAGTAAGGCATTAGTGGTTTGTTTGTTTTTTAAGACCAGATGGGAACAGCCAATACTGTGCTTGAGATACCTGTGGGTTCCCTTTGAGGAAGGAACTGGAATCTGCTTTTAAAATTGAGGTGGTTCACTGTCTTTCCCCAAAAAACCAGAAACAGGGCAGCATCCTACGAAATCTGATGAAAAAACTAGAGACACATCCACACCCCAAATCCTTTGGGGTTTTTTAAAAAGTAGTGAAACAACCATCTTTTGAGCATTTTGAAATGTGTCATCATTATCTGTCCCATCATATTTTTGATGGAATTCTGTTTCAACCACTGTTTGACGTATGGAATCCAAGCTATGTGCTCCAAATGAGTCTTGCTGTATTTCCTAAAGCATTATGTATAACTCCAAAACATGCATTTCCCAATATTTCTCTAGCCTACATGGTGTTTTTGTCCCTAAGAGTAATTACAAGAGACTGCTGTATGGTTTCCTTTGTCTTGCCAGCCTCCTTGGGTGTTTATATTTAGATATGTGCTGATAAGCTGGTCAATTCTAACTCATTTTCCATTATTATTCATTTTAAATACACTTTGTTCTAACAACCCAAAATATTTTGTAGTGCTGTTTGGCTTTCAAATGCTTGCACTGACCCACCCCCTGGCTCAGCTAAGTGGCTGTTGTTCTGGTTTAGGCTTTTCCTTTCTGTAAGTACCATTTTGTCATACTTCTTCTCCTTTCTCACTGCATCTTGGCCCCATCTAGAAAAATCTAGCCAGGAATACACACCAAGCAAGAAAGAACAAGTTTAGCAAAACAGTGCTGAGATAGTTGAAGGAACTGTGCTACTTGCGGAGAGCAGACTGAGAATAAAGCTTGTAAGCCTAACACTTTGCCAGTTCTATAGATTTATTTAGCTTGCGGTCATGGGTGGGAATAACTCAGCCCTCCACATGTTAGATTGCAACTTCCGTCAAACCCAGTGAATTTAGTTAATGGTAAGGAATGCTGGGCATGGCAGTCCAGCAACAGCTGGAGGGCCATGTGATTCCCACCTTTGTTAAGGGGAGTTTTCAGTGTAAGGTTGTTGTTGTGTGCCTTCGAGTCGACTTATGGTGACCCTAAATCATGGGGTTTTCTCAGCAAGGTATGTTCAGAGAGAGGTTTGCCTTTGCCTTCCTCTGAGGCTGAGAGAATGTGACTTGCCCAAAGGTCACCCAGTGGGTTTCCATGGCCGCACAGGGATTCAAACCCTTGTCTCCAGAATCTTAGTCCAGCACTCAGGCCACTGCACAACACTTGCTCTCAGTGTAAGAGAACAATAAAAATATGATTTATTCACAGTCTGGAATGCTCTTTGTAACTAAAGCATTCTATCATGCCATCCTGCTGATGCAGAAAAGGCAGCCCTCCACATCTGTGGGATTGACTCTTGTGAATTTGATTATTCACAAGGTGCCCGTCTCCCCTTCTCCCCCTGCCATTCCCTTGTGTTTTGCTAGTGCCAAGAAAGAAGGCAAGTGTGGCAAGACAAAAGGTAATGCAATGGTGGGAGGAATGTGCACGTGTGTGTTTTCCTTGTGCCCTCCAGAGCTCTCCTCTCCCATTCCCTTGCCTCTGCCCTGGTGCTGAGAACTTGTGCGGTAAGGCAATGGGGGGCACACACACTCCTTCCTTCTCCCCTCCAGAGCTCTCCCCCTCGCTCCCTTGCCTCTGGCCCCAGCGCAGAAAAGGAAGGTTCCTGCACCAGAGCTGCAGAAGGGAATCATGAGGGGGAGTTATTGGCAATTTTTCCAATTTTGCACAGGTTCTGTGCCCCAAACCATTGCAACTGTGGAGGGGCCACTGTACATTCAGTGCAATCTTATGCACGTTTACTCCTAAATATGTCCCACTGTAGCAGTACGGCCAGAATGGGCACCTCTTTCAGCCTTAGGACTAAACTTCAGTGTCACAAATGTTCTAGAGCATTGCATTCCATAGGTGGGCAGGACAAACAGAAAAGGGTGGAACCAAATGTAGCAGTATATTTTAGCTTAACTGGCTATCATTAATCCTGGAGAAGAATTTCAAATGGGGGCGAAAATCATACAAAACCTGGGAAACAGCCAGTTGGTAGTATGTGGGGGGGAAAGGACATGGCTTTCTGGAGAGCCCCTGAGGGGTTGGACTCAGCTTCCAAGGGCTTGAAGTTCCCCACCCATGTGTTCCAGGGAAGTGTACCTAAGATTGGAGATGCAATTCCACTGAGGTTAGCACTTTGGTTGCCACTAACTTGAGGCCTAGCTAAATGGTCTTAAGGTATGAATTGTATCCATAGACAGGGCCCACTGTCTGAAGTATCCTACAGATCATTTGAGTGTGTGGGTTTCTGTAGCTCACCTGGGGTCCATACACAATTATAGCACTGTTATTCCACTTTAACTGCCATGGTTTCTCCTTGCTTTTGTCTGAGGCTGAGAGTCTGTGACTTTCCCAAGGGCCAAGCAGGGATCCGAACCCTGGTCTCTGAATCTCCTAGTCCAACACTAAAACCACTGCCCCACCTTGGCCGTTTTCATCCTATAGTAGGTTAGGCTAAGAAAGTGTGATTGGCTCAAGGTCACACACAATGAAGCCTCCATGCCAACAAAGAGATTTGAACCTAGGCTTCCCATCCTAGTCAGACAAGCTAACTCAGAGATGAGAGCAATGTGACCTAACGTATATTGAACTGCACATTTCTCATCATTGTCTGTTCTGTCTAAGGCCACTGGGAGATGTAGTCTAACAATAGCTGGAGACCTACCACCCAATTCCTACACTACTCTGGTGTGCCATCTCTTCCCCTACTAAAGGACCTCCAAAGATCTTCAGTCAGCCATGGCTTGTCATTACTCTACTCTGCTCCATTCTTTCTTTTGGACTGTTGATGCCTCCCTGCCTAGGCTTCAAACACTCCCTCGCTCCAAGGATACGCAGTCATGTTCCTCTCTGAACAGAGCTGGGCTATATATAATCCTTTTCTGGCCTTGGCGCTTCTCCAGGGTTGGTGAAATGTTTATGCTGTCTGGGAATACTCATGGTCTCAGCTGGGGAGAAGCCAAGAGGGCCTGGGAAACAGAAAGAGAAGGTCAAGGGCAGCTCTCTGGCTGAGATAGGTGCCTCCCTAGCGCTTCCAGGACAGAAGGGAACAAGAATGAAAGATGAGAGGATGGTTAAGTTCCCCACCTGACAACCTACATACCTCGCAGTGTTTGGCTGCAACACAACATCCCTCAGAGTATTGTAAATAAATATCAGGAGAAACACTATGCTGGCACTAGCAACTCTCATGTGGAACAGCAATGCTGGCACTAGCAACTCTCATGTGGAACAGCAACATTGTGCAGTGTCAGTCAATGTTTGGGTGTCATTGCACAAAGCACAACTGCAACACACAATGTTGCTGTATACTGGTATGGGCAAAATGCAATTCACATGCAGCCCCCTGTGCCATTTTTATGGCCCATCCGGGGTGAAAAATACTTCGTTTGTTTGTTTGCTCCATAATACCTTCAAAGTCTCTAGGCAGTGTGCAGAACATTTTTACCACCTTTGGTCCCCCAGGGCCAAAAAAACCCCAATGGCTCGGATCCTGTTGGTTAGTCCCAGCTAGAGTAGACCCATTCAATGAACTGTGGAATTGTAAGTCAACACATAGGTGTATCCCATTGATTTGATGTGTCTACTTCACGCAGGACTAGCAACAGAATTCAGGCTGATTTTTACAATTTTTTTAAAAAGAATATTTTTTACTGTAAATGTTCCAGAATGACAACTAGGAGGCATGAGGTGCATTTCAACCCCATTTTGTGGGCCCTCTGGGCCCAGTTTAGATCCAGCAGAGGCCTTTATGGAAACCCAAAATGTGGTGAACTTGCCCCCATATCCCCAAAGGCATTTGTTTGTTTTGCAAAATCATTGAATCCTAGAGCTGGAAGAGACCACAAAGGCCATTGAGTCCAACCCCCTGGTATGTGGGAATACACAATCAAAGCATTTACTAACAGATGGCCATACAGCCTGTCTTTAAAAACCTCCAAAGGAAGACACACCACCACACTCCAAAGCAGCATATTCCACTGTCTAACTTCTCATACTGTCAGAAAATTCTTCCTAATGTTTAGGTGGAATCTCTTCTCCTAAAGTTTGAAGCCATTGCTCCATGTGCTAGTCTCTAGAGCAGCAAAAAACAAACTCGCTCCACCTTCCATATGACATCCTTTCAACTATTTAAAAACAGCTACCATTTCACCTCTTAATCTTCTCTTCTCCAGGCTATACATACGCAGCTCCCTAAGCCACTCCTCATAAAGCATGGTTTCCAGGTATTTTACCATTTTGGTCACCCTCTCCTGGACACATTCCAGTCTGTCAATAGCCTTCCTGAACTGTGGTGGCCAAAACTGGACATAGTATTCCAAGTGGGGTCTGACCAAAGCAGAACAGAGTGGTATTATTACTTCCCTTGACCTAGACACTTGACTTGTATTGATGCAGCCTAGAATTGCAACGGCTTTTTTAGCTGCCACATCATACTGTTGACAGGTGCAGTGGAGGATGTGGCCCTCCTATACCTTCTAGGGGGCTAATGCAGGCCCCTAAACTTCTACAATTACCCACCCCTGCTGTATATGCAACTCTACTTCTGGTACTGTTAGCAGAATACATCCATTGCACTACGTTGAGTAATTTGCCTCTGCACGCATAGCATGACTTATGCCAGCATATGTCATTAACAAGATGCCAGCCTTTGAAGGAAAATGAGCTGTGTTTGCATGAAATGCAATGCACAGCTGAGGGCATTAGAGGAGTTGTCACCCCAAAAATACATTTCCCAACTCTGTTGAGGTTGGAAGGATTTGCCATAAGTCTGGTTCTACTCCAGAAGTTGAGATAATTAGTTCTTTCTTGATTTCCGTCTCTTAGAATCCCCCAGCCAGCATGGTTCTGTTAAAACGCAAAGAGTTTGCCGTTATCCTGGCTCCAACCTGGACATTTAAAAGTTACTATTTTGAACTATAACTCCCACACTGGCTAGGGGATTCTGGGATTCATAGTCCAAAAATTAGGACTGTGGGTCTGGTATCCAAAACCTTCAACTCTGACTCCTCTATTTTTATGTCATTTAACACTGAATCCCTCAGAAATGGTAAATATATATAAATTAGCAATAACAAATGTACTGTAGTAAGAAGATAGTGCAAAGCATTAATATTACCAACACCAAGAAAATCATCAGGCTACTTAGACTGCTGGAGCATAAAACATATGTATTTGATTAAAATTTTCCAGTGAAGAAACTTCTAAATTCCTATGAAACTAAACAAGCAACCAACTAGGCATTTAAATATTCTAAGTGTTTAGTCCGAAGCCTGAGTCAGAGTCAGCACATTTCTTCCAACTATACAACCCTGTCCAAAACAGTAAATTTTCCAAGAATACCTTTGTGTATGTTTGGATGGCATACATCAAAAATCTCCACCCTATAATTCCCAAGTACATTGTGATCCTCTATGGTTACATGAAAAGAAGGAAACATCCATTCAACAATGCCTACAAGCACACATCCCTTTGCTGCGAGTATAGCCTGAAGGTAAACAGAAATTCTAGTTAATATATGATAAAACAAGATACTGTAACTAGAGGTTCCAGACAGACCTAAACTGAGCTTTGCCAACAGCACAGGTGAGCAGTGTGGTCCACAGGCCGCCTATAGTTCCCAATCCCCCTTTTTTGTGGTTCTAGGGCACCCCCACAAGCTCCTAGATATCCCCTTTAAAATCCATTTTTTCTAGGCTGTTCTTTGGCCCCCGAATCACCCAAAACCATAGAAAAACATCATATTTTGTCTCCCTTCAGCCTTTCCCTAACAGCTGACAAATAGTTAAACCAAAAGTGTTGTCATGTCATTTCCAATTTCAGCATGGTGCAGGCCGGTGGAAGTTGGATGAAAAATGGCTCTTGCCCTGATGGTCTTGTCCATCTCAGCCTATAGAGTAGGCAAACTGCTATTTTCCTTGATATTGACCATGGGCCTGCTGGATGGGACTTTTGAGACCAGCCCAGTTTAGGCTCTAATCTCCTGTTAGTCATGTCATTATCACTAAAGATTTTGGACCATCCTCTCCGTCAGCTTAGGTTCCTCATAGGGTTCTTACAACAATAAAAATGGATGGATAGTGAAGGATGTGTGTATGTGGATAGCGGTTGCAGGGTTAGATTAGGATCTGCAAGACCCAGGTTCAAGTTCCCACTCAGCTTTGAAACTCCCTGGGTGAACTTGGCAGCCTGACCTACTCTAAAAATTACTGTGCAGAGGCAGAAAGCCATATCTTAAAGTCCTTGGAGGAAGTACAGAATAAATATTAAATAAATATTGTTCAAGGTAGGGCAGATATAGCTTTGAAAATCATAGAGAAACACTGGGCCAGCTGAAAGATGGCAGCCCTTGTGCAAGGAGGCAGACTAAAATGTTGGCTGCTGGCAACCTTCCTTTGTATCTGTATTTCAATTCGCATCTTTAAGGATCTGACAGAGGTGAAATCTTAGACTTGAACACTGTATGTACTGCCCTCTGCTGGAAAACAATTAACAACATAGGAAGGCAATGGCAATCTATGTCTTGAATATTCTTTGCCTTAAAAAAAAAACCCTACAAAGTCTATCTATCCATAAATCAACAAGGCAGTTTGAAGGCACATACGGTTATCCCTCCCCATTCGCTAGGGTTAGTGGCATGAGCCCTGTGAAAGTGGAAAAACCGTGAATAACTCTAGGCCCTCCCAAATCATATTTAACACACACAAAAAAGTATGATCACCATATTCAACCCATCATGGACTCCTTTGAGGCATCAGGGTTCCTTCATAAGGCAGAAGTGGGTGGCTGGTGGGGCTCACTGCCACCTCCACTGCTGCCCCACACCATTTTTAATAGGGACTTACAAGCCTCGTTCACAGTTTCTCAGTCTCACAAGGCCTATTAAAACTGGCACAGGGAAGCAGCAAAGGTGACAGCAAATAATCCGTGAATAATCAAATCCGCAAAAGTGAAACCTGAAAATGTAAAGGGCTTACTGTATATGTGAACATATCCAGGCCCAGTCAAAACATTTGCTCTAAAGGGAAAAGAAGATTTCTCTGTCCTTATATAAGATGTCTTTAGATGTAAGGAGCCGATGTTGTATAGTGATTTGAGTGCTGGGCTACAGTCACTCAGTCATGGAAACCCACTATGTGAACTTAGGTAGGTCACTCTCTCAGCCTCAGAGAAAGGCAGTGGGAAACCTCCTCTGAAGAAATTCTGCCAAATAACCTCTCTATGGTTGCCATAAGTCAGGGTCAACTTGAAGGCGCACAACAAGTGTAGCTCATGTAAGTTTAGCTTACAGAAGTCTAGCTCATCCTAATACTGAAAAGGATGACAGCCAGAGTTTTTTGTGAGACACTATAAAAACAGAACCGTCAGTTTATACATTCACTGAAATTATCCTTTATGAGGTTAGTGTTGAATTGTTGAACGCAAACCTAAACCAAAAAAAAAAAAAAAATTTAAAAGCATTTTTTAATGTTATTTAGACTAAGAATGCATAGACTTATATACCAAGATGCTAATGCTCAACAAAAGAAGACAGGAAAATGAAAAGTTCTGGTTTGTTCCCAGGAAGCAATGGAAAAGTCTGAATCTCTCAGCATTTTAAAACTGAAAATAAAGTCTTAGAATTTGGTCAAACTTCAGATGATTTCAATTTAGGAAAGGGTTTAACTTTAATAACAACAATGTTGGGAGTAGGCTTTTGGATTTCCCACCGCAAAATTTCAATTTTTTTGGTAAGTGTTTCCTGCAGATTTAAGTCCCCTGATGAAGACGCAAGTCCCTTACTCAATTCTGGTCAATGTATTTGTATTCAGGAGTTATTAGCACCTATACGCAAGAGAAATGAGCAACTGTCAGAGATCAGCAACATATTCAGATTAACTTGCTAAGAAAAGATCCCAGAATTGTGGATGTATGATTTACAATATATTAATGGATGCCCTATTGTGACAGAAAGCCTGTACATTTTCTTCCATTTTATTTTTCTAAATACTCTTTTTTTTGTATATAAACTCTATAAATACAATTTTTCAAAAAAAATTATTTTACAATACTGATATTATGGATCATCTTTTAACACACTAGGCTACAAAATACTCTCAGGTGAATAAATCTCCTGCACCCCAATGAGTGTTTGTGCTTTCACAGTAAAGGGCTAAATCCAGTGTTAGTCCTGCCTAGAGCACATCCACCGAAAGAAGTCTTTATCACAACTTGTATTCCACAGTTTTCAGTGGGATTACTTTAGCTAGGATTAGCATTCGGTTTAGTTACAGTATCTAAAACCTGAAACTCAGAAAACACACTTTGCTTCATACATATAGTGTGCTTCATACATATAACCAACTACTTGTTTCCCCCACATCTACAGGACTCTGTTAAGGAAAGCCTATGTGAACAACAATCTAAATGCAAGTACACCCTCCAATGTTCTACAATCATTTCCTTTGCTATAATGACAATTTCCAGCAGAAGTAAAAATTTTAAATCAGGGGCAGTGAATATCTAGGTAGATGTTCAAGCCAGCCTTACTCAAAGTGCCTGCAAGGTCTACATTTCACTTCCTTTTACTCTCAACCCTGAGGAAACTGTGAGAAGTGAATCAGACATTAGTTTTAAATGTCTCTTTCCTCCAACTCCCCTAAACAGAATGTAAGAGGAGAAAAAAGTAACAATTTTGTCTCGGTAGACAGAAATAAGAATTAAGCTGGCATCAACTCTAAATGAAAGAAGTGATAAAAAATATTTCCTCTGCTAAAGGACAAATTCATTACAGTGAAAATATTGCTTTAATTTTTCTGTCAGTAATATGCTCCTTTATTTTGGTCAATTCAGCATCTTTTAAAGCATTTTAAAAAATAAATATATTAATATAGATAATGGTTGTCTCTCACACACATACAGTTAAGGGCACACATTTGCCTCCAGACAAATGAAAAACAACCAGAACTCCAGATATCAACCATCAGGATCAGAATTATTTGTTTTCAGACTTTGGATTGCTAGAGTTACTAGCCTGTTTGTTATAGATCAAAACATATTTCAAACCATAAATATGGCGACTACTAAAACACAGAGCATTAAGGGTGTGGCAGGGCCCCATCTATATCCTGCGGAGAAACTCAAGAAAGCAGCTTTTCCTCTACATGGTGAAGATACAGTGAGAGAGATCTACTCCAGCTGAATGCTTGCTGATCAGGCAGTTATTGTAGCTACCCTGTCTTCATCTGATTGCATGTATGATAACCACAACTTTAGTTTTTTTTATTTTTTTTATTTATTTGTATCCCGCCTCTCCATATAGATCGAGGCGGCGAACAACTTACAAATAGCATGTATTTTGAAACATTTCTATACATGCCCCCAACAAGCTGGGTACTCATTTTACCGACCTGCGGAAGGATGGAAGGCTGAGGCAACCTTGGAACCCAGCAGGATCGAACTCACAACCTTATGGCTCGCAGTACTGGCATTTAACCACTGCGCCACCAGGGCTCCCTAGTGTGCCCCAACTTTTAGTGTGCCAACTTTCCTCCTTTTTACAAGATGGGAAAAGTGAGGGTGCCAGCCATCCTTAATTCGAACAGCCTGCAATATTCTTATTCCACATTTTTTCATCTTCATCTCCGACAGGTCAATGAAAGCACTAGTTTTGCATGACTTTCTCTCCCACCCCTGAATGTAACGTATGAGAAGAAATAATAGCGATTTCCTCTCGGCAGATAGAAGGAAGAATTAAGTCAACTCCAATCCTAAATTAAATGGCTGTTTAAATATATTTGTTCTGCTAACTGACAACTGCATTGCAGAGAAAACACTGGTTTGGGTTTTCTCTCAGGCTATTTCCGCACTAGCCTGTTATAGTGCTATTATTCCACTTTTAACATCCTGTGGAATTCTGGGGTTTGCAGTTTCGGGAGGGGCATTTAGAATTCTCAGCCAGAGAGCTCTTGGGCCTCACTAAACTACAAAGCCCAGAATTACACAGGATGTTGAAAGTGGGATAATAGCACTGTAACAGTGTGGTGCGGACAGGTCCGAGAAACCTCCAAGTAACTCTGTCCTCAACCACCCCACAGAATCAGGGCTGCGGCATCCTTGATTGAGACCATTTCCACACTACAGTGTTAAAGTGCTGCTATTCCACTATCAACCTCCTATGGAATTCTGGGGTTTGTAGTTTAGGGAAGGGCACTTTGAATTCTCAGCCAAAGAGCCCGTTGGTCTCAGTAAACTATGAACCCCAGAATTCCACAGGGTGTTGAAAGTGGAATAATAGCACTACAACAATTTAGGGTTGAAACTGCTTTAGGCCATTTCCGCACTAGCCTGTTATAGCGCGACGATTCCACTTTCAACCTCCTCTGGAATCCTGGGGTTTGCAGTTTCGGGAGGGGCCGGCCTCTATAGAGTTGGAAGAGACCTCAAAGGACATCCGGCCGGCCCCTCCCGGAACTGCAAACCCCAGGATTCCAGAGGAGGTTGAAAGTGGAATCGTCGCGCTATAACAGGCTAGTGCGGAAATGGCCTTAGTCCTATGCTCCTTTCCTGTGGCAGATTCAGAACCCTTCAAAGCATTAAAAAAAACAACCAGCATGGTATTAACGGAGGTAACAGTGGCTTCTCGTCCTTGTTTCTCTTGGGATCCTGAGGTGAAAAATGGTTCTCGCTTCCCTCGACGGCGAAAAGCCCCAAAGTCTACTCAGCTGAGCTCCCTAAGAGTAACCGTAGTCTTCAGGGCAGAAGACCGGGTGGAACGTGCTCGAGGTCCTAAGCTCGAAGCAGGCTGAGCAATTCTGCGCTTCGCCGCGTAGGAACCGTCCCCACCGTTGATTCCATTTCTCTCACAGAGGCCACCAGCCTCCCCCGTCGAAGGGGCCATTATTATTTACGCCGGCCATTCCGTTAGAACGAGCTTTGGTTCCGCCACCGCAGATTCGCGCGCGTTCCACTTGGGCATCTGGGCCCCGCGAAAATTCCCCACGGACCCTCCGGGCTTCCAGCTCCTCTCGCCTCACCCCCTCAAAGACGGACTCCATCTTGAGAGCGCAGCGTTTTAATTCCCGTCAAGGAAGAATGTGCGAGTCCAGACCCGCCGGCTACTTCGCCCCCTTCCTCCTCAGCCCTAGGAGTTAGGCTGCTATTTCGAGCCGAACGATTCGCCACGAGGCGTTCGGCCGAGGGAACAAGAAAGGGCATTCTGGCATTTCCCCGAAACCACAAAAAAAAATGAAATCGTGCGCAGGCCGGACGACTAAGAGACAGACAACGACGGTGCTGTTTTTTTTTTCTTTTCCCTGACACGCTCTCCCGTGTGTCGAAACTGCGCCCTGAGGAAAGCCGACAAATCCCGTCACCATAGAGAGGAGCGAGTGAGAGAAGCGCGGAACGAGGAGCGGAAAGGAAGAAAGCAGGTATCGCGAGAACCCGGAGGCGAGAGTCTCGCCTCGGAGCTTGGCCCCGCCCCCTGGTCCCTGTCGGCGGCGGCGGCGGCTGAGGTAGCGGGTTGTCACCCTTTTCCCCTTCCCCCTTTTCTTTCTCTCTTTCTTCCTCTTTATTTTTTGAGGCGCCTCTTGTCCGGCCCTCGCGGGTCGCGAGACGACGAGCGGCGAGGCCGCGAGACGCCGAGGGGGGGAGAGAGAGAGAGAGGGGGAGAAAAAGGCAGTGTGCGCGAGGCCGAACGAGGGGGGGAGGAGGAGGAGGAGTGGGGGGAGGCCGCGCGTGCGCCCCCTGAGAGGAGGAGGGGGGAGGGGTCGGAGCGGGTAGGAGCAGGTGACGCTCGGAGGGGAGGGGGCAGAGAGCGCGAGCGCCCCTTTGCGGGAGGGGCGGCGGCAGGTGAAGGAGGGGGCGCGCGCGCGCGCGCGAGCGGGTGAGGCGCGAATGACGGGCGTGTGTTGGTTGTGGGGGGCGGGGGGGAGGAGGAGGAGGAAGGCCGAGTGAGCGCGCGACAGGGAGCGGGAGCGCGCGCGGGGTGCATCTGGTGGGCGGGGCCGGGAAACTTGGTGTGTTGGGAGAGGTCTATGGATATGTATACATACATACATATACATACATGGACATACATATAGATAGGGCAAGGGTATAAGTGGGGGGGAGTATTTCATGGGAAGGGGATGTGGTTCAGTGTGTGGTAGTGGGGAGGAAGGTGTGGGGGTGCCGTTGAAGGGAAGGAATGGGGTCTGTGGGTGGTGGGGCTGAGAAGAGGGGGCTGAGGAGATGCCTGAGTTGCCTGAAGAGAGAAGGGAGGGCTTGGAGGAGAGGCAGTTGGGAGGAGGAGGAGGAAGAGGAGAGGATTTGGGGGCAGGCCCTCTTCTTACACATATCTAGGCAACGAGTTCATGTGTCTCCAGGGTATGTTGTTGTGGGGGGAGGGTGTTAAGAGTTACCCCACTGCCAAGGAAACCTCAGTTAAGATGGATGAGAAGGACCAAGGGATATATGTAATGGCCTGGGAAGGGTGAGGTAAAAAGATGAAGTCTTATTCTGAGAGGATCTCAGGGAGAAGGATGTCCTTTAGCATTAATGAGGAGGGGATATCTGGTGGGAGGGGGCTCGTATAGTGTCCTGGTAGGGGTAAGGGTCTTGTTTGCACAAAGTCAGAGTGACTATCTGAGGCAAAAATGAATGGAGCATGAGGTGGAAAGAAGAAAGAATTGTGGACTTGGGTGAGAAAAGGACAGTGTGTTTTGATGGGCCAATTAAATGAAATGAGTGGGGTGGTAGGGATGGTGGGGAATAGATTTTCCCTGGAGGCAAGGCTTTTGTGTACTTGTAAGAAGTAGGAGGTAAAAGAGAATGAAAGGAGTTAGGGATGTGTTAAGGACTTGCAAGTGAGAGGTAAGGGAAAGCTTGATTTCTATATAGATGAAATGGGGGTAGTTTGAGGAGAGGTAATAAACTAAGGAAGATGGGGGGGGACCATGTGGAAAGTGTGTGTGTGTGGGAAATTCAGGAAGTTAGAAAGTTGGCAATTGTATGAAGAGAAAACGACACTCAGATCTCAAATTTTTAAATGGGAAAGAATTTAGAACTGCATACTTTGGAAAGAAATAATTTCTAGTAGATATATAATCTTGGATAATAATGCAAACTAGTGTCAGTACATCATCTGAGTTCCTGTTTGGTGTTTGTTTCTAAAACAAAAAAGGTGGGGGGGAGTGGTTTTGTAAAGGTTATGATTTTGGAAGAAATTTTTGGGTTAGACTTCTGACAGAAGAACAGGACCATGGAAATTCTGCACCTTTTTTTTAAAAAAACGTAATTTGCAGTATGCCATTTTCCTGGCTCTGCTCTGCTCATCATGAGTACAGCCTCCAAGTTTTATTTTCAGTGTATATTATGCACTTTTTACACATTTTAGCAAGATTGCTTGTTGAATATTTTTTAACTGTTACTATATATGAACATAGGTAAGTTCTTGTAAGTAAAGGAGAGGAGTGTCCTCAGGGGTTAGAATCTGCAAGTATATTCTCATCACCCCCTGTTCTAACAATATCTGTCAGAAATTTCCATATAATCTTTGAGGTTTGTGCTGTGCTGTAATTGTGCTCCTCTCTGAGAACATTCTGTAATTTATATCTGGATCTATCAGCACATATTTTTCTTGTCTTGCTTCACTTTGAGACTTCTTTCTCTATTTTTTTTCCTAGTTCTCAACTATTCTCTTTTAATTATGGACTGAACTAATTCCAACCTGATTTTATTGAGAAGAGGAAAAAAATACTGCTGTATTTGTTCGTTACATTTCACCAATAGCTTAAGCCTGGAAGTGATCATCTACAACAGGTACAATGTTTTTCTTGCCTTTTCTTTTCCTTTCATTCTGTTCATTTTAATTTATTTTGAGAACTATCAGCTTGCCCTTATGCAATGAACATTTTTGCAAGTGAATAAATATGTCTTTTTGCTTAGCTTTCCATGCCTTTGCTTTTGCTTGGGAGTACATTTGACTCATGTATGTATGTAATTCAGCAGTGAGCAGAACATGGATGAAACCAAGAAAGTGTATTAAGCTTACAGTTTCCAAATCAGAGTGTTAGATGAGAAGAGCAGAAATATTTTGAGGTCCAGTTGTGGTGGAATGGATTGTAAATTATATTGAAATATACCTGAAAACCTCTTCGTACTAATAATGATCACAGGAACTTCTGAGATTCCTTGTTCTGGAGTGTTTCAAGATGTTCTTGTATAAGCATCTGTCTGAAATACTTCAGTTGCAGAGTGTTTTGCTTCAGGAGACAACTATGATTCTGCTAATATAATGTAAACATAATATATAGGGCAATTCAATCTTGCAGCCTTCAATCTCATGAGAGAAAGGCAGGATACAAATTCAATAAATAAATACATTGTTTTGTATTACTGAATTTCTTTTTTTCTTACATTTCAAAGTTACTTGACACGTTTTCTATTTTTCCCCTTTAAATCATCAATCTGTATACCTTCTTGAAATAACATGACCAAGATTATATTAATTCCAGGTTTTTTTTAAAAAGTCTGCTCCGAAAATTTTTTAGTGCTGCTCCCTTGTAAATGATGTGTCTGAACAAATTTCCATTATCTATCTTATTCTAGATGTCTTTCCCAACTGTTGAAAATCTTATTTGGTAATTCTTCAGCTTCTGCGATTACAACAGATTACATCCTTCCAATCATTTCTTCACAGTCTTAAGGGGTAGACATTTGTTTTTCTATAAATAATAATTTTAAAAACTGATATTCTCATGCAGCTGAATTTTGTATTCATTACCACATTTTCATGTTTCCTGAAATTGTCTAGAAGTGGCATCTCTTCAGAGCACTAGAACAAGACTGTAGTTGTAGAATCCTGTATCTAAGAAGCAGCTTCTATGTGACTCAAATTCCTTTAAAAAATGACTGGTTTAATAAATGGGCATTCAAATACCTTGGCATCAGTCGCAAGGCCTAGTCTAGTATAGTAAATAATAATGGGAATGTTTAATGGATTTTTAGAAGAGGTATTCCTGTTTAAGAGAAAGTTTGTATCGGTTTAATTTTATGCTCTTCTGGGAGTGTGAAATTAAACCTCCCTCTGGAATACGCAGATGGTGAATATTCTAGGTGGAAAGTTATGAGTTGCAAAGATGACTAAGAGTGGTCTACTTTGTTGTGAATTCTTTCTGCTAGAAGTATGTCAACAAAGTTATGTCAACAAAGTTAACATAAATCTTGTCTGGTTCCATTTTCATTTTCCAGTGTAAATGAGTCAGAATGGATCAGGAAGGTGGGGGTGACTTCCAGAAAACCCCTAACTTCCAGTGGAGAAACTACAAGCTCATTGTTGACCCTGTGCTCAAACGGGCCCCACACAAGATCTACCGCTATGACGGAGTGCATTTCAGCACCAATGTAAGTACATTTGTATTTGCATGGCATATATGATTGGTTTCTACCAAGGAGAGTGGCATGATTGCCTTTGTCTCTCTGGCTCTAATAATCATAGATCTTTCTTAGTGCCCCTTCTTACTGTCTCCAGTTTCTCAGTTTTTGCTTCTTTTAATCTAATGCTATACTGTGGAGGAGTAATAACTTCTTGGTTTTGGATAAATTGAGAGCATTGTTACTGAAATACTGGAAGAACTGACTCCATATCTTATAGGACCCAGGAGATCATCTACTCTGTGTACCTCCTGCTCCAGGTTACAGAAGACTCCCCATTCCCAACAAATTTGTGCCTTTTTATCTCTAGGCTTAAGAAACTGGAAATATGAATATAGAAACCTGAATTTGTTGTTCAGTTTTCATTTTTATTCTGGTACATAAAACTGCTGGTGTTATCTGAAATACTGTACTAGCAGTAGTGTTGTCAGGAAGCATGTAGGTGGACCTTATGTGCTAACAGTCACTGAGAAGATAGGTGTGACATAAACAGGGAAAGGAAGCAGACGGTGGCTGCAGTCCCGTATGGTCCAGCATAGTGTGGTAATTATACATGCAGAAGTACACTGCAGCTGAATGTTCACCAAGCCCTGGACTTAACCATAGAGTTGGTGCAGACCCTGTCCCCGCAGCCATTCCCTGCCCAGTGAGAGCATTGGATGGTTAAAGAAGCATTTGGCTGTGTCCCTATAACCAAACATGAAATGATTTCATCCTCTGTTGAGGTTCTGTGGAGGTCTTGGCAGATGATGTAATCATTTTGTGTGTGGCTGTAGGGACATAGCTGGCCACTTTTCTCATCTTCCACCACTCTCACCTGCCATAGAATGGTCATGAGGGACTGCAAGAACTCCATGGTAGGTCTGGCAGGACTTTGGCCTACATATGTCACTAACAGGATGCCAGCCAATGTGTTCATGGGCAGCAACTCAGAATCTTGGGATCTAGAAGGCTACCTGAATTAGGAGTGAATAAGAGATCTTTTGGATGTAAGAGGGCATGAATTGATTCCCTGAAACTCTGTTGAACTCACTACAAACAAATCACTTGTCAATTGTTCATGTTAAAGTCCACTGGAAAGATGAGGGCCTTAGTAGTGAAAACTAGCTGATATCAATTGAACTGTAACTTAATTTTCTTGAGCAATTAGATATTTTTAATATAAAAACAAATTAAATATGGGTGCTTTAGGTGGTCTATCTCATGAACTAGGTTGGTTGTTAGCAGAATGTGTAGAACATGGAGAGAACATTTTCTTAAGCCCTCTGTCAAACTGGTGATATAATTAAAAATGGGAAGATTCTGTGGTGGTGCCCAGGTTTGCAACTTATGGTATGTTATGCTAAATAGCATTCAGTGCAGATCACATAATACTTGCTCTAGGGAGACAATTGCATCATGACTGAAAACTAAGCTTTGACTTCTGTTGTTATGTAACATCGACATGAAATTGTTTTTGCTTTTAAAGTTCCGGTTACTTTTTAATTTGGAACTGCTGTTAAATTTTCTGGAAAGAGAAAGTTCAGTTTCAAAATTCACCTGCAAATAGGAACAGGTCTTGTAGCAGTTTGACTATCATGGACTTGGGTTGTCTGCCATGCTTGAAATACTTTCTTAAAACATTAACCTCTCTGTGAAACTACCTTTGATCCTTCACTTGTTGGCATTGTTTCCTGGCCCCGTCAAGAGCAAATTTTGTAGATTTATTAAAAAAAACCCATGACATTTATACATTTATTCCAACACAGTGTCTGTAAGAAAAAGGGTGCATAGCAAGCATTCATCACCTTCCCCATTTTACAAATGGATACTTGAGGTAGAATAATCTGTGGCTCTAAGAACCAAAAATACAAAACCCAACATCTTTCTATTCTTTTTTCCTATTTTAAAAGCTGTACATTAAAATGCTACAGTTGCAGTCCTCAGTGCCCTTTCAGCAAGTCTCATTCAGCTCCATGAAATTCACATTCTTCCAGTCAAGCTGTAGGTATTTGCCTTGTTTTGTTTACATGCATCTTCAGCTTTCAAAGCAAGGTTACTTGTCCCTGTCTTCCTGGTTAAGTCAGGAGACAAATGTAAATGTACAGCCTCACCCCTTCTTTCCTTAACTTTTCTCCTAGGCTTGATGGTGGTTACAGCATGGCTGTTGTCTCCAAGTATGAACAAAACCCTAAATTTTTATCACATTTCAAAGACTGAGAGGAATATTGTCAGCTTAACAGCTGTTCCCTCCTTGAAGTTTTCTGATTACAGCAGCCTAAAAATGGATGCTTCTTCCTCTGTTGACAGCCTCTTTTCTTCCTGCGCGGCTTGCTTGTGCTTGACATCCCTAGTTTCGCTTTCTTATTGCCTTTGGCAGGGCCTTTTTCTGTTTTGTTTGGGTATTCCCCTGAGCAGTTAAAGCAGTACTGACAAAAAACATTTTCAGAATTGTGGAGAACCTGCAGGCAAATGGAGAGCAGAGTGCAAGGTGCTGTGATTTAAACCAGTGCATCTTAAGCTGTCTGATATGCTGGACTGGCAGGCTGTCTTTCCCAAAGTGCAAAAGACCAGCACTATATTTTTGCCCATTGACTAAAACTATTTCTGTCTTCCTGGAAAACCTCCAGGGACTGCCAATTGGTGGCTTCCAGATTGGCACTGGTCCACAGACCTCAACTTTGAGTAGCATTGATGTAAAGTATGGTGAATGAATAGCTTTGAGTCTGAGTTGTGTATATTCAGACAAGTAGTGTTGACAGGAAGGTCTTACCCTAAATTCTTCTCAGTGAAGAAAATAGCAAGTTTACAGCACTTAGACCCACCATTTCTATTTTACATCCTAATAAGCCATTTTTATACTGGAAATCTCTTACTTAACTTCATGAAACTTATTTCCAAGTAGGTAATGCAGGCAAGCCTTGGAATAAAAATGCAGTATTCATTTCCAAGGTTTGTGTACACACATGGGTTTCTTTCAGTTAGTACTACCAAATGTTTACTTGGTACTTTTCATTTGTAAAGTGCTTAACATATTTTTAACGGTTTAAGGGTAAATTACTGTAAGCTCCTCACCTGTGTAATGGAAACAAAGAGTAGCTCACTTACAGCTGTGCACTTAGTGCATGCTGGATGTGGGATTTAAGTTCACTTCTCCCAAGCTCAGTCCCTGTTCTGCTGTGATTTTTAAAGCTGTCTTCAAAAGAAGAACCTCATGTTGGCCTACATATAGACAAGCACATTTTTACACTCTCTGAGAATAATTGCTAAAGAAGCTTGACTGCCTGCAGGTCCACATCTAAGTCCTTTGCACAGAAGAGTGAGGGTTTTGCATTATAAATTACGTACTATTGTGGGAAAAAATGATTGTTGTATTGCTTTTTAAAGACTTGTGTCTTCACAGTTTTTCCAGACTGGGATTCTTAATAATTTCTAGTTAATCCCAGTGAAGTGTGGCTTGAATGCTCAGTACAATTTACTTGGCTGCAAAACTCCTGTGTCCGAATAGTGCTATGGAGTATGTGATATCTAGTACGTGATCTTTACTTGGTCCCAGTTGTCTCTCTGTCGGGCCTCTCAGCAATAATCCCAATGTACACCCTCGCTATTCTTTTCCAAGATTGAAGCAGTAATGTGAGTTTTCCTCAAAAGGTAGAACTGGAAAAAATTTTAGAAGTGCACTATATCATCTAACATTATTTAGTGCACTGGAACATTTATCTGATTTAGCACATTTGGCTTACATTTTATATTCAAACACATGGAAGTTATTTTATTGAAATATTTATAATGGAAGGAGAGTAAGCTATAGTTCTGTTATGTTTAACAACAACAACAATAAAAATGACTATATCTGAAAGATCACTGCTTTTTTTAAGCACACATACCTAAAAGAGCTGTACCTAATATATCAAAAGTCTAATTTCCTTTTGAAGTATAACTGTAGTACCTACAGCTTCCCTTACTGACTTTCTGCACTGCTTAGGAGTTCCATTTTGGTTTGAGGAAAATTTGATTCAAGAACAACTGGTTGGACATTGTATTTCACTAAAGTGTTGGCATGAGTCTGGGAGCACAATTATATTTTGTCTTGATGACTTGTATCTGTGACTTATTGTGAACTAAGAGATTTTGTAAAAGAGAACCAAACTTAGTGTAATCATTTGTTAGTATGGATACTTACTTTGAATAGTGGGGTTTGTTGACATCAGTTTCCCTAGAACAATAACTAGAAGTTCATATTCTATATTTATCCCATCTGAGATGATTGATTGCAGTAAAACGGGTCAGAAAGTTATGGGTAAATGTAGACAGATAGATATAGCATAAAAATTATCCACAGAAAAATATAACATCAGAAAATATTCTACTCCCTGTCTCCAGAGTGAAGATGGTGTAAAGAAGTCTTCAACTTTGTTTTTTGTTAAGTCTCTTCGAATTGTCACTGTTGACTAATAAAGTCTCTGCTTCTTAAGGATTCGGGCTATGATCCTGTGAGTGAAGTGCGTGATCCCAGACGCAGAATATGGTCCAAAACTAGAGACCTTTCCCTTCCTGTCCCAAAGTTTAAGGTAAGGCAAGCATGATCTTGTTGTGTATCTCTCTTCTCCAGTTTAAATGTTTCTAGTTTCCAACTTAAGAACATCTTCCTTTCTCAAAGCCAGCTAGATGTTCAGATAAGGCCAAATATGTATGACTGTAGTTGTATGTCACACTGTAAATACACTGGCCAAATTCTATTGTAAATAGTTGTTCTGTGATTTCTTTTCATTTTCAAAGATCTTCCACCTTAGGGGAAGTTCAGTGGAAGAAATGAATAAGTTGATGGGAAACCTTGGAACGTTGTGAAGGAAGTATATGTGTGTTTTCTGTGCTTGGATTGGGGCTGATGAGTAGCAGTCACATCTTAAAGAGAAAGGTTTCACTTTCCTTGTCGTCATGAACAGGACCTCCCAAGGAAGGGAGGCTTAGGACAGCAAGAAATGTAGAAGACAAACTGTATGACACCTGCTTAATGATCTTGTTCTTGTGAAATGTCAGTGAATGACAGATTTGTACCTTGAAGGAAGTAAGCTGAATAAATGTGGGGAAACGACCTGCCTTCACAGTAAACATTGGCAGTGAAGAAGATCCAAAAAGTGCATTTGAGTTGCTTTATTTGCAGCATTTACATGTCGGTTCTTGTTTTCAAAATTGCTAGAGCTGTAATAGGAAAGGAGTGAGGTATGCTTGAAGGATTCTATTTTGAGTTAGAAATCGAGAGTCATGCAATGCTGAGGGTCAAAGGTGCTCGACAAGATTACTCACTGCCAGTTGTGCCAGATGTATTTCCTTAATTATTAGATGGGATGTGTGGCAGTTTAGTGTGTGCTTGATTTTAGTTCCCTCATCCCGTCTCTTCTGTCTTTGCTGCAGCTGGATGAGTTCTACGTGGGCCAGATCCCTCTGAAGGAGGTCACTTTCGCTCGGCTCAATGACAACATCAAGGAACCCTTTCTGGCTGAGATGTGCAAAAAGTATGGAGACATTGAGGAGATTGAGATCCTCTACAATCCGAAGAACCGCAAGCACTTGGGTCTTGCCAAGGTGCTCTTCACGAGCACAAGGGGGGCCAAGGAAACAGTCAAGAACTTGCACAACACCTCAGTCATGGGCAACATCATCCATGCTCAACTTGATATCAAAGGTAGTTACCCTCTATCAGTCATCTTCTTGGCTCAGAATTGGCATCTTGGTTCAGCGTAGCATCTGCTTCCCATAAATGGCATTTTCTCCCTACAGGTCAGCAGCGAATGAAGTATTATGAACTGATTGTGAATGGCTCCTACACTCCGCAGACTGTTCCCACTGGGGGCAAAATGCTGAATGAGAAGTTTCCAGTAGAGTCAGTAAGTCCGCAAAGCTCTCTTGTTTGAATTAATCAGAATAGCTTAATTTGGGGGCCACTTTTCTGCAAGAGGCCAAGCAGTGATTTTTTTCCCTTCTCTACTCAGAATGCATTTCCTGGTTCTGTGTCCTGCTAAGAAAATGAAGCATCCTTCTGTCTCTCCTGCAGCACCGTTACCATCCCTCCCCTTTTCATGTTCTGCACTACACTTTTTGTCTACTTGCAAGGCTCCTGTCATTTTGCTGGTCATTTAATAGCCTAAACAGGCCTTCTCAGTCTCCACTTAGGCTCTTGCATGCTTTGTTCATAGGAGTAACAGAAGCTGAAAAACAAATCATGATCTTTTATTCTCCATGGCTAGATATTTCACAGTGGCATTAGTCCTAGAATAGCTAGAAATTTTCCAGCTGCTTTGTTGTGAGTTATTGCATGGGTAGCCCACCTATAATGCATCTCAGCAGTAAATGAAAAGAAAGATGTCCAGGTGAGGACTGAACATCTCTCACTTCCTTTCCTTTTGCAGTTGGAGTCACGAAGGCGCCACTCAACCGATTCCTCCTATCCTAGTAGCGTAATGCCTTCAACACCTGGTAATGGCACCCCTTGCTCTCAGGACACTCCCTATTCCAGTGGCCGGCAAGACACACCTTCTTCATATGGCCAGTACACACCCCAGTCTTCCCAAGGGACTCCATACACTCCTCGGGGAGGAACACCATATTCCCAGGATTCTGCTTACTCCAGCAGGTAAGTGATTATATTTAATTCTCCCTGAGCGGTCAAGAACTCAAGCTTGCCACTTCCTGGAAAGTCAGGGGAATTGGTCAGAACTCAGGAAAGTTGTCATTAAGCTTTTTGTGGAATGGGGTTTTTGAGATGTCACTCCCAGGAGGAGAGTCAGCAGTTGGAGTAGAGAAGCAGCAGAATATTCTTTTCATGTAATAATGCATGTGTGTGTATTCCATAATATTATTTTGTGATTTTAAAATATTCTTTGTGTGGTGGTTGTAAGCAGTAAGGCAGAATAAAAGGAATAGGTACATAAGAGCACTGTTAATTTGAACTTGACCAGCTTCTTGTAACCAGGTTATTCCAGACAAACTGGAATTAGTTTTTATTTGATCTGAGGGTTAAATAGTTTGACAAGGTCAGCAAATTGTGGCTAGTTGGACCTAGTGACCAACCATTGTTTCTTCTAGCTGGCTACAAAGTCCAGTCCTGCCCCTATCCTATCTCAACAGAAAAAAATGCATTTTAGTACTTTTGTAGTTTTTGACCATTTAATAAACCCTTTATTTCATATATTGTGATTTACGATATTTTTAAAAATTCAGGTTTTTTTAATGGTTGGGAAAAATGAGACAAACAGAAAACAAAATGGATGGCAACCCTAGAAATTATCTCAGAGTGTTTGTGTGCCTTTGAATCAACCTTTCATGGGTTGAAAAGGGGGAGAAACCAAAGAAATTTGCTCATGGGACTGTTCCTCCTTTGTTTCCTTCTCCAAGACAAGGGACACCAGGCTACTCCACCTACCAGCCAGAGTCAACGTCCTATAAATCCCGCCGACATGAGAACAGCTTTTCAGACTCATACTCCCGCCGACATTATTCCTCTTCATCCTCTTCGTCGTCATCCTCTTCCTCCTCCACCTCCTCCTCTCACTACCGTAGCAATGACCATCACTACCCACCGTATAGTCAGCAGTTTGATGGCAGCAGTGGCAGCACCATTTCAGCTAGCGGTAGTCGATACCAGCGCCTCTCATCCACCTCGGAAGGCCGGTCTTCCTCTTCCTCCCATCGCTCCCACCAAAGAGAGGACTCTAGCTTCCATTTGCGACATCGAGAGCGCTCCCAGCGGGATGATGCTACTCCTTCGTCCACCACAGCTGTTGCTGCTGCCGCCACTACCACCACCTGCTCATCTTCATCTGCAGCCACAGCCTCAGATGCTGCTCAGTTCCAGAACTGTCATAGTTTTGCTCAGCACAGTGCAGAGCAGTTCCCAGCACCCAGCGTGCTCTACCCATCTTATGTGACTACACCAGAGACCTTTCCTGTACCTGCAGAATCCCTTGCTGTGGACCAGGACTACCGGCTGCTCCCCACAGCTGAAACGTTTGCTGCCAACTCCCTACCCCCCACAGAATTTCTTGCTCAGGAAACTAAAGAGAACATCAGTCCAGCAGTGACAGCAGGTCTTGGGGTCAACGACCAATCCCATTCTCCTGCTGTGCAGACCTCACCAGTGCGATCTGGCTCACCTGCACCTGAGACTACAAATGAGAGCGTCCCTTTTGCCCAACACAGCAGTTTGGACTCCCGCATCGAGATGCTGCTGAAAGAGCAGAGGTCCAAGTTCTCATTCCTCAATTCAGACACGGAAGAGGAAGAGGAAGAAAAAGGGGGTCCCAAGGGGGCAGAGCCTCATGGGCCATGCACTCCACCACCACCCCTTCCAGTTAGTTTTGAAGATGTAGTGCCAGCCTTGGACATGGGATCAGGAGCAGAGTCCCCCAAAGCCAATGGGCAAGACAGAGTAAGATCCAAGGACTGGGAATGTGCCCTGCATGTGTGTGTGTGTGTGTGTGAGACAGAGAGAATTCTAGTGTATCAGAGAAGGTAAAAGTTCAGGCCCAGTTTGTAGTTCCTGAAGCCCCCCACAGCTCCAGTTTTGGGGAGCAATTTCTTACCCAGTCTGACAGGTGCTTAAAACAGCTGCAGAATGCAGTAGTGTGACCTCAACAAGACCCTAAGGCTCCCATACACTTCAGAAACCTCTGGAGAAAAAATCAGCTGAAAACAAAGCCAGAAGTGACATGACATTTCTCCTGATAACATCAGACATGATAGTCTTGGGGGGAGGGTAGTATGGGTTGACAAGGTGAAAAATGGCCACTGCTGCCTTGAAATATGTCCATCCCAGTCCTAACTACCTGTGCACGTGCACACACATACATATTTGCATGTATATAGTAAGAGAAAAAATATTCAGTATAAATGTCTTGCAAGTATCATGGTACGTTTGTACATGGTACATATTAATAGTGAACGTGGTACGTTTGTACATGGTACATATTAATAGTGAACACATTCTCTGAATAAGGAGCCTTTACAGGTAAAAAACAGCACTATCCACACAGAGGTAGGAGCTATCAGCAGACTTGGAGAATCTGTTCCTTTGCAGAAACCAAACTATAAAAGCAGTTCAGTATGAGTACTGACCACACACATACACATTTGTACGCAAATTGGGTTATGTGGGCAAAGTGCTTTTTGAAGTGGTCTAAGTTTAACTTGTGCACAAGACATAAAATTTCAGAGGTTATTTTTGTTATTTTTCCAGATTTTGAGATTTGAAACCTTGGAAAGGGTTGGTGTGGCAGTTAATAGTGCTTTAGTGTCAAGAAGAAAAAGATGATACATTTTTGAAAAAAGCACATTCTTTTAAAAAAATTCTGTTCCGTTACTGTAGGAATCATCACATATATTCAGTATCAGGCTCTTGGCTCGTGCCTCTTTCAGCATTCTAAGATTTTCTGTCTGATTGTTGGGGTAGGAACGTATCTGAGAATCTTGTGACACAGTGAGTGATGAAGGAAGCTCAAAGATAAGAATTAGGCATCTAAATTTTTTTGTACATGTGTGTGAATTTTTTGCCTTTTTTTAAGTTCTTTTGTATCTCAACATGGTAATTATTAGGAGTGGGCTGGTGACAGGACTAGCAAGAATGGCAATAGTCAGTTGCTGGGAAACAGATGACTCACTGCAAATGCTGGACTGTTGGCTCACACTGATCCCTGTTTCTTCTTTCTCCCCTCTTCCTTCTCTTAATTAGGCATCACAACAGTCATCAGGTGAAGACATGGAAATCTCTGATGATGAAGCAGAAGTTGAGCCGCCAGCCCCTGTGACTGAGATGTCTGAACCCCATTTTTCAGTGATGCCATCAGCCCTGGGACACATGCCATTGGGCATGTCTTCTTTTACACCCCATCACCGGCCGGAGCTGCCTCCCACCTACCCAATACAGCCTCTCATGTCTGTCTCCCTCCCACACCTGGCGGGGAAATCCCATTCGTTATCCAACTACAGCCAGGTTGGCCCACGGCATGCTCACCGCCTGTCAGACTTCAGAGGGAGGGCAGGCATGGTGGGTGGAGGCCGAGGTGCCCCCCACATTTATGACTTTGTCAACTCCATGGAGCTGATGAACCGCCTTGGCAACCAGTGGGGCGGGATGCCCATGTCTTTTCAAATGCAGACTCAGATGCTGAGCCGCCTGCAGCAACTGCGTCAAAACAAGGGCCAGTTTGAGGACCCTTTTTCCTATCACCGGGAGGCAGCGGTTTTTTGTGGCCAGCCCCTCTATGGCCATGGCTACCTAATGGACCAGGGTAACCACCACTTCCAGAGAGACCAGCTGTTCATGCAACAACCAGCAGTGGTAGGAGGATCAGAACAGCAGCAGCAGCAGCATTCCTCAGATCAGCCTCCTCTGCCACCTCCGCAGCGTCTCCTTGATTTCCGGGACAACCCATGGGGATACCAAGAGGAAGTGGCTCCGCCTCCACCCCTCCCCAAGGACCCTCATGCCTCTATAGTGGACAGTGTGCTTGAGACACTGATGCAAGAGATGAAGAGCATCATGCAGCGTGACCTCAACCGCAAGATGGTGGAGAATGTGGCTTTCAGCACTTTTGACAAGTGGTGGGAGCGTAAGGAGGAGAAGGCTAAGGTGAGTGGGGATTTGGAGGGGTGGTGCACCAATATTCCTAGGTCTGGACTCCAGTGGATCTGAGGGGAGAATTCCTTATAAGGCTAGGTTGTCATATTTTTCTCAGAAATGTAATGGAGCCCAAACGTGTTTCCATGTCTTGTTAAGTAATATGTAGCCTGTAAGCCTGGTGCTTCCAAAAATGAGGGTTGTAATGCTCCATGAGACAACCTCAACCTCAGAATGGAAATGAGCTGTTGCTGGATACCGTTAGGCAGGAATATAGAAGCTGAGCAGAGATGTGAAGTGGCATAATATCGTCCTGAAAACCAGAGGTTTGGGGTAAGGAGGCGGAAAAAAAAAAAAAGACAAGGGAGTGAAGTGACACATGGGAACACAGAATCTGAGAGAAAAGCTTATTGGGGATTTAGGAATGAGTGTGTGTACCTTCATGAATAAAGAGGGTATAATTTCATAAAGTTTGACAGATGCTGCTAACACCATTGTCTCTGCATCTTGTTCTCCAGTGGGTTCTGCTGACCCTACCACTCTAAAAGGTCTCTGCTTTGTCCTCCCTCTAAATCCTGAACCCTGTTTCCTGCCTTTCTGCTTCTCACTGCTGTCACTAATGCCCAGGTTTCATTATGTGCAGCCCTTCCAGAGTGCTGTCAAACAGCCAGCCAAGGAAGAAGAGAAAGACAAGACCAAACTGAAAGACCCTGCCTTGCTCTCTCTGGTCGACTGGGCCAAGAGTGGTGGTACTGGTGGCTTGGAAGGGTTTGGCTTTGGGACCGGTTTTCGAGGAGTGTTGAGACTCCCATCTTTCAAGGTGAGAGTCCCGTGTTCTCTGGAGTTTGTTGTCACTCGAATCTAGCAGCAAGGTCTGGAGTCTTGCTTTGATCACAAGGCTCTTGGCTTGTGTGAGGTGGTTTCTTAGGAAACAGAGACTCTGGCTTGATTACTTTCTTGCATATGGGCTTTCTAAGCCTATCACATCTCATGTAGTAGTTTTCAAAGACGTAGCCCTGTTAGTCTCTTGCAGCATAAAAAGGGAAAGGGGGGGGAGAAAAAGGAATGTAACAGCAGCATTAAGACTATTTTTTATTTTTGTATTAACTTTTGTGGGTATAAACCCACTGCATCCAAGCATCCAAAGAAGTGGGTTTATAGCCACCAAAAAAAAAAGCTTAAAGCTGCTACTACATTTCTTTTTGCCACTCCTCCTCCCTTTTATATCCCATCCCAAGTAAAGCACTGCTTATGTTGTTGCAGGTGAAAAGAAAAGAGCCATCCGAAATCTCAGAGGGCAGTGAAGTGAAGCAGCCACGTCCTTCTACTCCCATCGAAGAGGACGAAGATGGTTAGTTAGTTGCTTTATCCCTGGAATTTTATGTACAGTTCTTAAATCTGTCTAATTAGCCAGAGAATGTTTCTGTTTCTTCATTTTCTTAATGAGCTCCATCCTATCCATTTCCATGCCATTATGCAGATAAAGAGTCTTCACAGATACTCATGTCCTCCAAGAGGGATGATGAGCGGATCAAGGGCTCAGGAAAACGGAGGAAGCTTTTCTGCCTGGACAGTGAAGGAGAAGAAGCATCTGAGGAATCCTCTTCTGAAAAAGTGAGAGAATGGCATTTCTTTATAGATATTCACAGCAACATTAGGGCCATCTAGAAGAGATTGCAGGCCAGAAACATATATAAACCAGATTCTCCTTCATACCCTGTTTCCCAGTGTTAGGATTAAGATGTTTGATGCAGAATATTTAAATGATCTGAATGTTGGAATTTGCCATTGCCTGTTTTGTCTGGCCAGATGGATTTTGAGTTCTGAGAGGACTTTCACATTTCCTTTCATATCTTTTCTGCTTCTCAGTGTGCAGTCTCCCTGTCTTGTGAGCGCATAGCCTGATATAATATTGTCCTTACTTACCACTGCTTGATTTCCCTGGCTATGAAAGAGAGTTGTGGCCATGGCTAGACTACTTAGCTGTTGTTGCTCCAAAGGATTCTTGGCCCTTTTTGGTGTTTATCAGCACAGACATTATTTTATTTCCCCTCTGTTCTCAAGAAGCTGCAAAAGCTCCTAACACTTTGTTTTCCATTGTCATTGCGGCCCAAATAATTTCTCGGAGTTTAAATTCAATTTTTGAACTGGTTCCTCAACCACTCAAGAAATTCAAGACAATTTTTTTTCTTTGTATGTTTGCTTCCCTGGGAATTATTTTATTGGAATATTTCAGTCTGAGAGAAACTTTATACTGCTGTCTTCACAGGAAGAGGAGGAAGAGCAGCGAAGGGAGAAAAATGAAACTTCCAGGGAACGCAGTGCAAAGGAATCCGAAGGTATTTCCCAACTAACAGTGAAGTATAGGAAGCTCAGAGACTGCTAGTCACCAAACAGGATTGATGAGAGCCAGTATGGAGTGGTGATTTCAGTGTTGGTTTCAGTAGAGGCCAGGGTTTGGTTCCCCGCTCAGCCATGGAAACCCACTGGGTGACATGTGCAGGTCACACTCTCTCAGTCTCAAACCTCCTCTGAAAAAAAATCTTGCCAAGAAAAGCCCATGATCAGTTGGTTGCCATAAATCAGAAATAACTTGAAGACACATAGCATCATTAGTGCTAACTGTAATAATAATCTGTTGGCTCATCTAGAAATCAAATTTTACAGGAACTTACCTGATCAGAATGATTTTTTAAATGGATAGCTCTGTTTTTTGGAGGGGTTCCCCTTCCTTTTACAAGTATACATTTACCTTCCGTTTACATGAGGTGGTATCTCTCTACATATGTTCATTGCATTTCTCTGCCTCAAGCCAAATGAACTTCAGCATTTGGTAGAGTTGTGGTGTATCTATAACCTAGATGCTATACGCTTGATCGTTAAACTGATTAAATCCCAAATGCTAATTCTGCAGCCTGTTTAAGATTGTGCTGTGTGTTTTCTCCCCAGAAGAGAACTATGCTTCCATGCAACAGTAGAGACCTTGGAAAGGGATCTGGATTGCAAATCACAATTGATGAGTTACGAGTCACCTAGATAACTTTAAATGAGTTCAGATCCGCAGAGCTAGATGAATTTCATCCCAGAATACTGAAGGAACTTGCTGATGTACTCTCTGAGCTACTTGCCGTGATTTTTGAGAAATCTTGGAGAACAGTTGAAGTGCCAGAGGACTAGAGAAGGGAAAACATTGTCCCTCTCTTCAAAAAAGACTACAAAGAAGATCCAGGAAACTACAGACCAGTCAGCCTGACTGTCCAGTGTGATAGATAGATAGATAGATAGATAGATAGAGATAGATAGATAGATAGATAGATGGATGGCATACATGGCTTAGCAGTTGACGTTTGCCTTCAAGTTGGCATCCCCAAGGTGAACTTGTCATTGGGTTTTTTGGGGCTGAGAGTACCCAAGATCATCCAGTAGGTTTCCATGTCTGGGGAATCAAACCTTGGTCTCCAGAGTGGTAGCCTAACGCTCAAACCACTACACCATGTTGGCTTCCTTGGCTTAGCAGGACTATGACCTAAAAGGATCTTGGAATTATTGTTGATGATAACTTGAACATGAGCCAGCAGTATGATGCTGCACCAAAGAAAGCAGCTGCTATTTTAGCCTGCACTAATAGAAGCATAATTTCCAAGTCAAGAGAAGAAATAGTCCAACTACCCACTGTATTCTGTACTAGCTAGGGCTCATCTGGAGTGCTGTGATCAGTTCTGGGCACCTTATTTTAAGAAGAATATAGACAAATTGAAGCAGGTTTAGACTAGGGCAACAAGGATGATAGGATATATGGAGAGCAAAACTTAGGAGGAAAGGTTGAAGGAGGTTGGTATGTTCAGCTTGATGAAGAAAAGACTGAGGGATTACATGACTATTCTTTAAATATCTCAAGGACTGTCACAAAGGAGGGAGGAGACCTATTCCCTGCCTCTCTAGAGGGTAGGACCAGTTCTATGGTCCTACCGTCTAGATATCCTGCATTGACCAGGAGGTTGGACTTAATGGTCCCCAAGGCCCTTCTGGTGCTGTGATCCTGTGCTGCATTTGTTTGAATGTTTCTGTATTTTTAAAATGTTTTGGCAGCCATAGGAAGGGAGAAGTTCATCGGAGCCCAATTCCCATATCTTCTGAAATTTCAGTAGGTGCTAACCACCTGCATTCAAGCATGCCTTTGCAACCATTAAGAGTGGAAGCATACCTTTTGTCTTTTTAAAATAGGAACCTTTTTAGCTTTGGAAGCTAATTTATGGTCCAGGACCACACTGTTCCTTCTGATTTTACTCACTGTTGAAGTGTTGCCTTGAACCCAGCTAAGACAACAGTATCCCTTTATTCTTTTTACAGATGAAGGTGAGAGTGACAGCTCTTCAAAGTATTCTCCGTATGAAGACTCTGATGAGGACAGTGACAGCACATCGGATTCAGAGAGCAGCTCTTCCTCTTCATCTTCCTTGTCATCGTCATCCTCTTCTTCCTCTGATGAGGAGGAGGAGGAGGAAGCTGAGAGCATGGAGGAAATGGATAGAACGGCAATGAACAGCTGCCCAAATGAGTCAACGAGAAGCGTGGAGGAAGCAATTAATGCTGAGGTGGGCAAGAAGAAACCTGAAGCAGCTCTATTTCAAGGTGAGATTTACAGTCCTTGGTTTTCCTGAGGAATAATTTTGTCAGCTATGATATGATAGGAGATGAGAGAGTGACCAGGTTTAGAATATTGGATATCAGGTGTGTGGATTGCCATGGTTGCACTCACTTCAGGAATGCAGGCTGAACCATAGTATCTAGTAAAGTCATTCTGTTCCATGCACTTTCAGTGCCACCTATATCCTCTGATGAAGAATTTTTTCCTCCCTGTAGTGCACATTTCCATATGACTCTGGTAATTTTAATAAGGTTCACTATTGTCTCAAATTCAGAATATCCTAGACCAGCCAGAGAGGCATCTTTCCTCTCAAGCTCTCCTCTCCTTACGTTTTCCCAGCTAATCCACAGCTGGAAGGACTCTCAAAGCATCTTACATATCAACAAAAATGCAAAAAAAAGCCTGTTATCCTTACGTTTTCAATTGGGGGTGGAGGTGAGGTGCTGGCGTTTCTGTTTGTTGTTTTTTGCGAGCAAGTTGGCTTCAATTTATGGCAACCTGATCAGATAGAGACCTCCATGAACTCTGATCATCAACAGTCCTGCTCAGGTCTTTTAAACTCCAGTTTGTTTGACTCAGTTCACCTTCCCATTTTACTGAGCATTATCAACTTCTCTAGTGAGTCACGTTGTCTTGTAATATGTTCAAAGTATGGTAGCCTCAGTTTAGTCATTTTGGCTTCTAGGAAATTTTAAGGCTTGGTTAGTTCTCTGGGCCATTTAATTGTCTTTTTGGCAGTCGATGGTGTTCATATATCTTTATTCCGGCACTGCGTTTCAGAGAAGTGAATCTTCCTGTCAGTGTTTTTCACTTGCCAGCTTTTACAGCCATATTTTTGGTTTCTTATTATTCAAACTGATTTTCTGCCTTTTCTTTAACCTTCATCAGTAATCATTCCATGCCTTTGCATCATCTATGTATTTTAAGTTGATGATGCTCCTTTCTCCAGTTTCCTTACCTCCTTCCTCTGATTCTAATCCCCATTTTCATACGTTTTTATACACAAACCTATAGGGTGATAAAATGCAGCCTTGCCTGATTCCCTTGCCAATTGGAAATCATTCATTTTTCTGTATTCTGGCCTGATAGTGACTAGTCCAGGATTTAGTTTATTCCTCAGGACAGTCAGCGGTTGTGGCACACCCATTTCTTTTAGAGTGAATCATAATTTCTAGTGGTCTACACAGTCAGTGATTTCTACTACTATTTGTAAGGTACAGATTGGTTTTCTTTTTTTGTGTATTCCATAATCCATTGTATGTTTGCAGTGCGCTTCCTAGTGCCTCTACTTTTTCTGAACTCAGCTTGGATATCTTGCATATTTTGCTCTGGAGATGGTTTAAAATCCTTGTTAAATCTTCTGCATAACTTTACTTGCATCTGAGATTATTGAAATAGTCACATGGTTACTGTCATCTCTGGCGTCCCTTCCTTTTGGGGTTACATTGAATGTACATTGAATGTTTCCAGTCTGTAGGCTGTTCTGTTTTCCATATTTTTTGGCAGATTTTGATTGGCATCTGGATGGATTCTGTCTTCATAGTTTGAAACAGCTGTTTTGGTATGCCATCTGTTATTTCTTTGAATTGCTTTGAAAGCCTCTTTCACTTCACCTTTTAAAGTTGTGGGTTTATCATCAGAAGAATTTCTTCTTCGTGGTCTCTGTGTCTTCACACACTAGGAGCTTTCGCGCGTGCAGAAGGATTTATCATCCTTGAAAGAGTTGTCATCCTTTCATCTTGTTTTAGGTAGTTCTTCAGCTTCCATTGTCTTATTTTATCCTGATCATATAGTGTGTTCTTCATATAGCATTCCTACTCTTGGTTTTAATCTCCCTTTAATTTCTTGGATCCTGTGGAATTCCTTGGATCCCTTTAATTTCTTGCTCTGCCTTTTTCATTGTTGTCTTCTAGTTCTTTGCACTGATTGTTGTAATAATTCTCTTTGTCCCCTTGCAGTGCAGCCTATCTACCCTTTTGATCAGCACAAAGTTTTGATTTTTGCTTTGGTCTCCTTCGCCCTCCGTATTGAATTTGTTGCCAAATCGTGTTGCTCCTCTCTCATGTTAGAAAAACACATCCCATTCCTTGTATCCTCTCAACAAATATAGCCACATGCAGTTCCACACAACAACTGCAGTGTTCTTCTTTTTGTTCTTTAATTCACTAGTTTTCATTCTTTCTGTTAAGTACGTTGTTGCCCAAATTATTCACCTTTCTTGCCACTCTGCCCACATAATTATTGTGTGCCTTCAGGTTGTGTTCAGTTAATGGTGACCCTGAAGCAAACCTATGACAGGATTTTCTTAGCAAGATTTGTTCAAAGAGGATTTACCTTTGCCTTCTTTTAAGACTGAGAAAGTGTGACTTACCCAAGGTCACCAGTGGGTTTCCATAGCTGAGTAGGGATCTAAACCCTGGTCTTCACACTGCCACACTGGCTCATGCCCACGAAATGCCTGTCAAATCTCTATTCTGCCTTCTTGCCTGTTCCCAGTTCCTCATACTTCTTGCCTCTGCCTTCAGAATGTTTTCTAATCTCTCCTCTCTCTCTCTCTTTTTTTCTCCATGTGTGTCCAAACACTTTTTAATTCTTTTCTCTTAGTTAGTTCTTTTCTCTTTTCTGTTGTATATTCCTACATGTGACATCAGTCTCTTTAGTTCAATCACCTGCAGCCATTTTTTATTTTTTTATTTAGTGTTTATTGAATTTCTAAACCACCACTAGCAAACATTTTCTGACTGGTGTGCATGATGCTAAAAATATAAAATACCAAAATAATTCTAATATCTCCTGTTTTTGAAATTACTCCAGTCCTCCCGTGTCACTCTTTTTATCTGGATTCACTTTTTTAAGGTTGCTTCCTTTACCTCAAATCCCTCTTTAAAATTCTGTTTTCCTGTGGACACTTTGGAACATTTTCTCCTACACTACTGTACACTACTGTACCTAAGCTGAAGTCTGTGTAGCCAAAGCAAACCCATGTTTTTGTCTCCATTGCCATCCACTTTTCCTGTTTGCTTCTTGAATTTCTGTTTTTAAATTATGATGCTGTTAGGAATAGTCTTCTCAAGTTATTCTTTGTAAAATACTCTGAGCTTAGATGGGGCTATATTAGTTATTAGGGTTGGTCTTTTGGTTAAAGGAATCCTAGTCTGTTAATAATTGAATCTTCTAACAAATCGATTTTGTTTTTGTGTTTTTTACAGCTGTATGTAGAGTTGACAAACAAGCATGTGTATAAATGGTATTCTTGAATATTCCTCTCAGAATTTATTTTCTTTCTGTCTCAAAAGGAGCAAAATGCAAGCGAACCAAGTTACTAGTATGATGCCATGAGTGAGAGGTAGGGGAGTGGGGTGGGGGTTGGTAAGATTATTTAATTTGAATAGTGAAATGATGGTTGGAATTTTTGACTAAATTTTCCCTCATCTCCACAGAGGATGGATTCTTGTGTAGATAGTTGCTTTAAAGGTGAGACATGAGAGGGGCAAGGCATCTTACGCCAGTGACTTTCTTTCAGAACCTTGTTTGATGTTTTCAGTTTCCTCCTCATCTTGTGTTTTTGCTCCTTTCCTTCTGTTGAACTTTGAGGCTTAGTGTGACATGAGAGAGATTTCCCCATCCTTCTGCTGAGCCTGTAAGCATTGCCTTATTTATTGGGTCTCTTAAAAAAATGATTCTCAACAGTTTGTTTTGGTTTAATATTACAGCCCTACTGTATATGCCTGTAATTATTACCAGTGAGTGATTAAATAGTTAATATTCTGGTGATCCCCATACAGTTAAAAGTAGGCTGAGAAATATGTATTACAGTTATTGTCAGGACAAGAAGCAATGACTATACAGACTCATGTTCTCTGCTGTGTGAGGGGTGCTGTTTACTTCAGGGCTGCTCAGTCTCAGACACTGTTTCAGATACTGAGATGCATATAAAAGGGCACTGCAAAGTGTTTCCTGATGCCAGTCTTCTGTATTTCCAGATAATGAGGACAAGTGCACTGAATCTGTTGAGAGTGAACAAAAAAAGCAAGCTTTTCTTGAAATTAATTGGGTGATGACTGGAAGGGTCTTTTCATCAGTGGAGCCCAAACCCTGAAAATCCCTCCCTAAGCATGCATTGTTGTATGCCTTCAGGTTGTTTCCAATTCATGGCAACCCTATTATGGGTTTTTCTTGACACAGTTTGTTCAGAGTGGATTTTGTCTTTGCCTTCCTCTAAGACTAAGAGAGTGTGACTTGTCCAAGGTCACCCAGTGGATTTCCATGGCAGAGTGGGGATTCAAAGCCTGCTCTCCAGTTACAGTCTAATGCTCAAACCGCTGCACCACACTGACTCTCCAGTCTTTACCAGCTTCTAAGTACTAAGCAAAGCCTTTATTATTCTCCCATTGTTTTAATGACATGTAATAATTTATCTGATTATTTAATTGTTTCTTCTTGATATTGATATTTTTACTGTTTCTAAACACTATTGTCATTTGTTTCATTTTGCTGCTTTTATGGTATTCAGTCTTTCATCTCAGTTGTTCAAAAGATGGTGGGGCTAGAATGTGAGAGACTTAGCAATCAGGATTGTTGGACTGTGTGTTGAGCCCTGTCTACGCTTGACATACCTTTTATCTCTGTCATGTTTAGGTCATGTGGCAGAAGAGAAGCCTGCTCCTCAGGAGGATAGCATGCAGGCCCCACTGCCAGAGGAGAAGAATGTTGGAACAACTCTGGAAGAGCGCCCCAGGCCAGAGGAGCGACCTTCCTCACCCATCCCACTTCTGCCGCCACCCAAGAAACGCCGAAAAACAGTCTCCTTTTCTGCTCCTGGTGAGGACGATGAAATCAAGGTGGCTTTGGAGAAGCCACCTGAACTGGCACATTCAACTATTCTCCTGCCACCACCTCCTCCTCTTCCATCTACCCCCACAGATGAAGCACAGTCCCCATTAGTGCCTGTGGAACCCATGCTACCACCCCAAGTGTCCTTATCTTCCGATGCCCCAACATCCATTGCTTGCTCTTTGCCCCCCGTAACGTCCCCCATTAAGCCAGTGCCTGTTGCCGGCCGCAAGCGGGAACCCCCCAAAGCCAGCCAAAGAACAATCAGCAACCTGCCAGCAGACCATGCTTCTCTGGTGAAATGTTGGTCAGAAGAGCTGCTGCCTGCTGGTCGGTCCCGGAGCCGCTCTCGCTCCCGAAGCTCAGAGCCCCCCAGAGTCCCCCAGCCTCCTGAAGAGAACAAACTGCGTGTACGTGAGCAAATGGGTGCTTCCTCATTGCTGGAGCTGGCCAATCAGCCTCACCTGGCCGTGCTGGCAGATGTGGCTCTTAAGATGCCTGCTGGAGCAGGGAGCGAAGATTCTGAGGAGACAGAGACCTCAGATGAGGCTGAGGAGCCCAAGGCAGCAGTGCCACCACCTCCTGCCCTGTCTCTTGAAGTCAGCAGTATTCTAATGGAGCATAACTACGCCATGGCTGTCCGTGCAGCACCAGTTTCTGCCCCTCGCAAGTCAGATGAGGCAGTCATACCTGGCCCCAGTGATTTGCTGAGGGTAGATTTGTATAGTGAGGATATGGGTGAGATTCTGGAGGCTCCTGAGGAGGTAGTGGCAGATGCCAGTGAGGTCAAAGCTGAGCCTGAAGTAGGCGACCTGGTTGCACTGCCCCCTCCCTCTCCCCTGCCAGCAGAGAAACCCAAAGCAACTGTCGCAGAGCAGCAGCAACTGCAGGCCAAGAAGCCGCATCCTCACTGGCTCAAGGAGGAAGCGGTAATCAAGGACACAGGGCTGTTACCCTTTGAGCCTGAGGACCTCTTTCCTTCAGAGAGTGAAGAGGAGGAGGAGGAGGAAGAGGATGAAGAGAGTGCTGACAGTAGCGATGAAGGGGAAATTCGCAGGAGATCCCTGCGTTCCCACTCTCACAAGCACACCCTGGCCCAGCCACCTCCTCCACCCCCTGTCTTTGAGACACGCAGTGAGTTTGAGCAAATGACCATCTTGTATGACATCTGGAACTCAGGGTTAGACTTGGAGGACATGAAGTACCTGCGGTTGACCTACGAGCGGCTGCTGCATGAGGACAACAGCACGGACTGGCTGAACGACACTCACTGGGTCCACCACACCAATATCCTTTGTGGAACAAAAGAGCTACTTGGGAGGGAAAATTATACAAGTACAAACTAGTTTTATGTCATTTTGACTAGAATAAGTTCCCCCACAGATTTCTAGGAATTGAGGAGGCCTGCTGAGGATTCTGCTTGAGGTTCCTAGTGTCTCCCCCCGACACACACATGTGCACACACACATCAGTAAAGACCTACAATTCCCTAGGAAGAAGAAGTGGCTATTTAAACAGTTTACATCTGTAGTGTGGATATATCTTGGCCCTTTTTATCCTTTCGTGTGTGAAAATGCCTAGTTGGGCATGTTGACAGGCCTTGTTAAGTTTTCATTTCAAAAACAAACCAAACAAACAAAAAAGTTTGGTCACAGCCACACTTCTTTGTTCAGAAACCTCAAGGGTACTTGTCTAGACTCTGCTCATTTTCACACCATGTAGTTACAGAACATCAGTACCACTTTCAACTATCACAGCTCCATTGTATGGAATCCTGGGGTCTGTAGTTTTCTTAAGTATTTATGTTCCTCTTTGTGAAAGCTCTGGTGCTTCAGATTCCAAGATTCTGTAGGATGGAGCCATGGCTGTTAAAGTGGCATCAAAGTGCTAAAATTGCATAGTGTGAAAGAGACCTCACACAGTGGAATTCTTCCAGATAAGGCATGTGGAATGTGATGACCTTTGTTGTGCCAGGCAAGGAAGATGGAGGGAGATTCTGAGTCAGCAGGATTAGATCATAAATGGTGAGGGCATGTACCCTCTTTGTGCCAGCTGTTATGACACCTACCATTTGGTTTTTTTCTGGTTTGGTGATAGGATATTGCAACATGTAAAAATACACATTTACCTTTTATCAAACTTAAATGTTACCTTTCAACTAAAAATAGTGCTCTCCACTTAAAAAACTGTCCAGTTTCTGCAGTAATTGGCAAATTACGGAACTATCATATTTTATCATCACCATTGTGTTCCATCCCAGGGTTAATACGTAGCATTTTTAAAGATCACAAATGGTTGACTACTATGTAGAGTCTGCCTTACTCTAGGGCAGCCTGATTAAATTTGTTACAGTGTAGTGGAAAAGTGCAAACATTGAAGGGTATTGGTTTTCTCTTCCTCTCCTGCCCACCCCGTCCAGGAGATTTTAATGCTGATAGGAAGGAGGTATCTTCTGCTTGCCTTGATTCCAAAACCTCTAAAGAGGACACATTGCTTGTATGGCTCAGGCTCTAAGACAGTAAGAGATGTTGGGCTTGGGTCCATTTCCTTGCTTCAGTCTTCCCTTGCTGCACATTTTCCTTTCTTCTCCTTAACTCCCCTGCCTCCACTCACAAATATTGCAAACCCAAAGCGGAAACGGAAATCATCAGACCTGCGGGAGCATCAAACAGGCTGTGCCCGTAGTGAGGGCTATTACCACATCAGCAAGAAGGAAAAGGACAAGTACCTCGATGTGTGCCCAGCCACTGTGCAGCAACTGGATGCTGCTGATATGCAGGTCCGACTCCCTTTCCTGAGATGTGGTCCCTGTACTTCTGCCTGCCCACCCTGAGTGGCTTTGGTTTGGACTGTGGTGGCCATTCTAGAACTGTTATTAGCGGAAAAAGTATAGATGTAAATACATTTGAGAAAGAGATTGATTGGGCATATTCCACATTGAAACATGTAAAAAGTTTGTGCAGGGTAAATCCAGATTCACTACTGAGAGGCTGATTGGTCTTTTACAGATGTGGTATCTCTTCTTTCTGCTTGTATCCACTTTGATGCATAGCATAACCTCAAGTTGGATGAACCAGTAGCTGAGAGAAAGGGCCTTCCATTGTGGATTCCCCCTTTCCTTTCCATTCAGTCATTTTTTAACCTCCCCTTTCCTCCCCAGGGCACCAACCGCATCTTGTCTGAACGGAGGTCTGAGCAAAGGCGCCTTCTGAGTGCCATTGGCACCTCTGCCATCCTTGATAGTGATCTTCTGAAACTTAACCAATTAAAGGTACCTAAGCTTAATGGGAATAGCTGAGCAGGAAATGTAGCCTGTAGCAGGGGTTGTTTACTTATAATTCAACTCTTGGAAAGAAAAGAACACAAATGTGGCCCACTATACATTTGAAAATACTGGGGCTTCCTGGAAGCTGTGGTGAGCTAGATACAAAAAGGTATTTTTGGTTTAAAAGGAACAAACAAAAATTTTATAAGACTTTGTGCAGTTCACCAAAAATCTTTCGGGGGGTTGGGGAAGGCCAGCCGTTCACCCAGATTCAGTTGTCCAAGCAAAATCCAGTTGATGAGTTGAGACAGGATCTTCTGACATTCTTGAGGTTTTGCAGAGCTTGGTGCTTCTGTTGGAAGCTGCTAGAGTGAGAAGAGAAGGATTCATGAACCACTGGATCTATAAGTGACTAGGGCAGGGTGGGCAATTGTGGCAAAGCTCACAGGAGTTGGAAGTGCAAAAAACTCTGGAGGATGTTGCCCATCCCTTGTCCTGGGGCCATGAGGGGAAGGGCTAGGGTCACTCTTAGTATGAGCTATGGCAGTCTTTCCACATCTTCTCTGGACTAATATCACTTTTCTGTATTTTGAAAGAGGACCCAGAATGGTTAAGACAGTGTTTTTTCTTAACTCTTCTTACTCTTGGATTTTGTATGTGTGCGCTGAACTTTTCTCTAAATCTAGACTGTAAGGACTTAAGGACTAATATGCTTGGTGTTTTTTTCAATGACGTGATTGTCAGGGAATCTAGATTTATTTAATACTACTGTTGTTTGCATATATCTGCATGCTAGGCATAGCATTTGGCTCCAGATTAAACCTAGTAAGTACCTCACTTTCACCCTCCATCTCCTTACTATCCTCTTCATTCTCTGTAGTTCCGGAAGAAGAAGCTACGGTTTGGTCGGAGCCGAATTCACGAATGGGGCCTCTTTGCAATGGAACCAATTGCTGCTGACGAGATGGTCATCGAATATGTGGGTCAGAATATCAGACAAGTGAGTATCCGTAGGGTGAGCCTAATTTTACCGCCTTGGTATTGTGTGCAAAGGTGTTTTCATAACATGAGACCGCAGGAGCTGCAGTCCAAAGACAGTTGGACAGTTGATCCATATGTTTTTGTTTTCAAAAACAAGCTTCAGTCAAAACAGTTAAATACTATAAGTTGCCAAACTCACCTCTCTCTCCTTCCACATATATCAGTAGAATCACAGGAGTTGCCTCTTTAAAAAAAAAAGAAAAAAGATGCAGGTATCTTTAGATGTGTTCTTGCTTTTACTGGTTTCTAAGGGAGGTAATACTCTAGTTGTAGCAGAAATGTTGTTTGCATATTTTCCGCAGTGCATTTGAATGTGGCATATTAGGAAGGCTTTTTCCAGGTTATGGTTACTGTCCTGAGGTCATCAGTCTTTTTCTGTTCCATTTCTTTGTTGTTATATTCCTTGCATTAGAGGGGAAAAAAACTTTGGAGAAAATTCTCCTCAGGTACTTTGAATGCAGTGTTAGAGGAATGAAACTGAGGGTACTGGAAAAACTAAACCCGGATTTTGCATGTTTGGTTACTGAGACCATTTTCCCTTAAGAAGTGATGATGTTTCTGCTTTAAAGTACCTGCAGTCATTTGGCACTAGGGGGTGCTATGGAGATTGCCTGGAGCTGAACTCTTCCTTAGTGCCTTGGGGAGATCTGTTTGTTTCTTTTAAATTCTAGCCTTTCTTCAGCTAGCAAAGCTAGGTGCTTTTCTTGGGTGCAAGGGGCGCCAGAGAAATAATCTTGTGGGAAACACTGCTGTGATAGTGCTCCCATTTCATTTTTTATAGTGCTTATTTACTTTATTTTTTTTGTACTGGAAAACAGCCTTTTGGCTGATATCCCCCACCCCATCCCTGCTGACTTATTTAGATTCCTATCCTAAGTGGTAAATTCCTTACTCTGATAGAGCAGCCTTGACTTCGGTCAACTTTTCTGTTCCTCATATTCTGATTATGTTTTCTCAAGGTTGTGGCTGACATGCGTGAAAAGCGATACGCCCAGGAAGGCATTGGAAGCAGCTATCTTTTCCGCGTGGACCATGACACAATCATTGATGCCACCAAATGTGGTAACCTAGCCCGTTTCATCAACCACTGCTGCACGGTGAGTTGTGTGAGATTTACAGAGAAAGAGACTCCTGTTGCTGCTATTACAGATGTCATCCATGTATTGTCAATATTAAATGAATTAATTTGTATAATGCTGCCAGTTATAATTGCATTTTACTGAGTAAAATAAAGAGCAGCAAAATCACAGCTCCCTGCCCCAAAGGACTTAGAATTTATCACCATTACTTGAATGCTTGAGATTAGTTAAATCTACATAATTCCATTTAAAAAGTCTCGGTTTGGGAGTCCGTCATCAACTGTGAACAGCAGAGAGAGGTCTGGTTAGGCCTGGTGTGCTTCCTGGGCTGCTTGCTAAGAGTAGGTATCTCTTTCACCATCTGGCCCCTTGTTACCAAGAAAAGCAAAAGAAACTGGAACATTCAAGTTAGTTGGGACCTGGGTCGTTCCAAAATAGATCCCCTTTGTGCCCATGTTTGAGTTGTTCTAGCAGTGGTGGCATAAAAATTAAACAAATGAATGAATAAATACATACTTGATGAAGTGTAAAATACTGTAGACTGCAGCATAGACGTCTGCATGTGTAAACTTATTTTCAAGACTAGCAGCCTGACTCTTTGCGTTTTTATTCAGTTACTTCAGTAATGTGCAAAATATTGATGAGGTGACTGGGGAAGAAAAGGAGACAAGCTACACCGTTTTCTTTCATTGCTGGTCCCCTGCCTACCCTGTGAGGCTGAGAGCAGTTGCACCCATTGAACCATTGATAATCTGCTCCTAGAAACATCAGTAAAACCTGATGTGAAGGACTGATAAGTTCCAAGGATGTAAAAAACAAAGTTTTATTCCAAGAAATATCCCAGTGCTATTTGGGAAAGATTGATATGGACTTGGTCAGGGACTGTTTAAGAAGGGGAGGGGAACAATACACAGACATTGATAATTTTAAATTAGATCAGTACAAGTGTTGTGCATGCCTCTTTCATTACCTTACATTTAAAGTAAAATCTGTGAATATTAATATAGAACATCAGATAGAGATCTGTATATGGAAGACAGAAAACTCTATACTTAACAAAGCTCTCTAAAAATGACCTACAAGGATTTTAAAAAGATGTATCTAAAATCTGGTCAATATCAACTGATAGTTTTCAGAGTAGGAGGTAAAGCATTGTAGATATTTATGGATTTTTTTCCTCCTTGGTATCAGACTGACTTAATCATAGCCATTTGATAACAGAGAGGACACTCAAATTAGACCCCTAGGAATGAAGCCCTGATCTTTGTTTAGGTCCGGGGAGTCAGGATTCAAACATTCAGTTCATTTCACTTCTCAGCAGCATCATATGCTGAGGGAAAAATTTATCTAACCCCTAGAAACATAGATTATCCTAAAGGACTAATTGTGTTCTATAACATGTTTGACCAAAGGAGCATCTGATTCATTGTTCTGGATAGTAGTTAATGTTCTTATAAATGTAACCTGTAGAGCTGCTTCTAAAACCATTTTTACATCCCAGGACACTGTTTCTCGTTCACATCAACCTGTTACCTAAATCTCTTAACACTTCATGCACGCCAGTTCTGGAGTTCCCTTGCTTTACTCGTGCATGAGTGACTCCAAACTGGGTACAATGCTCCTAGCTTCTGGGGAAGTAACATCATGAAATAGAGAGGCAGCACTGCTAGCATTGGTACAGAATCATCACTGTCAACTCACTTCTTTTCATCTTTCTCTTCCTCAGCCCAACTGCTATGCCAAAGTCATCACCATAGAATCCCAGAAGAAGATTGTCATCTACTCCAAGCAGCCTATCAGCATCAATGAGGAGATAACTTACGACTACAAGTTCCCAATTGAGGAAAACAAAATTCCCTGTCTATGTGGCACAGAGAATTGTAGAGGCACCCTGAACTGAGACACATAACCATAGAATTCATATTTATTTTTCCCCTGCCCCATTTCTCATCTCTACCACCCTTTTCTTACCATGTAGCTCAGCTTATCTCCCTATAGAGTTGTGGTGGAAAAACTCTGAGTCACCCTAGGGCCCCTCCAGGTACCTTTTAAACTTCCTAACCAATGAGAAAGCACTTCCGTCTCCTTAGTTTCTAATCAGTGAGAAGTTCCTTTTTCATCTTTGCAGTCACCTGGCAACATATCTTTGGTGCTGTAATTTTTTTTAAATCCACAACCTTGCCCCCCCTTTTTTTTTAATTCAGTCCCTCCCTGGGAAAATCATTTTAAGAAGAACTATGGAGGTTGAGATGTTTTGCAGAAAGTAAATATTCTTCCCTCTTCAGGATAAGAATACCCAAGGAAGGATTGTTTGTGGTTAATTCTGCAGAACTAAACAACAGCTTCTTAGCTCAGTGAACAGAATATATGCTGATGAGTGTGACAGCAGACCATTTTTCTTTTAAATATCCATAGATCCCCTAGCTTGCAGCCATTGATGAGGAGATCTTTGAGTCCCAAGTTGTGAGCAAGACTTCCATGTGGCTTCTTGAGGCGGTGCAGTACTTGGAGGCTAGCAGTTGTCAGAGTTAAGAGGTACCTCAGCCTTTGAAATGTCAAAGCCATCGAATATTTTATCCTCCCTTTGTATTTCCAAAAATGGAGGGTGTGGTGGTGTCTAGGAGGAAGAGTTTGCGTGCATTCTTATCTCTTCCAGAGCAAGTCTTTTCTCCAGAGAGCTTGGGTCTGGGTTGAAACACTGATTGATGGGGCCAGACTGTCCTTGGATTTTCACGTGCAGCATCATTAGTCTGTATTTGTCCCCATGAGCCAAAACTTGAACCACTTTGCTTCAGGATCTTTCTCTTAATAGAACTGGCATCCCACCTATTCTTTCAAGCACTTGAGACCACAGAAGTAGAGATCCTAAAAACAGTTGGGTTGTGCCGTTCACATTGTAATCTCCCTGGCCTTTTCCTTTCCTCCTGTTCAATTCTATAATGTTTAGTAAGAAGACGGGGGGCGGGGACAACACCTACCATAACAGTGAAGGGGGGTTAATTTCTTTCCCTGCTACACTTATGGCTTCAGCCAGGCTGACTTGCAGTGTAAGCTAATACCTTTCCACGACCACCCCACCCCTAATAATTTTTCTTTAGGAGAAGAAAGTTGTGTATATATCTATTCCAGATGGATTGGCTGTTTCTTGTAGAAACACACACATTTATTGGTATGTAAATATTTTATTGTTTTTTTGTTTTCCACTTCATACTAAAAAAAATTGTAAATAATGTTATGATGTGTTTCCTTTCCTGTTTTTGTTCCCACTTGCACTGTGGCACCCTTTTCTTTTAATGCAAAGTGGGATTTTTTTTTCTCCTGGGAAAAAGCATATATCCTTCTGGATATGGTGCATTGGAGGGGGTCAGAGAAGTGTATATTTTTTTTTTTCATTTGAGTCAGTTTCGAAAGATAAAGAGCTTTAAACAAGGTATTTGGAAATATTTTAGGAGCGTTTAAAAATAATTTCTGTCATCATTCAGTTTGTTGTGTGCATTGCTATTCCACGTATTACTGGAATGGGTAATTTCATTTGAGAGCACTTTTTCTCTGGTACGAGTTTCCCTCAGGAGACTGCCCATAGCCGTGAGGTGCCTTTACATTTCCTTCTCCCAAAGGTCCATTAAGTACTGGGAGAAAACCTTTCAGAGAATTGCTGGTTATGTGAAACATCCAATTGTTAGTATTAACGACAGTAGGCCCATTGAAAGAATGGGACATACATAAGCATTGACGTAACTAATCCTGTTCATCCACCATGCCCACTCTAGTTGGGACTAACAATTGGATTTAGCACTTCATCTGCAAATGTAGGTATCCAGTGGTATTTGAATTATGGGGCACTTTCAAAGACAGATGTGGTGAGGCTGGACAACCTCCTTCTTGTTGTTCCACTGCTGAAGCCCTCCTAACAAGTCGAGAAAAACCAGAGTGTCAGTAAGTGCATCAGTCTTACAGAATTAGACAACAAATTCCTCTGTAACAGGCATGGAGATGATGCTGTCCTCCAAATGTTGTTAGATTACAACTCCCATCATCCTTGGCAATACTATTGGCTAGTGGCAGTCCAGCAGCATCTGGAAAGCTACCCATCCCTGCCGTGTGAGATGATGTCTTCTGTTAAGCTCATAAGCTATTAAGAGGGTGGATGTTTGAACCACTGATACAAATATGGTGTTTCAGAGGGAAGAATGGCATGTTATGTCTCAGGACATGGTTTATCAATTCCATGCTTGCAGAATGAGGGGGTCACTGGGTATATTTGCAGGAGAGAAGGTGTGGGCAAGGGTACCCCTCATCTGCTGCTTTATTCTCCTTGCCCTAGCAGTCTTTCCTTCCTGCTGTTTTGTCCCAATTTCTCTCCCAGATAGGATCCAAGAGTGGCAGAGAACTCATCCAAGAAGAATTCCAGAGGGAAGCAGCTTCGGGGGGGGTTGGAATCAAACGCCTCCTCCCACCCGCCACCTCGCTCTGAAAATGCCCTGTTCCCACCCCACCCCATTTATTTAGCAAACTCCCCGTGGAAACCAGTGTTTGTTGGTGGACAGCACATATAGCTTCACTCCAGCTTTCTTCCAGTATACCGAAAGCTGCTTATGCTCCAGTAAGTGGCATATTTCATTTGGCTCTGCTTTCAATGAGCCATTTCCTGTACCATGTCATCTTGGTGGATGGCTGTAAGGTCATCACTGTTTCCCACCCTCCCTTTGGTAGGGCTTGTGAAGTTGAACCCTAGCACTGTCTAGCTGTCATGTTCTTGGATGTAGAGTACGTTTGTCCTGCTCCCAGCTGGGAAATAAGATTCATAAGTAGCCAATCTGAGAAACTTTTTGATGAAATGCAATGAAAGCCCATCCAGAGTTGGGATGTACTCTTTCTGTGTTCCAAAAATAAAAGCAGATGCATATATGCTTTATAAAAGGTTCCAGAGAATTTGTCCAGTGGAGGTTTTTTAGACAGATGGTGATTATATCCTGTAATTAAAAGAACTGAGAGGCAGAACACTTGTAAGCTTGCTGAATTCAGCAGTACAACTTTTGTTGCTCATCATGTGTGGTTTTGTTTTTAGCAAAAGCTTACATAACTCTTCTCCACCCTCTTTCTGTTTCCACAACTTCCTTCTGTTTTCAGATGTGTCTTAGCAACTCACGTGGTGAAGTGGAAAAGCTGAAACAGTAGCCATGCATTCTCTCACATGCATTCATGGCCACATGCATAGACAAAAACTAGAAAAAATGGCTTCATTCTGAGGTGGCTTCTCTTTTTTGTGTGTCCTGACATGTCCTGTGAAGGCTCTGTTTAGTGCTATGCCATGCTGTGAAAAAAAGTGGAAGCTGTCCTTTTTAAAAAGACTCCTTTTTTTCATTTCTCATTGCCAAGTTTTGCAACCTCTCCTCCCATAAGTGTAAAACAGCTATTTCATTCCTTTCATTTTCTAGGGGGAAAAAGCCTCACACATCTCCACATGGATTAAGGGGGGAAAATAGTTTGGATATATTTTTAATGAGAAACAGAACCACCACCACCCCTTCCCTTGGCAGTTTGTCATTTTCCAGTGCTGGTTTCCCTCAGCTCAGATGTGAATATTCATTTGCATGTTTCATGCATGTGTCCTACATGGGTAAATTGGGAATTTAATGAGGTGCAAATGATAATAAACTGCCTGTTTTAGGCAGTCCCTTTTTCCCTCTCTCAGGTCCCTTTATAAGCTGAAGACATATTGGCTTATTTTTGATGTGTTTTCCTAACTCAAATCACTTCTATATTTAGATTTTTAATCACCTCTACCAGGCTGTTCTTAGGTTGTAATTTTTTCATAGCAGTAGTGTGGTTTTTTTTTTAATTTAAAGAGAGCTATTTCTTTCCCTATCTTTTTGGATGTGTTTTTATTCTTAGTGGTACAAGTCCTCAGTTGTTGTTGTTTTTCATCTTTGGATATATATTCCCTTTAATTACTTTCCCAGCTGTGCATTTTCTCATTTTAAGTTAGCTTCACTCATTAGCAAAATATGTTCCTGCCACTTTACAAATCAAGCAACAGGATATGGTTGAAGTCTTTCTGTGAATTCTCCTCAAGGTTTTTTGAAAAATTAAGACCCAGCAGGTTGGGGTCAGGAAGTGGAAGTCTCTATTTTAAAAGACCCTGTCAAGATTTACATTTCAGAAAGTAGAAGTCATAGATCTCCTTCTTTGTTAAATATATAAACCACTGCCACTTAACTAGCATGCTTTTTTTGCTAGGTTCTGGTTTTTATGTAAAATTTGGGTAAGATGATTTGATGATACTCTCAGTTTAATGTTGCTACATGAATTACGATTAAGGCTTCTTTTCAGCACAGTACATTAGCAGGGGAAATGATGAGAGATTCAGTCATTAATTGTATGTTGTTCAGCAGCAAGCTTTTCAAAAGCTGACTAAATCTTGGCAAATTGGCACAACACCATTTCAGACTTCTGTTTTTTATTGGATTTAAATATTTACTGCTGAAAGCATGTCTGATTTGCTAGATGCTACATTATCTTGAACCTCAATATTTTCAGGGGAGGCTTGGGTTAACTTTTCGAAGATACCTTCCCATGTTTGAGATTTGTGGGTTAGAATTGCTTGTGTGTGAAATACAACCAAAGGATAAGAGCTATGTACTTTTCAACTTGCTTGATTGACCACGTAGCCACCAAACCCTTAATTTTGTCAAGAAGATCTGCCAGTGTCAGCATATAAGTTGTGAGCACCTCTCACTTTTAATTTCCTCTCTTGTTCTTTGTAAAACCAGAGTTTGGTTGCTTTTCACAATCTAGAAGGAAAGGGAAACAGTGCTACTCAAACTGATTTTTGCTGTATCCAACTCAACAATGTACCTCCTGACAACGTTAAAAAAGAAAAGTTGTGTTGCTGAAAACAATAATTAAACCTCTCTAAAGGATTCCAGATGCTTTAACCAAAAACACAAAGTTCCTTTGATCTTTCAGAACTGACTCCTCTACTTGTCAGCTTGTAAGGCTGAAGTGTTTTTGAATTACCCATCCACTTCTGTGTCTGTGCATTTTTTTTCTGTGTACATATGTGTAAAAAAAGTATATACAAAAATTATCTCTATACCAGGGAGGGTGATGCCTTTTTAACCTTCTCTAGCAGCAGTGGCAGCTTGCTGAGAGTTTAGTGTTCAATGCAGAGGGTGGGAATGTGCACACATGGGTGGATGGATCCCCCTGTTTTTTTCCTCTCTCCCCCTCAACCCAGATTGGATGCTTCTCCTCAACTGTGTATATCTACTTTTCTGTCTGTCTATATAAATATTATATATATAGATATATATATATATAAATATATTTTCATTTGATCTTATTGGCTTCCTACTTGTAAATATGTTAATAATTTGTGGATTCATTACTTGGTGCCAGATAGCACATTTTTATAAAAGTCATTAAACTTTTATTGTACAAAAAATTTGGAAATGATCTTCATCTTCATTTCTGTGCTTGAAGCAGAGTATGTATCACAGTATCTGAATTGTTCCCCTCCCCAATGGAAACTTGAACACAATCATGTTTTTTTATTTATTGAATTTATTTCCTGCTTTTCTCCCGTGATAAGATTAAACCTAATCTTTGGCAAATTCCACCCAAATTACAGTGCATCCTCCATATACGCAGGGATTCTGTTCCAGGAACCCTCATATAAAACAAAAAGCAAGAATGCTCCCTCCCATTATCGTCAATAGACACAATGTGCACGTGCCAGTGCGTCTGTTGACGATAATAGGATATGAGGCTTTGTACAATTTTGCATTCATCTGTGGAGGTTGCGCCACCAGAGGGCACACTGTAGTCACATCTGAGAAACTCCAATGTTATTTATGCAGTTCTGGTATGCTTTCTGTCTGTACAGAATGCACAAATCAATTCACTCTATTTGCATATATTATTTGCTTTATTTGCATCATTCTATTTTCAAGGAGCTTGAAATACTTTGGCAAAGGAAAAAAGGAGAAACGTCAGCCAGACTGGGGTATAAAGAGTAAGGCTTTTTTCCCCCTGGTATTTTATGATAACGAGTATTTCAAAGGACTGCTTTGGCAACTCCACATGGTTCCAGCAATGCCACCTTTATTTGACACTTGGAGGTATTGAGAAACTAAGTTAAAGTCATACAGATCTTCTAGAGTGAGTAAGAATGAAGCAGACAAAATGGTATAAAAAACCTCTTCTGTTATATGATAACACTATGTCCCAAAGTGATTGGATTCAGGAGGATAAAAAGACTGAGCCTGAGCTTCTCTGGCACAAATAGGCCCAACAGACATGCCATCATCACCTAATGGTATGTTGCATTTGTATTTACACTATTTTTTTAAGAAAAATTAATATAATTTACATCCTACCTTTTCCCCAGTTTTGGACTCAAGGTGGCTTAGGACAGGTAAAATAAGTCTCATTAAAAATTCACTGCATGCAAAAGTTAAAGCAATTAAACCATCATAAAATTAAAACCAGTTAAAAACATATTTTTATTAAAAATGTCTAACACTTATAAAAGACCTGTTTTCCTTAAGAAATAAATTTTCAAAGGACTAGCAGCATTAAAAGGGGTCTCTATCTGCTTGCTGAAACATCAGATGGAAAGTGCTAGTTTAGACTCTGAAAACAGAGATCTAGAGCCGTGGAGCAGCTACTAAGAAGGCCCTCTCCTGGGTTCTCACAAAATGTCCATATGAGAGGGGGGACAGAGAGCAGGGCCCCCCAGAAGATCTCTGGAGGGGTTTGTACGGCAGGTTTGTACGGGAGAATTTGGTCCTTCAACTAACTGAATGTGAGCCGAAAACCTAGTTCAGTATCTACTTGCCAAATAATTAAATCAGTTTTAACTGACACATAAAAAAGAAACTAGTCTCTCCACCCTTCTTTGAATGAAACCTTTTCAGGTTTTTCCAGTTGGAACTCAGAGATCCAGAAAACCAGAGTACAAACCAGTGGCTGAGGAGGAAAGGGTGTCATGGAATTGGTCTTGGTTTCCTACCTGAGCTTTCCTCCCTCTCAGCAACCTAATTTAGAAAAGGGGAAAGATGCTGTGTTGTTAAACCAGAGGAAAGCTGGAATCTGTTGGTAACTGTATTCCAGCAGCACAGAAATACACTATTGGAGTCTTGTGTCCCTTCTGGCTACTCTTTAATCATTCTTGTTTCTGGCACCACGTTAGTTTTATGACGATCCCCGCTGTCTAACCTGGTAGCACCAGATCAGCTCGTTCATAGAAGGAGTGAGGTAAATGCAGGGAGAAAGAGTCCTGAATAAGAAACCTGCTTTCCCGAATGGAAGTTTTCTTCGGTCTCCAAATTTCAAATTTTTAAAACTTCAGTTGGGCATTTAGAGTTTAGGCATCCGAAGAGAGCCAGCATAATTTAGTGGTTTGAGTGTTGAGCTATGACCCTGGAGATCAAGGTTCGATTCCCCACTCAGCCATGGAAATCCACTGGGTGACCCTGGGCACATTACACTCAGCCCCAGAAAATCCCATGATAGGTTCACATTACGGTTGCCATAAGTCAGAAACAAAGGCACACAGCAAAATGACATCTAAAGAAAAGGGGCAAGCCAAGTCACCAAGGAAATGTGAACACAGCAAATGTCAGAGTTTTTGAAGTGAATGATTTCCAATGTCTTCCTGACGCAATGCTAGAAATGTGGGGAATCAAGGCAAGTTTTACTTGGGGGCAGAATACTTAGGGGACCACAAGCCTTTCATTTTGTCCCCTCGTCTGTAACTATACCCCTGAGAAACAAGACTATGTTTTGAGTCCCATCCGGTAGAAAAGAAGGATCTAAATCGAATGAATGAATGAATGATAAAAAGCAGTTGGTGAAAAATAATTGTCCCAGAAATGGAAACAATCATAACTTGCTATTTATATGAGAGGTTAACATTCCAGAATAAGTTTATGAGGGGGAAAAAAGTGTGCTCACGTTCATCTACCTCAGGTGCTTTTATTTGCAGGTCCAAGGTAGGCTTTCTGTCCTTTTACTGTCTAAAAAGAACGAGGAACACAAGAATAAAATTCAATTCTGTGACAGAATGTTCGAAGGGCATTAAACAAAAAGCAGTGCTTTATGTTTGCTCCCCAGAGAACAATGTTCCCAGGCAACCATAGAACAATGTAATAAGTGAGTAAATAGCAGTAAAGTAAGATAAGCATTTCTCAAGAATGTGATCTTTATTGTTCTACATGCCAGCTAGTTCAAGACAGTGTGTTCGAGGATGTGAAGAGTGTTGATGTTGTTGTTGTGTGCCTCCACATAGTTTCTGACTTATAGCAACCTGAAGGTGAACTTATTACAAAGTTTCCTGGGGCTGAGACTGTGTGACGCACCCTTATGGGGGCAGTGTAGTACGGAAATGTGTGTGACACACCCAAGGTCATCCAGTGGTTTCCGTGGCTGAGCGAGGAATCAAACCCTGGTCTCCAGGTTCATAGTCCAATGCTCAAAACATGCTGCTCAAAACCACACTGGTTCTCTATTAGTGTCATGTCCTAGATAATTTGTGTTTCACAAACTTCACTCAGAGTTAAACAGCAGTGTTTGCTTGTAGCAAAGCAAGCAACACAGCAATGTACTTCCGAAGTTGCTGAGAGTACAGCGTATATGATGGTTACAGGTTTTATACCCTGTCATACAAATTTAGGCATGCATAGCTGTGATTGGAAGAGATCATAAGTCTCACATCATCCCACCAGTTTAGACATTTTTCCAGATCTTTCATCCTTGAGGCAAGAACAAGTGCTTGTCTTCTTATCTTTGAGCAAATCTCTTAACACCTTTCTGATACTTTGAGTTTCCCCCCTCTGATCTTCCCCTTGCCCAGATATATTGTAGAAGCAAATAATAGTCATCCCTCCATATTCGCTAGGGTTAGGGGCACAGGAACCCTTTGAAAGTGAAAAAAGTGAAAAAAGTGAATATCTTAGGCTCCCCCAAACCCTATTTAACACACAAGAAAGTATGATCACCATATTCAACTTACTGTGGATTCCTTTGAGGCATCAGGGTTCCTTCATAAGGCAGAAGGGGGTGGCTGGTGGGGCTTACTGCCACCTCCACTGCTGCCCCACACCATTTTTAATAGGGACTTACAAGCCTTTTTCAGTTTCTCAGTCTCACAAGTCTTGCAGTCCTTATTAAAAATGGCATAGGGCAGCAACAGAGCTGGCAGCAAATAATCTGTGAATAATCAAATCCGTAAAAGTGAAACTCACAAATGTGGAGGGCTGACTGTACAACAATTAACCATTTGATGCCCTGGAATACCTTAGCAAACTTCAGACGGATACCTAGCTGCAATCAACAATTGGTAAGGGACACTTTGCAGCACTCTAGCAGGCTCTAGCAATGCCTAAGCCAGCAGATTTATTCTAATACATATCCAACAAATACTTAACGGCAGGAGCGAGACATCCTGACATCTAGTTAGTTAGATGTTATATATTCTGATCACCATGCTCAGTGCTGATTTTTAAACACATAATTCTGTATGGTTTTATGGAGTGGGGAAGGCAAAGTTCACAACCATTCATTTGGTAACATTTGAGGATGGAAGGAATGGGGCAGATCTGCACCCTGTTTTCTGCTGTGAGCATGTCATCGAGATTGGAATAGCTTTGAGTAGAAAGAGGAGGAGTTGGTTGCTGGAATGCAGGCCAAGAAGCAGTGAGGTTAGATAGAGGCACTGATATTCAGGTCTCTTAGGTTCCCATGCCCTTTAAAAGCCATCAGGTCCCTATTTCAGCGCTTTGAAAGGAGGCAGGGAAAACATGGTTTCTTTATGAAGACTCATGCGGAGCAGTGATGCACAGTGAACACTAGGAGGCAGACTAGATCCAGCTTAATTTAAGCAAGGAAGCAAATGAGTTGATGAAGAGGACTGAACCAGGCACAGCCCCGGGCCATTTCTGAACTAGACCGGCCCCTCTGTAAACTGCAAACCCCAGGATTCCATAGGATGTTGAAAGTGGAATAATCGTGCTATAAAAGCATAGTGTGGAAATGGCCCTCATTCCTCATAATTGCAAGGATCAGTTTCCCACTTACTATATTTGCTCTAGCCCTGATCCAACACTAACTGTGCCACATTTCCTCTTTTATGATGGATGGGAGATAATAGCGCTAAGTGCTTTTAGCAGTTTTTTAAATGGGTAGGAATCATACAGGTCCCCAGATCTGGTGGATCTTTAAATCCCAGCAACAACATCACTGATGTACAGTCTGCCTTCCGAGTACAGTCAGCCCCTCCACATTTGTGGGTTTGACTTTCACAGATTTGATTATTTTCGAGTTTCTCTAACCCCTGCCCCACCTCAAGCATTTCCTTTCTGGGGAACCTTCCCGCTTGGTGATTCCAATCAGACCACACAGCCCTTTAAAAAACCATCTCTGGTGCTCCTCTTCCTCCACCCATCGCTGCCTAGACAGATAAGGATGGCTCATAGCCCACTTTCTCAGCACCGCAATCCCTCTCCTGATGCCCCCTACACACCCAAAGGAAGAGTTGGGCTAGAGAAAAGAGGTATAGGGCCACCACGCAGACCCGTCCCCACTCCCTCTTTCCCTGACCTGGTTTGGACCCTGGAGTCTGCTCTCCCCACCATGCCTCAGGCCCCTTCCCATAGACACACACACACACACGTTCTGATACTTGTGAATTTTCCACTTTCGCGAGGGTCCTCTGCCCCTTAGGAAATGTGAAGAGCCATCTGTACTAACCAAGCTTCTCTCTGCTTAGCTTCCAAGACCAAACAGGATCCGGTGCCTTGAGGGTATTTAGGCCCAATAATTAATTCTTACAACATCTATGGTGGTGTTGACGTTCCTGTATTACAGAAATGTGGTGAGAACTGCTGGCGAAACTGATGCCTAGGGAATAACGGCTTTCTCAGAGCAACTGTCTGGTTTGTGGCCTCTGAAGTCTCACCTTACATTCTTGGTTGCCAGCCACACAAGCTGTGCAAATTCTTGTATGGAAGGGAACAGCCCAGCATCCTGCTGGGAATAGGGAACTAGGAGGGCTTTTGTTTTGAATGCGGCCCAGCCAGAGAGACAGCAAAGTAGACTGTGGTTAAGTGGGACTTTTGAATGCATGGAGACGTTGTACGAAAGAGAATGCCTAGAACGAGAAAGGGAAGAGAAAACTACCATTGATAGAGGAAGTCAGTGATGTATTTAAGTCTTTTCCCCCAAGTGTCAAGTCTCTACCTTCAAGTCACAAGTCATGTCTCAAGTCTGGGAGCCAACTTTATACCCCAACCTATATTCCAGAATTTCTGGACAGAGTCAAATAAAATCAGTTTTAACAATTTAAGCAGAGTTGGCCCTCCACATTTGCGATTTTGCCATCTGCAGCTTCAGAAGTAGAGAATAGGATCCTTCTTACTCCCTCTTTCTCAAACCAGAGCCTTTTGTGCCAGTTTCAGCAACCACTCAATTAAGTCTTGCTAATTGTAGGAAGCTGCTGCTTCAGTTGCTGAGCTGAAGATCTGTAGACAGTTCTTTCTTCTTTCTTGGTGATGAGCCTACCAAAAGTAAAGAATTTTCACCCTTGTCTCCTGCCTGGAGACTAAGGGCCAAGCCTGTCATAACTCATCCCTTGGAGGACTCTGTCATGGGCCAGGACTCAGCTTCCTCACGTGAACAACAGCCTCCAAGGAGGACAAGCAGACGCCAGGGCACCAGGAGCTAATCAAGCTGGGATGAGAGCCAGCTGGTTCCAGCCTCTTTAAGGAAGGCAGAGGGCAGTGGCTGAACAGAGAAAACAATGTGTATGTTTGTTGGCCCTTATTTTGTGTACTCTAATTTTCTTGCTTGTTGCCTGCCTCAATTTTCTGGCCCCAGACCATTTGGCCATGTTGCCTGCCAGATTCCTGGACCTTTGGACTGGTTCTTGATTATGTTTCTGCTCCACCCTGAACAGGCAAGCATTATTGACTGTAAATGGCCTCCTACTAACCCAGCATTCCATGCCAGACAACAAACAGCCAACACTTGCAACAGACTCAGAGGAGGAAACAGATTGCCAAGAAGCTGTAGTTCCCTCTGAGTCTGAGGAGATGGGTTCTGAAGCAGTAGAGGATTCTGCTCCCCAGCAAGAAGTGGCAGAGGCTGAAGATGACATCCCCCCCCCCGCATCATTCCTTGAGAGACAGAGGCAGAAATGCCAACCTTATGCCTTTTAAATAGTAAATGATGGCCCGATTAGTACTACTGAGACTTTGAAGGAGCTCCTCACAAATATTGGGACATTTGTCTCTTAGCCTTAGTGGCAACAACAGTCTTACCTGGTTGCCTAGAAGTACTCTCTCCCCTTCCTGTTTTGGCTTGACCTTGGACTGACTACTTTTTGGCCTGTTCTGCTTACTCTTTGCTGGCTTATTTATCTGGACTTCTGTCCTGCTTTTACGACTATAGACCGTCTTCATGTTTCTCCCTGAACCTTGTTGAGATAACCGGTGACTGACCCAGACTAGACTGGCTACTTGACCACTCTTACACACCAACATGCTGCCATGGACACTTGCTGACCTGTGTTCAGGACACAGGCCCAGAGATCTGGCAACCCAATATAAGACATTTACTAACAATCAAGACCACTAAGATGAAAGCGCTTCTTTGTATTCCTCGTGTTAAAATATTTATATCCAGAATTTTTTTAAAAAATGGAAACAGTTTAAAACAATTTAAAACCACAAGAATAATTTTAAAAGACCGAAAGGCATATTAAACCATTTAACACATAAAAGACCAGTTTAAAACTATTCTGAAAGCACTCACAGGCACAATTTTGGATGAGGCCCCAAAACTTTGAGTAAAAAACTCATCTTTTATTTGGGTCAAAATGAAGCCATCAGTCAGGCCTCTGGGGGGAGAGTATTCCACAACCAGGGTGCCACCACATACAAGACCCTTTCTCACATACCCATTGTGTATTTCTCCCACTGGTGGAATACAGATGATGACCCCCTCTGCAGTCCTTGGGAAGACTTATAGAGAGACGGGCTGTCTTTCAATATGGAAGCCCCAAGTTGTTTAGGGCTTTCAGTGTCATCACTAGCAGTCCACCATCTTAAACTGATACAGTGCACACTAGACAATGATGCACTTTCCTTTGGGTCCCTGAGAGAGATGCCTCAAAGTTAGAGTTGCCAGGTGAAATACAACTGACACCTGTTAATCGCCTCTTCTGCACAACCATTACAGAAATGGGAAAAGTGTGATCGTCCAAGTCTGATTTTGTGTCTCTCAGCCCTTCCTGACTCCTTGCTATTGTTATTGTTGGGAGCCTCATTTCCGACTTATGGCGACCTGAACATATCGCAGGATGGGACTGAGAGTATGTGATGTGCCCAAGGTCACCCAGTCAATTTCTATGGCTGAGCAGGGAATCAAACCCTCATTCCAGGGTCACAATCTAATGTTCGAACCATCACACTACAGTAGATCTCTCCTGATTCCTTAGAATGACCTTTTTCTGGTTTCTCGAAGAACTGCATTGACTCCTGCAGAAACTTCAAGGGACGGTGAAGTCACCCTTTAAACAGGTAGCAGATGCATCCTGTACTATTTAATTAAACTAAATTAAAATTTAATTTAAAAAAAAAACAAATTTTGACTTCTAGTTTTCTTTTTGGGTCATTTTTAGCAATCCATGTGACTTTGAAAGATCTCAGGAGCAGAAACTGGGCCCTGGCAACCCAACTCAAGTCAACTAAAGGAATCCTAACCAGGCAGTTTTGCAAATGTCAAGAGTGTAGATAGAGTGCCAGACTGAGAACTGGAGAGAGCTCCTGTACTTTTAAGTGTTGTTTAGATGAGGGCAGGGGGATTTAGGTATTCGGGTCACTCACAGCATCTGCTAGGATAGCCTCTTCTACGCAGCCATTAAAGGAGCAGGAGCCCTCTCTAGTCTGGCAACCTTAGAGTGCAGAAGGAGAGCACACCCACAGCTGTGAATCTCATATAAAGCTGGATCAGCCCTTTTGTTAATAACCATGAGCATCTCTACTGCAGTCTGAGCTCCTTGGAATGATACCTCTGGATTCCTGAATTCCTATTTAATGACTTAATATCTTTGGTTTTGGTGAGCAATGCTAGGCTGCTTTCCAGCATGAAAGTTTGGTAAACAATTCACTCATTGAGAAATTCCGCAACAGATACACACATTTCAGGGCCACGTGCGAAAAAGAAAAAACCCGTGAAGTCCGAGGCAAGAGAATTTGTATTGAAAGCAGGCCTATTACCCCTTAGATGTATTGTTGATGATACAAAACACACATGGGATTTTCTGGCACCAGCTATCTTTTCTTCTGCTTTGAGCCCATTACCACAGACTTTGTCAGTACCAGAAGAATGACCAAAGAAAGATGAGAAAAGGGCTTTAGTTAATTTACGGAGGAAGGCTGCCACAGAGTAGAGGGTATGCCAGGTAGTTGAAGCTGATGGCATTCCTCCAACACATTCATTGTTATTGCTATTGTTTGCCAACAAGATGACTTCCACTTAGGCAACTCTATGAATGAGAAACTACCAAGACGCCTGGTCATCAACTTCTCTTTTAAGGTCTTGCCATCTTCTCAGTGCCAATGCTGCTGAAAAAAATGCAGCCAGCCAGAGGATGAGGAAGAAAGTGGGGTTGGATAGATGTAAAAAGAATCTATAAAATGGGGCTTCACTGACAGAGATTATGGCCCTTTCTACATGTGGGAAAACAACCGGGCAAAAACGGGACTCACCGGACCTCCTGAGCGTCCGGGCGAGTCCGTCGGGACGAGGAGCACTGCGAGCTCATCGCTCCACATTGCTCCGGCATCCAAAATGGTGGCTTCCAGTTGGTGGAGGCTCTCCACCAACCGGAGAAGCTCGCCAGCCTAAAGCCCGCCCCTGGCAGATCTGCAAGCATGCACTTGTGCGCGCCTGCAAATCTGCACCGGAGCATGGCGACGGAGCGACACGGAGTCGCGTGCTCCGTGCTTTTTAAAAACCTCTAAAAAGAGGTTTTTAAAAAGCACGCTGCACGACCAGTTCCGGTCGCTCCGAACCGGACTGAGGTGTGGAACTACAAAAAGTAGTCCGCCCCAGTCCACTCTACGGTGCAGAAGACCTCCATTGGAGGTCGCTCTGCACTGTTTTAATAGCCCGGTGAAAGGGCCTTTGTTAATTGAGGTGTATTTGGTTGTGGTGGTATAATAAAATTTATTTAATTCATTTGGAGCCTTATTTTTTTTTTTTTGAATAGTTAGTTACACATCACATGACCTGCAGGTCCCTAAACCCTGGATAAAGAGAGAAGTCCTGCCTAGTGTACATATGAGTCTAGCACTTTTATCCCCACAAAAAATTCCACTCTAGGTAAGAGCCCCGAGTTTGCATTTACCATTTTTGTTGCTCCTGTAACATGTTAATATGGCCATACTCGTGTTTTCTACCCACCATTCTCTGCAGCTTACCTGCCACAGAAATAGACAGAGGTAGACAGAGATCTTGTGCTTCTTTCCTTTAAAAACAATAAAGCTCAGGAACCAAACAAGGCAGCTAAGTAACACATTAATTAACAAGATAAAAACGACAAGGAAAGATAGGTAGGCTTAAAGTGCGTCAATAACAAGACCCGAACAAACAAATTTAACCGCACAATATTTAAAAGCAAACAAGAGGTTAACAGTTTTAAAGATTACACTTAGAGAAAGACAATGGGTCCTTTCACAATACACAACTGTAGTACTACTATCCTACGGAAACTAGGGTTTGTAGTTTGATGAGTCACTAGACCTCTCCGGCTGAGAATTCTAAATACCCCCTCCAGAACTGCAAATCCCAGAGTTCCACAGGATGTTGCCATGCCTGCTAAAATGGAATCATTGTGCTATAACTGGCCATTTCTGCACTAGCCTGTTATAGCACGATGATTCCATTTCAACATCCTCTGGAATCTTGGGGTTTGCAGTTTCGGGAGGGGCCAGGCGGCCCCTCCCAAAACTGCAAACCCCAGGATTCCAGAGGATGTTGGAAGTGGAATCATCACACTATAACAGGCTAGTGCGGAAATGGCCTGTGTAGTGTGAAAGGTCCCAATGTCTTTAACATCATCAACGTGATCAGTGCTAGTCCCTAAGAGATATTAACCAAAAGCAGACAAATTTTTACACTAAGATCTGTTTCAGCTGGACAGGGCTACTGTTACTTGATTTGTAATTGGTTGACTGACCAAACCCAAAGGGTGATCACGAATGGCTGCTTTTCATCCTGGAGAGAAGTGACTAGTGGGGTGCCACAGGGTTCTGTCCTGGGCCCAGTGCTGTTCAATATTTTTATCAATGACCTGGATGAAGGAATAGAGGGCATGCTCATCAAATTTGCAGATGATACCAAATTGGGAGGGGTTGCTAATACGCCAGAGGACAGGATCAAAATTCAAAACGGCCTGGATAGATTGGAGAGCTGGGCCAAGGTGAACAAAATGAAATTCAACAGAGAGAAGTGTAAGGTCCTGCACTTAGGTAGAAAAAATGGAATACAGAAATATAGGATGGGGGACATGTGGCTGGATAGCAGTACATGCGAAAGGGATCTAGGAGTCTTCATAGACCACAAGCTGAACATGAGTCAGCAGTGTGATGCGGCAGCCAAGAAAGCCAATGCAATTCTTGGCTGCATCAATAGGAGTATGGTGTCTAGATCGAGGGAGGTACTGGTACCACTCTACTCTGCTTTGGTTAGACCCCATCTTGAATACTGTGTCCGGTTCTGGGCACCCCAATTCAAGAAAGACATGGTCAAGCTGGAGCAAGTCCAGAAGAGGGCGACCAAAATGGTGAGAGGCCTGGAAGACATGCCCTATGAGGATAGACTTAGAGAGCTGGGTATGTTTAGTCTGCAGAAGAGAAGGTTAAGAGGGGACATGATAGCCATGTTTAAATATTTGAAGGGATGCCACACAGAGGAAGGAGAGGGCTTGTTTTCTGCTGCTGCAGAGACCAGGACAAGGAGCAATGGATTCAAGCTGCAGGAAAGGAGATTCCACCTGAACCTCAGGAAGAACTTCCTGACAGTCAGGGCTGTCCGGCAGTGGAATCTGCTGCCTCGGAGTGCAGTGGAGTCTCCTTCCTTGGAGGTTTTTAAGCAGAGGCTGGATGGCCATCTGTCAGGAGTGCTTTGAAGATGTTCCTGCATGGCAGGGGGTTGGACTGGATGGCCCCTGGGGTCTCTTCCAACTCTACATTTCTATGATTCTATGATTCAGTGGTTCTAATTGTCATTACAGAGGAGTCCGACAGCAACAGGTCAGAAAAAAGCACATCTTGGTTTAACTACATAAGTGAATGTTTACAGCAATAAGGTGCCATTTGTAGATTCTAAAAACACATCTATTCCAAAGGCATCGTTTTGACAAATCAGCCATTGTTTAGATCACACAAGTGGTTGTTGTGTTCCTGTGTGCCTCAAGTTATTTCCAGTTTAAGGCAAACCTATCATGAAGTTTTCTGGGGCTGAGAGTATGTGGATTTCTGTGGCCAAAAGGGGAATCAAACCCTGGTTTCCTGCTAGGTCACTATACCTGCTAGATCACAAAGGAACAAAGGTCTTATTGTGAAAGAATTTTAAAGTTACTTGTTTCCTTTGGGGTTTTGATATTTGTAACCAACATGTTAGTCTTCTGCTTTGTTGATTCCTAGCCTGTTATTGTTTTATATGCATACTGGGTGGATCTGGAGTTTTTTGTCCTATTGTATTTACTCTCTCTCTCTCTCTTTTCTTTTTTTCCTGGTCACATCTCAAGCAAAATGCCATAGCAGCTTTGGCAGGAGAAAAACATGTGAATGAGCAATTGATTCATTGGTGGATTAATGTTAAGCAAACTTGAGAATTGCAAAAAGGGACTGATCCGGTAACACTGGATTGCTTTTGATGGGTCAGAGGTTGGGCGATAGGGAAGGAGAACATTTCCTCCTAAACAGGAATTCTAACTACACAAAATTTTTTGAAATGTTCCATCATTCCCCAAATTTTTGGCATTACAGTAATTAAAAACTTTAATATTTAGAAATACAGTGTGGGCATCCAAAAAGAAAAGGGTAGGCAAAGTGGCCAAGGGAACGTGAACACTGCTAGTAGAAGAGTTCTGAGTACATCACCAGAAGTGTTCTTGTTGGGAATTATCGATAAAGAATTGGATAATAAATATGGGCCAGATATGTTGCCAATGTCGTAGTTGATTGTTCTGGAGACAAGCTTACCTAATTATAGTTTTATTGTCTATGTTTTAACCAAATCAAACTCTAAATTTTTCTCACATATGACTATTATGTAACTTACTGTATGATGTATTTTGCCATGCTGTTTTTACATATGTATTTTATTTTAACATTTTGTATTGTACTGTGTTGTGTTGCATTTTAATATTCCGTTTGCAAATAGCCTTTGGTCTACGTATTAATAAATTGATTGATTGAACATACGGTAACAGCTGCAAAAATCTTGTTTGCCCAAACTTGGAAATGAATTGAAGCGCCGGCAATGGAAGAACAGGTTGTAAAAGTCACAGACTTTGCCCAAGTTACCCAATTGACATGGATTTTGAAAGACAAACCAATGGAAGGTTTCCCAAAAGACTGAAAACCGTTTGTGGATATTTTTTTTTTTTTTGAGCAATAAGAGACCCAATGATGTAACAATCTGTGGTTAATGCTTATCAGTAAGTCTAGAAAGCTGAATTTAGTCAGATCTGTGACGGTAGCATGAGACACTTTCTATGAACTGGTATTTCTTTTTTAGTTACAGTTTGTGGAGAGGTCAGAGTTCTTTGGTGTTTTAGTTAGCTGATGCAACTAGGTTGTGTCTATGGTAATAGATTACTATTTCAGTAATGTGTTTTAGTACTGTGTCTTGGCTTTAGTTTGGTTTAATCTAGTCTAGGTTGGATTTAATTCTAGTTATACATGTACAGTTTTGGCTCTCCACATTTGTAGGCTTAACCTTCACAGATTTGATTATTTGTGAGTTTTTCCAAACCCTGCCTTCTGCACCTCAACTGCTTCTTTTCTGGAGGAATATTCCTCCTCAGCAGCTTCCATCAGGCCGGGCAGCCGTTTTAAAACCTGCTTTTGGTCCTTTTCTTCCTCCATCAGCAACTGCCTGGACAGCTAAGGATGATTGCCAGCCAATTTTTCAGCACCACAAGCCCTCTCCCAGCATCCCCCAAAACTCAAGGAGATGGGCAAGAAAGAGGAAGTACACCACAACAGGCTACCACGCCGACCCACTCCTTTCTCTCTCGTTTTCCTTCACCTAGTATGGATCTTGGATGCCCCTTCTCGCCACCATATCTTGGCTCCCCCTTCCCACAAAATGCACATTTTGCTATTTGCAGTTTTTCCACTTTTCCAGGGCTCCTGCACCCCTAACTCCAGTGAATGTGGAAGGCCTATCGTATATTACCTTTCCTCCCTTTTTCCATTGTTATTCTCAGGCCATTTCCACACTTTCCACCGGCTGGCCCCTCCCGAAAGTGGAAACCCCAGGATTCCATAGGATGTTGCAAGTGGAATCATAGCACTATAACAGTCTAGTGTGGAAATGGCCTCAGTTTCTTTGTGTCAAAATATAAACAAGCATTCTAGGTATGCATCATTCCCAGTGTCTCGCTCTTTGCAATGCTACAATTTTGGTAACTGGGGGAAAATTTAATTGGGGGCGGAATCCTCATTGCCAGGTATTATGCTCATCCCTCCACTCTCCATAACTAGACCTTTGCAGAACATTATGAAGGATTAGGGGCAGAAAGGCTACTGCAGGGCTGACACAGTGGGTCTGTGATCCTGGGAAAGGTAAGAGCTGATCTTATGCAAGTGACTGGACTTGGTTCACGTCTAAGACTCGGATTGTTCCCAAAACCTCCTGTTCCATTAAATCCAGTTGTGGAAAGGATTAATTTGTGCTTCTGTTCATCAAGGATAGGTCCACCCCAGGCTGGAATCTGTTTCAAATATGTGGCACAGTCATACCAGTGTGGGTGCCTCTGAATGTGTACAAACCAGCAAAGGCATTTCCTTGGACATTAATTATAACATTATAACCTCCAACCTCCATGAGATGTCCAAGCAGGTAATTATAACCTCCAACCTCCATGAGATGTCCAAGCAGGATTTAATCCCAGGACCCACCCCTAAGTTCTGAACCTGGAAAGTCTTCCTCCTTTCTCAGAGCTCTTGATCTTATGCCAGAAGGGAGAGATCTAGCAAGATGTGTTCAGAGGAGTTTGCCACTGCCTTCCTCTTGAGGCTGAAAGTATGTGATCTGGGATAATTCCCAGAATTCTCTCAACCACTATAGTTAATGGCTGGTGGGATTCTGGGAGCTGTAGTCCAAAAACATAGCTTTTCTAAGCCCTCTTTCAAAGTCCCAGGAAGGTGCAAATTCAGTTCTCCCAGTGGTGCCTCTATAACATGAGAATAAAACAAATGTTGTTGTCCCTTGGTGTCACCGTAACTCAGAAATGACTTCAAGGCTCACAAACACAACGGTTTCATGCAACCTGCAACGCAAAGGGTCTTCTCCCCATTACTTTATGGTAACGGTTTCCCGTTTTGCCTTACCCCGCGTCTATATGCTAGGCAGCATCCCTCCATGTGCTAGCTCCTTTTACAGTTAATACCCTAATACAGTAACTACTGTTTTTACAATGAGCCAAAATTAATAATAACTAGCATATATACCCGCTGTTGTCTGGGATTTTAGTTTCTCATAGGTACTACTTGTTAGAAAGATTTGAAACTCTGTGTCTCTAATTCCCCAAACTGTCTTGTCCAGTACCTGTAACTTTCCCCCATATTCCCCAATCCAATCTGCATTCAGAGTTATTAACATACAGAGGTTGGTTCCCTGAAGGGAATACACTGACCTCCTCCTTGCTGCTAGGCCTGGTCTCCATAGCAACCGGCCTATTCTCTTTTTTAAGGGCCCCTCTCCAAACTGCAAACCCCAGGATTCCATAGGATCTTCTCAGGCAGCCAATCGTATGAGGTCTTTGCCCCACACAGCCAGTCCTAGGGGGTCAGTTCCTTGGCTGACACAGACAGACTCACAGACTTTGACTTTATTAGAATACCTGGCAATAAGGATTCTGCCCCCAATCAAATTTTCCTCCAGTTACCAAAATTGTAGCATTGCAAAGAGCGAGACATTGGGAATGGTTCATACCGAGAATGCTTTCTTGGAATTCTTGTTTATATTTTGACACAGAGAAACTGAGGCCATTTCCACACTAGACTGTTATAGCGCTATGATTCCACTTGCAACATCCTATGGAATCCTGGGGTTTGCAGTTTCGAGAGGGGCCGGCCGGCCTCTCCCAAAACTGCAAACCCCAGGATTCCATAGGATGCTGCAAGTGGAATCATAGCGTTATAACAGTCTAGTGGAATAACAAAGGAAAAAAGGAGGAAAGGCAATATACAATAGGCCTTCCACATTCACTGGAGTTAGGACTGTTATAGCGCTATGATTCCACTTGCAACATCCTATGGAATCCTGGGGTTTGCAGTTTCCACTTGCAACATCCTATGGAATCCTGGGGTTTGCAGTTTCCACTTGCAACATCCTATGGAATCCTGGGGTTTGCAGTTTCCACTTGCAACATCCTATGGAATCCTGGGATTTGCAGTTTCCACTTGCAACATCCTATGGAATCCTGGGGTTTGTAGTTTCCACTTGCAACATCCTATGGAATCCTGGGGTTTGCAGTTTCCACTTGCAACATCCTATGGAATCCTGGGATTTGCAGTTTCCACGTGCAACATCCTATGGAATCCTGGGGTTTGTAGTTTCCACTTGCAACATCCTATGGAATCCTGGGGTTTGCAGTTTCCACTTGCAACATCCTATGGAATCCTGGGGTTTGTAGTTTCCACTTGCAACATCCTATGGAATCCTGGGGTGCAATGTCACCCAAAAGGACATTGGGTGGGGGGAAAAAAATCAGCAACCAAGGGGACAGCCGGAGGGAGCCTTTCCCAGCAAAGAGGAGGGGAAAGGGAAGGGTTTTGTTGGTCTGTTAAGGTTTCTGCCCGAACCTGCACAACGTGCAGCCACCCTTCCTAGTAACGAGAATTACAGTAGTTAGGCGCAGGAATCCTTCCCGCACTAGGACCCGAGGGAAGCCAGGGGGCGGGGAATCCGCAAGGCTTCCCCAGTACAAAGCTCTCTCCATCGGCGTCTATGCAGGCGAGGGATTGCAGGATCGCTGCGGCGCAAGGGAATCGGCCACCGTGGACTCGCAGGTAGCAGCAGGTGCGTATTTGCGCGCGGATGCCTTTTTTTTAAAAGGGCGCTAGTCCTCATGAAGTCCCAATCCTCACACCGTGCTGCGGGGCAAAACCCGTGATTTGGATAGTTTTCTTTTTAAAAAAGTAACTTTTCCAAGATCACAAACGCGTAGAGGTCGTGCTGCAGGGCAAAACCGGTAATTTGGATAGTTTTCTTTTTTTTTTAAAAAAAGTAACTTTTCCAAGATCACAAACGCGTAGAGGTCATGCTGGAAGGGCAAGCTGCCATGGGGGGCAGGGGGCCCCTCCCTTCCCAGGGCGCAGCCCATGTGCACCCCCATTGGAATGAAATCCAGCCCGACAAGGGTGCCCCTGCGCACGTACAGAGTGCCCTTCCCTCGCTGGCAGGAGGGGGCTTTGCAACCGAAAGAAGTGAAAGGGCATTGGAAAGGTGAGGCTCGTTCGTCGCTCCGCACGTGCAACCACAGGGATGGCTGCCTTTTTTTGGCTTTTTCCCCCCCCCTCCCAGGCATCGGGTATTTTCTTAAAATGTGGTTCAGTCTTGCAGAGGTGACACATCAGCTGTTCTGTGGTTTTTGCTGGCTTAGCGCTGGCTCCCAGATCGCAAACCAGTTGGCTCAACTGGGATTACAAGGCTTGGAGACGCCGCAAGATGGGTGTGATCGTTTTAAGGCTGTTTCCGCACTAGCATGTTATAGCGCGATGATCCCACTTTCAACCTCCTATGGAATCCTGGGGTTTGCAGTTTCTCCCTCGTGAAACTGCAAACCCCAGGATTCCATAGGAGGTTGAAAGTGGAATCATCGCGCTATAACAGGCTAGTGCGGAATGGCCAAAGAGTGCGCCGCAGGCAGAAATCCAAAAGGTGCAGCATTCCCAGTTTCTTCCTTTCTGTGCTAAGGGGAAAAAAAGCTACATCAGTAAAATCATCCTTACCTGCCAAGCAGCAGCTAGAGGCACAGGATTCCATAGGAGGTTGAAAGTGGAATCATCGCGCTACAACAGTCTAGTGCGGAACGTCCTAAGAATGCGCAGCAGGCAGAAATCCAAAAGGTGCAGCATTCCCAATTTCTGCCTTTCTGTGCTAAGAAAAAAAAAAGCTACATCAGTAAAATCATCCCTACCTGCCAAGCAGCAGCCAGAGGCACAGAAACCCACCGAAGGACACATAATTTTTTTTTTAACCCAGCAACCCTGTTGGGGGTTTTAGGAGAGGTGTGTGAGCCACATTGCAGATGTGGGCTGTGCTACTTTATGGTTTAAAGGAAACAGAGGCATTGAGAAACTCCTGTCTCCTTTCACTGGATGCCTTCAGTTTCTGGAGCGGTGGCTTCTCATTCCAGACACTTCACATTGATGCTCAGTTGCAAAGAATTCGCTTAACCGTCGTGAGCTCTTTTGGAAGCAAACAGTAGCCTAGTGGTATGGAATTTTTTTTTATAGTGGGGGGGGAGTGGGGAAGCACTCTGCACATGCCCAGAAGACTTTGTTTCTTCATATGTTTGGGGCACTAAAGTCCAAATCTGGAATTAAAATTCCCGCAGCTTTCTGGAAGGGGACGAGGTTGGACATGATACCCACTGCACAGACTGAAGCGGTCGCTGCACAGTTTAGAAGAGTTACATTTTTGGCCTGCACCTCCCAGAATCCTACAACTGGCATGTTGGTGTCTTATCCAGACTCGTCTTGTCCATGTATATGGTATGGACATATGTATATTTGAAGGGATGCCACGTAGAGGAAGGAGAGGGCTTGTTTTCTGCTGCTCCAGAGACCAGGACAAGGAGCAATGGATTCAAGCTGCAGGAAAGGAGATTCCACCTGAACCTCAGGAAGAACTTCTTGACAGTCAGGGCTGTCCGGCAGTGGAATCTGCTGCCTGGGAGTGTAGTGGAGTCTCCTTCCTTGGAGGTTTTTAAGCAGAGGCTTGATGGTCATCTGTCAGGAGTGCTTTGAGTGTGTTCCTGCATGGCAGGGGGTTGGACTGGATGGCCCCTGGGATCTCTTCCAGCTCTACATTTCTATGATTCTGTGATTCTATATGGACAGTATATGAGTGGCTAGAGGGTTTGGGGGGGCGTAGTCCAAAAAAAGCAACTTTTCGAAACTCTGGGTCTCCTCCGTAAAGGATTAGAACAGCCGAAAAGGAATAAACAGGAAGAAACGGTCGCAAGGAACTCCTGGGTTTTTGGCCAGAAGCTCCCACTCAAGGATTCTTGGATTGTTGAGGACATCACTGGTATTCTGGCTTCTGGTTTAGTTTAACTGCAAGATATTCTTTTCTAATGGCACTGAACAAAATGCAAAGGGGAGATATGTTGCAAAGTGCATACTCCCTTCTAGTTGGTACGTATGTGTTTGTGTATTGCGGTTGGCAGCAGTGTGTGGAAAAAGAATACTATTCCGAATGTGGAGAGGTTTCATTTGGCAAAAGTGGAAGGTATTTATGCTTTCAGTTCAGTGTCTGATTTGTTGCTGCATTCGTTCCAGAGGAATAAAGTCAGTGTGTGTGCGCGCATGCGTGTCTGTGCGCATGTGTGTGTGTGCGTGTCAGGGGGAAAATACAGAATCTTACTGTGGTTTCTGGGGTGAAGTATCCAGCTTGGCTTTTTTGCTAGAGTCATCTCTTGCAAGTAGGACTGGTGTCAGAGCAGAAATGCAAATTTAGGTCCAGCTTGGTTGTGTGCGTGTTTGTGCACGCGCGCATACACCCGCGCACACAGGTTGTTTCCAGCTTCTAGCCACCCTAAGACAAACCTAGGCAAGAATTGTTTAGAGGGGAGGTTGCCGTTGCTTTCCTCTGAGGCTGAGAGAGTGATATTTACCCAAAATCACCCAGTGGGTTTCCATGACTGAGCAGGGATTTGAAACTTGGTCTCTCAGAGTCTTCCTAGTCCAGTATTCAACTCACCAATGCAATATAGGAAATGCAATATATTGGATTTCTTTTCACCTAAATCCTAAATGTGGAGAGATGGGGAAAGAAATACCCCCGATCCATGCTTGGAAGTTGCAGTAGTTCTGTTCTTGCTTTGCATGGCCCTTGGCTGACATCTGGCCCCAAAAAACAGATTCTACAGCTACTCTGTTGTAAAGGCAGCTGTTGGCCTTTACTAATATCTAGTTTTCACTGACCCTTCCCCTAGATACACTAATCTTCCATGTGCACAGAGACAACTTGGTATGAAGAAACATTTACTTATGAAAGCTTTTTCTTGTGCCACTTGTAGTCGGAATTGGCATAATCCAAATCCAGGTTTATTAACTTGGTGGAAACTGGACTGCATAGAGAACCTCTGTATTTTTTTTCCACAGTGGGAGAAAAGGAACTTGAAGAGACTTTGAGCAGGGAAATATAAGGCAGGGAGAGGGTTAGACAGCTCCCCTGCTGCTCTTTTTTCAGTTTTAAACAATACACCTCGCAAAATCCAATCATAAGTGGAAAGAAGTACGCAGTTGTGTACAGTATGTTGCTTGATCTTTAGAGACCTAATGAAAAGGTTTTAACTTTCTTCTCGTCTGTTGGTGCAGAGTGAGCCCAGTGTGTGCTTCGTGCTCTTGGGAAGATTGCCAATGCTGCAGGATCAAGTTTCACCTGCTAATAAATTCTCTTCTGCAATATAGCTGTAAAAGGATCCAGGAGCCTTGAGCTCCAACAGTCTGAGAAATGATACTTTTGGAGACCTTATAAAGAAAAGAGATTCTGCAGGTGCTCAGGGGCACCCTTCCTGAGTTACGGTGAAGCTCTTGCATTCCCACCTACTGACTTTGTTTTACACCTGATTCCTGTGGAATGGGTTAGCAATAAAACAAGCAGGCCTGAACTTTGCCAGATGTTGAAATGAGATGTAGGCAAAAACTTTTACGTGCACTTCCATCCCCATTCCAGTTTGGCTCAATAACTGGGTGTTTCATTTCCAGGTCTCCCCTGGCCTTTTGTTCCGTGGCTTCTCTTTCAGAATTGTAGCCCGTTTGGCCCTTTCCCACATGGATTGGCCTCATTTTAGACAAGTCCTTCTTGGCCTCTAGCAAAGGCAACGGGAGTGTTATCTTCCCCTTTAGCAAACGTGACAAAAGGCCCTTTGGTTCGGTTCCCGCTAAACCTTGGTTTCCTTTCACTTCTCCAATGTTAGCTATTCAGGGAAGTGATCCGCAGAGGTGTCTTGTTTTATAGCTGGCTGCGCTTCCTATTGCTTGGCTTGGGTCAAGAGGGCATTCTGTCTGCGTAGATTGCTCGGTTTCAGTTCTGGAGAGTCTAAGCCACATCATCTCCTATATTACCCTGGATGTGTCCGGTGTACTCTTGTTTTCCCAGAGTGTAAAATTAGGGTGTGTAATTTTCTTATGGAGTTAAGTGCCTCCTGCTTTCAGAAGCATTATGGTGCAAAAAAAGTCCCTTCCCTGTCCTGTTGACAAGTCAACATTTTCTATTCCCACCACCTTTCAGGAACAGACAGGGCTTCTAACAGCGTGCTTTTTAACTTTCTTTTGTCTTTTAACAGATTGGTTGTAAGTGGTTTTAATTCTGTGGATAGTTTCCTTGCGTTTTAACCATACCTTTTTGTGCATTTTTACATACATCCTTGTAGGGGCTTGCACCTGGATTTGTTTTAATATGAGTAAAATGTCTTCTGTCCTGGTTTTGGGGAAAAGATGGAATATAAATGGATAAATAATAGTAATTTTGCAAAGACAATTTTGTTTTCTCCCAGTGACAGTAGCGGAAGAGCAAATGTTGCATTTAGCTGCCTTTCCATTAGGCAGAACATGGCAAGGGTACCTCAGGCGGCAGATGTTGAGGGAGGGCAACAGCGGTCTCTGTTGCTCGTTGCATTCAGCAGACGGACAGCCTAGTCACCCTATTTCTGTGGAACGGAGGAAGAAAGCTATTTTGTCTACCTTGGGGACTAAACATCTTGCCGTCTGGAAGGCATCCCTACCTGCATCAATGTTCATAACTTAATACTTTTATTCTCAGTACATTAGTGTCTATCAATCTGTTGTTGGTGGTGTGTGTTTTCAAATCATTTTTGACTTATGGCAACCCGGAGGGGAACCCGAGGGGAACCTATTATGAGTTCGGACTATACAGTTTTACAGTGGGACGAGGAAAAAGGCTGCTGTTGTGATTGTTTTACGCCTTCAAGTCAACTGCAGCTTATGGGGATGCTCTCATTTGGTTTTCCTGGCAGGATTTATACAGAGGGAATTTATCATTGCCTTCCTCTGAGGATTAGAAGAGTGTGGCCATTTCCGCACCAGGCTGTTACAGTGCTATTATTCCACTTTCAACATCCTATGGATTCCTGGGGTTTGCAGTTTAGGGAGGGGCCTTTGAGGATTCCATAGGATGCTGAAAGTGAAATAATAGCACTATAACAGTCTAGTGCAGAAATGGCCTGTGACTTGTCCAGGATCACCCAGTGAGTTTCCATCGCCAGGCAAGGATTTGAACCATCATCTCCCAGCATCCTAGCTGAACATTCAGACAACTATACCATACTGGCTTTTCTCTTACCCGTCTCACAGAGTATAACTATATGTTTGTGTGTTAAACAAGCATCTTTTTCTGACTGAGAGGTTCCTTGATCCATGTGCTTTTGCAGGCATTGATGCCTCTAAAGGACTTGACTTTTTTCCCATGGCCTGGGAGAGGGGTGTTGGGAGCCTGGATGGCAGCCAAGAAGGGATGTTGGGAGGGTGTTGGTATTTGAGGGTCACAGGATTTGCCATGGGGATGGAATTTGAGGCCTGCCAGGGCCCTCTGCTCCAACCCTATTGTCACAGGCTTTGCAGAGGATCTATGAGCTGGCTGTTTAGAAGCCGCAGGTCGGTCTCTGAGCCTCAAAGGTGGTTCCTCTGTTTGCATAACAGGAAGCCATATATCTGTTCTGTAAGGATGTGGCAGCCTTGACTTTGCATCTGAGAAATGTGACTTCCTGACATGGAAAGTGGAGGGTGCTACCTTGGTCTGTCTTGTATTTTCTTTCTTTCTGACAGATTGCATGTCAGAGGTTATCCTGCTTCCTGAACATCCAAGGAGTTTGAAAAGCGGTTCAACCTAGTGGCTATTCCCTGTCTAGAATATTTCTGGGTTAGCACTGATGCGGAACCCATTCACACTTCACCATTACAGCGTTATGACTCCACTTTCACTGCTGTGGTTGCATTCTATAGAATCCTGGGATTGGCAGAGTAGGAAGAGACATTTAGAATCCTCAGCCACAGAGCTTTATTGCCTCACCAGACTACAAATTCCAGAATTCCATAAGATACAGCCATAGAAGTTAAGGTGGAATATAGCACTGTAACTGTGTATGAGAACCAGAGAGGTGTAGTGATTTAAGTGTTGGTCTAGGACTTTGGAGACCAGAGTTTAAATCCCCACTTGGGCATAGAAAGCCACTGGGTGACCTTGGGCTAGTCACACTCTCTTAGCCTCAGAGGAAAGTAATGACACCCCCCTCTGAACAATTCTATCCAAGAAAAACCCATGATAGGTCTCTCTTGGGGTTGCCATAAACCAGAAATGACTGAAAGGCATGCAACAACAAATTGTGTAAAGTGAAGCCCTCCTAGATATAAAATGGGTCTGTGCTACAGAGCTATATCCATTTGATGCTATTTTGACTGCTGTGGCTCCATTCTAGAGAATTCTGGGATTTGTAGTTTGGTAAAGAACTTAGACTTCCCTGCTAGAGAGCCTAGTGCTCACTTCCCAGACTACAGCACTAGGGCTTTCCAGCAGAGAAATTGAAGTATTTGGAACCAAACTATAATTCCCAGGATTCCCCAGGATGGGGCTATTTCAGTAATACAGCTATTTCAAATTAGTTGTTTTTCTTCCTACCAGCTTACTTCTTCTTTTCCCTTTATTACATCAAAGCAGTGTTTCTCAACTTAGGAGTCTCAAAGAAGCGCTCGGATACAACAGCTATAACCCTGGCACTCTAGATATGATGGACTGTGTAGTTCAACATCATTTTTTGGCAGAGCTAATGCTGGAAAGACTTTACTAAAGATTTGTCACTGTACTTTATGAACGTAACGTGGCAATTCTGTATAGGATTGCAGAACATGGTAAGAAACACAGATTTCTCATAGGTTTTAATTGCTGCAAGAGGAAGGAAATTTTGGTAGCCACTGTTCCTTCTTATCTCTACAGCACTGTGATGACTATCAAACCATTTCTGCCAGAATTCCCCCTTGACATCCAACAGTGAGAAATATAAGGGTATTTAATGGCTAGCTATCATGATGGCTGTGTCTTATCTCCACCGGCGAAAGCAAGAGGTAGCTCCGATAGCGAAGTGTCTCCTTGTAAGCGTACAACATGCCATGGTTTGGCGTTTCCAGTAACCATCCGATTGGCTAACATGGGAACTAAATACTGGACTATGTTAGCTTTAGATTCAGAAGCTTCTGCAAAAGTGATGCTTTCATAGGATTCTACAAGGGCCATCAAGTCCACACTGGGGTGGGAGCTTTTGGGGTTCCCTCCCCACTCTGCATTGATCTGATCCAGTAGGGCTCTTATGTTCTCATTGTGATCTGATCACTTCCATTTTTAGATTTCAGTTTGATTGGAATTTTGCTATGAGACCCCTGATGCTTCCACATCCCCTCACTCAAAATTCCCTATCCTACCACTGGGCAAAGAGAGGTGGCTACCCCAGGCAGCCCAGTTTTGGGGTGCTGAGGTCGTGATAAGGCAGCAAGAAGTCAGAGATTCCTTTAAAAAAAAAACAGTTTTGTTTTTGCTGCTGGGAGCAGGAGAAGTGCTTCAGGGATTGTTCTGCTTCCCGTGCCAAATTATTTATCTATTTGATTTCTATCGTGCTTTTCTCCGGAATGGGACTCCAAGTAATATGCCTGGCCTTGGCACTTCTTGAAATTGGAGGAGAGGTGAGGGAACAATGTCACTTACTGTTCTGCTTAAGAAAGCAAAAATTATCCTTATCCTCTGGACCTGATCTGCTGTTTCCGAACTTTAACCACCATAAGGTTGCCTCCCCAGTGAGGTGGCCACCAGTCCAAGGTAAAACAGATTGATAACGTCCAGTCCTGCAGCCTTGATCTTCTACCCCTGTGCAGTTTCAGAAAGGACAGATTCTTTTCTGCAGAGCTTGGAACTTGAGTTACCAGCATGAGCTGGCTGGCATAAGGGGAACTGTAGTCCAAAAAAGTAACTGTTCTAAGCTCTGCCCAGTCAGAGAGCTTGTTGCCTAACCTCCTAGTCTGATCTGGAGTATATAGATTGCAGAAATTCAGGCGTCCCATTCACACTACATCATTATGTCACTATGATTCCACTCCACCTGCCTTAGCTTCATCCTGTAGAATCCTAGGGATTGCAGTTTGGTGAGGCACTAGAGCTCCCAGGCAAAGAATTCTAAATATATCTCCTGAAAACTGCAAAAATCTGTAGCACAGAGCCATGGCTGTTAAAGTGGAATCATAATGGTATAATTCTGTAGTGTAAACTGGCCCCAGATTCTCCCCCACCCCTTGAGAACACTTTGGTTTTCTGCTAAGCCTCAAGCGGCCTTTAACTTGTTTTAGTCTTGATCTGTTGCCACCCAAGCCATTGCATGAGGGCTCCTTCTAGCAAACTCTTTCTGGCACATGCCCAGACAAGTGGAGGGAAGAGCTAACAGGTGATCCGTGGGACATACTTTCAGCCACATTAAAAATGCCCCAGGTGGAACTCTTGTAAACCGCAGGGTCTAATTATAGACTGTGCTTCACATGGTATTTGTTTATAGTTTGGAGTGGGGCATGGATCCGTTTGTACTTGTTTTCTTTAACCATCTCTTCTTCTTGAGTGGCTAACGACAAGACATTAAGTTAGTTTCGCACATCTCCAATGGGCCGTTGCTCAGGCGTGCTGGATTCTGACTCCCATCATCCTAAGCCACCACTTTGCTTGGTTGAAGATGGTGAGACTTGTAGCACAGACTATCTGGAGGGCACTGTTTTGCGGTGGAGGGGAGGCTGAGCAAATTAAATAACTCAAAGAAGGGTGGAGGAACCTATGGTATGTTCCAGCTCTCATAATTGGTTATGCTGGCTGGGGCTGATGGGGGTTCGGAATCCAGCATCAGAAGTGCCACTGGTTACCCTTGGAATTACAGGTTGATCTAAGGGTCCATTTGCATTACAGTTGGCCCTTCGCATTTGTGGGTTTGCCTTTCACCGATTTGATTATTTGTGAGTTTCTCCAACCCCTGCCTGTCTCAACCTCAGGTGCTCCTTTTCTAGGGGAACCTTCCCTCTCAGTGGCTCCAATCAGTCCACACAGTCCTTTAAAAACCCACTTCTGGTCCTTCTTCTTCTCCTCCAGGCGTTGCCTAGACAGCGAAGGACAACTCACAGCCCGATTTCTCAGCACGGCAAACCCTCTTGTGATGTCCCCTCACACCCAAGGAAGGAGATGGGTCAGATAGAGGAAGTATAGGGCCAAGTGAAGGGCTGACTGTACACAATTTTAATGTTACGTTCCACTTTAACTACCATGACAAGGCCCAGTGGAGTCCTGGGCTTTGTAGTTTGATGAGGCACTAGACCTCTCTGGCTGAGAATTCTGTTGGCCCTTCCCTAAACTGCAAACTCCAGTATCTGGTAGGATATTGCCAAGGTAGTGAAAGTGGAATCATAGTGCAATAACTGTGTGATATGAGTGGGCAGTCTCCAGGGAGGAGACTGCCTGCATTAATGCTGTATGATTCACTGTATTGGCCTTCCAATCAGCCTTTGGATCTGGGGAGGGACCAACCCCAGTGGCAAAGCAATGTGTTGGAATGCCGAATCTGCCCATTCCATGCCTGCTGTCCCAGCTCAGTCCTTCACATCAAGATCTACCTTTTCTGCCTGAGTCTCTGACAAGTTGCTCTCAGTGAAAACTTAATCATAATGGGTTAGATCTGTTATTCTAAGCCTGTACTGCTCCAGAGATTTGGGGAGTTGACCCAAGGTTTGGGAAGACCAATCTCTGAGAACCATTGGGTTAAGTGCTCTCACTCAGACCCTGGAAAATGAGTTTTATTGGACTAAAACTGCCAAGTTCCCCAGCCAGCATGGCATTAAAAAAAGTAACATTGATAATTAAAGAAAGTAACACAGCTTCTTGGGTTCTTGACCGCCCTATAAGAGAACATGGTTGGAAGAGGTGATCGAGCATCCTAAATCTGAAATTCTCCAAAATCCAAAACTTTTTGAGTCAGGAATGATGGTCATATCAAACAATCACAGATTGTCCACATATATGGATAAAATAGTGACATTTAGCTTTCTGGTGGCATGGTGTACACACTTTGTTTCATGCACAAAATTGTTAAAAATATTGTATAAAATTACCTTCAGGCTATGTGTATCAGGTGTATATGAGAAATAAATTAATTTTGTTGATTTCCCTCTCCCAAGATATCTCATTATGTATATGCAACTATTCCAAAAGCCGAAACACTTCTGGTCCCAAGCATTTTGGGTAAGGGATGCTCAACTGGCGCAAAGGTATAGAACTTTGGGTCCTCGGAGGGTGAGTTATTATTTGCGTTCTAGCAGTAGAAGCATTTTTGAATGTTAAAACATGTATTATATTTCTGGCTTTACTTCAGAAAGAAATATTGCCCTCAACAGTCAGAAATCTGGGAAACGCAGCCATAAAACTTAGTGTGAATTCAGAAGGGCTAGGATTCGTCTCTGGTGGTACCTGCTGCAGATGTGGATCTTCCCAGCTTTTAGGCGCATGGTACTCTGGAACTTCTTTACACTTTGTTTGCTGCCTCTGTCAAAGGGGGCAGCACTATAACTCTGGAGTCTGACACTTCTGACACAGAGCTCATCATGTCATTGAAAGAAGCAGATTTGGGCTATTTCTGCACTATACTGTTGTAATGCTATTATTCCACTTTCAACATCCTCTGGAATCCTGGGGTTTGCAGTTTAGGGAGAGGCCTTTAGAATTCTTGGCCAGAGAGCTCTTTGACGTCAGTAACTACAAACCTCAGAATTTCAAAGGATGTTCGAAGTGAAATAATAGCACTAAACAATGTAGTGTGGAAATGGCCTTAAGTCTTTTTTGAACTTTGAAATAGTACTTTTTTTTTTCTTTCTGGACTGGCAATGCAGACTGGGATATCTGGGAATTCTGGTTCAAGAATTTTATTTTCCAAGTTTTGGATATTCCTGCTGTTGCTTAGTTGTTGTCTCCAGCAACTTTTCTTTACCGTCAAATTGTTATTTTTCAGTTTACTCCCTGTTCTGTCTCTTTCCTTCAGTGGTCCAGCTTGCCTTTGATCTCCAGCCCATCAATTTGGCTGCCTCGCTGGTTCTTTTTTGTGCCCTTTTATCCACTTTCGTGTCCCAGGAGTGTGTGTAAGGGTTCATGCCAGCCACAATGACAACATTCTCCTCCCTCACCAAAGCTGGACTGTGTTCACTCTCTTTCTTTTTCTCTGAGCTGTTAGGATGTTCGGGGATGTTGTGTGCCACCACTTTGTGCCAGTCAAACTGTCAGAGCCTTCAGCCTCGGGAGCCCCTCCTGTTCCACGTGCAATTGCTTGGACAGTATTTTGCAATGTTACTAACTCAAGGCCAGTTCTATTTCCTCATCTATTAGATCTCCACCCTGTCTTTTTATACTAAGGACAAATCCATCTGTTCTTTAATCCTTTGTGAGTAAACAGCTAACATCTGTTTAATTCCTTCTTTCTGTCTTTATACTACTCCTGACTGCTTCAAAATGCTATGGAGATGTCTCAAGGTTTTTCAATTTGGAAGCACTGCCATTGTAGACTACAGCTCCCAGAATCCCCAGTTGGAGTATAGTCCGAACAGATAACCTTTCCAAGCACTGCCATTAAAAACAGATGAGGGGGTTGAGTTATCAACCCACTCAGAACACCAGCCTGGCCAACCTAAGTCTCTACCTTCCTGTCTGTCGTTCAAACCAGTCTTATAACAGTGTATTACTACCACCCCATTCGCTTAGTTTGAGTGGGGAAACCTAGACATATTCCAAATATTCTAAGAGCCAAGGGCCTAAGCCGCCACTTTCTAGTCTCGACCCTTAGACAAAAACACATTTTACAATTGTATGTGACCAATCAGACAGGACTGGGCTATTTGTTGTTGTTGCCAGTTGCCATACATTGAAGTCAATGTGACAGCAATCGTATGATTGAGAGCTTTCTGAGGCCAGTTCCGCACTACACTGTTATAGTGCCATTATTCCACTTTCAACATCATGTGGAATTCTGGGGTTTGTAATTTACTGAGACCAAGGAGCCTTCTGGTTGAGAATTCTAAATGCCCCTCCCTAAACTGCAGACCCCAGGATTCCAGAGGAGGTTGAAGGTGGAATGATAGTGCTGTAACAGTCTAGTGTGGAAATGGCCCATGTCTCCCACTTATCTACAGCCTGCAAACGAAGGGCAGTCGCTTTTTAAATTGCAATGTAGCCTTCCTGACAAGTGTGGTGTATTCAGCCCCAGATTTGACGTCCAACTGAAGGATTTGGAAAAGTGGCAGAACAACCTGGTGCCTTCATGTCAGTTCGGATTCAGTGTGCTGACAACTGCAGCTGGCATCACAGACCACAAGGGAGCTAAACGAGAACACCTTTTTCTAAACTTGTAAAAAACAGGCCTACTAATAAATTTTTCAAATGGAAAAAAAAATTGTAATGTAGTTTTCCACTTTTCTTGCAGGCTCCAGCTTTACCATGCATTGTCATCTTTTGTAATGAGTCATATTGTTCATGATATATCCAAAGTATGAGAGTCTCAGTTTAGTAATTTTGGCGTCTAGGGCAGCGGTTCTCAACCTGTGGGTCGCAACCCTTTGGGGGTCGAATGACCCTTTCACAGGGGTCGCCTAAGGCCATCAGAAATACGTATTTCCGATGGTCTTAGGCTCCATTCCACCTCAGTGGTGGTGGTGCGCAAGTGCGAGTCACGTACCCGTGTCCTCCTGCCCCCTTTGGCGGGAGCGCATGTGACCATAGCGTCGCCACAGCAGGAGTGGTGGTGTGCAAGCACGAGCCATACGCTCACGTCCTCCTTCCCCTGTTCAGAAGGGACTGAAATCGCTCCCCTTCTCCGCTACCGGGCCAGCTTGGGGGGGGGTGGCAGCATGGGGGGAGGCCCCCTCCACGCCACGGTCCCTGCCCCACTTGCCACGGAGGGGGGCAATGCGGAAGGGCTGGGGGACCGCAAGGTGGCGCTTTTCCGGGGGGAGGTGAGCTGCACCTGGCGCAAAAGGCAAAGGCAGTGGGATTCCTCCCCCCTCGGCCAGGGTTGACACTCTGGAAACTTTTCCCACACTGCCCCCCCCAGCGGAAACGAGAGCGAGGCAGAAGCAGAGCCCAGGGGGGTTCTCGGAGTTTTTTCCCGGGGGAGACACGCGGCTTCTCTTTCCCTCCCTGCCTGCCCCCCTATTCCTGGCCGGCGAGGCGGCCTTTGCGGGGGGAGAGGCATTGTAAATAATAAATAAATAATTTTATGGTTGGGGGTCACCACAACATGAGGAACTGTATTAAAGGGTTGCGGCATTAGGAAAGTTGAGAACCACTGGTCTAGGGAGATTGCGAACTCTTCCACAGCAGATAGAACTCTCCTCCTAGCACCATATTTCAAATGAGGTGATTCTCTTCCTGTCAACTTTCTTCACCATTGAGCTTTCACAACCATACATAGAAACTAGAAATAGCATGGCATGGACAGTCCTGACTGTGGTATTTAATGATATATCTTTGCACAGGAGGATCTTGTCTACTTGTTTCATAGGCCCATCCTAACCTTGTGATTTCTTGACTGCAGTCTCTATTCTGATTAATGATTGAGCCAAAGTATAGAAAATCCTTAACTATTTCTATGTCTTCATAGTCTCCTTTAAAGTTAATAAATCTTCTGTGGCCATGATTTTTTATTTTCTTTAATGTGCAGTTGTAACCCTGCTTTTGCACTTTCTTCCTTGACCTTCCTCAGTAGCTCTTCCAAATCTTTGCTATTTTCTGCTAGAGGACTGGGCTTGGGACCAGGCGATTCCCAAAATAAAGCCTCAGTCACAACCAAATTAAGCAGACAGTTTTATTTATGAGGGTTGAGAAGAGGGATGACTATATACAGCAAGAATATGCTTTAGGAAACAGAAAGCAGTCAGTGAAAATAGCAAAGGTATAGTTCATCCAACTACTCCTTGCCAAGTTGACCTCAGGTTCCAGAACCACAGGAAAAGAGCATATGCAGAGTGCAATTTTCTAAGCACCAAAGCAAAGTGCATAGTGAGTCATTTATAGCAGTAGTGGAAAACATGCAGCCCTCCCAGTGTTGTCAGACATCAGTCCCCCTTTAGCCCGCGTTAATGTTGAGGATGATGGAGTTGTAGTCCCAGAAGTGCACATCTTTCTTATACCCGGTGGATGGTGAGGGTGCTCTTGACCAAACCTAAAACTTGGCCTTGTGTGTGCAGAAGGTGATTAGGTTGCCTGGGAATTAGAAAATGTTAACCAGTGACCGAAAAACCAAGTTACAGTTTCTGTCACCACATATGGTGACATTTGGGCACATCTTGGAACTGTTTTGTTTGCTAAGCCCTCAGAAGAAAACCTCCAGATGTTATGAGGACCCATAAGTGGAGAGGAAATTCAAGAAAAGCTTTGTGACAAATTGAGGCTTATTTTATTCCATTTCTTCTAAGGCTGTCAGCTGTGAAAAGTGTGTTTGAAAAGCAGTTAGCTTTCAAGTTTCATGTGCTCGGAGAAATCTTGACTCATGATTTGTCTACTTCTCCCACAAAGTCCCTGTGTAAACTGAAAGTACAAACCAAGAACAAACATGGTGTAGTGGTTACTGTCCACTAAGGAGATCCAGAGTTCAGAAAAGTTACTTTTTAGTTTACAGCCCCCAGGATTCCCCAGTCCACATGGCCATTGTAGTCCAAAAGGAGTAACATTTCTGGGAGGTGTCCAGAAAGTAAATCTTCAAAGTACTGTTGCCAGGTTCAAGAACCCACTTGGCCATGAAACTACAAGGGAGAGTTTCGACCACCCATCTACCTTCTCTCTTTCTCAACATGGCCAACCTCAAAAGGTTGTTGTGAGGATGCAGTAATGAGAAGGAGAATATATATATTTATAGAGAGAGAGAGTGTATATGTGTGTATTTGTGTGGCTATACATATATACATACATATATGTATAATTTTCATTCCTGCCAATGATTCAGATTATATTCCAAAAAGCAGGCAAATAGTTATTTCTGTACTATAACTCCCAGAATCCCCAGCCAGTGTAGCAACCAACCATGCTGGCCGGAGGATCCTGGGAGCTGTAGTCCAAAAAGTAACTTCCCTTCCAGATCTGCTTCCTCCTCTCACTTAGTCTAAGTTTTACACCAAACAGTAACCAAAACCTCAGAGCCAAACCTATTGCTGTTCTGAAGCAGCAGATTTGGAGCCCAGAAAGAACAGCCATTTCCGCACTAGATTGTTATAGTGCTGTTTATTCCACTTTCAACATCCTATGAAATCTTGGGGTTTGCAGTTTCAGAGGTCCCTCCCTAAACTGCAAACCCCAGGATTCCATAGGATGTTGAAAGTGGAATAACAGCACTATAACAGTCTAGTGCAGAAATGGCCAACAACAAAGGGATAGATATTTAATTTGTTGCTATTGTATGTTAATGCCTCGCCATAGGGAGAGTTACTTGCAAGTTTTTCTACCTGAAGAGCTCAAATAACTTGGCCAGCTTTTGGGAATTGGGTGGTGGTGGAGATTGGAGGGTCTCCATATGCTGCTTCCCTTTTACAGCAGCAAAAATATCTTCAGTATTTCTTGATTCTTGCTGCACTGAACCCATTAACAATCGTTTTGTGATGTTTGTTTTGATCTTTATCTTAATTGCAGTTGTAATTTCTATGTAGTATTCTGCCGCATGTGCGATATCTCCAGCATTACTACTGAATCATCATAAATGAAGGTCATTGGGATGGGAGCTTGAGGCTGAACAAACAGATGATCTGACACCGATTATGCATAGCTTTGGATCAGAAACCCGAAGCATTCTTGACTTGGGTCTGAATACATGGAAGGGTGGAACCGACGCCCAGTTTGACCTTCACCCATTCTAAAAGTTAACAAATGTAAATTTGAACATTTGACCCACTTAAAGATTTTTTAAAAACCTCCCTGGAGAATATTTTGTATTAAATAACACTGTGCATCTCATGTTGAAAATCAATTATCCTCATGCTGTTTGCTGTATTTAAAATCTATACATAGTTGGCCCTCCACATTTGCAGGTTTAACATTCACAAATTTGATTATTTGTGGGTTTCTCCAAACTCTGTGCCCCAACCTCAGGTGCTTCTTTCCTAGGGGAGCCTTCCCTCTCAGTGGCTCCAATCAGGCCACTCAACCCTTTAAAAACCTGCCTCTGGTCCTCCTCGTCCACCACTCGCCACTGTCTGGCTAGCTGAGGACAGATTGCAGCCCAATTCCTCAGCACTGCAAGATCTCTCTGGATGCCCCCCACACGGGCAAGAGAGAGGAAGTGTAGGACCAGCATGTCCACACACCCCCATCCCCTCTATTTTCTCTGACTTGATTTGGACCCTGGATGCCTGCTCTCCCCACTATGCCTCAGCCCACTTCCCACAGATATAGGCCATTTCTGCACGACACTCTTATAGCATGATGATTCCACTTTCGACCTCCTATGGAATCCTGGGGGTTGCAGTTCCGGGAAAGTGGAATCATCGTGCAATAAAAGTGTCATGCGGAAATGTTCATACACAAGCATTTTGATATATGTGGTTTTTCCATTTTGTGGAGGTCCTGAGACCTTAACCCCAGCACATGTGAAGGGCCAACTGTATTGCTTTTAAAATAACAGTTGTTTTATATCTCATGTCCTGTTGTTCCAATATTAAACACGTATTGGGAAATAATATTAAGCGTTCAACATTTTTCATTGGTGAGCTCCATGGGGTGGAGCTCTTTCTTTTGCCTGACATTGCCTCTGTAAAGTTGACACTAGATACGTACACGTATGCACAAACTTTTTGTATCTAAGACAATGCACAACATTACAGCAAATCATCATGTATTAATTAAAGGATGGTTATTTCTTCGCTCCCGCCTTCCTTTCTGAATACTTCACATATTTGAAATTGTAAGGAGCCTAGAACAGGAAATTATTCTTTCTGATAAGCGTCTGGGAATCATCCAAAGGACCTCTCAAACCAGACATGCAATGCATTAATATTTTGGGGGCTTTTGACAGGGCTTTGGTTTTTATAGAATGACTGTGCAGCTCTTGGGCATCACTGTTGTTTCTCTGTAACTTTTAAAAATAGCCTAAGTCCAATTATCCAAACTCCCATAGAGCTATTGAATCAATGGGAGTTCTGTAGGTGGACAGTTTAAGTGTATTTGATTCATTGGGTCTGCTCTGCTTGGTATCGAATCATCTGATTTAAAAATGCCATCTAAAGGCATCTGATTTAAAGATGCCATCTAATGGTATCTGATTTAAAGATGCCATCTAAAGGCATCTCAGCTGAAACTCTGGAATATCTAGGTTTCAGTGTTGCCATGTTTCACTTATGAAATGAGCTGAGTGATCAATTAAAAAAAAGAAATACATTGTCTAAACAGACAGCTCTGAAAAATCAGCGCGCAAGCTTGTTTGTTTTGAAAAATACAAGGATATAAATAACAGCCTGTCATACTGCCTTGAATGAATCATCTTGTCTGATTTTGGTAGCTAAGCAGAGTCAGGCCTGGTTAATATGTGGCTAGAAGACCACAAAATGAGGGGTTATCAGGATTCTAGGTAAGACGCTGCCTGAGATCTGTAGAGCTGCCACAGTGTTGGCAATACTGTGCTTAATGGACAAATGGTGTGACTCCATATAAGATAACTTCCTATGTTTGCAGGGATGTATGGGAACTGTAAGAGCCAGCATGATGTAGTGGTTTGAGCATTGAACTACAGATCCTGGAGACCAGGGTTTGATTCCCTGCTTGGCCATGGAAACCTATTGGGTAACCTTGGGTGTGGCACACACTCTGAGCCCCCGGAAAATCCCATGATAGGTTCACCTTAGGGTCGCCATAAGTTGTAAATGAAACGAAGGCACACAACACCAAAACTATTGTGACAAATGAGTGCAGCAGCTAAAAACAATTCATCCCAGCTTCTTTAAAACTGTTTTTTCCCATTAAGACAAAAATGTATGCAGGTTTAAAACTGTGTCCTGGGGAAATCCAGAATATTTCAAAAGTTTGTCAGAGGTTCCTTAACTGTGATGAGAAGGGACAGACTAGACTACTTAAATCACTGTGGCATTTGTGGTGTTGAACAGCCAGAGAGAGCGGTACTGGATGTGTTCCAGACTCAACAGTGAAAGGGATTGTTATATTCAGCAGGCTTTGTGCAACTGACACAAGACATTTGGCAGCCCGAGGCAGAATAGTTAATGGTACTTTTATCTCCCATGCAAGTCAAGGTGCACATTGCTCCAAAGCCAGGTGCAGATTGATCCGGCAAAAACATGATGGCTATTAGATGCAAATTCTTGCTGGTGTCCTCAGATCACCTAAAGATCTACCAATAGATCCAAGCTTCTGCATCCCACCATAAAAGGTTTTGGGGTTTTCTTTTTCTTGATATCAGTGGTCTCCAAAACCATGGATCAGAGCTCCAATGGTGCCTTGGTCCTAGTGGGGTGGCTTCCATGTCATTGGGCAGTGAATCTGGTGTGAATTTTAGTCTGAACTTTCAAAAAGGCTTGCAAGGTCCTGAACCTGTTTGGATTCAGCACCATGGAGAGTTCCTTTAGAATTCAGATTATAATATGGTGTGTATTGACTCACTCATATGAACGCCACCAGCTGCAACCGTATGGTCCCCTCCTCATCTCTGACCAGACTTAATACATTTTTTAAAAAGTCTTACTGTGCTGTTCAGACATCAGTTCAGTGCCTTCATAAGTTCCTGTTTTCCTCTTCAGTCGTGCCACGTAAAGGAAGAAGCATGGCATGACTGGCTCCGGTTGGTATGTGGTATTTGGCTTTCTCAAAGCTTTTCCCCTTGTTTGGAGTGGTTTGTGCTATGGCTGTTTACTCCTTAGTCTAAAACCAAAAGCAGTTTTTAATCTTTTCCTGGACTCTGGACTGACATTTCTCAAACCTCTCTGCCAATGCCTCCCAAAACCACCAGAACAAAACCATCTTTGGAATGGTTCTCCTCCCCACCTTTGTTTACATGGCTCCATTTAATACTAAACATGTACTAGTATCAAATATTTGATAGCCTGCCCTTTTATTTCAGAAGAAACTCTAGAATGCAGTATGATAAAATTAAATGGAACAGAAGATAAAACAAGACAAGCAGTGTTTTATTTTTTAAAACAGAAATCAAAATCCTGAGAGATTCCAAGTCAGAGCTAAAACGTAAGAAAATACAGTACAGAACTAAGGTCATTTGTTCCAACAGAGTTCATTTCTCCGTAACATATAAATACATGTCTTAAGTAGCTATTCTCAATTGTAAATAAAGTCTTGGAGATGGTGGGCAGTTATAGTTGCTCTTCAGCTGACCCTACGAGACCATTAAATGAAAGTGTTGCAACATTTATTGCTAGTTTCCCCCCTCCAGCAATTTAATCATAAATCTGTTAAAAATGCCTCCTCCTGTTAATCAGGCAATAAACTATTAGACAAGTGTTGGTCATTTTTAGTATTTCCCCAATTTTAGTATCCTTCCCCAGCCCACCCCCTTTACACGAACAGACACAATCCAGAATGCCTCTTCTGGTATATCTCTCTTCTTTCTTTTCTGTTGGCGGGATGACTTTTTCTAGTATACGTTCTCTGTTTTTTTTCTCTCTCTTGCACTGGTGGGAATGCCTTTTCTGGAATACCTTCTCTCTTTCTTTTTCTCTTGCACTAGTGAGAATGCTGTTGGCATACCTCCCCTCTTTTATGCTCTCTGGCACTAGTGGGAATACTTTTCTAAGATGGCATCTACTGTGATGTGTGTATCACTGAAAATGGTTTTCCCCTTCTGAACTGTTTTATTTGCTTCCAGAATGAGTCAAGTTCTTTAACAGGCCAACAGACGTCATTTGGAGGCCTTTAGTATTTTTTACCGTTAAAAATACCCTGCAAAACCCTTTAAATTTTATCTGCATAGAATGTTTTATTTTCCTTAAGGTTTCTATTTGTTCCTCAGTCTTTAAGTTTCAAGGTCAGTGACCCCATATGAACAAAGATTCACATGATCTGCGTGAAACTATTGGACTGATTTGTCTGAGGTTTTTGCAGATAAGGATCTGACTCCATCTGGTAACATGTGAGCTTTTTGTCATTCAGCTCCTTGTGCTTCACAGTCAGTGACTATATTCTTAATTATAGCTACCTTAGGCTGCAGACAGCTCTGGTATCAGTCTGGATGTGTATACCCATTTTTTTTTTTTCAAGGGAGGAGCTTTGAAAAACAAGATACCTCTGCCACCTTTGAAGCTGCAGCCACCTGTCAATTTTGCATGTTAGCTGGCACCCATGGTGCTGCCAAAAAATTACCTTCAATCCCCAGTTTTGCACTGATAGGCTGGGTAAAAATTAAAATATAGAAAAGTTCAAGCTGGCGCAGTGCTATTTCTTTAAAAAAGAAATTCCCTAATCCAGAAATCCAAAAACCTCCAAAACTTGAAACTTTTTGCTGCCAGCTGCCTACTTCTGTTGTTGAGGCAGCAGCTGTGGTGCTCCTGTTTTTTGTCTCTCAGAACCTCAGTCTCTCTCCAGCCGTCTATCTCTGGCACAGCACAACTGGCAAATGAACGAGACAGGAGGCCGGAGGGAGACGCAAGGATCTGTAAAATGGTGGGCATCCAAGAGTATCATAGAATCATAGAGTTGGAAGAGACCCCAGGGGCCATCTAGTCCAACCCCCTGCTGTGCAGGAACACCCATCAAAGCATTCCCGACAGATGGCCAGCCAGCCTCTGCTTAAAAACCTCCAAAGAAGGAGACTCCACCACACTCCAAGGCAGCAGATTCCACTGCTGGACAGCTCTGACCGTCAGGAAGTTCTTCCCGAGATTCGGGTGGAATCTCCTTTCCTGCCACTTGAATCCATTGCTCCTTGTCCTAGTCTCTGGAGCAGCAGAAAACAAGCCCACTCCCTCCTCAACATGACATCCCTTCAAATATTTAAACATGGCTATCATGTCCCCTCTTAACCTTCTCTTCTGCAGACTAAACATGCCCAGCTCCCTAAGCCACTCCTCATAGGGCATGGCTTCCAGACCCTTCATCATTTTGGTTGCCCTCCTCTGGACACGTTCCAGCTTGTTGATATACTTCTTAAATTGAGGTGCCCAGTATTGGACACAGTATTCCAAGTGAGGTCTAACCAATGCAGAATAGAGTGGTACCATTACCTCCTTCAATCTAGATACCATACTCCTATTGGTGCAACCAAGAATCACGTTGGCTTTCTTGGCTGCCGCATCACACTGCTGACTCATGTTCAGCTTGTGAGCTACCAAGACTCCTAGATCTCTTTCACATGTACTGCTATCATCCATCCTATACTTGTGCATTTCATTTTTTCTGCCTAGGTGTAGGACCTTACATTTCTCTCTGTTGAAATTCATTTTGTTAGCTTTGGCCCAGCTTTGGTACAGCTCTCCAATCTGTCAAGTTCATTTTGAAATTTGATCCTCTGGGGTATTAGCGAACTCTCCCAATTTGGTGCCACCCGCAAATTTGATCTGCATGCCCTCTACTCCTTCATCCAAGTCATTGATGAAGATGTTGAATAGCACTGAGCCTGGGACAGAGCCATGTGGCAACCCACTAGTCACTTCTCTCCAGGATGAAAAGCATCCATTGGTGAATACCCTTTGGGTTCGGTCAGTCAACTAATTATGAGCTTCTTTGCGAGAATGTCATGGAGAACTTTGTCAAAGGCCTTACTGAAATCAAGATATGCTACGTCTACAGCATTCCCTTCGTCTGTCAAGCTTTTAACCCTGTCATAACCCTTCCACCTTCTGGACCATGAAATTGTCTGCAAGGCAAGCGAGGAACCTCTTGGACCTTGCGGTCTTTACAGAATTTGACTGCCAACAAATATCAGGATAATTGAAATCTCCCATTAACATGGCATCTCTCCTTTTTGAGTGTGTGGCCATCTGCTCCAGGAAGGCTTCATCCAAGTCCTCAGGCTGGCCTGGAGGCCTGTAGCAAACCCCCACGATCACATCCCTGTTGTTTCTCGCTCCCTTAATTCTTACTTGACTTGGCTTCCCAGATTTAAGTCATGGATCTCTTCGCAGGTGAAAACATCCTTGACATATAAGGCTATTCCTCCTCCTTTCTTGTTTGGTCTGTTTCTGCAAAATAGGTTATACCTCCCTATTCCTACATTCCAATCATGAGACTCATCCCACCAAGTTTCAGTGATGCCTATTAAATCATATTTAATAGTGCCTGGTGCAGGTCCAGAGCTCCTGCAGTTTTACAGATCCTTGTGTCTCTCTGTAGCCTCGTGTCTTGTTTGTTCACTACTTGTGTTCTGTATGAGATGCAAGGCTGGAGAGACACTTAACATCTGAGAGACTGAGCATATAAGGGACCTGATACCTATATTTAAAAAAAAAAATGCAGTAGTGTTCAGGAAATCACAGTTGAGCCCGTCAGCTTGAAAGCCTTTAGCAAGAAGCCGATGATTTTACTAGAATGAACCCAGTGGCGGGAGCTAAATCAGTCTATAATGGAGAGGGTATTCCACAACCCTTTTCTCTCTGCTCCTCCCTTCACTGCCTAAGAAATTGGTTCTGAATGTTTGGTCCTCAACGTGATTTGGAGGACCAGCCAGATTGGCCAATGATCAGGATTCTGAGAGTTGAAATCCCAAATATCTGGAGGGTCAAATGCAGAGAACCAAAAGCCTAAGGGACCTTGCCCTCTTCTGAGATATGCTAAAACCATGCAAGGGGAAATTTGACCCCCAAGAGATCATACTCTCCAGCATTTCACAGAGGAAAACCAGGACATGTCTGCCCAATCAACATCAGAATGTGGTCAGGATGACTGATGTTATTAATGGAGAAGAATACACAACCAAGGAGATGTTGCAGTAGTTTGTTTTACCTGAGCCTGCTGGGAAGGGCAAGATCCCACCCCTCTTCTCCTTCCCCTCTGCTGAACCAATTGAGTGCAAATGAGTTTTGTACCTTGAATGTAGGTAGTAACAATTGGAGTACGCTAGAAGAAAGGAGAAAGTGGGAGTAGAGGAGAGAAACTGGGTTATTTTAAAAGCATCTGAAAAGGTCAGTGACAGTGGAAGATCACCTGGAGCCATTTCCGCAGTAGACTTTTATAGCGCTATTATTCCACTTTCAACATCCTATGGAATCTTGGGCTTTGCAGTTTTGGGAAGGGCCAGTCGGCCACTTCCAAAACTGCAAACCCCAGCATTCCATAGAATGTTGAAAGTGGAATAATAGCACTATAAAAGTCTACTGCAGAAATGGCTTGGGACTACCAAATCAAGAGCAGTTGGAAGATATGAGAGATCCACGGATTGAAGGCATGCTAGATTTTTATCTGGAGCAACTAAGCAGGGCTGACTTCTTCTCTTTGAGTGTAGAGATATATACCTCAGTTAACAAAATAGATGTGTTCCTGGGCATTAATACTTAACAGAAAAGTTGGTAGCAGAGGCAGAAATAGCATAGAAAGAATAGAGACAGCTTGGTACACCACACAAAAAAAGAGTATTTCAACATATTTCAGCAACTGTTTTATGCAATTAACAATATGCTCACATGAAATGAAGCGACAGGTCAGGTAAGCCTTGTGTAAGCAAATAAAAATGTTCTGAACCTTCTAGAGACTACAAGAAAGCTTCTACCAAAATAATTTGAAAAGGAATAATTTCTTCTTCACCAGCCCTCATTTTTCTTATGATTTCCATTTTGGTGTCCAAATCTATATGTACTTTTGTAAAGAACATACTGGGGATAGCTAATGAGACAAACTTATTTGCTTTTCCCTTTTCTCCCTGTTTTGCTGTTCACACGTGCTCAGAGATTTTGGAGGCGGCTGCTGCTTGTTTACCATGCCTGTGCTACACAGCACACAGGGTTGCAGTAGGATTGGGCACAGCAGAATCCCATTCTTTTCCCAGCCCAGGCTTCATGCTTTATTTACTACAGGCAGTATGACCCAACACTCCTTCTTTATTATCTTCCCAATGGTGATGCTGCTAAAAAAACCTCCAGCTGGATCGAGGACAAGTAGGAGAAGGTTGGGGCTGGTGGGCATAAAACAAGCTTCTTTGTCAGGTTTTGTTAACTGAAGTATGCCTGTATTTGTCTAGCAGTACAAACTGTGTCTGCTTATATAATTTGATGAGCAGCTATTCCCTGGCATGTGACACTTTTGCATTTAAGCAGAAAGGTGGCTGTGCTGAAGTGGCATAATTTGCTCAGGGGGAAAAAAGGACAACGTGGGCAACTCCTTTGGTTGCCACAATGCTAGGGGCAGACAGCACTTTCCACTCTGCAAGATTTAAACGCTTTCTTTTTTTAACTCTGTGCCTAGTTATAGAAAACAATAACAACTAGCAATTCACAACTATTGCTTGTGGTTCCCTGGAATCCATGGATAGGGCTTAGTCATTACTTAACTAATGCGGAACCTAATAATGTGGCTATTGAGTGACTCAGAGTCAGCAAATTGCATTCGAGTCAATTCTTGTGTGACAAAACATGCTCTTGTTCTTCTTCTGCTCTATTAACAGAGCAAAAGATGCAAAATAAGTATATGGGAAAGACACTTTTTTCACTGAAAATTCATTGTTAAATAATAGTGGGGGTGCCTTTTTCTGGGTTCAGTGGGCCCAACTATAATTTAATATTATAAATACAATTGCAATTTAAGTATATATAACAACAACAAATTGCATGCAGGTGTACTTTAATTAACAAAGCATCTACCAAAGAAGCTCCTTTTTGCAGTCTTATTTATATCCACCCAACCTCTTCCTTGTCCTCTATGCAGCTAGAGGTTTTTTAAGCAGCATTGGCAGTGGGAGGAGGATAGAGGACAGCTGTAAAAGCACAGACTTCTGGTATCAGGTTGCAGCAGCGCATATGGAATATACTGCACTTTAACTGAATTCCTCTCTAATTCAGTGGATAGGAATCTCATTGTCAATCTGGCCTTTTAAGATTTGATTGGAAAATGGACAATGGTGTGCATGCATCGTCCATTTTCGGGGGGGGGATTTGTTATTCGGTTTGCCAAATCCTATCTCAAGGTTACAACTTTGATATAAAAATTAATCTAGCCCACCAGAGAGGTCCATCGGATGTGCACGTAGGCAATTAAAAAAAATGGTCGTACAATCAAAAAGGAAAAAAATCCAGACCAGGCCAGTATCCCCAGTCACGTAGCAACAGAAAGACCTCATGGTATATTGCCCTGATGGACAAATGGTATTTGACCTTTTAAGGAGTCACTTGAAGGGAGTTAACAGTGTTGGGCACTGGAAGTTATAAAACCTTATCAAACCATCTCCAGATGCTCACCCTACAGCCTCAAAGCAAAGGAAGATCCTGTTATTTAGATAATCTTCCAATATCAGAGAAATGCCAGGCGTGGAGATGTTTTCTGCCTTGTTTGTTTACCCTGGGAAAGGATTTTGGCTTTCAAAGAAATTTTTTCCTACAAATAGTCCATGTTTTAAGGCTAGAAGAGACAGAAATACACAGCCACACAGACACACACAGAAAAGACTCAGGAGGAGATCTCTAACAGAGGACTCCAGGAGAAGGTGCGGTATGATTAGCATAATCCCTTACTTTCACGCTTTTAAATCTGTTAGCTCTTGAATGAATGTGGGTGTATATTAGCTTAAGTATAACCTATTGTTAGTCAATAAAAGGTATTCATTTGAATCCCTTTGTGTGATTTTGGCTGGCTTGACTAGGTTTAAAATTGGGTTAAAAGATCCTTACCCTGTCCTCTTTGCATAAAGGAGTTGCTCAGAGCTACCGTAAATTTTTCCCCACAAGAGACAAATTTTGACAGCTTTTGGGAATCCTTTAAAGGAGTCCCATCAAACAGGGTAACAACATCTTCAGTAAATAATGCAGTAATGTTTGAGCTGGGAAAGGGTGGGGTTCTGCTCTAGCTGTGTGTGTGCATGCCTACAACTGGCAAGGTAAACAGCAGCTGTCTCCATGCTACAAAAGAAGCACAGATCTGTAAGCCTGGACACTAAATGGAAAGCGTAAGACAAGAGGAGAATGGTGGAAGAAAAAATCATCCCTGAATACATTTTCGAAGAACATTTCAAATGATCTCTAGGGGCCTTATCACAGGAGTTTGGAGTGTGTGGGGAGGGGGGCAAAAGGGGTGAAGTTATGGCATGGAGGCATGGCTGCAGTGCGCAGGGGCATGACTACGAGCCGGGAGGCCCCAAAAATATTGCCGCTGGGGACAAACCACCCCCATCGTCCCCTGTCCCTACGCGGCTGCATACCACCAGAGCAGTGCATTATTGGTTCGGGGTCAGTCCTAGCACACAATGTCGTTGCTCACCAGCCGCTATCGCATTGCAATCTGTTTGAAATGTGCCCTTTTTTCTTTCTTTCTTTTTTTCTTTATCATTTTTATATATGCAAAACCATCAAAATTAAAAAAAAACCAAGAGTGACAACCATTCGTCTATGTTTACAAGTAAAAGTTCACCGCATTTTCTTTACCTTCCATCGTTTCCACCTAAAATATAGTATATTTGTTTCCATTTATAAGTGAACTTCAACGATCATCGCTATGAATTTTACTCCATAGCGAGTAATCTTATTGTCAAAATAATCTAATAGTAACTAGAATATACATAATTTAACACCCCCAGATCCTAATATAGTAAATCTCCACTTTTGCATTTATCTATGTAAACCCACTATATCAGCTAATCTTATTTTTTTTGGAGATAAATTTTGTTGGAGATAAATATCAATAGGAGCCCATTTGTTATTTATGTTTTCTTCTGTTAAGTTTTTCAGTTTTCGAGATAGTATATCTGCTGTTTTCATCTCCAATAGACTATAAAGTCATTGCTTAGTTTTGGGGGCATCCTCATTTTTCCATAGTTTTGAGTATTCTATTCTCGCAGCTGTTATCTTATGAAGTAAAATTCTCCAATATTTCTTATTCGTCTGATTGTCTATTTCATTTAGCGTATTTAGTAAGTAGGTTTCTGGAGTCACGGCATATTGGATTTGAAAAAATTCTATTGTTTCATGTATTTCAGTCCAATATTCTCATGTTTTTGGGCAAGTCCACCATATGTGGTACATTGCTCTGGTCTGAGCGCCACATTTCCAGCATTTTCCTGTACGGGATGTGTATATTTTTTGGAGCTTTTCCAAAGTCTTATACCATTTGTGGAATACTTTAAAGTAGTTCTGTTTTAAATTTTGTGCTATTATGAACTTCAGTGTCCTTCTCCAGCTTATTTCCCAGTGTTCCCAGTTGTACTGGATATCTGAAATTCTAAGACCACTGTATCACCACCTCCTTAACTGTTTCTTCTTCTTTCTCATAAAGTAGTAACGTCTTATATAATTTTGCCATCAAGTGTAGAGGGTTTTCAAGCAAGAGTTTAATTATAGCCTTTGCTTCTTTATTGGTTTTGAAAACTTGCAATTTCAAATCTATGTGGAATCTTTCAAGCAATTGTCAGTAAGGGAACCAGTTCAAAACAATTCCTTCTTTTTTCATTTTATTAAAATTTCACAAGAATAAAACAACATTTTCTTACTGTTAATTCAAATGCAATATTTCTTGATTCTTCCTAAACTGATCCTGCTTCCATCTTCAATGTCAATCTAATTAACATTTCCCTTAGCACTGCATAAACAAATATTTTGTAGGTACATTGCATTTCATTTTCTTTATCCAGCTTCATGATATCAATACAACTCCATACATTACACTTTCTAACTAATATCATGAACTACTGACTTCTTACGTTCGTCTCCCTACCCAACTCGACTATTTGCCATTCTTTCTGAATTTCATCGTCTGTTTTCCCTTTCAGCCTTTGTGATACTATATCAGCATTTTTATTCTCTATGAAAGTCCCCCACCATTGGTCAACTGTAGGTATTATTTGCATTTTCCACACCTTTGCATATTCAATATGTGCTGTTGTTATCATATACAAAACTATCCTCCAGTTTTTCTTTATAATCATATTATCAAAAACAATTCCTTCTTTTTTGAGGTTTTCTCTGGTTTTAATACTTAATCTTCCCGTAGAAGATTTTTCTATTAAATCTTCATATCGTAGCCATTTATTCATAATGTTGCTCCATCTTCTGAAGAATGCCTCTTGTGGTGAAATCTTGCCCCGTTGGTAGAGGAGGCCCCCTCCGGCAGCCTTCAGTCTTTGTGCAAGGCATGTATAGGGATATGTACTTCTTCAGGTTGCAAAATAGCTCCCTCCTCCACTTGCATTTGTCCAAGGTCATGTTTCATACCATTATGAGCCAAGACCTAGGCTGTTTCTCCTTTGTTGCATCATAATATCAAAGTCACGGGTACCAGGCACAGTCTGGGCAGCAGAAGATAAGAGGACCAGAAGTTAGGTTTTGTAGGTAAAGGCAGGGATGAGGATGAGCTGGGATTAATTGCCAGTTCCGTTCTCTGAAGAGGAAGATGGCACAGTAGTGGTGAGCAAGGAAAGAACCAAGATGAAGGCAGGAGGAGCCAGGAACAGCAAAGAATCCCAGCAAGGAGTCAGCAGGGTGTGAGAATGGGCAAGAAGACCAGCCCCCCAGGCAAGAGACTTTTAGCCACCACCATGGAAGTATTAAACCTCCTAATTAGGGTTGAATGCCATGGAATTGATTATGATATACCCTCTGACTGTCTTGATTTGGCCAGGACAGCCCCGATTAATCCTCTTTCATCCCTTTTTTTCAGCTGCTTTTATAGTGTCCCAGTTTCTCTCTTCTCCCACTTTCCCCCTTTGTCCTTAGCTTACTTCAGTTGCTGCAAGCTGATTTCAGAGTGCAAGAGTAGTTTGCACTCAATTAAGTCAGTGGGAGAAGAGGAGAGTAGGGGAAGGGGCAGAATCTTGCCCTTCCCAGTAAGCTCAGGCAAAAGCAAATTGCTTCAGCTTCTACTTGCTTATTAATAACTTTTGCCATCTTGACCATGCTCTGATATTGCTTGGCCATACATATCCCAGTTTTCATCTGTGAAATGTTGGAGGGTATGCCATGATGTCAGCATGAATTTGACCACGTGCAGCTCTGATCAAGTGATATATGTATTTCTGCCCATATTCACTGTATGGAACTGCCTTTAAAAAGTGTTTTGAAACTTCATTGAATTTAAAAATCAGCTGCTAGAACAAATTGGGGGCCGCCTCTGAGTGGCAATAATTTTGTTCCAGCTCTCTGTGCTAACCATGCATTTTGTTTCAGCACACCAACTGGCTGCTTGGAGCAGCTTCCAGCAAAAATAAGTAAATCATAAAATCCATAATAAAAGATGACACAGCATAACCTTGTCATGAAATAAAATGTCAGCATCAAAGTGTGCCATCAGGCAGAACTTGGAAGCAAGATGGTCGTTCTGTCTTTCTTTTCTTTCTTTCTTTCTTTCTTTCTTTCTTTCTTTCTTTCTTTCTGAGAATGTAGCAAAGTTACATTTGAAAAATAATGCAGCAAATAGAGATGCAGTCAGTTGATAAATATTGATCATTGTTCTCATGTGCTTTCAGTTCAACTCCAGCTTATGGCAACTTATGGTTTTATTGGCAAGATATATTCCGAGGAGGTTTGGCACTGTTTCGTGCTGAGGCTCAGCATAAGATATGCCCAAGGTCACCCTGTGCAGTTTCCATGGCTGAGCAGGGATTTGAACTCTGGTCTCCTGGAGTCCTAATCAAACCCTCAGACCACTATAGCATGCTGGCTGCTTTGATCGGCATAAGGAGTTACACTTTTGGGGTGCTTTAATGCATTGCAGAGGCATTTTGATTGGAGTTTTTGAAGTTTTAATGGCATACAATTATCATTCCTAAGGTTGATTGGTTAGTTGGTTGGTCAGTTTTTGAAAGAAAAAAAAAAGCAATGACAAGTAGGGGGCAATGCACAAGGAGCAATGCAATTAGTTACTTTTCAGACACTGCAACAGGAAATGCTGGTGGATTACTTTTGGGCCCTTGAAGTAGAGACAATGACTCACTCAGGGCTTCTAGGAGCCAAGGTCTGAAACTTCTGGGTGGCCAAAGGTTGAGAATCACCACTGCATCACTATCCTATATAAACAGTAATGTGGGGAATGTTGGAAAGGTGTGAGCATCCTTGGCATCAAACGAAACCTACAATTAGATGTCACAGTGAACGTTGCCAAGGTGGAAATTTAACAACAAGGAAACATTACCTAAAAGCAATCTGACGCCAAATCACCTTATTTGTCCAGCTCCCTTAGATCAATGTCTGAATCATGCTCCCTTTTCAGACAGCACATGGGCATATCTGAACTATATTGCATGGGCACGACAGATATGAACTTCTTGGTCACAGAGGGTAGACTGTGGAACGTCCTTCTTTGAGGTGTGTTGTCGGAGGTAGCGATTGTACCTGCTTACTTCACTTCTCATCTTTCTCAGAAGTAAAGGAAGATATTTTCAGGGCCAATCCCTCCATTTGATATAGTAAGATTGTGAGTGGGTGTGAAATCTTGGACCCACCATATGTTTCCGTTTGGACAGGGAGCTGGAGGAGCCCTGAAACCAGGTAGGAAGTGAGACATGAATCAGAGTACAACAAATACAGAGTATAAAACGCAATAGAAAGCAATTTAAAATGCAACAATAGTTTTCTTTGGCCAAAGGATCCCACAGATAGTCAGAACTTTGTTCGGTCCAACTAACTAGTGGTAGTGACCCAGAAGGATAACTTTATTTCTCAGGTTTCAACTATTTATACCAGTTTTCTTGACTGCAATAGCAAAATAAAGCACACATCATAGGGTTAAATTTCCACTCAAAACTGAGTCAGTGTTTTTTCTGATCTGTCTCTGCTGTCCGGTGTCTCCATGACCAGAGCAGGATGTGACTGTCATAATCAAGATGCCCATCGTAATGTCCATAAACAATATTCATAAGCAAGGCTATTACTGATGGAACAGATGTCATCAAGCTAACAGCTGCTTCAGCAACAAGTTTTATACAGAAACTAATAAACCAGAAGTTAGTCAGAAGGAAGAATTCAGGATTCATGTTAATAAGTACTATCATACTATTGAAAAGGCAATTAAGGATCATATAGCATCACACGTGTTTTTTTTTTTTTTATGACAATGAGATGCTAATTCAGGATGTCCTGAAAGGATGGTTGAACTGGATGCAATTCCAGGCCTCTCCAAGCATTCATTTGGTTCTGAACAATGATGCATGTTACTGTTAAGAGCATAAGCTTTATCTGCAGTAAATGATGGAGCAGATGGAATAAAGCAAAGATGCATTCCATCCCTTCTGCTTATGGGCTCCAGCATCCCCTCAGGACCAGTGTAGAGTTAGGCCCCCCCAAAAAATTCCTCCTGGACTATCCCTTGGGCAGCATTAAAATTTCCCATCCCTGGGTATGAGGAGAGCCTGGTTTGGGGTGTACCCACACACCAGATCAAGACCCATGGAATCCTTGGGGCCTCTTAAGGATTGTCTAGAGTAGAAGCAAACAAAACTAAAGTGTGCAAGCGTGACCTCTCTCTGTCCCCACCAATAGCTATGAGAGCTGTGCAGGCAAGTTAGCAACAGAGGAAAATTCACTCTGCCATTCTATTCTCAGTTTTCATCTTTTTCTAGCCTCAAACTGCAAAGGGGATGCAGTCGGCCATGACGCAAATCCATCAAGTGCCAAAGTCTGTATTAAGTCAGTACCTTTCTTGGACCAACTCAAAGGTCACACATTCCATTTTAAAGCTTTTTTTAAAAGGTTGTTGTTTTAGGAAGCCTTCTGAGAAAGTCCTTAGCTCACTGATTTTACCACTGACGTCTCTTGCTATTGTGTGTGGGGTTTGGCTTTTTTTTTCCTTCTTTTTCTTTTTGGTCAAATGGTTGTTTTTGGTACACTGCATGCAGTCTGGTTTATCATTGTTGGATGCCCTGGAGAGAAGGCTTCATACAGTGGTAAAAATGATTTCAATAACACAAGCGGGGAAAATACTTTGTGGAGCCACAAAAAGGAATTAGCAAAGAGATTTCGCTCCCTGAGGCAAAAGATCGGATTGGGGCCCTTTTTCCTTTCCGTGTGTGAAAGCTGATCATACCAGCCATGTATTTTTTTTTCCAGCTGTGTTGACAAGACAGTATTTTCCTGATAGGACACATGGCTTAGCAAGTGATGGGCAGGTCCTCCAGCATCTTGCAACAGTTCCTTTGCCCACAGTCTTTGTCCCTGCGGCAGCTGCCTCACTATGCCCAATGGTAGGGATGATCACTTCTGTAAGAAAATGTTCACTTGACTCAATATGAGCAGGAGCAGCAGTGGCTACCATGGCAAATAGGTTTGGGTTTTAATCCAGACTCTAAAAGAGCCGTCTAAAAGATGTTCCGCACATTGGAGAGCTAGGTTCAGGCTTAACTCTAGTTTCCAACCCATTCCCATCAGAGCCACCACTTCCGTAACATTATCAGCAGAGCTGGCAGCAAAACTTAGAAAAAAATATACCTTTTGGACTGAAACTCCCAGAATGCTGACTGGGGGATTCTGGGTGTCGTAGTTCAAAAAGTCAGTTACTTTCCCATCCTCTGGCTTATAATAAGCATATGTGCTCGTAAGATGATGTAATTGTGAAGGGAAGGAAGCTGAGTAGTAATTTTATTTGTGAGGTTGCATTTCCTTTCTTCCTCATTTCCCTCCAGCTTCCGTAGGTGGGGGCTCATGTACAAGGGATTACCGTCACACAGACAGGTTTTTTTAATATAACCACACATGTACATGGTAGATCAGATGGAGATATGAGTTGCTGCTAGCTAACCACTGCGTCTGTAAACGGCTGCTGTTTTTGTCTGGTTCTCTTGTTGAGTGTTTTTCTTAAGAGTATTTGCATCTTTTCATTTCCCAGGTATGGTTTTTTGACAAAGTTTGTGGCTTGCTTTCAGACGTGTTTGTGAATTGTGGATGTTTTTCAAACCTGATTTGCATTTTACTCCTGGACAGATACCCTTATCAGTTCCAGATTGGGCAAGCTGATAAATCTGTTACCATAAAATGTATAATATAATATTTGACAATTCTGTAATTCTTTCCATTAAGTATTTTAAATTTCACTTGGGGAAGGCGAGTTTCGTTGAATTCATTGAATTTTTGTTTTAGTTATAATTGCCTTATAGTAGTAATATTTGAGTTTAGATAGTAGTGTTGTAGATAGTATTGTAGTATTGTGTACTATTGTAGATACTAGTATTGTGAGCCAGTATGGTGTAGTGGTTTGGAAGTTGGGCTACGACTCTGGAGCGAAGCATTTGAATCCCCGCTTGGCCATGGAAACCCTCTTAGTGACCTTAGGCAAGTCACACACTCTCAGCTTCAGAGGAAAGCAAAGGCAACCCCCCTCTGAACAAATCTTGCCAAGAAAACCCCATAGTAAGTACACCTTGGAAGTGACTTTAAGTCACACATCAAGAACAGTATATATTGCATCTTTAAAGATGTCTATGAATTAATAATAAATTCTATGTACTAGACGAAATCTAATTGCTAGTCCCAACCAACTAGAGTACACCCATTGAATCAATTGGTGAATTAAACACTTAGATAAATCCCATTGAATTAGTGGGTTTACTCCTATCGGAATTAGCAACCTCATTTAGACCAATGTGAATTAACCCGAGTGGGACAGATTGCAAGACCTGTGACATGACCTTGAAAAAAATATGCTTAAACCCCAAGATCCACCAAATGAGAGCCAGTTGCAAAAGAAACACAACCAGTACTGCAAGCCAGAAGGTTGTAGGTTCGATTCTACCCGGCCTTCCATCCTTTCGCAGGTCGGTAAAATGAGTACCCAGTTTGTTGGGGGTATGTATAGAAATGTTTCGAAATACATGCTTATTTGTAAGTTGTTTGCCGCCTCGATCCATATGGAGAGGCGGGATACAAATAAATTTAAAAAAAATTTTTTTAAAAAAATTCTGAGGTCACGAATTTGTGAAATACGTTTTTTTAAAAAAAGTACTGGAATGTATGTGGAGTTCACAGACTTTTGATTTAAAATGAAATTTCTTGTCCCTCCTTCTTCCGCCCTGGATGTTGCTGTGGTTGATGACTGACAATGAGAGGAAGTTGTTGCGGATCTACTGCAATATATCCTGCAACTTATATACTGCAATATATCCAGAGAACTGTCAACAGATCTCAATCTACTTTCTAGCCTCCCTTGTTGTCAGTTCCTCCGACAGAGACAACCATGATGTAACCGTAATCATATCTTAATGGCTTTGCTTAATCCTTCTTATCTGCCTGGGTCCCTGTTTACTTTGCTTAGCTAAGTCTTGTATTCATGTCTAGGTTTATGTCGGGTAGGGAGGAGCAGGATTTTTTTAAAAATAAAATTTGCCTAAGTTAACCAAGCAACCAACCAACCCGTCTTAGGCTAGACTTAGTGGCAGATCTGTGGGCGGCTGAATTGAACTCTTGTTACCTCTTCCTACTTAAAATGAATCCTTATTTCTCTGGAAATGTATTTTGAGTATGTAATAAGGATATTTTCCACTTCCCGTCTCCCTATCTAGGAGTGCAAGAAGTTCCAAGGATAGTATTATGTGTTTGTGTCTTCAAGTTGCCTGCAGACGTACGGCAACCCCCTTGAATTTCATAGGGTTTTCTTAGGTAAGGAATCCTCAGAGGAGGCTTTGCTAGTTTCTTCCTCTGAAATATAGCTGACAGAACCTAGTGTTCATTGGCTGTCTCCCATCCAAGCACTCACCAGAGCTGACCCTGCGTAGCTTCCAAGATTAGAATGGATCTGGTGCCTTCAGGCATGAATGTAGGAAACAAAAGGCATTCCTATCAGGTAAAGGGCACTGTCCAAGAACTGGGGAAAGTCACATTTTGGATGACAACTCCCAGCATCCCCCAGCCATAATGGCCTGGGTGTATGGGGGATGCTGGAAGCTACATTCCAAAGATATACCTTATGTGAGTTCTGCCACTAGCTCATGTGAAATCTGCAAAGAGAAAGTTGGTTTCAGTTTACAGTGCTATTTGTTCTACAAAAAAAAAATATTATTCTTTTTTAGTGCTATTCATACCCTGCCTTTTCTTCAGTGAATTCAAGGTGACATAAATGGCTTTTCTTTTTCCTGCTTTAGCTTCACAACAGCTTGGTCAGGTAGGCCAGGCTATGAAAAGGACAGGAACTAACTGTCCTTTCCAATGAATTCCATGTCTCAGTGGGGTTTAGAACCTGGATGTCCTCAATCTCAATCCAATAGTCTGCACCAAGATGTCAAATGTTGTTTCCCTCACAGGTTCACAACGTTGTGAGAGAACTCTGTGGCAGAACCATTTCCCAACAGCTGGCTTCCACACTGAGTTCCAATAGCTATTATTCAGTCATAGTGATTTAGAAAGCAAAACTGCAGCATTCTTAGATGTGTATCTTGGTGTTTCTGTGGGGCTGAGGCATTGGGAGATGCCTCCTGTTTTGCATTTTTGTCTTGTTTGTCTTAGAGGTGAGGTATGCTACTGAGTCTCATCCTGCATTTCAAAGTGTGGTTGTGGTGCTGTGAGAGATCATAGAATCATAGAGTTGGAAGACACCCCATCCAGTCCAACCTTCTGCTATGCAGGAACACCCATCAAAGCATTCCCAACAAATGGCCATGCAGCCTCTGCTTAAAAACCTCCAAAGAAGGAGACGCCACCACACTCCCAGGCAGCAGATTCCACTGCCGGATAGTTCTGACCATCAGGAAATTCTTCCTGAGGTTCGGGTGGAATCTCCTTTCCTGCCGCTTGAATCCATTGCTCCTTGTCCTGGTCTCTGGAGCAGCAGAAAACAAGCCTGCTCCCTCCTCTACATGACATCCCTTCAAATATTTAAACATGGCTATCATGTCCCCTCTTAACCTTCTCTTCTGTGCACTAAACATACCCAGCTCCCTAAGCTGTTCTTCATAGGGCATGGCTGCCAGACTGTTCACCATTTTGGTCGCCCTCCTCCGGACACATTCCAGCTTGTTGATATCCTTCTTGAATTGAGGTGCCCAGAACTGGACGCAGTATTCCAAGCGAGGTCTAACCAATGCACAATAGAGTGGTACCATTACCTCCCTCGATCTAGACACCATAGATAATTAGATAATTAAACAAATGAAATACAACTCATAAACCCAAGTGTGCATGCCAGAGGGCCATATGGTGGGTGACGCCTTAACTTGTAGAGTGATATTCCAGTTATTATCAGGTAACATCAACTGTGTGGTATGTCACTTTTAATATATATAACTATAACAAGAAGGATGACTTAAACTTTGTGACTCATCCACTACACTCCCTCCCACCCATGTGCATACCTACACATGGAATAATAGGACCATAAATGTGGATTTATAGATGTTGCACTAAGACTGTGGGGGATCAAAATTCAAATCCCCACTCAGCCATGGAAACCCACTGGATGACCTTGGGGACAAGTCAGTCTCTCTCAGCCTCAGAAGAAGGCAGTGGCAAATCCCTTCCAAACAAACCATTCAGAACAAACCCAGTGATAGGGTCGTCATAAGTCAGAAACGACTTGAAGGCACACAGCATCAAAGTGGGAATGTGCCACATTTTCAATGAGGGCAGCATAGCTTTTTGTATGTCCCTGTCTGAGTCATTCTTTTGCCTGAGAAAAAGTCTCTCTCTCTCTCTCTCTCTCTCACACACACACACACACCTCTTCCAGTTCCATGCACAAGAAACAAACAACACTGACCATTGAATTTCACTTTGGTGTTGGTGATGGATTCTGTCCTGCAGGACACTGCCTGTGGGCAAGGGGCTAAGTTATAAGGAGGATCAAAGTATGGTACACCAGATCCCATCTGATCTTGGAAGTTAAGCAGGGTCCACCCTGGTTTGTACTTAAATGGGAGACTCCCTGTGAATACCAGGTGCTGTAGACTATGGGCTATCTGCACTAGACTGTTATAGGGCTATTATTCTGCTTTCAACATCCTGTGGAATCCTGGGGTTTGTGAGACCAAAGAGCTCTCTGGCTGAGAGCCCCTCCCTAAACTGCAAATTCCAGGATTCCAGGGGATGTTGAAAGTGGAATAATAGCACTATAACAGTGTAGGGTGGAAAGGCCCTAAACTTCAGAGGACGGAACTGGCAAAACTACCTCTGAGGATTCCTTGCGTGAGAAAACCCTGTAAAATTTCTGGGGTCACCATAAGTCAACAGGGAACTTGAAGACACGCACACAGGCACACTCACAAAAAAACCAAAAAGTGCAGTGCTGTCAGGTCAAGATTCATTATTACTGTTGTTCTCTCCAAAGGTGCAGTGCTGTCAGGTCAAGATTTATGACTACTGTTGTTTTCTCTTTTCCTTTCCTTAGTGGCTTGTGAAGGATGAGCGTCAGTTCCTCGTGGTAATAATAGATCTTGGTCTGACAGCTCTGGACTTTGGTCCTGCATTTTTGTTCTACAGGAGTTCTTTCACACTACACAACTATTGTGTGGTTAGTCCACTTTAACTGTCATGGCAGCATCCTGTGCAATCTTGGGATTTGCAACTCAGGAAGAGGTATTTACTTATTTAAAATATTTATATCTTACCCATTATCAAAAGGTCTCTGGGTGGCGTACCATAAAATCAACACAAACAGTTTAAAACGATGTAAACAATAAAAGGATTTTTAAAGGCCAAAAACATATTGGACAGATTGGTTAGTTAAAAGAAGACAGATTAAAACCAGTTTAAAATAGTTTGAAAAGCATTTCAAAACCATGTGCATACGTGCACATGCACATCTGGTACATGCAAGAGGGCTTTCTCTAGCAGCACCTCGGCAATGGAAATCACTACCCAAAGAAATTAAGCTGGCCCCATCTCTTTTAAGCTTTTGATGGGCAGCCAAAGCAGTGCCGCTCCACATGCCATTCAGTGTTTGAAACTGCTTTGAATTGTTTCAAAACTGGATTCTAAGCTTGTTTTTAGACTGTTTTTGGGAGTTTTTAAAAGAGTATTTTCATGTGTTTTAAATAATGTTTTTATCTTTGTATTGTTTTAATTGGTTTTTATTAGTCCGTTGCCTTGGGAGCCCTTGTGGGCTGGAAGGCAATACAGAAATACTATATATATATAGTATTTCTGTATTGCCTTCCATATATATATATTGCCTTCCATTGTATTGCCTCCATATTGTATTGCCTTCCATATATATATATATATATATATATATATATATAAATAAATAAATAAATGCATGGCTGCAAAGGTTTTGTTTTCACTTGCAGCTGACAAAAGTGCCATTTGGGCCTCCAAGGGGAGGATTTTCCATAACTGGGATGCCACAGACAAGAAGACTGTCTCCCATGTCCTCGGGCAGCATATTGCCCTGGCTCATGGGACATGGAAGAGAGTTTCTCCAATAGATCTCAGACATATGTAGAATTCTCTTCAAACTGGAACCCTGAGCCAGAGAGCTCTATGCCTCTCCAAACTCCAAACCGCAGTACTCCATAGGATGCAGCTGTGCCAGTTGAAGTGGAATCTAATGCTGTGAAAGGGCCCCAAGTTAACAGGTACTATTTTCCCCCTTTTGTAACTGCTAGTTTAAGAGGTGCAGAGCATGTTATGGGGCCCGTCCTCCGTCATAGAGGATCGGTCTCTCGGGACACAGAAGAATGGCTGGGAGATTTTCACTGCTTCCTCCCCACCAAGGAAGAGGAGACTGAGACCCAAGAGTAGTTCCAAAAACATGTTCCTCCTTTGTGCACACATGTGAGCTATTGCAGGATTAAATAAATTAATAAATAAACAAACTGCCAATGCATTGCAAAGTCCAAGAGACAGCAGAGCGGAAATCTTCACGTTTGAACCCAGTTTCATACTTGCAGACCCTATGAGACCAACAACCTGATCTCGTACATTTTTTACTCATTTACTCAATCCATACGTCAGGTATTAATGATGACAGAAACATTGGGAGATTCAGAAAGTTGCTGGGGAAGAAGTGACCATCTTTTCCCTTCAACTCTAGGTCCCTAGCCAGTGAGGGGCTTGGATCAGTTGAACTGATAATCTGACCCTCCTCCACACCAAAATATTCACATGAGGTAGCTGCCCCCCTCTGCCTGATGGTAGGACTGGTCCTAATTGCCTTTGGTTTCAATTCCATTATATACGCAATCTCTCCTGTGTGTATATGGGCTCCTCCATGTTGCCTGTTGACTTATGGCCTCCCATGAACTTCATAGGATTTTCGTAGGCAAGGAATACTCAGAGGTGACTTTGCCAGTTGGCAGTCTTCCATCCAACTACTATCCAGGACTGACCTTGTTTTGCTTCCAAGATCAGACAAGATATGGTGCCTTCCAGGGCTTCTTAACCTTTGGTTCTCCAGATGTTTTGGACTTCAGCTTCCAACATCCCTCACCATGGGCCATGCTGATTGATGTTTCTGGGAAATGAAGTCCAAAGAAGCTGGAGGACCAAAAGTTGAGAACCACTGGCAGCTCTCCCATATCGTCTTTCTTTTCCACAATTAAAGCATGGACATAAATGTCAATCAGGACTTAACTTTTTTAATGGCTGCTTATCTGCTGGAAACAGGCCTGGAGAAAAAGTCTTAAGGCAATGGAGCGTTATCACTTTTCTTACCCAGTAATTTTGTGATAAGATTGTGTGAGGCTTAATCTGGCTAGCCAGTGAGAATGAGGGCTAAGCTTTTAAAAGCTGTGTTCTCCACACACACACACACACACACACATTCAAAAAGAGCTGTCTGCTGTGTACGATGGATATACTTATACATTCTGTTGCTGCCATTATGACCCCCAATAGAATGCAAGAGTTTAAGTTCCAGGAAGACCTACCCATTACCCGATCATCATCCATCTTTTTAAAGGCAGGAGCTCGTGCAGCTGTTGGTTTTTCTTTTTGTGTGGTAGGTAGCTATTAAAGGCACAGGGGACTTTCTGGAAATATAAATGGAGAGACTGCTACTTGGCTTTGACAAAGAAAACATCTGCTCATATTTAAATCATATTTGCTCCGCTCCTACAGTATTTTATTTTTCTCTTCTTTTGTCCTTCCATCCTACTTGGGGATTTCTTTTGCTGCACTTAGGACCCTGTTGTGCAAACACAAGAAAACATTTGATCCTGACCTTCTTTGCTGTCCAATAAAAATGGCATTCTGCAGTGTTGTTATCCAAAACAACTCCACTTCATACAGTTTTTCCTAATCCACGTCAGTAGTCATTTATTCAGCCGTCTGGAGTCAGTGCCTAAAAACAAATACTCCTGTAATGTCTTCAAATTCTAAAAAATACTTTGGACTGTCCAGTGCATTCTTGTGGCCATTTAAAAGGAAAGGGTGCTTTGCATTCCAATGGCCATTGTCTCTTTTTAAAAATGCCAGTCGGGGGGAAGAATTGGAGGCTTTATTTAATGAAGTTGCACCAACGCAGCTAGGGCACCTGTTGGGCTCATTTTTAAAAAAATATTTCAGCCATGAAGTCTGGGTCCAAATGAGTAATTTTATCCGGCTTTGCAGGAGACAGACATGCAGACAAGCTGTATAGTCATACCTCCACATTCCTTGAAGTTGGGGCGCAGAACCCCTGCAAAAGTGGGGAAATGTGTGTGTGTGTGTGTGTGTGTGTCTGTAGGAAGGGGATTGAGGTGTGGTGGGTAGAGTGGGCACTCAGTGTCCAAACCAGGTTAGGAAACGGAGAGGGAAAAAAGGGCACCATGGGGGCTTTGTACATCCTCTCTCTTGCCCATCTCCTCCTTTGGGGGTGTGGGGGGGCATTGGGAGACAGTTTGTGGTGCTGAGAAATTGGGGTGCAAGCCATCTTTAGCTAGGCAGGCAGCAGCTGGTGGAAGAGGAAGAGGAAGGCCAGAAATTGGTTTTTAAAAGGCTGCACAGCCTGGTTGGAGCTGTTGAGAGGGGAAGTCCCCCCTGATAAGAAGAACCTGAAGTGGAGACACAAAGGAGGAAAAACTCACTAATAATCAAATCCGTGACAGTTAAACCAGCTAATCTGCAGAGCCAACTGTCATTTATGTCTCTTACTTCTTTCTGTCTGTCCCAGAAAATATTCCACATTGGCCATGAGTTGAGATTTTTTTTTTTTAAAAAAAAAGGTAATTTCTCTGTTTTAAGGGTCTGGGAGGCTATAGTAACAGATTCTAGGTTTTATGGATGTTTATAGCAAGAAAGTGTGTAGCTTGTAAATAAAGCAAAATAGGGGCTTACCACATGAGGCTGCATTTGCCAGGCCTGTGTACCCTCCAACATTTCAGGGATGAAAATTGGGACACATGAAGCCAGGCAACATCAGACTCTAGTCAAGGGGGCAAATGTTATTAATGAGGAAGAAAACACAAGCCAGGAGAGGCTGCTGCAGTGTCCTTTGGCTTTAGCCAACTGGGAAGGGCAAGATTCTACCCTCTCCCTTCCCCTCCTACTGAGGCCATTTCTGCACTAGACTGTTATAGCGCTATTATTCCACTTTCAACCTCCTATGGAATCCTGGGGTTTACAGGCCCCTCCCTAAACTGCAAACCCCAGGATTCCATAGGAGGTTGAAAGTGGAATCATCGCGCTATAACAGTCTAGTGCAGCAATGGCCTGAGTTGAGTGCAAAATACTTCTACAGAACTCACTTTGCAACTGAAATAAGCTGAGTCCAAAGAGGAAGCGTAGGAGAAGAAGAGAGAAAGCAGACTACTTTTAAAACAGCTGAAAAAGTAGGATTTCAGAGAGTTTTTTCTGAGACTGTTCCTGCCAAAATCAGGACAGTTGAAGGGCATGTGAGATTATGGCTATTTTGAAAGTTTGGGAGGTTGTTCTTTATGTCTGCGGTGACAGATCATAGGCTTTCCAGCAGGAATTGCATGCAATGAAAACAAAATACTGGGCTACCTCACAAGGCCTATGTAAGCCTAAGTGAGATTATTTGTGCTAAGCTGTTCCAGTATGGAAAAGTGTTTTGAGAGTTCTCCAGGCAACAAAATGTCAAATTCCTGCTCAATTGTAGAATCCCACCCCCGGATGACTTTGGGCAAGTCAGACTCTCTCAGCCTCAGAGGAGGGCAATGGCAAACTCCTTTTGAACAAGTCTTGCCAAGAAAACCCTGTGATAGCGTTCCCATAAGTCAGAGACCACATGATGGCATATAACAAATCAATCAGTCTCTCTTGGATCACTGTATTCCGATGGACTTTTTGGAAAATTCAACACATTCCTGCTCCTTAGTTAGGAGCAATCAGTATTTTCCCATCGTTAAATAGTAATCTTTTTTGTTTTAATGTGATGGCCACTGCTCTTTCCCTCCCTCCAGAATGTAATCTTGCTTGATCAGTAAGCCTCTGGCTTGGCCTGATTCTTGTTTCTTTTTACTCTTGAGTGAAATTTGTAGTGCTTCCAAGGCCTTATAGAAGCAGTAATTTTGTCCAACAACCTCTGGAGATCTTGTTCCCCGTCTTCTGTTCAGTTCCCCATTTCATGCTAAAGGTGTCTTCTCTGTTTCTTTCCCCAACCAGCACAAATGGGGTCAACCACCAAAAAACAAATCTACCTAGTCACCGGTGGCTGCGGTTTTCTGGGGAAACATCTGGTTCAAATGCTGTTGGAACAGGAGCCTGACCTGGCAGAAGTGCGTGTCTTTGACTTGCATCTGGATGAGAGCATGCGGCATCTGGACAGAGGTGAGCAGTTGACAAAACGTGCATTGTATTTTCCTCATGCATACAAGCAAGGAAGTTCTGGTCCCTCTGCGTCTTGCATCAAATCAGGAATTGCCAAAATCTTCCCAAGAACATGCCCAACTGCACTCACAGTACAAAGGAAGCTGATGGTCCTTGATATTGTGTTGAATCTGGCCAGTTCTGAATACCCACCCAGCCACCCAAACTGCTAACCCCAGGACTCTATAGGATAGAACCATGGTAGTTAAAATGGAATCATAGCACTATAATTCTGTATTGTAAATAGGCCACAGTTTTCATCTCATTCAGGTGCAAGTATTTCAGTGCTTGGAATGCTTCTTTTTTTTGGATTACAACTCCTGGCTGGGAAGTTCTGGGAGTTGTAATAAAAAAAGAAAGCATTCCAAGCTCTGAAGAAGGCCATTGTGATGCCGTTTCTCCTTGTGATTTCTCCCTAGTGTTTAATTACTTCTGTTTTTAGGAAGTATGATAACCTTACAAATTAATAGGGCAGTACAGGCAAAGGGAGGAAGATTTCCCCATGTTTGGGAACAGTGTTCCCCAAATGTTGGTTTTCAGGTGCTCAATATGCCATCTCAATAATGAAGAGCAAGGAATGCACGGAACATTTTTGGCTTTTCAAGTTCTAGCCTTACTCTTTGCCTACCAGGGAAGGATCTCCAGTATAGTTGCGAGTCAAATTCTAAGCTTTGGTTATAAAAACTGAAAGTTAGAAATATTTTTCCATTGATCTTGGCATGCTGTATGTGTTTCTACTGCAAACAAACCCACAGAAAGCTGATTTGCATTAATTTTTTGGATGAAACCCCAGTTTTGAAAAGATACACATCTCAAAGTCTGACGGTTCATGATTTTTTTAAAAAAAGATACAGCTGGTTTTATTTATTTATTCATTTATTTCCTTTTTATACAAATATATACTGTCTTTTCGAAGAATTTGAAATGAATAGACCATCTGTCTTTGTAGCTAGGAAGACCTAGGAATATTTATAGCCAACAACAACATAATTCTGTGTTTGTTGTCGTTGTTGTGTGCCTTCAGGTCATTTCCAAGTTATGGTTCTGGGTTGCTATTGTTCATTTCTGACTTTGATTCACTGGTTCAGAGCTATCATATCTACACACTTACTCAGAAGGGGACCCTGATGGTTTATACCATCAAGGAGGTTTATACAGTAATTCTAAAAAAAATGAGGGAACTTCTTTGTTGTGTGGCTTCTAGTGGCAGATAATTCATCACTTATGAAAGAAATCCTGCCAGTTCATTCCACCAAGGGCAAGAGGATGGGTGTCTTTTTGTCTTCCTTTTAGACCTTTAAATCCCACCCCCCACCCCCGTTGCAATAGGGGATGAATTACACTAACTCTGGGCTGCCATCGTTACCAGGCTCAGTCCTGAGACCTCTTGAGAGAATAAGATCCAGGAGATATGCTCCCAGAATGCCTTGTTCCTGGGTCTTCTGCCACCATTGATGGAGCCCCTATGTCCATTGAACTTTTTACAAACATATTAGGTTGCTCTGGGACAGTTGTTCAGCCTTACTAGTGTCTTCTGGTGGAGAGGCCTTAATTTCCATCCTAACTTCCCCCGTATTGTTCTTCCCCTCCTTAAAACCTTTAGATTGGCATCCCCAAATTCCACTTTTTGATCTGCAAAAAGTAGAAATTGAAGCTTGAATGTATAGATGGGATGGCATGTTTAATGGGATTTGTGCAGAGACAGGGCACAGGCATAGATGACTAGACAAGTAAAGGTGTATGGGTCATCTTTTTCAATTTATTTTTTGAATTGCATTGCACCCTTTGAAATTAAGAATTTTAAATATGGCTTACAGACTTTCATTGGGTTAAAAAAGAAGCCTCGGATCAGCAACCCTAGGATATGATCAATAATGAATGAATATTGAAAGCAAAAATTGGGATATCCCATTCTGAACCAAACAGAGTCCCTGAGACTGGAAGCTGTATCTTGTATATGGGAGTTTTCTCCATGGAAATGAAAGAAAAAGCTCAAATAGATGCGGAGGCTCAGCCTTGGTTCAGAGCTGAGAGAAGTCACCCTTCCATTATAGCTCTTACAGCCCTCTCAGCCTGTATGATTCTAGGTCTTGTTGTCTAAAAATTAAGTTTGCCAAGCTCTGGGCTTCATTTATACTCACTTACCAGAAATTCTGACATAGAGTTGACATACCTCCAAATATTCTGATCTACCGGAGACTGTCATGATCTTCTATCATCCCATTTTTTCAGCTACTTTTAATATGTTCCAGTTTCTCTTTTCTCCTCCCACTCTTGCCCCTTCATCCTCAGATTCCTTCCATTGATGTAAATTGAGTTCAGACTGCAAAAGTTGTTTGTACCGATTAACTCAGCTGGGAAGAGACGATAGGAGAGGAAAGAATCTTGCCCTTCTTAGTAGGCTCAGACCAAAGCAAACTGCTGCAGCTTCTCCAAGCTTGTGTGTCTTCCTCATTAATAGCTTTGGCCATCTTGACCACACTCTGATATTTTTTTCTGGCCACTTATTTCCCAGTTTTCATTTGTGGAATGTGGGAGGCGATGTCAACTGCTGAATGCAGTCCATAGATTGTAGATTGCCTACTCTTCATTGGAAGCTGGTCGTGGATGAGTCCTATCTCATTTTTTCCCCTTTGTGGCATGGTAGATGCTGACTGGCAGCTAAGTGTGTGGGTGCGGTGACATTGCTTCATGCCAGCAGAGTGATTCCTGAAAGGACGGGCTTTTTCATCAGGGTACGAAAAGGTCAAACCCACACGTGGAACAGCTTTGCCAAAGGACAGGCTTCCAAAGTATGTGCAGTTCTGCGGGTAGCACAGAAAGGTGAGAGCCAAAAAGGAATGCCACCCAGATGGTTGTGATTTACTCCCGGCCTCACGCCTGGCCTGTGTCCTTCTGCCGACTCTTTTTGCAGCCAAAATATAATGGGCTTGGCCAAGTATGAATGAGACTTGGTAGCAAGATCTTTGCTAGACATTGCAAAACAGGAATTGAGAAGGCAGGGATGGAGAGGGAGAGAGGAAGAAAATGAGAGATTCTGTTCGGGAATTGCTGGGAGAGATGCCCAGTTGGAACTATGCTTGCTGAGGTGACTTCTGGGATAAATTTTCTCTCCTGCTGCTGCGACTGAAATCTAATGTCTTTTGGGCTTTGGTCCAGGTTAAAACAAAGCCTGGCCTTGAAAAATATCTTAACTCAATTAGAGGAAGTGGAGCAATGAAGCCTTCAGTGGCTTGTCGTGGCAACAGATCTTGATAAGAGAAGTGGTGGTTTGAAATACAGGATAACCACAGAGCCAGGTACCTCCTTTGCAGATCTTTAACACTTAACAAAATATCTGTCATTTTAGCACACAGCCTCACCGTAATTCAAGCTTTCATGTGGCTTGCCCTTTACGTTACCTCTCAGAAGCAAGTGCATTAATGCTGACTATGAAGTGGCTTAGAACACTTTGTACCTGTGTTTTCTCTGTGTAAAGAGGATTTAATGAAAAGATTTTTTAAAAGGCCTTTGTTTAAATTCCCTATACAAACCTGCCAGCAGTGATGATTGACTTGGACTCAAGTCAAACTTAAGTCACTTCAGTGACTCGACTCAGACTTGACTTGGCAAAAATTGCACACTGACTCAACTTGACTTGAGACTTGTATATTTTTAGTGACTGACTTGCTGCCCTTGGTTCAGTAACATAACACATTCATCCAGAAACCTCACAAGTTACTAGTCACATGACGATCTGTCTCAAGCCCAAAGTGTGGACACATTTCTCAGAGGGAACAGCAAATGGGTTAGGCAGTGGGCTTGAAGTGAGGTTGAGGTCTGCTCAGCAGCCTGTCCCCACTACACATAGGAGGAGATTTCTAAAAATTTTCCGAAGAGCAGAAGGCAAGACTCGTGCACAGAGTGCAGGGCACGTATCTCAGGCCATTTCTGCACTAGCCTGTTATAGCGCAATGATTCCACTTTCAACATCCTCTGGAATCCTGGGGTTTGCAGTTTTGGGAGGGCCGGCCAGGATTCCAGAGGATGTTGAAAGTGGAATCATCGCGCTATAACAGTCTAGTGCGGAAATGGCCTCAGAGGGGAACAGAAAACATGTTAGGCACATTGAGGTGGAAGGATTCTTCTTTCTAAGGCTCTTGAAACTTCAGTAATAGGGAATAAGAAGGATCCTATTCCCCACTTCTGAAAAATCCTCCAGCTTTGCAAATGAGAAGTAAGAAGGACTGTATTCTTCACTTCCTAAGCAGCAGACGGCAAAATCACAAAAGTAGGGGGTCGACTCTACTTAAATTGTTAAAACTGACTTTATTCAGCTCTGTCCAGAAATTCTGGAATACAGGTTGGGTTATAAAGTTGGCTCCCAGACTTGAAACTTGACTTGAAAGTATCTTGCAAAGACTTGAGACTTGACTTGAGGCTTGAAGATAGAGACTTGAGACTTAACTTGAGACTTGAAGTAAAAGACTTAAATACATCACTGCCTGCTGGAGTTTTAAGATCTGCAGGGAAAGGCTTTCTCTTTAGTCCAGCTACCATCCCAGGCTCTCTTAGTAAGAACATAGGAGAGAGAGTCTTCTCAGTGGCTACTCCCACCCTCTGGAACTCTCTTCCGCAGGAAGTTATGCTGACCCTTTCTTGCTTTCCCTTCACTGATAGGCAAAAATGTTTCTGTTCAGGGAGGGTTTTCATATATCAGCAGGAAAGCCTTTTATTAGGATGGTCTATTTATTTATTTTTTAAAAAAGCTTTTGTATGTTTTTATAATGATTTTTTGTTATGTTTTATGTTGTTGTTTTTAATTGTTTTTAAATTTTACTGTAAATGTTTTCTAACAGCTCTGAAAGCCATCTTGGGTCCACTCTGAGAGAAAGGCAGCATATACAACAAATATATTTAAATAAATAAATAAATAAATAAATATTTAAAAAGGGTTCCCAGTGCAACCTACATATATCAGTAGTGAAATAGCCACTGCTCTCTGGCTTAAAAATAAAATACACAACAAAAAAGAAAGAAGAGTGGGTGAGGGAAGAGGGAAGGAACAAGATCAGACATTACTTCCTAAAATTTTAATTTTTATCAACTCCAGCTGAGATGGAAACCGTTGAGTGCAGCTGGAGAATGCCAGATGGTCTTCCATTCTTCTTTTCTGTCTGTCTCTCTCTTTCTCTCAATCACTCTCTTTCTGTTCTGCAGATTGCTGTCTAAGAATTAAGCTGGACAAGTAGGAACTGTGATTCACTGCTGTCCAGCAGTGGAATATGCTGCCTCGAAGTGTAGTGGAGTCTCCTTCCTTAGAGGTTTTTAAGCAGAGGCTGGTGGTCATCTGTCAGGAGTGCTTTGAGGGTGTTCCTGCATGGCAGGAGGTTGGACTGGATGGCCCCTGGGGTCTCTTCCAACTCTACATTTCTATGATTCTATGATTCCATATTTCAGGTCTAGTCTTCTGACAGAGGTTGCCTAGACTGTCCCTCCATTTCCCCACTCAAAAACAAAAGGGGTCTAAGAAAATGGTATCTTGTGAAGACAGTATGTAGAATTATAGAATGAGAGAATTGGAAGTGATCTCAAACGCCATCTGGTCCAGCTCTGTACTGATAAATGAAATCCACAGTCAAAGCAACGATCAACTTTGGTTTAAAAAAAAAATTCCAATGAAGGAATGTCCGCGCAGTAGTGATTGGTGCATCCCATGTCAGTGGGTTAGTAGGCTTACTCTGGATTTTAGTTTGAACTTTAAAGAAGCTATCCAAGGAGGTCTAACACTATCTTGAAATAGGTTAAGCACCTTGGATAGCTCCTTTAGCATTCAGACTAAAACCTAGAATAGATTCACCACTCCACAGAACTAACAGCTCCCAGTTGTGTCCACTGTCTTCTCAGGCAGTCTGTCCCGCTATTGAAGAGCTGATGTTGTCAAGAAGTTCTCCCTAGCGTTTAGTGAAAATCTCCTCTACTGTAATTTAAGCCTGTTGGTTCAGACTGTACCCTCTGCGATCTTCACTCACCCAGCAGAGACATGTTTGCCACGTCAGTGCTTCAAATTACCTGAAGAAGGCTCTCATATAACTTCTCAGCAGTTTCTTCTCCATGTTTAACATGCTCACCTCCCTCAGTTGCTCCTCAGCACTTTCAAGTGGTACTGGGAACTCAGATGTTCCTTTGCTATCCATTCCTACTTCATTTTTTTGAAAGAGGAATTGTGATATTTTTCAAAATAGGAGTTGTGAAGTGAACATTGCCACAACTTTAGTCTCCTCGGGGTGTCCCGGTGAAATGGAGATGTTCCAATCAGTGCCCTTAATCTGTAGCTCAGACAATTGTCTGGAGGCTATGTTGTCACACACATTTTATTAGGGCCATCAGTTAGACAAAAGACATCTTAGCCAACTTTACAGCCACAAAATACAGGCATACCCCACTTATCTGATAGGTTAGGGACCAGAGTACTGCCAAAATAATAATAATAATAATAATAATAATAATAATAATAATAATAATAATAATAATAATATTTCTATCCTGCCTCTCCACATGGATCGAGGCGGTGAACAATATTAAATACATTAATACATTAAAAAACATACCCAATCCTCCCCACCCACCAATCCATCTAACACCAACCCCCTAAAACACACAACAGTAAATCAACTATTAAAGGAACAGCAACACAATTGATGGGAGGCGATGGAAATGCTAGTCTTGGAAGGCCTGTCGGAAGAGATCACTCTTGACTGGCGGGTCTCCTCCAGCAGGCCATTCCATAACTTGGGAGCGATAGAAGAGAAGGTCCTCTGGGTAATCGCAGCCAACCTAGTTCTGACTGGCTGCAGTAAATTCCTCCCAGAGGACCTTACTGTGCGGGGCGGATTATATGGGAGAAGGCGATCCCGCAGGTAGGTAGAGTCCTGTTCCATCAATAACCTCAAAATAAGATTCAACGGCTTGTCTTCTTACATGCCTGAACAAATCCTTTCAAACTAAGGGGAACTGGTTGAAAAGCACTTGCCTTCTTCCTGTAGGGAACATGAAGGAATTACAGAGGCTTGCTTGGGGCCAACCAAGTATACATGCACATGCCGCTTGCAAAATCTCTCAGTTGGCTTGGCACTTTTCTTCCCCTCTCAGCTCACTTTGCAAGCAGTGCGTGTGAATGTGAGCAGTCCCAAGTAAGCCAAAGAACACAAGAAGAAATGGCCAAAGAGCAGACCTTTCCTCAATATAAAGGAACGGGTCTGTAATTTACAACCAGCGAAAGAGGTTTGGAACAGATGAGATTTATATGTTAATCCAAAGAATTTTAAAGGTAGATTGTAATTTTAGCAGAAATGCTTTTGTTGGGCATTATGGATAAAGAACTGAAGAGTAAAACTGGATTACTTCTTCAGTATGTGACAACAGCTGCAAGAATATTGTTCGCTCAAACTTGGAAATGGGCTGAAGTTCTGACAATGGAATAATGAATTGTTGAGGTTGCTGAGTTGGCCAAATGGCCAAATTAATGCGGGTTCTAAAGGTTAAGCCAACTGAAGACTTTTTGAAAGATTAAAAATTGTTTGTTGATTTTTTTGAGCAGTAAAAAAATCTAACAATATAACCATCAGTGGTTATGGTTGCTAGTAATTTTAATAGGATTATTTAGCTGGATCTGTAAATGGTAGGATAATCTTTTTTTTTCTTTTTCACTTTTCTTTTCATTACAATCAGGATGGGGGGGGCGTCCGAGCCTTACCATGTGTTAGTTATATATCTTTCTTTTTCTTTTTTCTCTTATTTTTTTTCTTTTCTGCTCTTTTTCTTCCTTTTCTTTCTTTATTTTTTTTTGAATGTATATTACTTTGCTTGGAAATTAGATTGCTTGTGTTAAAAACTGATTTAAAAAAAATTAAAAAGGCTTGAAACAGCTGGCTTGTGACAGATGGAAAAGCAAGGAACCAGGAAGGGGAAATAGCTTTGCAAGGCTCCGTTTGACGCAAGGGAAGGCAGGTGGGAATGAACCGAAAGGCTCAAGTTCCTTTCTGACCGGGGAAGGAAGATGGCAGGTGTTCTGCGGGAAATGTGGTTGCAGCAGGATTTCCTGGAAGGCCAACCATAAAACTTCCTGGCTTTGTAAAGGGAACGATAATCACTTTTTAAATTGCTGTAGTGCCAGTTTTCTACTTTTTCTTCCCACCCCGCTGCCCAGAAATTTCCTCTGAGGCATCAAAAATTCCTACCAGTGAAGTCACAAGGTCAAATCTAATTTCTTGCACAAAGCCAGTTAAAAAAATATATCAAAATATCCCCATGATCTCTGCAGGATATGGGGGCAATTATGCTACGTCTCCCTTGCTAGTTTGTCGTCAAAAGATTACAATTTATTTGCTTGTCATGCTCTTGCAGGTCAAGAAATACACTTTGCTTCTCACTAGATTTCTTATTTCCTGTGGCTTTAGACTCTTAATTGAATTGTCTAACGTGACCTGCTATGGCATTTGCTTGTCTCTGTGGACTCTGATTTTAATTCCATTCTCTCCCAATGTAGGACAGTTGAGCCTGGATTATATTGGCTCAGGACTAAGGCCTGATGTCCAGTTTGATCTCCTCTCTGTGGGTGCCTTTCAACCCCTCAGCTTTGTGATTTTTCTGAGTTGCAAGAGGCACCCAGATGAACTCAATCCAAACCTGTTTTTCCCCCCTGAGAACGGAAATTACCCTCCGTGAATTGATCCTCCTTTCTCCATCTTGCCAAAGAGAGAAAAATGAGATTTAAATCTTAATATTTTCTGCAACAGTTAATTCTCCTGTATCTGCTGAGTTTGATGGTTCTTGCTATTAATAAACAACATTTGCTGCTTTCCGATATTTAACAAACAGCCATTTCTTAAAGGGCTGTAATATCTGAGATGTAGGAAGGAAGTGGGACACCTTATCCTTTTTCCGAAAGGAAGGATGAGAGCCAAAAATAGTAAGCAAACCCCTGGTTGATTGAGGCTGTGGAGTCTTTTGAATGTACGCAGTGCTTGAGTCTAAACTCCCTTCTTAAAACAGCTTCACATGCTACATGTTTGTTTCTGGGCACAGTTCAAAGTGCTGATTATCTAATATATGAAAGTCAACGTTTGTCTATTTGTCCGTGTCAGGTGAAGACCTGACCTCGTACGATTGGCTGTGTGAGGCGAAGACTTCAAATGATTGGCTGCCTAAGAAGGTTCTGTAGAATACTGCAATTTAGGGAGGGGCCCTTAGAATTCTCAGCCAGAAAGCTCTTGGGCTTGGACGGTTACTATGGAGACGAGGCCTAGCAGCAATGAGGAGGGCAGTCAGTGTATTCCCCCAGGAACCCAATCTCTATATGTTAATAACTCTGAATACAGATTGGATTGGGGAATATGAGGAAAAGTTACAGGTACTGGACAAGACAGTTTGGGGAATTAGAGACACAGGATCTTAAATCTTTCTAACAGCTATCACTGATGAGAAAATAAAATCCCGGACAATGCCAGGTATATACACTAGTGACCTATAAAGCCCTATGCAGCTTAGGTCCAGGCTGTTTGAAAGACAATGTAAACCTGCTAGAGCCCTAAGATCTACAAGAGAAGGCCTTCTCTTGGACCTGCCACCGTCCCAGGCTTGCCTGGTGAGGACATGGGAGAGAGCCTTCTCAGTGGGTGCGCTCACCCTGTGGAATGCTCTTCCACAGGTGGCTAGGCTGTTCCCCTCCCTGCTTTCCCTTGGGTGGCAGACAATAACATTTATCTTTAAGCAGGCTTTTATGTGAGCTGGAGATCTTTTTGTTTAGCAATTAACTTGTTTTAAAACTGTACATTGTTTTAGGTTTGTATAATTTTATATGTTTTTAATTTATTTTTGGAAGCTTCCTTGGGTCCCATTCTGGGAGAAAAGGTGTCATATAAATATAATATGAATAAATAAATAAATAAACAAACCAGAGTAAGGAATCACGTGGCACTATGAACATTCTTAGACTGTAGTTCCCAGCATTTCACGGCATTGACCATCTGGCTAAGGCTGCTGGGAGTGCAGTCCAACATCACCTGGAGGGCCACATGATTCCCAGACCTGTTCTAAATATTTCCCTTCTGGAGTCCCGTCAGTGCTCTGATGCTGTCTTATAAAAGACATAGAGCTTGAAAATATGGTGCTGGACTGCAAATCCCACAGTCCCCTCAAGCCAGCATGGGGGAATACATTGCTCTCAAAAGTAGCTTATTTCTGCTACAGTAGGTAGGTTTTGGTGAGGGAACCCCATCCATACGCTTGTTTTGCAGTCACAACAGTTAGGTTTGCCAGTTCGGGATGATCCCAAACCCTGAGGTTTCCAGACCAAAACCTGAGACCTAGGGATGGCACCTTGGTGATGGCATTATATAATGCACAACTCTGTGGCTGCCATTGAAGCATGCACACACAAATGCAGACACACCGAATGTGGTTTCCTGCTTGGAGTTAACATCGAAATCTTAGCTAAAGAGGCTGTTCTCAGATCCAAGTACAGTCAGCCCTCCACATTTGCAGGCTTCACTTTCACGGATCTGATTATTTGTGAGTTTCTCCAACTTCTGTCCCCACCTTCACTGCAAATACTTCTTTTCTGGGGGAGCGTTCCCTCTTGGTGGCTCCAATCAGGCCAAGCAGCCCTTTGAAAAATCTGCCTCTTGTCCTCTTCTTCCTTCACCAGCTGTTGCCCGGTCAGCTAAGGACCATTTTTCAGCACCACAAACTGTCTCCCAATGCCCTCACACACACAACCAACGAAGGATGCGGTCAAAAGAGAAGTAGTATAAGGCTACCAAGCCAACCCAACTCCTTTCTTTCCCCTTTTCATGGCCTGATTTGGACCCTGGATGTCCATTCCCCCCATCATGCCTCAGCCCCCTTCCTGCAGACAGACAGACACACACATTTTGATATTTGTGATTTTTCCAATGGAGGGGGTCCTATGCCCCTAACCCTAGTGAATGTGGAGAGCCAGCTGTAAAATGAGGAAATCATTTCCTTCCTACTTGGTTAGGGAGGTGGAATAAAGAACATTTAACCTAGCCTACATGCTTTTAGCCAGAAGTTGAATGCAGAGCAGGGTGGGTGGTGAAGGCTAACACCATCATGAGTGGGAAGGAAGAAAGATGCATAGCACCCCCCTCCCCAAAAGCCTTTCAGCTATCTCAAGCTGCTACTCTACTAAGTGAGCTGGAGATTTGCCTACTAACCTTTCTTTTTGCCCAGAGCTAAGACCCCAAAACTGGGGAATTTGGACTCTCTTCTCCCACCTGGCGATGACCCACGAAAACTGGAAACGTGGGGCCAAGCCCTGTGATCTTGCAACCTCAGCCCCCAGGCTTCCCTAGGCAAATTTCTTTTTAAAGAGTTTCTCAAAACCTAGAGCTAACAATAGCAAGAAGTGTCAGCCTCATCAAAGCAGTTCCTTGTTCCATGGGAAAGTTAAGAGGAAAAAAAATCCACCAAGGACATTTTCTGTCATCAGTTTCTTATTTGCCTATTTGAACTTGCCGGGTTGAGACAACAGAAGTCGAAGCATTTCAAACAACCTCTTCTTTTCCGAACCAAACAAGATGCTGCCAGACATTGGCAGCTAAGGCTTATGACGACATCACAACATGAACCTCAGGGATAACTTCACTCCTTTTACTGAGTAACAATGTTGTAGTTATTTTTGTAGTTACGGGTATGTTTGCTAGATTGGAAACTGGAGAGAGTTCCTGTCCCTTTAATGGTTGTATGAAAGAGGGACTTTTAGCAGGTGCTCCTTGTCATGCCACCAAGTAAAAAGTAACACCTGCTGAAATTTCCTCTTCTGCACAATAATAAAAAAGACAGGAACTTTCTTTATTTTTCAGTCTGACAACCCCAGTTACAGTGTGTCTTTGGCCTCATAACGTAGGAATATTTTGTGTACACGCACACAGTAACTTGTGCTGTAGTAATGTTTTTTTAAACAGCTGATTACAAAGTGACTGTATTGGTTGCTTTCAGGGGATGAGAAAATAGCTACTAATTAAAATTGTAGTAATTACTAGTCACTTTAGGGGTTGGAAGGTTAACGGTAGCTAATCACTTATAGAGTTACTTTTCCAGCTCTCCCCTTCCCTTTGCCAAAGCAGAGCTTGCACCAGCAGCACTGACTTAAATCGCATTATTCATCTCAAACAGACTAGCCCTGTTTAAGAAAAGGAACATAAATTAGTGTTGACTTGCCAAAACCCTATTCATTTTATAAGCCTACTTCTGTTGGGTTGGATGCAAGCCTGTATGTTTAAGAAAGTGAAAGTAAAAGAAGGGGAAACTAGATGCAGATTGTAGAAGCGAGAGGGAAGGAAAGGCAAACAAGGGTTCACATTTGCAGAGGAGGTGGGTCTGTTCTAGGTTAGAGGTGGTATTAACTGAGCACCCTTGGGTGGCTGCTAGAGCCCACGAACACTGATAACACTGTGTATTCAGCTCTTTTGCTCTACTTGGCAGCAGTGGAAGACTCTAAGAAGCTGCCAACCATGCCCAATGTCTCACAGTCCTTTGGAGCATTAGAAATTTTGCATAGTGGGCAGTTTCCCAGGAGAGCCTGAATATGGAGGTGGGAGCATCGAAACCTTGGCAAAGCACCTTGGTATGTTCACTCTGTCTGCAGTGTTTTTCTCCCTGGGACTGAACTCCATGAAAATTGGTTTTTCAAGTCTTCTTGCATCGTCAGTCGTGGACGGGATGAGAGCTAACAACATACAGAGACACCATCTATCAAGACAAGGAACAGGCTAAACAAGAAAAAGGAAACAGCAGCCGTACAATGCCTTTTGTTTGTCAGGGCCAGGAGCCATCTGGAAGAGCCGGACTCAAAAGTCTCGCTTTTGTATCAGACTGCTGTGTGAGTGTTACGAGTGAGCCCTTTGAGGGCAGACTGGGCTTGTGCTTCCCAGCATTTCCTCCCCACTGTGTGATTCTTTCGAGGAAAGTTAGAAGTAGAGGAACCAGAGTGTACCATGTAGTATTGCTCCCTCCCCCATCCAGCTTTGTGTGAACAAAGAGCAGTGCTATTTCTGGGAGGAGGCATACTGTTAAGGAAGAAGGTCCATAGCTTGATTCCTTCCCTTCTCAGAACAATACCTTTATTTTTAAACCTTGCAAAAAGGATTACCCAAAGCTACTAGAATGATGCAAGGCATCAAGGAATGTTTTTGTTTGACTGCCACAAGACAAAAGAAGGAGGGACACTTTGCTTTCAGCAGATGGACTTTAAAAAAAATCTCGATTTGGTGCTGTAAATCAAAATCAGAGTTTGCAAGAGAGGGAATTTCTGAAATATGTAATCCTTTTTGTGCAATGTTATTGTACACAAGGCCATGATTGGCAGTGCAGAAGAGTGATGGATTTATCCTTGGCATCTCCAGGTAGCATACACTCTAGCTATCCTAGTTTGTCAGGAACAGTCCTGATTAATCCTCTGTATCCCACTTTTTCAGCTGCTGTTACAATGTCCCAGTTTCTCTCTCCTTCTTCCACTTTCCCCTTTGTCCTCAGCTTACTTCCGTTGCTGCAAGTTAATATCAAAGTACACAAGTGTGCTTTGTACTTTGACTTTCCCTGTAGACTCAGGTAAAAGCAAACTGCTGCAGCCTCTCCTATTTAGTGTGTTCTTCTTCATCAATAACTTCTGCCATCTTAACTTAGCAGGGGCAAAGGAAAGTAGGGGATCTTGCCTTCCCAGTAGGCTCAGGCAAAGCAAACTGCTGGAGCCTCTCCTAGCTTGTGTTCTTCATTAATAACATTTACTGTCCTAACCATACTGTTTCCATCTCTGAAAGGTTGAGGGCATCTGAGATAGAGTGGGAAAAACCCTCCTTCAGAGACCCTTTAGTGAAGACAGTATTGAACCAGGTGAACCAGTCAGCCACACATAGACCCCTGTTTTCTCCATGGTTGGCCCCTTATTTGGGAATTGTTTGCTTTCTGCAGCTTGGTTGGCTCTTTTTCTTGTGCTGTGCTTTGTCAGGAAGCTTTGATTTTATAAGGTAAGTTATTCCCTATCCAGTGTTTTTGTCCTAAATCAGGAATGGAAAGGATGTGGCCCTCCAGATGTTGCTGGACTGCAGCTCCCAGCATTACACACCATTGGCAATGCTGGCTAGGGTTGCTGGGACTTGGAGTTCAACAGCAGGGTTGCTGGATCCCTATTCCTTTTCTAAATCCACTTGTTTGTCTCAGGTAGAGTAGACCCACTCCATCAGTGGTAACTTGGTAAGTACACAAGTACTGACCCACTGAGTCACTGGGTCTGATCTAGAAAAATAAGTATGTTCAGGGGTAGCCATGTTGGTCATACAGGAAAATTTTCCTGTATGCCCAACATGGATACCCCTAAATATATATTTTTTTTTCTGGATTTGAAGATACTAGATTTAGTTGCAACAGAGGAATCTTGAAACAACAGGGAAACAAGGACTGGGACTTAACTTTTTGACATTTGTACACTCAATAAAGATAAAACTTTCTTTTGGACTATAATTGTCTGAGTTTTAGTTTTTCCAGCTTGTCACCTCCCCCCTTTTTTTTCTTTTTCCTGTGTGTTTGTTTTTAAACATCTTTTGCCTAATGAAGAAGCCCACACGATGTCTTTGTGCACTTTGGTTGGGCAAGAAAAAGTTCTTCTGTTTTGTGAATTTTGGGTCTAGTCTAACTGAGACTTAACAGTTTGATTTAAGACTTGTGTTTTATCTGCTGAACCTCTCTCTCTCTCTCATTCTCTCTCTCTCTCTTTTTTAAAGATCTTATTGTTGCTTTTATGGAATATTACTCTGTTATATCATTGGCTATAATTGTTTTAAGCTGCCTGAGTGGCATCTGGAATCACCAGAAGGGTACCAGGCTCTATTTAAATCTAAATAGCTCCCTCTGTTCTTAGGTGTGTCATGTCTTAGAACAATAGACGAGTTTTGCTGTGGCTTCCACTTACTTTTCTTCTCTTGCTGTTCTTGCACTCCATACCCTGCCTGTGTAACCAGGCTTGCCCTTGTGTAATCCTTGTGTAATCCTTGCTCTTCATCTGCCTGTCTTCTCTGGGATAGAGCTGGGAGGCCGTACTTTTTGGATTACATCTCCCAGAACACGAAGTAGTCCGAAACGCATGTTTCCAAGTTCTGGGGTAAGAATTATGGGGAAGGGGAGAGGGAATGAGCTGTTTGTGATATAACTCCATTCCCCAATCTGACATACTTCAGATGAGCTAGACTACAGCCTCCATCATCCCTAGCCAGCATGGTTCTTGGGGATGCTGGGAGGTGTGGTCAATCTTGAGAGCATCTTTTAGAGAAGTGTTGGCTGGTATTGTGACATCCTGCCCCTGAGTAAACCCAATCACTTGTGGTTTTTTTATGTTTCACCTTCATCAATGGGCTCTCTGTCCCTCCAGGCAATTCCCAATTTACTTACTTTTTCTCTCTCTCCTCTCTGTCCCCTCTTTCTTTTTCCTATCATTTAAGTGACTCTGATCCAGGGGGACATCAGCAACATGGAGGATGTGAAGGCCGCTGTCCGAGGTGCCAACGTGGTCATCCACGCTGCCAGTCTGGTGGACGTTTGGGGCAGAACCAGCCCTGAGAAAATCAACGCGGTCAACGTTTGTGGTATGTGTTAATGGGCTTCAAAGGACCATCTAGCTGAGCACCTTCTTTCCTAGGGTCCAGGATGTGGACTCATGCAGCCCTCTAGATGACATTGGACTGACAATCCCAGCAGCCTCAACCAGCATAGCCATTGGGAATGCAGGGAGTTGCAGTCCAATGTCATCCAGAGGTATACTGCGTGGTTCTCAAGTTGCTCTGCCCATTCTGGATCACACGTCACAGCAAAAAGGGTGGAAGCAGGGGGTGGTTGCAAGGAGAAAGCTTGAAGTTGCTCCCACCACTGAGCCAGGTTTGAATTTCTAAAGCAGAACTGATGGGGGTGGCGGCGTTTAAGCCTGTCACTGTGTATATTCCTCTCTATTGAGATGCCCATCCTCTTAGTGCCTGATGGGTGCGTCACTTCCCCAAAAGATGAGGAGGTCCAGGGGTGTAACATTTACTCAGGGATGACTTGGAAGATTTCCCCCAAAGGCTTATGCCATTTCAAAATGTTTGTGTTCATTTTCAAATATAATTGCGCAAAGGTGGACATCTCAATATTCCTTTGTACGGTTACACACTCTCACAGTAGATCATCTTCAGAGACAGGCAGTGAGCCAATCCAAACAAGGCTATGTATTTCCAGTAGTTGCAAATGCTTTGGTGGTGGCAGGAGTCACCCTGTTTTGTGCTGAATCAATGCAGCTATTTACATAACTTCTCAGAAAAGTTCCCTTTACTGGGCTCTAGTTCACATGTTCTTTGTATTGGTTCTCTTATAGTAGGAGCACAAGATGTGAGTAATCTCACACCAACCACCCTCCTCCCCATGGCTGCCAGAGTTTAAAACATCCTTCCACCTCTTAATGGTGCAGTGACTAGAGTGTTGGTCTGAGAGGCTAAAGTTCAAATCCCTGCACAGCTGTGGAAACCCTCTAGGTCACTTTGGCAAGTTGCAAGCTTTCCAGGGAAGGCAGACCTCTTCTGAATAAATCTTGGCAGGAAGACCCTATGAAAAAAGTTGCTATAAGCTGGAGTTGACTTGAAAGCTCATACAACAGCAAGCAGCAACTACCTCTTTCCTTATCGCCCTGAAAACTGCAGTCTGTTTCCCCAAATGCTGCTGTTTTTCTGCACACAGATTGCTGCCTTCTCTATTTCTGTGTGTGTCAGGAAATAAATAAATGTCTCCAATCCTCTTCTGGCTTTCCTGGGCCATGTAATTACGCCTTTAAAATATATTAATCTTCTGGAGAGGCTCTTATTCTGCCCCACCATCTTCTCAGGCTCATTTGGGTGGAACAAAGGAGAGGGCCTTCTTGATGGCTGCTCCTAGATTTTGGAACTCACTTCCCCAAGAAGGCCAAGATGGCATGGTGGCCTTACACTTCCTCTCTCTCTTGCCATCTCCTTCCTTGGGCACGGGGCATCAGGAGAGGGCTTGTGGTGCTGAGAAGTCAGGCTGTGAGCTGCTTTTAGCTGGCCAGGCAACAGCTGGTGGAGGAGGAGAAAGAGGAGGACCAGAGGCAAGTTTTTAAAGGGCTGCATGGACTGATCAGAGCCACTGAGAGGAAAGGTTCCCCCAAGAAGGAAGGTCTTGAGGTGGATGGGAGAAACTTGCAGATAATCAAATCCGTTAAACCAAAGTTAAACCCCACAAATGTGGAGAACCAACTGAGCCACTTCAGGTTTTGCCACTTCACGTTGTACGTGACTGACTAGTTGTCCATCTGACAATGAAAACAAGAAGCCACATTGAGTCCAATTAATGGGAGAGAGACAGAATAATAATAATGATGATAATGATGTGTGTATGTATGCAGTGGGGTGGAAAAGTTCACACTGAATCAAAAGGAAGATCTAGTGGTAATCATAGGAGAATGTGGCAGCTGGAGCTGATGAATCTCCTGTTTTGGGGGGAGGGTTTGACCAATCAGCTCTGGATTTTAATCAGAACTTCATAGGAGCTGTCCAAAATGCTGAACCCTCCCCTCCCTATGGCATTTCAGCACCTTGCATGGCTCAGATTGAGGATTTGCCACTCTCTTGCACAGGGAAGCCACCAACAGTTACCAGTTTGTGGTGATAATGGCCTGAAATGGAGAGGCTGGAGCAGAACGTTCTGTGACATACGGATGGGATTCTGCAGGATATACAGCTTAGCTCCCTTATAGAGCAGATGAGATGACCCTGGAGATGTGTCTGGAATGCTCCACTTCAGGTTTTGTCACTTCACGTTGTACGTGACTGACTGGTTGTCCATCTGACAATGAAAACAAGAAAACACCACCCTCTCAAGATCCCTATAAAACTAGCTGTCAAGGAGAAGGCATTCTAGCTCGTTCTTATTTCAAGGATATGTCCACACTGCACAATCATAGTAATTTGATACCACTTAACCATCCTGGGTCCTTCCTATGGAATCCAGGGTTTGTAGGTTGCTGAAGTACTTAGGATCATCTAGTGAAAATTCTCTGGCAGACAATTATACATTTGACAAAGAATTATAAAAACCACCTGAAACTACATGTTCCAGAATTCCAAAGGATGGGACAATTGCAGTTAAAATGGTATCGAACTGTTATAATTGTGCAATGTGGATGCACCCCTAGATATGCTAACTTTTAAAGTATAGCTTGAAGCGGTATGGCTGAGGAACAGCCTAACTCTCCTGTCTGGTGAAAGAACTGTGAAGTCTTCTAGCATTTTTGGTAGATAATTTTTTTAAAAAGTTTTTTTCTATTGTATGCCAAGCAGGAAGAAAACAAAGTCCTGTATTCCTTTGGTAATATTCAAGCAAATCTGTGATTGCCAAGCTAATAAATCTCTCTAACAGGAAGGAAGAAATTCCATGGCAAATGGAACGGAAAACTAGAATAAATGAGGTTGCTAAATCGGGGGGAGGGCGTTGGTGGTAAAAGGAAAATGTGAAAACTAGGAAATGAGATGTTTTATTTTTGTGAGAAATACAAAGATTCTTCTCTTGAAGCAGTGCTGTTAAATCTTTCCAAGAACTAAGCCAAGGATGGAAATTGACAAGGGCCAGAATCTCAAGCAAAAGGAAAGAGGGGAATGTTTCTATTTGGGTTGCTTGCTGGTGATAAGATGGGTCCAGAAAAAAAAAAATTAAAAATTAAAATAAATAAATAGATTAGATTAGAAATATAAAATAGAAATAAGCTGGGAGAGGGGAAACATCAAAGTTTATTTTCCCCTGTCTTTTTAAAGTTACATTGTTAAAGTGGTATAGCCTGATGTCGCTTTAGCACTGGGACTATACAAAAAGACTAACTTTTTTTTACAAAATTAGAAAATAGAATTAATGTACAAGATGGAGAATGTGGATACTGGGTGAGAAATGCACAGCAGGGAGATGTTGCATTCACAGAAGGGATGGCAGGGGTGATGGAAAACCAGGCATATACCATAGTTCAACCACATCTCAAAAGAGTAATATGCCAACCAAGGTTAGTAGTAAAGTACTAAATATTTAGGGCATGGTTGGATCTCCAGATGTTGTTGTTTTGTGCCTTCAAGTTGTTTCTGACTTATGGTGACCCTAAAGGAAATCTATCATGGGATTTTCTGGGGCTGTGTTTGTGTAATGTGCCCTAGGACACCCCGTGGGTTTCCGTGGCCAAGCAGAGAATTGAACACTGGTCTCCAAGGTCATAATCCAGTGCTCAAACCACTACCATGCTGGCTTTCCTCCTAGTTACCAGAAATGTCGGGCAGTCCAAAGGAGCCCTCTCTGCCATGATTATCACTACTCCCTTCTCTTTCTCATATCCATAGATCCAGTCATCACCCACCTCCACTTCCCATTTATCCTGTCTAAAAGCAAAAATGAGCATGTAGTGTCTCTAAACTATAGACCAGTTGGCCTTGGGAATCCTGCTCCTAATCCTAGTTGCTTGAGGAAGCTATCTTTGGTTACCTAGTGGACAGGGAGGTACGCTGTGTACATGCTCAGTGAACATCATTGCTTTGATTACTGCTCCATGTGTTTCAAGGAACTGTGGTCCTAAATTGTAATGTGAAACTGTAGCTGAAAATGGCATCTTCTGAGGCTTAAGATGCTATGAAACAGGACCTGGAAGGATGATTGCTCAGTGAGAGAGGGCATATCTGCAGTGTGCAGAAGATTCCAGGTTCGGTCTGCAGCAACTCTGCCCCAAATCTTGCAATGCCACTTCCAATCAGTGTAGATAATACTGAGTTAGATGGAGCGGTTGTTTTACCATACAGTCTACCCTCAACTTTCATGCATTTAACTTCCACAAGTTGCCTTGACCCCAACACCAACTAGAAGCCAGGGATCATGAAGCACTGTCCAAAAAGGAACTTGTGCATATGGAAGTCAATAACACTTGTTCCCTAAAAACAAGTGTGTGTGCGTGGGGGGCAGGAATAGGGAAGGACTGTCCAAAAGAGACTTGTGCATATGAAAATCCAGCCCTTTGACAATCTAGAGCCTTTTCTAAGAGAAGGATTTGAGACTAGAGAAGACCAGTTCTGAAAGGCGGCCTTGGAACCAGGTGGATGTTCCTGGTGCCGTTTGTGAGTGTAGAGTTATTCAGTTTTTCCACTTTCGCAGGGATCCTGTGCCCCAATCCCTGCACTGTATAAAGCACCTTGCCATGTTGCAGAGCCTGGAAAAACTCTCTCTTTGAACTACAAGCTCCACAGCCTGTTAGCTAGCACAGTCACTTGCATGCTGGTTGTGTGTGAAGTTCTAGGAGCCATAGCCCTGCAAAAGTGGAGTATTCAATGTTGTGGCTATACATTTTTGTAAAGTGTGTTTGCTCTGGGTTGTTTGTTCAGGATTGCCATGGGTACGAGGTATAGGCTGAGCCTCCCTTATCTGAAATGTTTGTGACTGGAAGTGTTCCGTATTTTGGATTTTTTTGGATTTTGGAGTACAGAATCTTTTTGGAATAGCCTTATGACTCATTCATTTCCTACTTGTGTATGAGATGCAAGGCTAGAGAGCGAGACTGAGGACCTGTAAAATGGCAGGTATCCAAGTGTAATGAATCCATACTTCTTGCTGTTTCACGGTCTCTCTCTTTGCCACCAGCTGCCCACTTCTACCTTCGAGGCAGCGGCCATGGCACTCCTCAGATCTGAGAGATGAATGAGAAGAAGCACCCATCGCCTCCTTGAAGGTAGAAGTGGGCAGCTGGCAGCAAAAAGTTTCAGGTTTTGGAGGCTTTTGGATTTTGGATTTCCAGAAAAGGAAGGCTGAACCTGTAGTATATAGGCAAAGTACTCTGCACATACTTGGAAGTGCCTTCTTTTAGCTCCCTACCACTTAGCTGCTCCAAATTGAGTACATCTGGTGAGGCCAAGGAGGTAACTTGAAAGGCCAAATTTCAGCTTCACATTTGCTACCCTTACAGGAGAATCTTTGGCATGTCCTATCATATTTTCCTCCCACTCTCCCCTTCAGGCTTTCCCAACTAATATGCACTTGGATGTTTAGCCCCAAGTGGTTCCATCTTTTTTCCTTTGCCAGGGAAAAAGGAGGGAGGGTTCAGCCTTTGAAGGAAACCCCAACAAATCCTGGGCACAGTGAGTCAGCAGCAAAGGATAATAACATCCATATGTGAGCGTTTCTTTTGTATATGGGTGCCAGCTGTGTTGCAGGGTGAGGAGGAATTTAGCTGACAGGCAGGGTGGACCAGAACATGCCTGGGCAATCTTCTAGAGAACTTGGGAAAGGCACTGTGTGTGTGAGGGGGAATACAACTCCCAGATTCTGGAACTTGTAGTTCCTCAAAGTGACCCCACCCCCAAGCTCTTACTTGTCATCATGTTAAACTTTTGTGACACCACATTCTGAAAAAAGACCAATCTGAAATTGCATGGCATACTCTTGCAAGTGAAAAACACATGGCTATTAATTGAAAGCACAATAGAACAAGTTGATTCTTTTATTCAGTCCCATGGTTTTCTGGAAGAGGAGGGCTTACACTGGGAACAAGGACAGTGCCTAGTTTCTTTGGACAGGCATTGTTCCCTCAAATTTCCCTGCTGCTGCTGCTTTATGTATCAAACTTATTCACACCTTCATGTGCTTTTATCTTCACAAAAAGCCTGTGAGGTAGGTTAGGCTGAGTCAAAGTGACTGCCACAAAGCCATTCATGACTGAGATCCCGCTCTCTTGCTTTCTAATCTGTCTAAACCAGACAGCAGGTGATTAGGAGAGAAGGAGCAGGACGATGATGAAGATGATGATGATATTCATTTATATCAGAGATCTTTCTCCCAACAATGTAGTCCCATTAGATTTGAGCAGGTAGGGTTATGTGTAATTATATTTTCCCAGTAGCAGGCTGGGGAAAAGACCTTTGGTTGATGTTCCCTGTGTTTTTATCTCCCTACCCCTGCCACATCTCCCTCTTCTGTTGCTGGACCCTATCTTCTCAATGCAGGAACCCAGAACGTAATTGAAGCATGCGTGTCGGAAGGAACCCAGTACCTGATTTACACCAGTAGCATGGAAGTGGTGGGACCCAACACAAAAGGAGATCCCTTCTACAGGTACGTTGCTCTGCTGGGCCCAGAGAGGACTCCCCTCTAGGATTAACAGAATGACAGCAGCAGTACATTAAGATGTGTTCAAAGCATGTTTGCAAGGGTGCCTGGTCCTGGTGCCAAGGAGATGTAGATTAGAATGCAAAGTGACACAGATAGTTGAAGGAATTACAGTTCCTGGGACTAATGACCCAGGAGGCAATGATAGTCGGAGTCTGGGAATATTGCCATGCTGGCTGGGAGCTTCCGGGAGTTGTAATCGAACATTTCCAAGCTTTGTGTGAGGTTGATTTGAGTTGTGATGGTAGTAGTGGTATAGCGTTCCTCTACCTTTTCATAGTACTTACAGAGGGCAAGCATGTGCTTGCTAACCTTAAGGAGGAAGATAAGAAGAAAATGAAGGCAGGGAGCTGGAACAAACTGTTGCGTTCTTGTCCAAGACGCCAGCCGTGCCATTCTCTGGGACACTTAATTCCATATCCTCCTTCCCCTCTTTTGGTATATCTTTCTTTCACCTTTGAAGAGACATTGAGTGTTGTATGGCTGCTGGCCAAGCTCAAAGTTCAATCTGCATTGGTTTGTCTTGACTCTCCGCATCCTTTTAAGGGATTTTCCCTCTGAAACCCATTTTGGGACTTCTGCAAAACCACAGGTTTCCCGTAGATCTGTTGATAATGTCTCTCTTGAATGGAAATAGGGCCTTCATAAGGATTCACACACTGAGAATGACTTTGAGTTAGGCAGGAATGCAGCTAAATGGAGGGGGCAGAATGAGGGCATGGTTTTTCCTTCCGTCTGGTGTGGTGTAGTGGTTTGAATATTGGGCTACAACCCTGGAGAACAGGATTCAATTCCCCTCTCAGCCATAGAAACCCACTGGCTGATCTTGAGCACATCATAATAATAATAATAAAATTTATTTATATCCCGCCTCTCCCAATGGATCGAGGCGGCATTACAACAGTATATAAATACATTAAAAACACTAAAATGTAACCCATCACACTATCTCAGCCCCATGATAGGTTCACTGTCAGGTCACTATAAGTCAGAAACAGCTTGAAGGCACACAACAACAACAGCAACAACCTTGAATTTCTTGCACTACAGTTCAGTTAAAAGTTTATAAGCCCAGTTTAGGAATCCAAAGAAAAGGGGCAGGACAAGTAATCAAAGGAATGAGAACAGAGCACATTTAAGAGTTATAGTTGAGAACACTTTTCAGCGTTTTGCCCTCTGCAGTGTTGGGGATGGAAGAAAATTTCATTTGGGCAAGAGAAAAAATCTTGTAGAGGGCAATGTCTTCATTTTGGCCTTCTGATGTTCTGTTGATTTAAAAAAAAAAACCTAATGCATAATAATAATAATAATAACAACAACAACAACAACAACAATATTTATTTATATCCCGCCTCTCCCAATGGATTGAGGCAGCATTACAGCAGAATATCAGATACATTAAAAACATTAAAATATAACCCATCCTCCCCACCCACCAACCCACCAATCATCTAAAATTGTCTCTGACTTTATAAATATGAAAGTGGTTTAGTTTCTTCTCTGCTTTTGGTTGGATTTTACACATTATTTCCAAAGTTTTAAAACTGATTATTCCTTCTTAGCAACTCTTAGGAGACGCCAGACACCTGAAGCTGTGTCAGTTTTTGGGAAAGCCTAATTTGATAGGCTGTCTGCAGCTTCCTCTCAATTTCCATCTTAAAACTATTACCAGATGCAGAACCCAGGGTTTTTGCATCGGCCAGTTCCTCCTTTCAGCCATTCCAGAGTTGCTTCTACATCTGATCTGACAAAGAGTTCTTGAAAGCTCAAAAACTTCCACAACATTGTGTGACTGTTTACAGTTGACCCTCAAGGGCTTCTTTCCAACTGCTAGTAACAAAAGTAGACCTACTGAATTAGCTTGACTTATGTAAGTGTTGACTTACCATTTCAGCAATTGATTCAGTTGGTGTAGTTTAGACTTAGGCCATTTCCGCACTAGACTTTATAGTGCTATTATAGTGGTTAAATGCCAGTACTGCAAGCCACAAGGTTGTGAGTTCGATCCTGCTGGGCTCCAAGGTTGACTCAGCCTTCCATCCTTCCGCAGGTCGGTAAAATGAGTACCCAGCTTGTTGGGGGCATGTATAGAAATACGTGCTATTTGTAAGTTGTTCGCCGCCTCAATCCATATGGAGAGGCAGGATACAAATAAATAATAATAAAAAAATATTATTCTACTTTCCCCTCCCTAAACTGCAAACCCCAGGACTCCATAGGATGTTGAAAGTGGAATAATAGCACTATAACGGTCTTGTGCGGAGATGGCCTTACTCTACTTTCCGACGGATTCAGTTGAAAGTAGCTGTTGGATTCAGAGCCACATTTTGGGGACTTCCTCTTCCATAATCCACTGCCTGTGCTACCTAGGGATGACAGCAGTTGCAGTCCAACAACATCCAAAGTTTCACAAGCTGCCCCCTCTCCTCGTGTGGAAGGATGGCCTTGCCATATCAGTGTCATCTTCTCACACCCCTGCAGCCATTCATTACTGACTCAGAACAAAATAAAATATAATAACAAAATCCCAGGGTTGTTTTTAGAAAGTGGAGTGACTAAGGCATAATTCTCTCTGTTTTTATATGGGTGTGTGCGGTATCCATAACAAGGAGTTCCCCCTTGAATTCCATCCAGACCAGCAGTTTGGGCTTCCCCTAGAAACCTCCCTAGCTACACCATGGCAACAGTAGTACATAGTAACCTAGAGATTGGGAAGGGAGGGATTTTTTTTTAAGATACAGCGCTCTCTGGGGCATTGCGTTAGGCCTGATCTCAAAAAGTCTCTCTCATGTCTAGTAACACAGGGCAATGACTGGAAATGGGGGAACAGGGGGCAACGGGGAGGTACGATAAGCTTGGCTATTGCTTGCTTGCTTGTGCTGAGTCCCATCCCTCTCTGAAGATGTAAAACTGTTTGCCGCCAATGTTTTGGCCTGAGATGGAGAAAGTAGATGGAGCTAGCCAGTGGCATGTGTGCTGCTCCAGAGACCAGGACAAGGAGCAACGGATTCAAGCTGCAGGAAAGGAGATTCCACCTGAACCTCAGGAAGAACTTCCTGACAGTCAGGGCTGTCCAGCAGTGGAATCTGTTGCCTCGGAGTGTAGTGGAGTCTCCTTCCTTGGAGGTTTTTAAGCAGAGGCTTGATGGCCATCTGTCGGGATTGATTTGAGGGTGTTCCTGCATGGCAGGGGGTTGGACTGGATGGCCTGTGTGGTCTCTTCCAACTCTGAATTTCTATGATTCTAAGAAACAGATTGTCTAGCACTCTGCATTCTTGTAAGATGATGGTGGGAAAAGATTATTCTGCAGCACCTCCCAAGTACCCTGCCCTCTGCTGCACAAGAAAGTGTCCGTCCCCATTTGTGAGAAGAAATAGATGTTGCTTTTGTGCTAAAAAGGGCCTTTTTCATAGTGAAGGTGTGCATTCTAGAAACAGAGTTCTGAGTGATCAGGTTGGCCCTGCCATTAGGCAAGGGGAGCCAGATGCCTCAAGTAGCCCATTTGGGGTATTCTTTAAAAAAAACAAAACAACAGCAAGTTGGTAGTTTGTTATAATACTGTTACCAGACAGAGCTTGGAAAAATATTTTGGTGATAACTCCTAGAATTCCCCAGCCAGCATAGCCAGTGGGATTGGGAGATTCTGAAAGGTATTATTTTTAATTATTTACTAGTGTATATACCCCGCATTGCCTGGGGTTTTATTTTCTCATTGGTGATACTTGTGAGAAACATTTGAGATCCTGTGTCTCTGATTCCCCAAACTGTCTTGTCCAGTACCTGTAACTTTTCCCCATATTCCCTAATCCAATCTGTATTCAGAGTTGTTAACATATGGAGGTTTGGTTCCTGAAGGAATACACTGCCCTCCTTCTTGCTGCTAGGCCTCGTCTTCATAGCAACCGGCCTGAGCTCTCTGGCTGAGAATTCTTAAGGCCCTTCCCTGAACTGCCAACCCCAGGATTCCATAGAATCGTATGAGGTCTTCTCACCTTACACAGCCAATCATATTAAGTCTTTGCCTGCCTGCCGCAGACAGACAAGATCACTCACAAACTGTGACTTTTATATAGTAGATTTAGCACCATCAGTGCACATGGCACTTTACATGAGTGGTTTACATAATTGTTAGTTTGGCAGTTCCCTGCCTTCAGGCTTGCAATTGTGAAAGAAAGAAAAAAAAAACCAAAATAGAAGGAAAAGGGAGTGGCTGTGGAGAAGGGGATTGGAATGGAGGGAGAGTTCTGCCTGTCTCTTCTTATCTCCTTCCAAGGCTGCATTAGTAGCAGTCGGGATGGAAGGAGGATCCTTCAGCTGTAATTATGAAAAAACTTTTCCAAGCTCTGGCTTTTACTACCAGAGATAGGAAGGAATGTTTATGGGGCTATATAGACCTCTTAAGTTTGACTGATTTCAAGAAATGCACTCATTGTGGGCAGGGAGGGGTATTTGCAGTTTTGCCTCAGGCTCTGTCGGGTGGATTGGGGTCATAGGATGGAATACTAGTGCAAAAGATTCCACACATGGCATAATAAACCTTATATCTTTAGCAGCTGTGGAAAACTCTGGCCATCTCTGCACTGTTATAGTGCTATTATTCCATTTTCAATTTCCAGTGGAATTGTGGAGTTTGTAGTTTTCTGAGGCCCAAAGAGCTCTCTGGTTGAGAATTCTAAATGCCCCTCCCTGAACCGCAAACCCCTGGATTCCAGAGAATGTTGAAAGTGGAATAATAGCACTATAACAGTGTAGTGTGGAAATGGCCTCTGATACAACTTTTCCTCATCATGCATTTGCAATAGTGGAAGAAACAGTACCCACCATAACAATGTCTTTTATCTTTCTCTTCGTAGCTAGGGTATCTTTATCCCATGTTCCATATCATGTTTGTGTACTAGTGTTTATACCACCATACAGATGCATTAGGGTTAATTTTACAGCACTGAAGTATATTGAGATATCTTCTTTTGTTAACTTATTTGCTTAGCTGAGAGGGAAAGGGAAGGAGTCTTAGAAGTGAGGTTCTTTTGTTGTCTGCTAGAAACATTAGGTTTGATTGCTTGTGGTGTTTTATTCCTCATTTGCAGGGGAAACGAAGACACTAAATATGAATCCATTCACAAACTGCCTTATCCAATTAGCAAAGCTAAAGCTGAGAAGCTGGTAATTGAGGCCAATGGACGTCCGGTAAGCAAACTGTCCTTCACTGGAGGATCAGAATAAGACAAAGGAATCTTATGGTGTCTTAAAAAATGAAGAGTTTTATTGCAATATAAACTTCTGTGGGCCAGAACTTTACATAAAATGAATCCCTGGCAGATTTATCTGTATCCCCTAAGGAAACATTTTATGATCTGATGCGGTGGAGTCTAATTCACAAAAGTTTATACAGACCTCAACAATATTTTGTTATGACAAAACCGCAAAGAATTTTGCAGTACATTCAAGATTAGAGTGGCTACTTTTTGGAGTGTGTTTAAACCCTGCTCTTCTCTTTATGGATGTTGCTGAGAGTACAGGGCACGTCCTGTATTACCCTGTCAGTAACCCTGTGAGGTGGGAGAGGACTGAGAGTGTGTGACTAGCTGAGCTTCATAGCTGAGCAGGGATTTGGATCTTGTGTTTTCCTGCTCTAAATTGAAGACTTTGGCTCAGGTTTCCCCAACCCAACCCTTTCCAAGTGTGCTGGATGGCAGTGCCCATCAGCCCGAGTCAGGATAATTGTTTAGCCATGCTAGCTGAGGATGTGGTCTGGTACATCTGGGGAGGGGACTGGCTTCCCAGTTGCCTCCGTATTATCCCATGCTGGCTGCTAGGATTGTGTCCAGTGCATCTAGAGAGAATCAATATGAAAGAGGCACCTTTAACTCCTGTTTCCCATTGGCTCATTAATTTTCCACTTTTGCGTGTAAGAATGGAGCTGCCATTGCATTGTGTGTGCACTTGTGTGTGCACTAACAAGGGGAACTAACAGACCTTTCTCTACTCCTCTGTGCCAGATGCAAGGTGGGAAACACCTGGTCACATGTGCTCTTCGCCCAACTGGCATCTATGGGGAGAACCACCCACTGATGAAGGAGTTTTATGAGCAAGGGCTGCTTACAAGAAAGTGCATGTTCCGGGCCATCCCAGCCTCCACCGAGCATGGGAGGGTGTATGTGGGTGAGTTATGCTCCTTCCCTGGACTATTTTTGACCTCCGCCCTCTATTTCACTTTGAGCCAGAGTTGGTTTATTTGGTAGTGCATCTTAATTTGTCTCCTGTTGACATGCTGTGAGTGCTACAATGCCAATGTTTACCTTCATACCTTGACAGTACAGCAGCTTCCTGTACCAGGGGCCCTTTCACATGACCCAGTTATAGTGCCATGACTCCACTTTAATTGCCATGGCTGCATCCTGTTGAATCCTAGGGTTTGTAGTTTGATGAGGCACTAGAACTCTCTGGCTAAGAATTGTAAATGCCCCATAAATTGCAAAACCCAGCATTTTGTAGGATGTTTCCATGACATTTAAAGTGGAATCATGGGGCTATAATCGGGTAGTATGGAAGGGCCTTTACTGTAATTGGCCTATGAAATGGCCTGTAACCTCTTGGCCATCAGGATATGGTATCTTAGCCATTGACTGTCTCTCAAGACCCTCTCCCTTAAGGAAGGTACAGATCTGAGACTCAAGCACTTATCTTTCCCGGTGTGATGTTTTTCCCTCGTCTTTGCTCGATGAAGAAGTTAGTGGGCTTCAAAAGCAAGCCCAAGACATCTTGTGTCATTTGGTTGGCCTAATAAAAGTATTACCCTTATGTATACTTTGGAATTTTGGGACTATAAATCCCAGAATTCCTGTTAGCATGTTAGACCTATTGACTGGGGAATTCTGTGACCTGTAAGAGAGGAAGTTTTCTAGGCCTTGCTCTGAACTGTGGGTATCCTCTACTCTTGGCATGGCCTCTCCCCACCCTCTTCCTCTTCTTCTCCACCCTTGGGAGACCTCACAGCTTGATCCATGACGAAAATGAGGCAATAAAACCAGAGTCTCCACTTCCAGCCTGTCCTTTAACCTCTCATTCCAAAATCAATAAATAAGCATGGAGAGAATTTATATAAACTCAGCTGTTTTTTTTTTAATTGATTGGCTAATCTTCTCTGGAGGACTAGTTCTCAGAACTAGAAGTTTTTATTTCTTTCTCCCCTTCTCCTCACTTTTTGTTTGAGAGCAAAAAGTTCATTTCAGTTTTGTTTATAACTTACTGATTCTTTAAAAATGTATTTACCCAAAAAAGGTAGAAGGACTGAGCAACATCTTTCAGAAATTCATAATTTAACACACATTACAATATATGTGCATGGTCTAGACACACACAGAGATATGCTCAGTCGGTTCAGAGTACTCTCTTTCAGTAAACAGCTTGACAACCGTTGCTTTCATATTGTCTTGCATGTTAAGTGAAAGCCTTTCTCTCCACACGCATTTTTCTTGTAAGCATAAATGGTGTCTTTCCCACTGCACAATTATAGCACGTCATACCATTGCCATGAGAGCATCCTCTGGAATCCTGGGATCTGTAGTTTGGTGAGGTACCAGAGCTCTCTGACAGAGAAGTTTAAATCCCTCATGAAACTATACATCTTGTGATTCTGTAGCATGGAGCCAACGGCAAGTAAAGGGATTTGAAGATATAATTGTGTGGAGTGGAAGAGTTTGTAGTGATCTTGGCTAGCATTTCGCTTGGGATTTGCATCTTTGTAAATGGCCTTACATGTACACAAATTTGAACAGATAATGTCTATATTTACCTAGTGTAGGGCTTTCCAAACAGTGTGCTGTGACACATTAGTATGTCACCTGAAGTGTGTAGGTGTGTCGCCTACAATCTTGGAAATGTATGTTTTTATTTATAAATCATGTATTTTTAAAAATATATGAAAGGTTTTCATGGGATATGTTGTGTCCCAATAGAGTTTGTTATTGCAATTTATGTTATGTGTCTGTATCTCTTATAAGAGGTTAATTTAACCTCTGGTTTGCTAGTAAAACTGAATTACTGTGTCGTGAAATGATGCATGTCTGAAAAGTGTGTCACCAACATGAAAAGTTTGGACAGCTCTGACCTAGTGACTGCTGTGACATTAGAGTGGTCCCCCATTATCTGCAGTGAGATACACTGATGCCTGAAATTGCAGATAGCACTGAACCCTATGCCATCAGTGGAAGTAGCTCTCTGGCTTCATAGGGACCATAGAGTGCCTTCATACTGCCAGATAGTATGAAGCTTGCCTATGGTCCCTGCAAAGCCAGAGTGACGCCAGAACTGTTTCCTGTGGCTGTGTTGCAGGACAGATGGTTAACATGCTAGGCAGGCAGGCAAGTCTGCAAGGTGCCATGTAGGTGCCATTGCCCATATGTCGGGGGACAGGTCAGAGCAAAGGGTGGGAGGGAGGGAGCTGAGTCAATGAAGAAAAGGCTGACCGCGGGTAACTGAAATTGCAGAAAGCGAAACTGCAGATAAGAGGGGACTACTGAACAACGTAGGAGGATCCATTGAGCAATGGTGGAGTGACTGATGCGCCATGGCCTGATGCTCAGTGGACACCAATGTGCATCCTGGCACTCCCCAGTGTACATCCAGATATTGGTTGCAAAAGCTGGAGCACATTTTCAAAGCATCCGATGTGCATTAGAAGACCCTAATGTGCACTGGAGCACTCTTACCACTTTCCCAGATGTGCATCTTTGGAATCCACCAAAACGGTTTCCTTGCATTTCTGCAACATAGTTCCAGGTTTGTAAAGTTACAGTGCACAGACTGTGATATAGGATCCTAGCTCTTATTCCTAATGTTAAGGTATGTTTCCTCCTTCCTCCCTTCCCCACTCTCCCATCCGCTCTCCCATCCCTTGCAGGCAATGTGGCTTGGATGCATCTCCTTGCTGCCCGGAAGATTCAGGAGTCCCCTGCAACTGTTGGGGGCCAGGTCTATTTCTGCTATGACTCTTCCCCTTACAAGAGCTATGAGGACTTCAACATGGAGTTTCTGGGGCCCTGCGGCTTCCATCTCCTGGGTTCCCGGCCCCTGGTGCCTTACTTCCTCCTCCAGTTCATTGCTCTGTTCAATGTCATCCTGCAGTGGCTGCTGAAACCCTTCTTCACGTATGCTCCCATCCTCAATCCCTATACCCTGGCCATCGCCAGCACCACCTTTACAGTTAAGACCAACAAGGCTGAGCAACACTTTGGCTACCAGCCCCGTTACACCTGGGAGGAGAGCCGGAATGGCACTGTCAAGTGGCTTCAGGAGATTGATGCCCAGAGGAATTCTGGGAAGTAGATGCCAGCCAGCAGGGAGAGGTCAGGAAATGCCAGCAGAGAGACAACCCAAAGGAAAACCAATGTCTGCTGCCACTGGAGTGGCTCAAGAGGTTTTCCTTGCAAAACAGAGATGGTGTGTCATCTTGGTTGATTCTGGCTCTGGATTATGCGATTTTTTTATTTAATCTAGCAATGCACTTACATCTCACCTTCACTTAGCACATAAAATTTACTCAGCACTGCACAGAATTCGAAGAAGTAATCATTACCTGCAGACACAATTGTGGTATCTCATAAAGGAAGAGGCAGCAGTGCTGGATCTGGGAACTGTTAAGATACCATTCACAAGTTTTCTATCTGAGAATTCCATGACCATCTAAATACGGTCTGGATCTTGCCTGAGCAAATTGGACGATGGTGTATCTTTTCAAATTCGGTATCTTTTGTCTACGTTTTTTCTGCAAAAGTTCCTATCCGTTTCTAGAGTGACTTCCAGATCCAGATTTTGCTTTTGGCAATGACACACTTTCTAACCCTCTTCCACACCTTGCTTCAAGTCACACTGTTCTTATCTTCTGTCACTTTGGTCATCTTGATTTCGCTGGCAAGAAATGAGGAAGAGCAGTGTGCCCCCAATTTCATATGACATCATTCCTTTCCTGCCACAGTGTGGGGATTTCCAAAGGATTGTCAGTCCACTCCCACAACACTGCAATCCAGTTCCATTTTTTTCTTCCGTCTTGCTACGCTACCTCAATCACCACTACATTGCTGATTCCAGTGCAATCAGGATTCTGGTCCATCTTTTGATTTAAATTTAGTCAATGACTAATCATCTGAATGGACGAGATAGAATTTCCTTAGTATTATGAAACGTTGACAGTGCAACATGTTCTTGATGCCATGATATAGTTTTTTTTTGTCACAGGTGTGTGTGTGTGTGGGGGGGTTCTGTGTGTATGGGTGCGTATGTGGATATGTGTGTGTTTAGGGTTTGTGCAATGGGAAAGTGACTGGAAACTTCTCTATTATGGGAAAGTTATTTGTATTTTTTTTAAACAACAAACAAGGGTGCCACAATTCCTGGGTGGAGCCTAAGGAGCTAAGGGGCGGAGCTTGAATGGGGTGGGTCTGAGTGATGATTGGTGAGAACAGTTAGTGACACGTAGCTGTTTGCTCATGGGTGGAGTCTAATAAATATGGGGTACAGCTAATAGCTTCTTTCATTGTAGACCCTTTCACCTTGGAGTTTACACTTTCCCCCTTAGAATATGGCTAGAGAACAAATGCCCCTTCAGATTTTATGGGACTTTGGCTCCCATCATCCCCAACCAGCATAGCAAATGGTGTGAGATTGTGAATCTTGCAACCCATCATTGCAAAATGAACATGTTCTCAGCCATATTTTTAAGAATGAACCCTAATCTGGCAACACAGAGCTTGGAAAAATTAGTTTTGGGGGGCTGCTATTCTCAGAAGCTGTCAGTTGCCATGCTGGCTGGAAGATTTGGGGACTTGTAAGCCCCAAAGTAACTTTTCTAAGCTCTGCTGAAATGTCAAGTCAACAGCGGTGACCTAGCAACCCTAGCCAGAGCAAGAGTAGCATTTTTTGACTGCCGAGGTTGAAATGTGTATGAAAAGTGGCCCTCCAGATGTTGTAGGGCTGCAACTCCTATCAGCCCCAGCCAGCATAGTCCAAGGTGAGGACCACTGGGAGATGGAGTCCAGCATCATCTGAAGGATCATAAGTTGTCTACCTCTGGCTGTAAAGCTCACAAAGATGCAGAAAAGAGCACTGTAAGCAATTGGAGGCTGAGATACAGAATGGGGAGCCAGCATGGTGTGATGGTTTGAGTGTTCAACTAGGACTCCATCAGCCAGATTTCCAATCCTCCTTAGCCATTGAAACCCATTGGGTAACACTGAGTGGGTCACACTCTCTCAGCCTTAGAGGAAGGCAGCAACACACCTTCTCTGAATAAATCTCACCACCAAAAGTGTACAACATGGTTGCCCTAAGTCAGAGTTGAGGTGAAGGCAGAACAATAACAACAACACATGGAACATTTCAAGTAAGAGGAAAGACTGAAGGCTTTGGGATGTTTTAGTTTGAAGAGGGAAGATGATTAAGTGGAGTGGATGATAGGATAACGCTGTGTTAAAATAAGCACATGGTAGAGAAAGTGGTGGGAGAAATTAGTTTTCCTCTCCTCTCATAGTACTAACACTTGCCCCCTTGATTCCCATTTTTGGAAGAGAGGTGGGATATTATTCCAGTTAAGTAAATAAATAGATAAGTTAATAAACGTGGGGTCATCTTGCAGATTGGCAGGTGGTTCAGGGGAGCAAAGGAAAGCCCTTCACGCAATACCTCATGAGTGGGGAGACTTTGCTGTCTAAAGATGTTGAGATGGCCCCACCTTTGATTGTGTTTGAAAGAGGATGGGAGCAAGGCCTCAAGGAAAAAGCTTATCACCATCTAGAAGATGCAATGACTGCGGTGCTTGGAAATTTTACTTTTGTGGATCACAACTCCCAGAATGCCTCAGCCAGCATGGCCAGTGGGGTTCAGGATTTGTGGGCCAAAAAGGAGCTTTCCCTAGCTCAGGATGCATGGATGCAGTCTTCAAGTTTAGAGGCAGAGTGAGACTCAAATTCAGTTATGGAAAAAAAGGATGTGGGGAGGGCTGTGGACATCATAACCTGCTGATAGGCTTCCAGAAAGCAACTTCTTGGGCATAGGGAGGGCGGAATTTTGCCCTAGATAAGCTGCTGGTGTTCTTGAATTTCATATACTACTAAATGCAGAATGTATTGATGATTCAAAATTATTTTATGCGAATAAATGTACATTTTCAGCATAAATAGTTGGCTTCTTTTCTTCAATACCATTGCAGGGTAGGGATGACAGGTGTGCAGTGGGTCAGTGGAGGAAAGCTGTCCAGAGTACAGAATGACTAGTTTGGAAACAAACAGGGAAGCAAAAACTCATCCAGTGTGAAGACTTTGATCACCCATTTCTCCATGAAATCTGTTTCTTGCTATCCTGAGAATGAGGCACCTGTTGCCTTCCTGCTGACATTAGACTGAAACTTCCATTATTCCCAATCAGTCTTGGCCAACTGATGTGGATGATGGGAGTTATAGTCCAACAGCATCTGGGAGCCACAGGGTTGTTTGCCCCTGTTGTTTTCCCTTAACAGTGTTGTAAATAGAGTCAAGACGCTCAATGGTGTCTTTCTGGCTGCCATCTTTGACGTTAGAGATACAGGTGGTCTGTGTTGTTTTGGAATTCTCCCAGGAAAGACACTTCTTCAGAGTTTAGACATGACAGCTAAGTGTGTTAAAGAGTTTGCTTGCAAGTAAATAGGAATATTTATTTATTTTTGATTATTGTTATCAAAGACCCATTGAATGTGAGACACCAACACAAATCTATGCTGCAGAGGCTCAACCGATTGTACCATTGGCTGGATTATGGAAGACAGAGAGTGAATGTTGGATTAATGTTGATTTCTTGAAGTGCAAGGTCCGTGAAGAGGGAGACACCAGGACAAAATGCACACATATGTATCAATACTTGGTATTTGTTAAAATAAAATAAAAAATCATCATGCATATGAAGGAGATGTCCACCATGCTCATGAAACCAATGACAATAGTGATGGGATGTATCTAGGTTGTGAAACTTGATTTTTATTTTTAGCAGTATATTCTGGATGAACAACTCATCTAGGTCTTGTACCATAAAGAACATAAGTGCCACACTGGATCCAGCTGAAGCCCTGCCAAGTGTTCCCACAGTGGCTAGTCAGTTGCCCATAGGAAGCCTACCAGCAGATCCTGAGAGCAACTGCTCCCTCCATCTTGTACTGCCCAGCAACTGACACACACACAGTCATTCCAACTAGTAGCTGAGATGGCCCCATCCTTCATAAATATATCCACTCCCCTTTTAAAGCCATCCCAGTTGGCAACAATTACCGTATTTGCCGGCATAGAAGACACACCAGTGTATAAAGAGCACCATATGTATATGTCGGCAAATACTATTTGCCAGTGTATAAGACACATTGGTGTATAAGACATACTCCATATTTAAACAGTATTTTTCGGGGGAAAGCAAGTCTTATACGCCAGCAAATACAGTACTCTATTTTGTGGCAGTGACTTCCACCATTTAACTATGCTATCTGTGCAGAAGTGCTTGCTGAATCCCCCATCATTCAGCTTCAATGGAGGGCCCCTGATTGTGGTATAAGGAGAGGGAGAAAAGTGACGTATCTACTTTTTCCACTTCATGCTTAAGTTTATACACCTCAGTCATGTCTCTCCTTACCCCATCAATAAGAGTCTAGTGTCTAGGTCAAGAGAAGTGACAGTGCCACTCTATTCTGCTGTGGTCAGGTGTCACCTGGCATACTGTGTCCAATTCTGGGCACCACAAGTCAAGAATATTGACAAGCTGGAATATGTTGGGGAGGGGACGAAAATGGTAGAACACCTGGAAACCATGGCCTGTGAGGAGCAGCTGGAGAAGAGAAGGTTAAGAGGTGATATGACAGCCAAGTTTCGACATTTGAAGGGAGGTCATATGGAAGATGGAGCAAGCTTGTTTTTCTGTTGCTCCAGAGACTAGGACATGAAGTTGTGGATTCCTACTACAGGAAAAGAGATTCCACTTAAACATTAGGAAGAACTTCCTGGTGGTAAGAGCAGTTTGACAATGGAATAGGCTGTCTCAGAGACTGGTGGAGTCTCTTTCTTTCAAGGTTTTTAAACAGAGGCTGGGTGGACATCTGTTGGAATTGCTTTGATTGTGTATTCCTGTATGGCAGGGGATTGGACTGGATGGTCCTCGTGGTCTCTTCCAACTGTATGATTTTCCCTAAGTTAAGCAACCGTAAATGTTACAATCTTCCCTTACAGGGGAATTGGTCCTGCTCCAGCCCTTTGATATGATGATCAAAAGTTACTGAGTAGACCTGTTGACTTTGATGAATCACTCTTTTATTGAATATTGAATCATATTGAATCATAATATGATGATTCAAATATTACTATACCTTCCTGAACAGACTTCCTGACCTGGAAGAATCTTATCTTCTCTCCATAACTGTGTGCAAACATCTGGGTGATTCATAAATGTCTGTGCATGTCCAACAGGGATGTGGATTGTGTGGCCTTCTAAGTGTTCTTGGACTGTGACTCCCAGCATTTCCTACCCTTGGCTGTGTTGGCTAGAGCTGCTGGTAGTTGCAGTCCAACATCATCTGGAGGCTCATACATACTACACTTGATATAAAGCGCCCACCTGCAATATGCAGCTGGTAAAAGGCAAAGCATAATTTTGCCTGTTGAATGCTCTTTGTGTGCTGTTGGGCTGGGTAGGTGGGATGCTAGAGCAGAAGAGACATTTAGGAGGTCTTCACATTGTAGTCTATTTCAAACATGATTTCAAACACAGAAACCCAATGTGAATGTCTATATGCTATACTCTCCAACATTTCACAGATGAAAACTGAGACATGTGGTCAAGCAACATCAGAATATGGTCAAAATGGAAAACATTATTAATGATTAAGAATACACAAGCTAGGACAGGCTGCAGCAGTTTGCTTTTGCCTAGCTCTGCAGAAAAGGGCAACATTCTGCCCCTCCTCTCCCTTCTGCCTCCACTGAGCCAACTGAGCCTACTCAGATTGCAGCAATGGAAATAAAACAAAGAGGGAAAGTGGGAAAAACTATGACATTCTAAAAGCAGCTGAGGAAGTGGAATGACTTTGCCATATCACTTTTTCAGCTGTTTTTAAAATGTCTCAGTTTCTCTCTCCTTCTCTCTCTTCTTTAATCATATTTAATTCAATCTCTACAAACTGAATTCAAATTGCAAAATTAGTTTGCATTCCATGTACTTAGAAGTGGGGAGAGGAAAGGAGGGGGGTAGAATCTTGCCCTTCCCAGTAAGCTCAGGCAAAAGCAAATTGCTGCAGCCTCTCCTAGCATGTCTATCCTTCCTTGTATTTCATCATCTTAATCACACTCTGATGTTGCTTGGCCACAAATGTCTTGGTTTTCATCTGTGAAATGTTGGACGGTATGAGCATGTGGGCAATGCCACTGAAATCCTAGCAGCCCAAGACAACTGAACCAAGTTTTCCATGGTTAGAGGAGGGTTAATTCCATTGATTAGGAAACTCATTGATTAGGAAAACCACATCCAAAGGCTTGTCGTTGTGGTGGTGGTGTCCCTTCAAGTTATTTCCAACTTATGGTGACCCCCTGAGGTGAACATATCACAGGGTGTTTGGGGGCTGAGAGTGTGTGATATTTCCAACATTACCAAGTGGGCTTCCATGGCCAAGTGGGGAATCAAACCCTGGTCTCCAGGCTCATGGTCCAATGCTCAAACCATTACATCAGGCTAGCTCCAAAGCTAAGGCCTCCACAAAAGATAGAGGGTGGGTCTAACCACTCAGCAAGGTTTTGACATTCTGGTAGGAATTATGTGAACTTCCAAATGCTGTTGGGCTGGGTCTCAGCATTCTTCAGCACTGGCTATAACAGGACCGCTGGGACATGCAACCCAACATCAGCTGAAGAGCCACATGATTTCAAAGTTGGCTTTAAAGGGTTCACTGCCTAACCAATGCCCTTTATGCACACAGTGAAAAACTGGTTTAAAAAGCCTTTGTCAGCAAACCTGAGATTGCAAGAGGATGAATGCCTTCCGGTGTGATGAGACAAATATATATGCATACAACTTGACCACAGATGTCCTTTGGAAGAGACTATGAGCAGGAGCATTCAAGGAAAGCATGAAGAGTACAGTCCAGGGGGAAGCAGAACAAAATATCAGAAATGAGGGAGGGGGTTATAAGTGGTTTAAGATCCAAATATAAATATAGTCATGAGACATATCACTGAGCTTTAGTGAACCACAAATTCATACCAGAGCTCAGAAAAGTTACTCTAGGGAGAGGTAGAACTCTCTCACATTTCCAAGCTCTAGTTCATACACTGGAATGGACCAAGCAGATTTTTTGTTGCTGTTGTTTCTATGTGGCATCAAGTCCGTTTTGACTTCTGGTGACCCAACAAGTGAGAGACCACTAAGAGTCTCTGGTATTAACAACAACCTGTGAGTCTTTCTGCCTGTTATATGGTATTCCTCTTCTCCTACTGACTTCCACATTACCAAACATTATCACCTTTTCTAGTGGGTCATGTCTTCTCATGATATATCCAAAATATGATAGATTCTAGTGAGAATTCAGAGTTCAGAACAAGCTCTTCAGCCCATTCATTTATCTTTTTGGTGGTCCATGGTACCCACAGAATTCTCATCTGGCACCACATTTCAAATGAACTGATTTTTCCCCCCTGTCAGTTTTCTTCACCAGCCTGCTTTCATACCCATACATAAAAATATTATGGCATGGATGATCCTGACTTTGGTATTCAGGGAGGGACCTGGTCATCATAATCAGAACAAGGTCATTAAAATAAAAGGAACTTTTAAAAGTGTCACAACATGAGTCCTGTTGAGTTCTAGGGTCTACTTTAAGCACAGTCAATTCCTGGGTTCAGAGAGATGTTTTAGTGATCCAAACTGGTTGATGTTGGGACACAAAATGTAAGACAACTATAAGTAATGTGATAGGGATGGGGAGAAAGAAAGTAATGCTCCTCAGAAGCCATTCACTTTCAGATGACAGGACTGAAACATGGGTACAGAAAAAGAAATGGCACCGGACAACTGGGATAAATTCATAAGAATCTCATCATTCATTTTTTAAAAAGAGATTCTAGCCCTTATTGTGGTGAAATGTCATCAGTATCTGTAAAAAGGTTCCAGTGAAGTAATCATATAGGAAGTTTTGTACCTTGATCTTGTTTGGTACAGACAAGCCTATCTTTGTCTGGTAGAGTCTTCTTATGGGCACTGGTAAACCCATTTACACATTGTCAGGGTTCGAGCCTTAAAAAAACTTTGTGTCCTTAAAATAATAAAATCCCTAAATCACTCTATGGGATGATAATCTTGCCAACGAAAAGACATTAAATACCAGTGTTTGAACTTCACAAGCTTTTTCAGGAGGCAAAGATCTTAAAATAGCATATGCGGAAAGAAACTGACAATGTTGTGGTCACTCCTCTACATTTTGGGTATTACAGGAAGCGTTTTCCACAAAACATGTAATTTCTCACCTATGGCTATAAGCTGAGTGAGGATACAAAGTCCTCACAGGGGGTCCGTGAAAGCTTGAAGAAACAATATGAGCTTTTACAGTTAAAATAGAGAGAAAGAAAGAAAAAGGAAGAAAGTCACATTTGTACAAAATCATTCCAATAAAAATATTATAATAGGAGTGTGCGTTTACTTATTTTTCCCTTAACTTCAAATCTGAAAGCCACTAATGAGCAACACTGATGCACTTTAGGGTTTGATATACTTCAAGGTTTTAAATCTTGAGTTAAATCTTCATGATCTGCGGAAACAAAAGATATTTAAAGGGGGTCTGAAGTAAAGAAAAGTTTAAGAAGTGCTGCTCTAATCTGAAGCCATTGATTTCAACTGAGTTTGCAAACCCCCTCTCATCAAATCTTGCCAAGAAAACCCCATGATAGGTTCACCTTGGGTTTTGCCATAAGTTGGAACTGACTTGAAGGCACACAACAGTGACAAAGTACACATAGGATTACAATCTTTTTTGGTATATGTTTTTGAAGCATTACAATTTTTTGGCCATTTCTGGCAGGATGTACCATCTGCCTTGCCTCTGTCCTTTTCAGTTTTTAAGAGAACCACAACATCTCTGTGACCAAAGTTTGGAAGGCCAAGTGGCTTTCTCTCGGTCACACACAAGCTCTTTGCTCCATCATTAGTGGCTTAAAAAACAAAAACTAACCACTCTGCTAACATTTGACTGAATCATGAATCCCAATGACTGGGATGTGACCTCTCCCTCCTTTTGGTCCTATGGAGCAGGGGGAGAAGATGGAAGAAAGCATTTCAAAACCAAAATTACAGCTGAGAGCAAACAATGCGGAATTTGGCAGCCGTGAATGCCCGTGGTAAAAAAAAAAGGGAGCTTGGCTCTTGCCCCATCTGCTACACCACACCCCATGAGATTCTGTTCATTCCTAGAATAATAACAGAGTGAGGCTTAAAGGAAAAATGAGAACAAAGAATGGATTTTTGCCCAAACCAGGGCCAAACCGCCCCAGTGGACAGTCCAGATTCCTGCTCAGGGGTTTTAATAATTAAACAGCCCAGAACAGCTCTCTCAGGAACTTAGTCACAGTTTGGCTGGAGTTCACCTGAAGTGCAGCTTTCTTACAACTATGTCTGCTTTAGGAGCTTGGGTTTGGACTTTCACTGCTGGCTGCCCCCCCCGCCCGAAGCTACCAACCCCAGGATTCCATAGGATGTTGAAAGTGGAATAATAGCGCTATAACAGTCTAGTGCAGAAATGGCCTATGTCTGAGCTGAGGATGAAGGAGGGAGGAAGAAAGAAAGAGAAACTGAGATATTTTAAAAGCAACTGAAAAAGTGGATTAATGGGGACTGCCCCTGGCAAATAGGAACAGTTGGAGAGTATGAACCTGTCTACCCTCAAAGATTGCCTTTGTTTATTGTGACCCATCTGTGAAGAAATGTTTGACTCTGACGCCTCCCAATGCATGGCAGAAGACCCAGAATGGTATAGCAGAAGACCCAGAATGCAGATTCACGTGAAACAGTCCAGTGGCCATATTTGCTGGACCTCAAAGCTGCCCTGCAACTACATGACTCAAAATATACCCTACGATCTCTGTTGGGCGTTCAAATACTTCAGCGAGATGGCTTAAACTTCCCAATGGACAAGCTGTCTTTTCAGGGCTTATATCTTATATCCTGGAGCCTGTGATAAGATCTGGAGGGACCCTCAAGCTCCCCTGGAGCAGTTTGAGAAACCAAGGCTCTACAAAGGTACGGACTTTGTGGCCTGGACAAATACTGGCCCCTAGTGGCACTGGGTTGCCATTGTTCAGGTAGGTTCCAGCTGTAACATCACTAACTACATTGTGACTCTTTCTCCCCCCACACCAGAGGGACGAGGAGAAGCTGCACATCTGGACTAGGAAGCCATCTGTACAATTTAGGAGGGAAGGCAATCAGAGAAATATCTCATAGGTCATCAATAAGGCGTAGTTAGCCAAAAAAGTGAACTCACTTCTGGCTGAACTTCAAGTGATAACATAAGTTGCCTGTTGTTAAGGCGAGTGGTGCTATCTGTCTTTCAGTGTCTTCTGCTCTCCACCCATACAGGAAGCTACAGGAGCCTTGAAGTTTTGGAAAGATTAGTTAAGAGGACAGATGGAAAATTTTCTGTACTTTACAGAATCTTTAATGGAAGAAGCCAAATTCCTGCTGAATCTTGTGCCTTTATTGCTCACCAGGAAAAAAAAAAATCAGTTTCTAGTACTCATGAGCCAGAGGTTATTTGGCAATGGGGAAGCTCTGGGTTTATAGTTAGGGCCATTTCCACCCTACGCTGTTATGGTGCTATTATTCTACTTCCAACATCCGGTGGAATTCTGGGGTTTGTAGTTTACTGAGGCCAAAGAGCTCTCTGGCTGAGAATTCTAAAGGCCCCTCCTTAAACTACAAACCCCAGGATTCCATAGGATGTTGAAAGTAGAATAATAGTACTATAACAGTGCAGGGCAGAAATGGCCTAAATGTATCACAAAGAGGGTCATCCTTTAGAAAGGGAGCTTTCTGTGGTCATCAGCCTCATCTTCGCATAGCCACAAGATGGTACCTCTTGATCCTTTCATTGAGCTGCATTAGAGGAAAAGTTGGAATTAGGACATCTGTTCCCTTTGCACCTTCCACAAGCTTGAGGACCATAAACTTTAAAAAAAAAATTATCACAAAGTCCATTCCACATTTCATCTATTCCTTCATATGTGTAAGGACTAGAATCTTAAAAAGAGATCATCAGGAGGCTTAATTCTTCATTGTGTAGACTCAATTTGTACAGTTTGCCAAGATCTGATATTGCTCAGCAACAGGCCTGGCTATCCTTCCTGTTTTACCTAAGTAGAACTGAAGACAAGAAAATGCCTTGTTTAAGGTCACCTGATCTTTGTCCTTGAACTGAGACTGTTTCATACCCTTCAACATTTCACAGATGAAAACTGGGTAGCGTGTGGCGAAGCAACATTAGAGGGTATCAAGATAAGTTATTAATGAGGAAGAACACACAAGCTAGGAGAGGCTGCAACAGTTTGCTTTTGCCTGAATCTACAGAGAAGGGCAAGATTCCACCCTTTCCTTTCCTTTCCTTTCCTTTCCTTTCCTCTCCTCTCCTCTCCTCTCCTCTCTGCTTAGCAGTCAATTGACTGCAAACTGCTTTTGCAGTTTGAATTCAGTTTGCAGCAATGGAAGCAAGCTGAGGACAAAGGGGGGAAGTGGGAAGAAGAGGAGGGAGGAACCGGAACATTTTAAAAGCAGCTGGAAAAAGCAGGAGGACAGAGGATTGATTGGAACTGTCCTTGCCACATCACAAGAGTTGGGGGTTTTCTGGGTCTGTGCTTTTTCACTTCCATTTCTCTGGCTTCTATTTTTAGTTCTTTTCTATGTAATAAATGCTGACATTGGGTGAGAAACGAATTGTGGCATGTAGCAACAATCAACAGGAAGCACTGACATGACCTAGGATGTTGCTTCTAGGGTGTTAACTTGGCCCAGCTGCATGGGTGGAAACATTTAGTCAGTGTCAATGGAAAAAGACATCAGTCAGTGTGCTGGATCATTCAATTTCCCTGCCTCATCACCCAAGGGAACAGGGTGGACTGCCTTTGCTCAGGGCCCCAAATCTGTCTTGGGTGGGATGTGATTTAGAGGAAAACAATATGGTCCTACCCAGGCTTGTTCCTTACCTCAGTGAAGAAGAAGGAGCTCCAGAAAACATGTGGCCCTGAATTAAATGTTGCATTATGACTGCAATGGAGGTCAACTAGGGTTGCCAGGTGGTCACAGTGAGGAAAAGGCTATCGCATTCACTTTCTGTACTTTTAACAGCAGGGCACTTGACAGAAATCTGCAAACAAATCTTTCCTTGGCATGCATGTAAACACTATTTTCCAGTTTCTGTTCCTCATATTTGTGGAAACATTACTATCCATGAATAGCTGCAGATGCAACTGTGGCTAAAGGGAGAATTGCAGACATGAGTTTAAAAGGTGGAAGTCCTAAGCTCCAAGAAGCCACATTCGACTGCCCTGCTTGTATGAGTGGGCAAAGGTTGCTCCCAGTTTTGGGGAAAGGTCTTTGGTTGGAGGCCTTCAGTGGCCCTCTTCTTCCTCCCCTCCCCCCACTGCTACTTGACCACTCCTTCTGGATCCAATCCACACAATTTTCAAGAGGGAGGGAGAGAGAGCACAAGGAACATGGAAGATATTGTATCCTCCCTGCTTGCATCCTTGGAGTGGAGAGGCCAGACAATGTTAAGAAAAAGAATAAGAAGAACCATGAATAAGGAGTGAGCTTCAGAAAGGGTGTAGATTTTGGTAGGAACCTGTCAATGCCATACTTTGGTACCAGCCCTGTATTGGAAACCTACATGATAGTCATAACTCAAGGCTGCAAAGAAACACTCTTTTGCACATATTCAAAAGAGCCTATCTTTTCAATACCGTTCCAAATATTATACAACAGGAGTGGGCACAGTGCAGATCTTGTTTTTGTGGCTCTTAGCCCTTCTAGCCTTCTCAGACTGCCATTTTCACAACACTATGAGGAGCAAAAGCAGGGATTCTGTAGAGTTCTGTCACAACTCTTCATCTCAGTGTCCCTCACTGGTAGGAGAGAGCTGGTCACCTCATCCTGCAATATCTCACTCAGAAGCAGTGCAGGCCTCTGTCACTCTGGCTTTTAAGATAGGTTTCAGGGACCAGATGGGCATGGATAAAGCATAGCCATTAGCTCATGGCTACATGATTGTTGCATAATATAGGCCCCCCACTTTTCAAAACCAGAGGTGGCCTTCCAGTTGGTTAACCAACCTTCCCGGTTGGTTATGGGTTTTTGGCCTTTGGGCAATTGTGAGGCCACTGGAAGCTCCTGGTTCAGAAAACTGACTCCCAGACCTGCCACCATTTTATTCCTTTCTGTTCTAGATTCTTGCTTCTGAAACTGCAGGCATCTACAATTCCCAGGATTCTTTACAGGTAGGTATGATAATCAGCATTTGTAGGGGAAGGAAGCAGGCAGGCCTGTCTGCTTCAGAAGGCCAAAGTCTCATCTCAGAAGTGATTTGAGTCTCTGGCAAGGTTAAGATTGAGGAAGGATGGAGTCGGTTGCGTCTCCTCATTTGCCTTGAAGAATTCTTAAAGTATTATCTACAAGGCAAGCAAAATGACCTGAGAAGACATCTCAGATGGTACACTGGGCCATACCACTTCAAACCATAAGTAGAGGCAGCCATTTATAATGCTTCCGTTTAAGTAAATGCAATATTCTGACAGCTTTTTTTTTTTTAATGTACAGTAAGGAGCCAGTTTAAAGATGAGCTCATTTTCCTTTCTACTTCATATTTGTGGAAAGATTGTTCACTTAGAGCCACATTCAAAGATGTCATTCCCCGCTCACTGTCTGAAATGATACACTCCATTCTCCAACCTTCTGCTGCTGCAGGGAGAAATGATGCTTTTGCTTCTTTTTTGGATGACAGAAGATTTCACTGGTTGCTAAACCCAGCACCTGCCTCTGGGAAACAAAAGACCTTCTTATTGTCTCACCTCTGCCCTTCAGACAGGTTTGGGGCATCTGCAGGCCATTAAATGTGGTTAGATTCCAACTCCCATATCCCTCATCTTGACCACAAGATGTGCTGACGGGTTGATAGGAGATAAGAGTCCAATAACAGCTGGAAAGCCAAAGTTTCCTTACCCTTGCATCAGTTGCAGCTTGCTGGGTAGAAATCTGACAGGTATAGCTTTTTCTTTGGGAGGCTGGGGAGCTGTTTTGGCAGAACTTCTGCCCGGCACTTGGTTGTTCAAGGCACCAACAGTCTGTACAGACCTGAAGGCAGTTTGCGTTGGCACTAAGGCACCAAGTGGCAGAGGAATGTCAATTTTTATTTTTGTTTTTCAGGTCATGACTGTTGCTTCTGATTAAAGTAACCTCCTTGCTCTTGAGATATTGAGGTCTTAGATTCAAGCTCCATCTTTTCCTGTAAGAATTTTTTTTCCTTTATGGATTGAAATCTGTTAGTTCCTCACTCTGTCTCCTTAAAAACTGAGATATTAACTACCCAGGAAAATAATTTTTCACTGCTCCTCTGCAATCAGCAAATAAAGTCTTTCATTCATGATTTGGAGATAAAGTAGAACGCCATAAAAAAAGTCTTTTTTTTGCACTGCTCTTGAAGGTACCAGTTCCAGAACTGCTTGCAACCTTGCCATGCTCTTTTATACTAAAATGCAATTCTCTATCCCACTCACTTGTAAAATAAAAGTTGCTGCTATAATTTTGAAAAATATGCAAGGGTAGCTGTGACAATCATAAAGCAAACATTCAGAATATACATTTTGGCATTACCTTTATTGGGCCAACAAAAAGATACAAAATTGATCATTCTAGCTTTTGAAGCTCACTGGTTTCTTTTGAAGTTCACAGGCAAAGCTTGCAAGAAATCATGCAGAGAAAGAAAAGTGGTGGGATTAGAATCACAACTTTGCATTTTGCTTGAGGCCCAAACTGTTATAGTTCTACACCTGTAATTCAGGTGTAGAGATAAATGTAGGCATTGTAAACAGGGAAAGCATGTCGACAGCAGCCAAATTAGATTTGCTTTATCTTCTGTTGCAGAGAAAAATCCTCTGAAAAATCAAGTCCCAGTATAAGACGACATCTGTTTTCTACAGGTAAAGGGTTAAAAGTGAGGTTAGGGTGTGCGAGGTTTTTTCATTACAGATGACAGGCAAGAAGCTTATCACATCGCAGGAGGACAAGATGTGTAGAAGAGATTTTGCTTGCAGACGACCACTTTAGCCACAAGAAGAAAAAGAGATCGTATTTATTTGAAGATTTAATCCATCACTAGTAACCACCAGGGGGCACTAGGACAATATTGATGGCAAAAATCACTGCATTAAACAGAAGCTACGCTTCCAGGCGTCTGAGAGCCTAAAAATAAAACCGAGTCTGCATGGAAGAAAAAAGGAAGAAAGAATATTTTTAAACCATATTTATTAAAGCCACAGGGCAGTAGGTCAGGATAGATGGGAACGGACAGAGCACTGCGTGCATATGATCATCTAAGCAAGGAGGCGGCCGCAGGTCAAAATAAGTTGACAGATCAGAATGTTCTGGGCCGGGCCTAACGTTTGACAGCTTGTATAACTGTCTGGACTGCTGGCTTCTCTGGAGAGGGATGGGAACGTCTTACAGCCAGCTGCTACTGCTCTTAATGCTGCTGCTTTTACCGGCATGGCAATGTGCATCACTGCTGCTTTCAGGTCAAGCTGTTGCTAAAAGCAAAGGAGCAGAGAGGGACGTTAAAACATTGGCAGCCCTACTGAGAAGATGTCGATATTTGGATCAGGACACAGGGTGCTCCAAGGGCAAAAATGGCTCTCTTTGGCTCATGCCGCATAGATCCCATCAAGACACCATTGTGGACAGAGTGAGTCCGGCTGCATAAGCAACTCGAGTGATGGCTAGGAGCTTAAATACGTGGTTTGAGCTTGAAAGGTTCCTTTTTCTGAATTACAGCTCCAGACTAGCCTCAGTCAGTACAGCCACGGACAATGCTGGCTTGGGGAATTCTGGGAGCCATAGTCCCCCCACATATCGCTAACAAATTCTGAATTCGGAGGAGTGGTGATGAAGCATTATGCCTGCCTTCAGACAGCAGAGGCAGCTGGGATGCTCTTCCTAATGGTTCTGCATCTGCCAGGCACAGGAAAATATCAACGGTTCCTCAAGGAAAGGAAAGATTATAAAAGAGAGCTGGTCTTGGAGCTGTCCTCTACATGAGGCAATGGTTTCTACCATCTTGTACTTCTTGAAACAGAAAATTCCTTTTCTATATATGAGGAACCCTGAATTCTGAATCGAGGAACTGCGGTGTAGACAAAATGGCAACTGTGGCTTTACAGTGCACCTCCACTTTCCCTTGTGGAAGTTAAAAAACTGCAAATAACACTCCCCGTTGTGCAAGTAAGTGTTCTCGCTCCCATTCCCTTGCCTTTTGCCTAGGTTGTGCATGTGTGCCTGTGCAAAAGGGAAGAGAATGGGAAGCGGGAGCCCCATGTGCAGAGAAGGCGTGCATATGCCTCCCCCCCATTCTCCCCATTCCCATTCCTTTCCCTTTGCCTGGGTACACATGCTTTCCCTCCCCCACCTTGGCAAAAAAGCAAGCAAATGGTGGTTGTGGGGAACACTCACATGTACCTTCCTTCTCTGGGTGCAGGGCTCCCCCTCGTATTCCCTTGTCTTTTGCCCAGGAGTTGAGAAGTAAGGTACTTGCACCCAGGCAAAAGGCAAAGGAATAAGAGGGGGAGAATGGGGGGGGGTGGAAAGGCAAGTGGATGCTTTGTGAATATTTGGATTTGCAAAGGTTGAACCTGCAAATGTGGAGGGAGGACTGTCGATGCAACTGGCTTTTTACTGCACTGTAACCAGTCGGCCAATTTAGTAGATTTGGAGCATTCTAGTGGAATAGGGCACCAGCACTCACTTAGCACTTTTAGTAAAAGGAAAGTTACAAATAACAAATGGAGAGAAGGGGTCGCTGTTCCATCCTATCCTTTTCCTTCCTTATTGATTGAATTCATAAAGCATTGTTAGTCTTTGCAATCCCCTCCCATAATGTGGGGCTGGGACACTGAGCTGCATGTACTTATAGAGTCACCACAAGGGCTGACACACCTCTCAGCCCAGCGAGGTCCTTCTGCCTTTAATCATTGCACGCCAGCCAGAAGTCCAAAGGGGAAAGAGTTCTCTCTCCAAGCCAGCAAAAACACCCCATAATTTGTTTACTATAGCCATGTTCAAGGCCTAAAGATTTTATTTGGACAGGGGGAGAATTCTTGATAAGAGTTTTGGGGAGTTAATGGTGTTTTGGGGAAAATATTTCACTATCCAGGGAAGCCCTAAAGATGCAGATCAAGGCAGCTGAGACCAATGTACAAATCCCCAGCTCAGAGGGCTGCGTACTGTGTCGGCCTTGTCCAGCTGTTCCGACACAGCGGGATTACTGAGCATTTGCAATGGGATTGTTCTAACGAGATTTCCCTTTAACGATCTGGGATTATCCCCACCCCACCCGATTAGTATGCAATCCGATTAGATAATGTCATTTCTTTTGCTTGATTTCCGAGCTGCTCAGTTGGGATATAATGCTCCTCGCTAAGACACAGAGGTATGATTACCCAGAACCTCTGTGTATAATAAGGCGCCCCTTAGCACAGGAGTGAGACATTGCACCTCTGCTGCCTGCAGCAATGGGGAAGAAGTTAGAAATATACATGCTTACAAAGGATGAAGGCTTCTCTCCAAAGGATAGAGAGAAGAGGTTTGTTGTTCTTGTGTGCCTTCAATCCATTTATGACTTATAGAGACCCTAAGGTGAATTTATCATGGGGTATTCTTGGCAAGATTGGTTCAGGGGGCTTACCTTTGCCTTCCTTGAGACGGAGAGAGCATGTTTCACCCAAGGTCACCAAGAGGATTTCCATGGCCAAGAGGATTTGATAGTCATAGTGTACAGAGTCAAAGTCCAATGCTCAGACCACTATGCCATGCTGGCTCTTACAGAAGCTCAGTTGGCTTTGGCTTGTGGTTTTATTTTGGCCTCCTCACATAGGGGCAATACTGAAACCAGTTTGAAAATAGATCTTGTTTTTCTTTTTTCAAGCCATAGTCTGTGTCTACTGACTGAAGAATCAACTGAAAGGAAGGCAAGTAAGTTAGGTGTGGATAAGAGGCCTAAGTTCCCCATTCATTGTGAACTGGTGCCTCTGGCATTCACCTTCTTCCTCTACTCCCAATGGGTCAGGTAGTGAGTGTGTAGATGCTTCCCTCTGGTCACTCTGGACTCAGCAACGATGACCAAGAAAATCAGCATGCACCATCTTCCAGGAATGCATGGATCAGAAGTGGATCCTCACTGCTTCCACTCAAGAGGAGATGTGTTCTCCATCACAAAACTGATATCACAAGCAAAGTTGAGGAGAGCTGGGAACCTGATCCAAGGATCCTTTCTGGGTGTTGGGGATCCAATGGGCATACAGAGCTATCCTCATGTATATGGGCTTTTGTGCACAGTGACTTCCAAGGAAAGTGAGCTGTTTTCTATAAATTGCAGGTCAGCCAGCAAAAAGGTACTGAGCATTAAAGAAAGTCAGAAGCCCTGTATAGATAGGAGCTCTCTGTGGACTGGAGCATACATGGGGCTCTAGATCAGGATGAAAAAGCATGGCTGTTAGCAGGCAGGGAAGAGAGGTGCCAACAGCAACAAAACCAGAAGAAAAAAAGAGAAAAAAACAAGAACAACAGATGCATTTAGACCACTTATAATTGCTACACAGATTTTATAGTAGGAGTACTTTTGCTCTTTTTGTTTCATATTGCATCATTTCAAATCATATTTATTTGGTTACTCTTTTCTTGTAAGTTGGTGTTGGGTTTTTAAAAAATCTTTTCTTTGGAGCAGGCATATTTCCCAATCCACCCACTCACCTAAATCCTATGAAATTAAAATAAATAATACTCTACAACATCCATGGGATTCAAAACAAAACAAAATATTTGTAGACTAAGCCCACAAGCAGTTGGAACATAGAAAGGATGTTATATTGATAGAACAAGCCCACTGGAGATCAGCACGATGCTGCCCTGTGTGTGTTTAAAACCCAATTCTGTTCTGGGGGACTGGATTCTCTTTCTGTAGATAGTACTCTGAGCAAAAACAAGAACAAGCAAATCTCTGCAGCCAGAAACCTAACCCCCCCCACCAAATCTTGAAAGACACACCATGTGAACAAATTCTACATGGGTCACTACCAAATGGGGATGCTATACTGGCAGATTTGTTGCATTAGGAAGGCCTAGATAGCTTCTGAGGTCCTGTCCAGCTCATATGACTCTCCTGTTTGAAGTCTGGCAGGGAAGGGTGCACTGGCTGCTGAGAGGGGTGCAGAGGGAGGCAAGGCTAGATTGGGTCTCCTGCCTTGCTGATGGATGGTTTATAGAGCTCAACAGGCAGGTGGCCAACAAGGAAGAGACACAGGGAAATTGGTGGAGGACTGATCCACCAGTGAGCCACAGCAGCTAGGAAGACTTTCTCTTTTCAGATGCAGCCTACCACTGTGCACCCCCGTCAAGGTATAAGCAGTGGCGAAATCTGGGTGTGGACTTCCAGAAAACATCTGCCAAGCACAGTGATTCTAAGCTTTCCAGTGTGGGGCCCTGATGATTAACAGCCAGGACTATATTGGTGCCCATTGGCTACAAGTGTTTCTTTCTGTTCTGGAAACACATTGTGAAAAGGCAGCCAATGGCTTGTGGACCGATACTGGTCCACAGACCACCCACCACTTTTGCATAGCACTGCCTTAGTGGAAAGTGGCCTAGAAGAGTGAACGTTTTCTTAAAAGTCTGGTCTGGCAGGACTATCAGATTCTTAGCACAGAGTGGTAGCTCACAATCAGAACTTTGGACAGCGCACTGCAGGAACTCGAGGCAAAGGGAAGCCTTGGCCAGCTGGGGAGAAAAGAACCTGAAGTCATGGTACGCAGTCTCCTCCTTGTGGTTGTAAAGAGTCTGTGTGTGAGTGTGTATTTGTTCCTGTCTCCTTAGAAATTAGTGGTGTCTATGTGTATGTGTGTAAGTATCAATAATTTCTAGGACAGTTTATGATCAATAAAAATAAATAATAACAGGAACTGAAAGAGAGTTACCTATATAGCATCTGAAAGTTTTTCCAGATGTAGTTGTACAAAGAATCCTTGAGAAATTCAGTGTTCTCTGCCTACGAAAGGCGCAGTTAGCTTTGTACAGGAGAGGGACAGATAGGCTACAAAGGGAGTTATTTTTCTGTTGCTAACAGATTGGAATTTTATTATCTTTTATTACCCTTTGTCCCCAGTTCCCACATGGCCAAGGAGAAGAGCAGTGTCGGCCTGCATTGATATCCCTCTAGACTATCTTAACTAACAACAGAGGTAAGATTGGAGACAAAATGTAGGCTTGTGACTCTTAACTTCATCACTTTTCTTCTCCTGTCTGATTTTTAACATCTTTCAACATCTGAAGAAGCTAATGAAATTTTGAAAGCTTGCATGATGTACTTTATGCCTTGGAGTTGACCCAATAAACACATCATTGCTTTGTGGATTTTGGATTTTGTTGTGTTCTGTATTTGGCTGGCGAAGAACCGTCAGGAAGGGAAGAGGTATCTAATGACTGTATGATCTCCTCACTCTGACAGCCTTGAGCCTCTGGGGATTTCAATGGTGCCATCAGGGTGGAACTTAGGGGCACAAATCCAGAGCGCCATTCACCAGAGTGAACAGAGAGTTCTTCCCAATTCAACCAAACTGGTTCACTGCATTTCAAAATCACACACAGTGGCATCTAAAGAAGGAAAAGCTCCCTCTTTCATGTCTAAAATTATCTAACTTGGCTGTTGTTGGACTTATTGAAAATCCAGCCTTTCACCTGCATTCATCTCTCTCACTGGCTAGAAAGATCAGAACCGAGACAGAAGAAGATCAAAGGGTGGCAAGAAGTTGGACAGCTGGTATGATGGGTGGGAAACTGGTTGTGTGCCAACTGGGCAAGAAGTAAGGACAGCCTTTCCAAGCCTGGTTTCTTCCAGACAACTCTAATAGCTGGTTGGAGAACACTGGTTCTTCTTCGTGGTCTCTGTGCCTTCATACACTAGGAGCTTTAGCGCCTGCGCGGTAGCGTTCGGAAACTTCTAGAGCTTGTTCGCTTGGCGGGAACCCCTCCCCCACGCCGGTACTGCGCATGCTCCTCCCGCCGAGCAACGGTCTCTCCTCAGTTCTTTCTCGTCCGCCGCCGCGTACGGAAGGTTCTTCAGTTTGTTCCTCTCACGTTGTGCTTGGCTTGCTGTTTTTCACGGTTTTACGGATTTTCGGACTGTCTTTGACCTCTCTTTCGGACCCCCCCTTCGGTTTTTCGTCTTTTTGGATTTCGGAGTTTGGCGTTCTTCGTCTTATGTCCGCGCTCTTTAAGAAGTGCGTGTCCTGCGGCCGCAAGGTTGCCCTCAACGACGGCCATAAGGAGTGTCTCTTCTGTTTGGGTGAGTCCCACAACATCCGGACTTGCCCAATTTGCCGGGATTTTACTCCCCAAACTCTCCGCAACCGCTCCGCGAGACTCAAATCTTATTGTTGGGAATAGTCTCTGCGGGCGATAGACGAGACCTCCACTTCCAAGATGGCCGACAAGAAGACGACCACGCCATCGACGGTATCGGCGGCTGCCGTTCCGTCCACCTCGTCGGTATCGGGCTCGGTACCGGCGAAAACGCCGATCTCGGCGCTACCGAGGATCCCGAAGCTGTCGGCGGCTGCCAAGTCAGCAAAAGGATCCTCGACGGCGAGGAAGGCTGAGGCTCCCCTTACGGAGACGCCTGCTAAAAAGCGCCCTGCTCCGGACGGAGGCAAGGGCAAGGAGAAGGAGAAGAAGAAGAAGAAGAGGGAGAAGAAGCGCTCCCCGGCTGGGGACGTTCGACCTCCTACTCCTCCTCCTACTCAGCAGCCTTCCAAAGGGCGAGGCGAGTCCGTCGATCTCTCGGACGATGAGATTGAGGACGTTCCCCAACAGCGCCCGGACTCGCCTGTGGCAGACCCTCCAACCCTGGTGGAGGAGCGCCACCACCCTCTTAGCCGTCGCAGGTCGGCCGACCTGCAGCAGAGAGAGCCCTCTGCTTCTCCGGAGCGGCGTTCGACCTCCTTTAGGTCCCGGTCCCGCTCTTCCGAGCGTCCGGTGGCCTCGCCGCCTCCGAGGGAGACAAGAGAGGAACAACCTCGCTCGTTGCCTCAGATACACCTCGGCGTCCTACGTGGCCAGGTACGCGAGGGAATCTGAATGGAGAGAGCGCCCGGCCTCCTATCGGTCGCATTCGCCATCGTACCGGGATCGGTACCATCGTGGCCCGAGTCGCTGGGAGACCTTCCGGAGGTCCCGGTCACCTCGTCGACAGCGCGAATCGCGCTCGCCTAGAGGGGACGAGGCTCGGTACCGTCGACGCCGAAGCCGATCTCCGTCGGACCGCCGCTCCTTCAGCCGCTCTCCCTCTCCTCGATATCATAGGGCGAGGGAGCCTTCACCACGGTATCGGGCGATATCGCCACCTCCTAGGGTCACGGCAACGGCGACTCGCCCTACAGAGTCGGTGGTGACTGAGCGGGCTACGACGACGTCAGCCTGCCAGACTACCCCGGTCACCACCAAGAGGGTGAAGTCAGTGGTCAGCCATCCCAAGCGGGACGCTGCTGCTACCACCGCCCCGGCTGCGGAGAAGCCTAGGAAGGCAACACCTGCGGCGACGAAGGAGCCGGAAAGCGAGCGGCGAGAGGACTCACCGAGCTCGGAGTCGTACGACTCGAGCGCGGAGTCAGAGGTGTCTGAGGCGGCCTCACAGGAGTCTCCTCCGCTGGGATTCGGGGACCCGATCCCAGATTCTGCTCCAGAGGACGTCCACCAGTTCTCTGCGATGCTGCTCCGCATGGCCACTACCCTCGGCCTTAAGATCGCCGATGCGGAGCCGGAGGACGACAATCCAGCCTTCTCCGTCTTCGAGGAGAAGCGACCTTCCACGGCCCCGCTGCCTCTCCTGCCCCGGGTATCCAGACTGGTGAAGGCCGCCTGGGATAGACCGGCCTCGGCTCAGTCGATACCGCAGCGGTTAGAACACCTCTACAGGGTGCAGAAGGATAACGCCGGTTATCTCTTTAATCACCCTGTACCGAACTCTGTGGTCGTCGAGTCGGCACAGACGAAGGGCTCCGGCAGGCAACACACCACCCCGCCGGACAAGGAGGGCAGGAAGTTGGACGCCTACGCAAGGAGGTTCTATTCAGCTGCCCCCTTGCAGATCAGGCTGTCCAACACTCAGGCTTGCCTCGCGGCATACCTGAAAAAAGTGCTCGATCGCCTGCAACCGGCGATGGAGGCGGTACCGGAGGACATCCGCCAAGCCTCCTCCGTGATCTTCAATGAGGCTATCTCCATCGCTCGGCACCAGATGGCCTCCTCCCGGCACGCAGTGGAGATCGCCTCCCGGGTCATGGCGGGATCCGTCGGCCTCCGCCGCCATGCTTGGCTGCGACCGGCCGACATCCAGGAGGACACCAGAAGGAGGATTGAAGATCTCCCCTTCGACGGTGAAGGCCTATTCAATTCGTCCACAGACGAAGCTTTGGACAATCTTGTCAAGGCGAGACTGACCGCAAAAAAGATCGGGCTGCAGCCGGCCACGCAGGCCCGCAGGGCCTCCACCTTCCGCCCATCCTGGCGACGATCCTCCACCTCGTCGTTCCAGCGTTCGGCCCAGTCTGGACAGTCGAGACCGTCCTCCGGCTCATCGGCCAGACGCACGATTAGGCGGCGCCCGGCTTCGTCGAAGAAGTCCTCCTCCGAGACAAAGTCTCGGTTTTGACGTGCCTGGCAGGACCCACCAATACCCACTCTTCAGCCTACCATCAGCGCTCGGAGACCGACCGACTCTCGCTCGACACCTAGCGGAGTGGCAGTATGTCACTACGGACTCTTGGGTGCTTTCCATCGTCCGTCTTGGCTACGCCATCGAGTTTCTCACATTCCTCCTCGCGGCGTTTACTACTCCACGCCGTCGAGTCCGGCCCTCCTGGAAGAGATCCAATCCCTCCTCCAGAAAGGGGCGATCGAGCGGCTCCCGCAAGAGGCCAAGACCACCGGCTTCTTCTCCAGGTACTTCACGGTACCGAAAGCCGACGGTACCCTCCGGCCGATCCTAGACCTCAGAGGGGTGAACTACTACATCCGCCCCAAAAGGTTCAAGATGGTCACGATACCGTCGATCCTACCCTTCTTACATCGAGGGGACTGGTTCGCCTCCATCGATCTCCGAGACGCATACTTCCATATCGCCATTCGCCCGCAGCACAGACGGTACCTCCGCTTCGCAGTCGACGACACCTGTTACCAGTACAAGGTGCTGCCGTTCGGACTCTCGACTGCCCCAAGGGTCTTCACCAAGTGCATGGCCCCGGTGGTATCCTACCTGCGGACGAAGGGCGCTTCCGTCTTCCCCTACCTCGACGATTGGCTGTTGGTGGCGTCCTGCAAACAGAGACTTTACCACGACGTCCACATGACGTTGTCACTCCTGACCCGCCTTGGTCTACGAGTGAATCCGAAGAAGTCCCACCTCGAGCCGGCGAGGATCTTGGACTTCATCGGGGCGACGCTCGACTCGACCTCCGCCAGGGTGTACCTACCAGAGTCTCGAGCACAAACCTTGATCCGGGCCGCCGCTCACGCTCGTACGGCCCGGACGTTATCTGCGAGAAGCGTCCAGCAGCTCTTGGGCTACATGGCTGCGACGACCGCTGTGACATATCTCGCCAGGCTGAGAGCAAGACCTCTTCAACACTGGTTCGTCCGCATATTCGACCCCCTGCGAGACGAATAGACACTCCGACTGCAGCTGCCGGGAGACGTCCGCTCATCCCTCCGATGGTGGCAGTCGCGATGCAATCTCATGTCAGGGATGCCTTTCCAACAGCCGACACCGAAGGTGACGGTAACGACCGACGCCTCCCTGTATGGATGGGGTGACCACTGCGGCGATCTCAGAGTCCGCGACAGATGGACCGACGACGAGACCGCTCTCCATATCAACGCGCTGGAGCTGCTCGCCGTCTGGAAAGCCCTACGGGCGTTCCGCCATGCCGTGGCGGGGCGCACGGTCCTGATTCTGACGGACAACACCACCGCCGTCTGCTACATCAACAGACAAGGTGGGACTCATTCCACGACCCTGCTCGACATCGCGCTCGACCTGTGGGAATGGTGCATTCGCCTGCACACGCATCCCGTGGCGGTTCACCTGGCCGGGCAGGAGAACACCACGGCAGACGCCCTCAGCAGGGACACCTCATCCCATCACGAATGGTCTCTCTCCGGAGAGGCGTTCAGACTGATTCGGGACCGCTGGGGCGAACCATCGATCGACCTCTTCGCGACCAGGGAAAACGCGAAGTGTCGCCGATTCTGTTCCAGAGCGGGCCACGATCGTGCCTCCATCGGGGACGCTTTCCAGTTTCCGTGGACCGGGGAACTCCTCTACGCGTTCCCGCCGTTCCCGCTGCTCGGCCGGACGATATCGAAGATCCTCGCCGACCGAGCCGACGCGATCCTGGTAGCCCCGTACTGGCCGAGGCAACATTGGTTCGCACCCCTGCTACAAGCCGCACGAGACGACCTGCTCCGGTTGCCACCGACACCGGACCTGCTCTCCCACTCCGGCGGCCGAGTCCTCCATCCGGACCTGCCACGCCTGGCCCTCCATGCCTGGAGGATATCGCACTAGACGATCCCGTGCTCGGTACCGTCCTCGTCGCGGCCAGGAAGGAATCCACCCGTCGCAACTATCAATACAAGTGGCGACGCTTCCTGACCTTCGCTAACGAGAGGAGTGAGCCGGTATCGCCCGCGGGGCTCTCGACCGTCCTGCACTTCCTCCTGCACCTCCGGCAACAGGGCCTGGCGTTTCCATCCCTGAAGGTGTATCTCTCCGCGATCGTGGCATACCAACCGCCACGATCTGCTGCCTCGGCCTTCTTCAGGAACGATACCGTTAAGCGGTTCCTGAAAGGACTTCATCATCTCTACCCGCCGGTATCGCCGCCGCTACCGCCGTGGTCCCTCTCGCTGGTGCTCTCGCAGCTGACGAAGCCGCCCTTCGAGCCAATGGCGACCTCGGATGACAGGCTCCTGACAATGAAAACTGCCTTCCTGGTAGCGGTGACCTCAGCGAGGCGAGCGGGTGAGATCACAGCTCTTCGTTCCGATGAGCCCTTCACGGTCTTCCACAGGGACAAGGTGGTCCTGAGACCTGACATCTCGTTCCTGCCTAAGGTGGTGTCCAGTTTCCACCTCAACCAGGACATCATCCTGCCTACCTTCTTCCCGAACCCGACGACACCGTTAGAGCGGTCCCTCCACTCCCTGGACGTGCGTCGGGCATTGGCCTTCTACAAGGACAGGACTGCTTCCTTCCGACAGACGCCGCATCTCTTTGTTTGCTATGGGCGACGTCGGAGGGGCCTAAAAGTGTCCACCCAGCGCTTCTCCAAGTGGGTGGTGAGGACTATTGAACTGGCGTATGAGCTCGCGAGGAAGCCTCCGCCAGTCCTGCTTCGAGCCCACTCCACCAGAGCTGTGGCTACTTCTGCGGCCCTCCTGCGAGGAGTTGACCTGCATGAACTCTGCCGTGTGGCGACCTGGTCCCAACCATCGACCTTCGTGCGCCACTACAGGCTCGACTGCCGGTCGCGCAGAGATGCCCGGTTTGGACGTGAGGTGTTGGCTTCCGTGCTGTAGGACCTGACCCGCCGTCCGACCGGTAAGCTACACAGTCTCCTAGTGTATGAAGGCACAGAGACCACGAAGAAGAAGAACAGGTTGCTTACCTGTAACTGTGGTTCTTCGAGTGGTCATCTGTGCCATCATACACACCCGCCCCTTCCTCCCCTCTTTCTCAGGTCCCTGTAGGTTCTACGGCGGACGACAGAACTGAGGAGAGACCGTTGCTCGGCGGGAGGAGCATGCGCAGTACCGGCGTGGGGGAGGGGTTCCCCCCAAGCGAACAAGCTCTAGAAGTTTCCGAACGCTACCGCGCAGGCGCTAAAGCTCCTAGTGTATGATGGCACAGATGACCACTCGAAGAACCACAGTTACAGGTAAGCAACCTGTTCGAATTGTAATAGAATGGGGAAGGGTGTAATCTGATTGGAAAAGGGCTCAAATGGCATATTACTCAGCCAGTGCTAAGTGGAAAGAGAAGGTGCTTAATTAAATGGACAAGCATCTAAGGCAGGCACCTCAAGTTAGCCTGGCATTTCTTCTTCTGCCTCAGGAACTGGCACAGTTGTGAATGCAGAATGCCCATAAGGGAAGGACTTCCGGGGAAAAGTTGCAGGTATCCGAGGATGATTGTAAGGAAATAATTCTCCTGAGCAGCAGGCAGAGCTGTCCTTTCGAAGCTCTTCCTTTGAGGCAGTCCTCAGACTTAACTCTTTGGCTGTCCCCTAAGACAGTCAGTCCAGGGACAGGATCTCCTTACTTCTTGGGACTACGGACACCTTAGAATGGCGACATTTGCACAGTTGGTCTTATTTTTGCAAAAATATTTATTCTGCCATTCTTTACTCTTCCTCTGCATTGTTTATTTGGGTTTCGCATCTTGCTGGGTGCAAGGACTGAGGAGCTCCTCATGACACAGAGCTCTGCCTGAGAAATCAACTGTTATTCTGGAAAAAAAAAAATCTGTCTTCTGAGATTGCAAGCATCACCCTTGCACTTCTGAATCTGAAGGCAGCCAAGAAGGCTAGAAATTTGTTGAAAACAGAGATCCTTGGGGACCCATATAAAAAGAGCTGCACAGTTCTATGGCTCTGACCATTCATTCTTGGTTAGCCCCTTTTGGTCAAGGTCAGCAGTTGATCTTCATCCATGCTTTCATTATTAAAATCTTTAAAGTATCTCAAATCAGTAATGCACATCTCATTTTCAGTCTCAGCCTCAAGTACTTTCTATCCTTTCTCATCCATTTTCACTTCTTTAGCTTTCTGTTTCCTTAATACACGCATTCACAGCTAGGTGTTGCCTTTCAATTAAGCCAGACTTCTGTATGTGACATACAAGACATTTTTTTCAAGCTTGGCCAGTCAGTGTGATGTTTAGCCCCATGGCTTTGCTTGCTGATGAAGTCTGTGGTGTCCTCTACACGCCTACCTCTTTTCATTTCAAATCCAGTTATATCTCCAGGAAGCCAATTAATTCCCATCATATGTAGCTATATAATATAAATAAAAGCCAAGATTTGAACTGAGGAGATGTAGTTTAAAGTTCTTCAGGTGGAACTATGCCATAACTGCCTTCCTCCACCCCAAGAAGCTCACCATTTGCCTTAGACTCTCCTGTAATACAATCATATTGTGGCCAGGGGAGGGGGGCAGGTGAGGACCATCCAGCTATGTTTAGATGGCCAGAAGCATCACAGTAATATCATTCTGAGACCTCTGGAGAACACTTGGTGGTCCCAGAGGCTGCCTGAATCATCATGTGTCCAGCTATCAGAACATAGTCCACAGACCATCCACTGCCCCCCACTGTCCTCTGGTAACCCAGATTGGGGGGGTACATACAGGAAAATAGTGAATCTCTGGGGGTGTTGGGAGCATTGCACAAGCAGCAATATGCACAAGTTGGACTTAACACTTATCTATGTTACTAACAGGATTACAGCTATAAAATAAATAAAACAGTTCTAAAGTATTTTCTTGACCTATTTGTCACTGAGAAAAAAAACTGAGAGAAAGAAGAGACAGCATATTATACTGGTTGGAGTTGTTGTTGTTACACACCTTCAAGTAATTTCTGACTTGTGATGACCCTAAGGCAAACTTATCACAGGGTTTTCTGGGGCTGTGAGTGTATCATATGCCCAAAGTTACCATAGTTTCCATGGCCAAGTTGAATCAAAGTGGGGAATCAAACCTTGATTTCCAGGCTCATAGCCCACATCCTCTTATACCTCTGAAGCTCACTAGGTGCCTAGTGCCAGTCACTATCTCCAAGCCTAATTACCTCATGGGAATATTTGGAAGATAAAGGCGGGGAGAGATCATGCATACTGCCCTGAGCATTTTGGAGGGTGCCAGGATAAAAATACAAGGGGTTGTCAGAGAGAATACTCAAACATACCCCTGAGCCTGAGCTCTAGAGAGTCTCAGGTTGGATTTTCTTTAACAGTGAAACCCTACTCTATATGGCGCAATAAAGAAGGTTGCTGCTGGCTCCTTTCTTGAAAAATGTTCCTTATAAGCCCACTTTCTGAACAGTCAAGGATAGCCCAGTTTGCATTTTGTTGCTGCCAGTCTTAAGGAAGGCAACAGGACTGAAACTGAGAAAACTTAGTCCCCCCAATGCATGTTGTCCCAAGTTTCTGAAAGGGAGGAATTAAACCTTGAGGGCTTTCCAGACAAACCCTTGAATTCTGATGTCCCACACCATGCTGGTTTGGGCCTGCCCCATCTGGCACATTGTAAAAATTAATCATGCAGGGAGGGGGCAAGGAAGGAACACCTACTTGGCATGACAAAGGCCCCAGGGTTCAGCTCCTGGCACTGCCAGCCAGCTAAAAAAATCCATGGTAGCCCATGATGGGAAAGACTTCTTCTCTACCCAAGGCCCTGGAGAAATGCTGCCAGTCACAATGATGATATTCAGTTAGAAAGACAAATCACCTGATTCTTGTGTTCCAAACTGGGATAGTTTGTAGTAACCAAACTGTTATGGCTTCAGTTTGAAAAGTAACATTAGATGGAGGAGCTCAGCTCCCTTTAGAGTTCTATGACCTCAGACTTGATCGGCTCACAAATTCAACTGGCAAGCTCCTCCAGGATGAGAGAAATCTGCCAAGAATTAAAACCCAAAGAAGAAGAAGAAGGAAAAGGAGAAGGAGAAATAGAAGAAGTAGAAGACAAAGAAGGAGGAGGAGGAGAGGAAAAATTGAGAGAAAGAGAGAGATTGAGATTGAGAGAGAGAGAGAGATTGGGACTTTTCACCACACATGGAGAGACACAAGGCAGGCAAAAGGTGATACCTTTTTATTAGACCAACTTCCGTTGGCGAGAGCGTGCAAGCCATCGAGCATTTGGAAAGGTTTAGCATTTAGTCACTGGCTTTAACTAAGCACATTCGGACAGACATTGAAAAAAAACTGAAAACAAATCATCATTTTTTTTTAAAATGAAAAGGACCAATTTTTTTCTTGGAAAAGAAAAAGAAAAAAGTAATCAAGAGCCACACAAACAAATCCGGAACAAAATCTAGAACAAAACTTCCCCAGAAAAAAAACAAAACACTCAAACCCTCCGAAGTCAGCCAGTAAAGCGCATTCAGAACAAAACGAACGCAACTTTTTTCCACGAAAAAACAGGGATGGGGCCCAGGGAAGAGAAGGAAGGAAAGAGGAAGGGAAATCACCCGTCACGCACAGCAGCTGGTATTTACACACGGAGGCGGGGAAGGAACTAAAGAGTGGAGGATAAAATATTCTTGAAGAAGAGAAGAGGAGGAGGAGGAGGAGGAGGAGGAGGAGGAGGAAGTGGAGGACAAGGAAGAGAATAAAGAGGTGAGATGGGGAAATGTTTCCTTTATCAAATTTGGACCCTGAATCCTACCAAGATTCACACGACAACCTAACTTTGCTTTACTTTCAGGTTGAGGCTTGCATTCCACAACAAGCCAAACTGAATGTTACCATGATCCAGTACTCTGTTGTGGTGCGAGTGCTCTGTGAGACACACAAAACCTCACCACCCCACTCTGTGCATATATACACAAGCACATACTCGTGGATTGGAGTACAGGAGTCCACCTCTAAAAATTCCTCAATTATTTCATGTCTCCACTTTTGAATGGATCTGAATAGTGGGGACATGGTGCTGTTGGTCTGTTGCAAAAATGCTTACTTTCTACAGGCCATTTCAACCCTGTTTAAAAAAAAACCTGCTTCCTCAATCTTGGTTTTTTTTTAAGGTCCGACAATAGTTTAAAAAAAAAGGAGGGAGTATTGTTTCTTTGTATAAGGTGGGTCCTTTTGTTCACTCTTGGGTTTGCATCTAAGGCCAGGGATACACTAGAAATGTAAAACAAATATGTTTCAGCTGCCATGCCCGCTAACTATTAAAGAATTTTGGTTATTGTAATCCTAGAGAGACTGGAGGTTTTTAATGCAGAAGTCTCTGCCTCTTCATCGAACTACAATTCCCAAAGTAAAGCAGCAATCTGAAAATAGTTGAAAATTAAAACGATCAAAACACGGTCTACACTAAAATTTAAGGGAGGAAAAGTCTTGCTTATAGAAAGCAGGACAAAATGAAAATCCAGAGACAGAGCAATGTAAGTAGCCCTGAGAAGTCAGCAAATTAGAGGAAATAATTAGCAGCATATGGGGCCATTATGGATGGCATCAGATGCATGTGTTAATGATTCTGAGATGACATTTTATGCCATTGTTATTATTGGTAAAAGAAAAGAAAAGAAAAGAAAAAATACTATGAAGGAAATATGGAGAATTAAAACAACTCTTACTTCTGTCTGGTTCACACTGGGTGATTTTTCAGGACTGGCATGGCGTGGACGTAAAGGGAAATCCCATTTATATTAAGATCTTTCTTTTGGGTTGGTAAATGCCACATATAGAATTACCACATCTGTAGACTACAAGTGGGGGTTGATAAGACAGAAAGGGAAGGGATTTTGTGAGCAACCCATTGGTAGCTAGATGTCCCATAAAGCACGCAGGTGCTTCATAAATAGCGCCCTTGTACAGCTCCCTGCTGCTTCTGTGGGACATGTGCCAGAGAACCTGACAGTGGATTGCACTCCAAACCACTCAGACAAACAGGTGACAATAGCATTGTTTTTTAAACAGGGCCGAATCCTGCTAAGCACTTTTGCAAAGGGCCCTATGGATCTGGGGAGCTGGGCTTTCCATATCAAGCTAAGTATCCGTGTAAATCTTTGTGCGATCAAGGCCCACAAGCCCTTCTGTGAAAAAGAGGAGGTGGGGGTGAGGAGAGAAAAAAGAAAGATTAATTATATAGATAGATGGCTATTTTTTTTTCTTTTAAAAATACTCTTTTCTTTGGACCGAGGGAGCTCTTTCAGCTGCAAAGAGAAATAAAAATTCTTGGGAGGCAGGGAAACGGATTATTTTCTTATCCACCAGCAAAAATGTTAAACAAATTGGCTATGTTTCAACTAAGGATTGTGGGGTAGACCCAATGTATACTCCCAATGATTTCGGTGGGTCTGTTCTAAGCATGTTTCAGCCTGGATCCCACTTGATGCACCTCTTATAAAGTACATGAGTAATTTATCTCCCACCCACCCATCCCTCAAAATAGGATCCTATGATAGCTGAATTTTAGGATATACTTGGCTTGGAATAATGCCCAGGTTTTCCATATTCTAGTCCAAAATTATTGCTAAAGGTAGGAAGCAAATATTAGTGATTTTAGGATGTCAGATTACAGCACAATGCTCAGTAGATTTATATTAGATTTGTCAGTTCATTAAATAAATCTAATCTGATTAACCCTATGATTTTTTGTCTATTAATTAACCAAGAGTGGAAATCTATGCTAATTCCTCAGAATTCAAACCCAATGGCTCACTGGGGCTTACTCTGTGATATATGGGTAAAGAACTACAGCACTAAAAGGCAACCATATATGCAGCTCTACTCAGCAATCGGTTCACTGTATTTAATGGAACACGTTCCTGGATAAGGTTTTTATTGAACTTCTGCCTTAACCTACATGAACAAGCACATGTTGTGTCTAAGGAATCAACATTGTCTGGCATTGTCTGGCAGAATCATCTGGCTTTTAAAGAAAAGGACTAACTACCTTTATATGGGAATTTTTTAAAAATCTGAAAACTCTACCACAAATGGAGCTCCTTCCTGTATATGAACTCCTTGTTCATTTCAGTAAGTTCAACAGGATCACATATTCCTTTGTGTGCATGGAAGTAGACTCTTCCACCAAAATGAACAGGGAGCCCCATGTGACAAAAGAGCTTGCAGAGGCATTGGAAGTGTGCATAGTTCTCTGGATGGCCTGTTTCCAGACAGAAGTCAGATGAACTCCCTCGATCCAAAATCAAAAGCAACAAAGATATTGGGAACAAGAAAAAGAGGATGACATGTTCATCCCTTAAAGGGTTAACTTGCAGCATGATTATTATGGGCTGGGAGAGAAGAAAGAGAAAGAGAAACGGTTTTGATAAAAACATTTTCTTTTCTTTCTTTCTGTTTTTTTCCTCATTATTCATTAACTAGGTTGATTGGTGAAATGGGGAAAAAAAGAGATATGTAAGAGTTTGTCTCCCCTCTTTTGTTTTTTTGAAATACCATAAAGTTCAGCAAGAAACTGGAGGGGAATAAGAGAGTAACGGAAAATAAGGACATGTCAGTGGGAAAAAAAGAATGATTTTTTTCAAAGGAAGGTTTTTTACGTTGTTGTTTCTTAGCAAATACGCCACAGACTACAATAAACCGCCTACATTGAAACAATACACAGATCAATACCCAAAATGGAAAGTCAAGGGGATTTCGACACGTTCGTAGGATTTGTCTTATCTTTGCGTTGTTGCATTTTTTTTAAACAGTTGGTTTGTGTGTTATATTGGATATGTTTTGTAAAAAAGATCAAAAAATCTAAGTTTTCTTTGTTCTTTCTTTTCTGGAGTTTGATCTCTTATGCAGAGATGACAGGATGAAGGTTTTATAGAGAGAAAGTAAGAGAAATATGTACGTACTTACGTAGAGGGGACATAACACTGTATGAATGTATTCTGGAATATATACTGCATTTACTCCCCAACCAAGATTCCCCTAATCCCATGGAGTATGGATATATGGACTTAAATCTAAAAATGACTCCCTGTAGAGTCCAAGGCAGTTTCATTATTTAAAATATACACGTAAATCAGCATCCCAAAACAACATGAAAGATATAGTCTGCTCAAGAATGACAGATGTTCAGGGCAAACATCTCCTGTCAGGTGTTCCATACATAAATTCAGAGAGCCCCCTACCATAATTTTCCAAATATATGAATCAAAGATATTCGATGGAAACTTTTGGCTTGGTTGAGGGTAATCGCAGTTCAGTTTAGCTTAACATGTGTACTTTGTGTGTGTGTTTGACTTGTGTGGTGTGTGTGTGTGTGTGTGTGTGTGTACATAGAGATGAGAGGCACATCCACACCAACAAATCACACGCACATGTTCAGTTGGCATACTTGTTACATACACATTAACATACTGATACAGGCCGACTACTGAGCTTGCAATGGCTTCTACATAACCCAACACGATGGTTCAGAATTTGCTTTATTTTCTGTTCCAGAACCATTTTGGGGATTATGGCAGCAGTAGTTAGTTTCTAAATGGGCCACTCCTCCTGCTCAGAATTACACTGAAGCAGAGGAGAACAGGCTACTTATAAATGCACATACTTGGAACCCATCGCAAAGCAAATACGCTGCCATACCAGTACGTAAACAAAGGTTATCTCTTTCTCTCCAGGATATAATATAGACAGACATCTATCTATCTATGCAAGAGAGGTTCTCAACTGCCAGTTAAGTAGCCTCAAGCCAACAGAATCTTTTCCAAAGACAACCAGATAGGGGAAAAGTCAAAAACTTGTCATTGGGGGATGAAAACCTGGAAAGAATTTTAGAGAATAGCATAATGACCTTCAGTTATTGGAAATCATCCCAGAAGACAGGACAAGTGATCTCTAGTTTTGCACTGGTTGGGAGCAGTGTAGGTAGTCCCGCTGGCTTTCTGGCCGAACCAAGAGAGAGAAAGGAAGGAAGCACAGAGGAAATCCCATCTCCCCTGGGCAACCTTTTGCAATTCCCTCACCTCACACTCCGAGAACCAGTGGTGTATACAGAGAGAAAGAGAAAGTGTGCACGCATATTTAGGCACATTGAAAGCTAGACACAGGCATCAACAGTATCACGTACACATGTAGGCATACTTATTCATGCCAATGACACATGACAGATGTTTGCCACACACTGTATTCTGATTGAATTTCACAGGGCCTTGCGACAGTTTACATTTCAAAACCCCTCATGAATGTGAGTATCACGTATCCTAGTTTGGTTTCTCCAAGAGGCAAGCCTTCTGATCATCAGGTGCACGAGACGTACCTGTAGATGGAAGGTATCAATTTAGGTTGCAGGTGGAGGATCAATGGCTTGAACACTTGCCTTTTATACAGTACAACCTCCTCAAAATACACAGAAATAATATATGAGGGGGAACACGTGACAATTTTTATCTGGAGGGCATTTTTTAAAAAAGACGTTGGTTCAAACATCTGATCCTTCACCTGCTATCTCAGACAGTATAATTCAGTACTGGAAATATCACCTGAGTCCACTGATTGTGTAGCTCAGCCCTAAACAAATCCATCTCTCAAAGAGGAATTCAGAACCCAAGGAAGCTTTCTTAGCATGATCTTTTCTCTCTTTTGGAAAGTATTGGTCAAGTGGTAGCAAATACACCACTGTTGCCTTTCAACTTTTTAAAAATGCTGCTATGGATGCTTGTGTGGAAGAGGCTTCAAATAACAGCATATAAACAAACAGACTCATTTTTAAATGAACAATGGTAGAAATCATTTCTTCATTCTCCGTGAAGTAACGCAGATTATATATCACTCTCTAATTTCTGTTTCCACAACAACTAGTAAAAGAGTAAGACAGTTACTAGTGTACAATTTCCCTGACATCTTATGATGTTTTTATAAAATTTTAGCATTTTCCAGCTACCTGTTGTTTCACATAATCCGGTTAGTTAACGCAACACAGAAAAAAGGGTTTATATAAAAAAGTTCTCACCACTTAGACTGGATTAGAATTTCCTTTAAGACTCCTTGAAAGATGCTGGTTTGTTCTGTTTTAACAGCTTTAACACCTTTTACGGTGTTAGCTAATCCAGATCAAGTGATTCTGTGAACACTCATACAGAAAATCTGGCACAAATGAGAACAACTGCAAAACAGGTGTTCATACCTTCTATTTTAGTGTCTTTCTGAAAAGAGAGTGGCCCATAGAGTCTTCCTATAAAGTGTGACAAACAAGGATAATATATATACATGCACAAGGCCTCAAAATGCTTTATTTTGCAGTGCTGTTCTTTAAATCCCAGATAAAATTGCTCACTCTGGCATAAGTGGGGCAAAGATCTGTCAGTATGTGCATGCACAAAACCAGGAACATGACACCAAAACACACACTCACACATAGGCAAACACATATTGCATACTGTCAGAAGTATACACAACCTGTGTGTTTCTATATGTACACCTATAACCCATGAGTTTACTTGCACATAGGTACAAAAGAACGCCACACTGAACTTATGTACAACATATCTATTTACAGATATGTACACACACGCACACACAGAGTTTATAAAATCAGAATCAAAGGTGACAGAAGAAATAGCAGATGTATAAATGAGTAAGAGAAATGAGAGTTGTAGGGTGGGAAAAAGAATCATTATCATGCCCCACCCCAGGGAAAAGGTGTTGGGAGGGGATGACCCTGCTATGACATTGGACAATGTGAACCCTGGGGAACAGATTTGCCAATGCAACCTTTCAATGATGGATACTGGACTGGGGTTGGGAGAGCTTAACTGGACAAGATATTGGCTACAATGGAAGAATTGGCCTTCTTCCTCCTGTTGACCCCTGCCATGGCTGGAAACTCTGGGGCCAGTATATATCTCCTGTCATCTATTTTGTCATCTAACTGGTCTGAAGCCACTCCTTGCTAAGGGTGGCCTTCTACCCTTCCATTTTTATTTTGGACAATTTTTGGAAGATCTTCCGTACTGTGTCATCCTCAGCTCTCTTCTCTTATTTCAATACAGGCGACACTCAAGAGCTCTCATGGACTTCTCCATATTCAAAGTGCATTGAAGCCTCAAATAGCCATGGCTGGAAACTCTGGGGCCAGTATATATTTTTCCTCATTCCATTTAGAGGCCCAGGTAGCAGAGGGACTTTTTAAAAAATACTTGTTTTTAAAGGTGCACAGAGCTAACGCCATCGCTGCCATTGTTTACAGGGATAGCAAAGTCAAGAGGTGCTCAATAGTATGTGCACCTTACCGAAGACTGGTGGAGGCAATTCCTAGGAAGCCATGCATTTCCCTGACCTCTGTGCACCATCAACTAGGTTGACTGCAGGAAGAAAGGCATCAAATGCATCAAATGCACCAAATGTAGATGCCACTTTGCTTTGTAGTATCACTGTGGAAGGCAAAATAATCGCTCACTGAAAAAGGAGACCTTATGGACCAAGCTAGTTAACAGCCTTGACAGATTTTGAAGGGAATCCCTCAATCCATCAGAAATTCTGAACTGTGTCCCAGGTTGCACTGACAAGTTGCAAGAAAGAAACTAACTAAATAATTGTATATTCTTGGGAGCCCAAATTACACAGCTGCAAAGGAGACTGCCCAATGTACCTCTGTATGCTTTGCTATTCTAGCCTTGCCTTTGTCTATTCAGTCATCTGCCAGGAGTGGGTTAATTTTACAGCCTCTCTGCATTGGGAACACAATACATCATGCAATGACTCCCAACATAGAGAGTCAGTAGAATTATGTACCCTCAAAGAAAGCATGCCCAGAAAAAGGAATTTGTGCAAAAACAGAAGGGGGGAGGGCATTCCTTTGGATGAGGGCATCTCTTATTTTTGCATACTCTACCAGAAAACTTTTCAGATGTACCGTTAAAGTGTGCCTCTGAAACTCTGGAAAACACTGCCCTACACAATCCTAAAGAAACTGAATACAAAACCATTGTCAAGCTACTCTAAATTATTGTTGTTATTTTAAAAAGGCTACATATTTCAGAAGAATGATTCCACAATACATCCACTCGCCATATCAGAAAATATTACAACTGGCTAGCTGGTGGTCATGGGCTGTTACATGACGAGTACTAGTACTCATTCCAGATAATTCCAGACACACAAATGCACATCTGGAATCTGCTAATGTTCTAGAACATCACAACACAATCTAGTAATGAATGCTTTGCTCTTTACAGAGGTGTTCTTTAAAGGAGCAATTCTAATGCTCTTTGAAAAGGGTGCATAGTTAGGGGTTGCTGAAGTTGCTGGCACAAGTGCATCACTGATTTGATTTTCTTAGAAGGGCATGAGCTATTTTCTCTTAACTTTACAAGGCAGGTCAATATCACATTACTCTAGAATACTTCATGACCCTTGGGAAGCAGGAGGAGCTGTTGTTCCTAAATACTGAAGTAATATTTGGCAAAGGTCAACAAGACTTTTGATTGCATCATTTCCCACCCTATCTCCTAGGTTTCAGCATCATTACTAGTGATGGAGCACTATTACTCAAGGGCATGTGTCTTGATATATACAAGCCACACTGGAGAAGAACATCTGATGGTTTTCCTTAAGGGTGGGCAATAATAGTACAGCATGGCCAGCATATAATTCACCAGCAATCAGTCCTTCACTGCTGACTCTCAGTTGGCAAATACCGATTCAAGGGAAAGAGACTCATGCACTGTGCATGACTGGAGCTGCACATGATGCTTTGATATGGAGATGCATTTGCCCTTGCATTCAGATGCGAATGTGCTCAGTTTCTGCTTCTGCAGGAGCAACACTTTGTGCATGCAGAAATGGATTTGCTGGTCTCCCCAGATTCCTGCTTCCTAGCCTGCAGTAGAAATCTGTGTCTCTTTCCACGCACGGAAGGCAAACCAAGGGATTACCTCTCGTTTTCCACACGCAGTGAGATCCCACAGCAGACTGTTCACATCAACAGCTGCTCTGAGCATCCCCCATACAGAAAAGAGGACTACCAGGTCAAGGCAACTTGTAGGGTTGGAGGGGGGTGGGGAGAGGAAGAAGGAGAAAAACAACCAAAACAGTTTCTAAGGCTGTAAACCTCAGTATACTCAAAAAGAGCAAGCCAGTTTATACATTCACCAGAATCAAGTAATAGAGCATTTCTGGATTGTTCTAATTTGAGCTCTAGGTGGGGGTGACAGTGATATTTAATACTTTCCTGTATATTAAAAAAAACAAAACGCTGCACACTAAAAATGAGCGTGCCAGGGAGGTGGTCAGGCTGAACATCTCTCCATGACAGACTAATCTTCTTCCTTAAGAGAGCTTTATTTTTATGGGACATTATGCAAACAGATAGCTTTCAGTCTCTATCTCCATTCTAAAATGGAACAGTCCAGGAAAGGATTTACTCTTGATTCTATGGAACATACAGATTGGCTTTAAGAACCAGTTTAAACAAAAATGTTATTGCACAGACAATCTTCTTATCAGCTCCTTAGTGTAACATCAGCTGATAATTTTAGGGGATTTGTAGCTATTCCTTGCTATGAAACTACTGATGAAGCAATAGCCTTTCCCCTTTTAAAAAATTCTGTGTTGGATTTCAGGGGCAAAACCCTGATCCTCTTCTCCCATCATGTCTAGAATTCTGGAATGTTATCAGAAAATGGATGCATACTCTAACACTGTTGGTGTTTTTTTCCTTATGACTGATTTCTGGCAGTGGAACACTCAAATTGGCATCATCTCTTTCTAATTCTAGATCACTCAGAGCTGAATTACATGTTCAGGAGTACCACACATGACACCGGATCTCTTAGAGATGCACCACTTCAGCAAGGAGGAAGTTGCACTAAAGCTAGAGCCTTCATACTAGCTTTTCATGGGTAGGGAGGTGCTTTGCCTTTTAATATGGGGAAACTTTCAAAATGTGAGATTACCTTTCCTGCCTGCACTCCAGGGAGGTACACTCCCACATTCTGTGTTATTTCTGAGCAAGCACTGCAGCCCCAAGCTATTTCTTTTGGTTCTTTAAGAACCAAATTCAATGTGACATTATTCATCCAATTAGCCCTGGCACTCATGATTTTTTTAAAAAAAACATTAAATATTTACACAAGGAGAGGCCCATGGTAAGGGGAAGAGGGACTTTGCCTGCGTCCTTGTCCTCATTAGAATCTCCCCACCTGCTGCTATTCACAATGGCAAGAAGACTCTCATTGCAACCAACTATCCATGCTGTACTTTCCTCCCATTGCAAATAGCAACCCAGGGAGGGCCTACTGATTCTGATCAGGCATGCAGCTGGTGCAAATTCCCACTTTCACCATAGTCCTGATTCCACTCAGCTCCCTCTTTTTGGCCATTAATAGTTTCCGGTTCATGCTAACTATGTGACAAATGTTGCTTTTAACCTGGCCTTAACTTGAAGGCTATAGAAGCAAAATTTGTTTGGCTCTTCCTGTGTCGCCAAATATCAATGAAATGAATTACTAATTTATTCCTGCGCACAAATGCTAGAATAACTACAGTGTGGCATATCACAATCATGAATCCACTTTGTTAAAAAAAAAAAAAAGTGAGCATGTGGCCCCAGTATTGCTAGATGCCAGGGTCTCAATTTCCTAATCTCAGTGTATTTAAATCAAGAGTTCTGGATATTATAGCAGCAATACTCTTACAGCCTTGATGGCTTGAAATGGGTTGTTATCTTTCCAATATAAATAAACTCAGCTCCTAGTAGTTGCAATATTGCTTAATAATACCATGGTGATACGTAGCAGTTTATGTACTTGTTAAGTATTTTAAATAATGCTAATACAGTCTTTTAAAAATTTGATTGTATCCATGTGCCAATATCTGTTGTGTGGCTGTATTCCACATTTTGGGGTGGTCATAGCAGTGGTAAATCTATATGTCATGACCAGAGCACTGATACAATGGTATCAAACATCCTTTGATATCTGAGAAGCTGCTCCAGTTGGTCCCTTATATATAACATCAGGAATGGGCAGCCCTCCTGCAAACTTAGCTCTGGGCCAATGGGAAGAGAGGGACAGGGTGGCGACAGGAACACTCTGCCCATGGACTTGTGCACAGAGTCGGGGTGGGGGAGGCGAGGCGAGATGTGGATGATGCAGCAGATGAACAGATTGTGCCCTGAGTATTTACTCTTCTTTATTTCCAGGTACCTAAGAATGAAAACTTTGAAGACTCTTAACTCATTCAGTTCTTGGAAACCATGTCTGTATTACCCAAGGAGAGTGAGCACAGGGGTTTCTAATTGTCAGCTACGAAAAAGGAAAGATTCACGCTGGCGAAAGCGTGCTTGAAATCCTTCCCTTTCTCCAGGCCATGATTGGAAACCTGTGCACTCTGAATGCAATTAAATAGATTCAAAAGAACTGTGTGTTAGACTGCGGCCCTCACTAGCACTTAATACTATAGCTGAAGTATTTTGCTCCTTCAGGCACACTAATATCCTAGGAAGTTATAGAACAGCCTTTCGTAGTGGTGACTGCTCAAGTCATAGCTATGTCCTTTCCCAGGCAAAACAGGAAAAGAATACCACGAACCTTTTCTTCCCACAGGGTTAACTGTTGATATGAAAGGGAAAATCTGCGGGGTGGGCAGGAATCTCACATTTTGGATCATGGTGCAGTGGGAGGGGGAGGTGTGGTTACGAGACACCCGGTTGAGGCCCAGAATATTGCAGCATTCTGGGTGGAACCCTGGCGTCCAGCAAATGAGTAAAAATGGATGAAGAGATGATGCTGAACAACAAACTTAGATTTGCTGACCCAATAAAGTTGTTTTATCTATAGGTAGCTGGAACATGTGCTGTTATATCCACTGCATGTACAATTTTTAAATTATTATTATTATTATATTATTTTTTGCTTTAATTTACAACCCAAGCGTGCCCCCGATGGAAGAGGCCAGTACTATACCAAGAACCACACAACAAATTATAATCATAATTTTCTTCTACATTACCCAAGGAAATCCATGGAGCAAGTCAAATAGAAAGAGAGAGAGAGGGAAGGAGGGAGAGGGAGGGAGAGAGAGAGAGGAAAAGACAAACAAGCATTAGAAACAAGGTGTTGTGTGTGAAACCTTGGATAAGACTTGAGGAGGCTTAAACTGGACTTGGCCAGAACATTTTGTGTAAGGTGGGATAGTCAACTTCAGAAATCTTTTGGCCAATTCCTCTCCCAGCCCACCATGGGTCACAGCACTCCACCTAGGATAAAGGTGGGAAATTCACTTTCAGTTTCAAACATCCTTTCTCCCATTTTCCACTTTAAAAAGGCATAGGCAGGAACTGCAATATAGCTTGTATGTAAATTCCACACCCTGCCCTCAATTCTCATTTTTTTAAAATGGGGTGTTCTATGTCCGGAGGCTGGAAAAACTCATATTTTCCACCCTTGATACAAGAAGGCCTGATCAAGTATGTCCCAGAATTTAATGGGGCTTAATCCCAGGTACAGTACTACTGCCTCAGCTGAGATTCTCCTTGACCTCATCTATGTTCCCTTCCTTTCTCTTGATCCCCCTTTTTGCTTCTATTCCTTAATTTTTAAGATCTGACCTCTAGCTTGTCTACTGGAGGTTTAATTTTGCTAACCACAGTAAGTTTATCTTTTTCCTCAGTTTTCTGGAGTCAACATGGCCTTCTCCAGCACAATATAAGCATCTTAATCCTAGCAGATTCTGATCTGTCTCTAGCCTTTCAGACTCTTCTCTGTCTTCCTCCTTGTACACCAGGCTCTCTTACTTACCCTCCGAGCCTTGCTCTGGTATTTTACAGCTTTCTTGGTGTCAGAGACGGCTCTTTCCACATAATCAACAGAGTGCTCGACATTGTATTCAATGCGGTCAATCATCTCACCCTGAAGTGGGAGGAGGAGAAATATTACTTAGGCACAAATTTGAAAACATCTACACAGATGACATACAAAAATAAGACCCTCATCAGTTACCACAATGACCAAAATCCATTGAGATGGATATGGCTGGGGACCCTAACTGGTCAAAATACCATTCACAAAGCTTCAAGGTCATAGTAGAGATTTGAATCCAGGTTCTCAGTTCTGTTTGGATCCAATCTGTTAAAATACCCCATTAGCTCAGCAGTTTTAATTTGTACAAGCTTTCCCCATTTACTCGGTAGATTAGGGACTGGACAATGAAATTGGTTGAAAAACAGAACCCTGTGGGGAGTTTGAGGGACTTAGAGAGGCTGACCTGGGACCAACTGCATGCATGCTGATTGCAAAGTCTCTCAGCCAGCTTGGTATCTTTTTCCTCTCTTAGCTTGCTTTGCCAATAGCACATGCATACAAGCAGTCCCTAGCAAGCCTCCGTAGGCAAGAAGAACTGATGAAAGAGCAGAAGACTTGTCGAATTAATGGAATTTGTCCTTAATTTGGAAGTGTCGAAAGAGTGGTCAGATAACAGGGCATTGAAAGGCGAGGGGCTTCTTGTACTCCTAATATCTGTGGCTTTGAAGTACTCCACAGAAAAGAACAGCAGAGGACAGTCAAAGTTTAATTGGAGCAATTTTTTAAAAAGCCATCAGAGCTCAAACGCTAGACCATGTGAGCATGTAAAACCAATCTCTCTTTCTCACATAAACCTTCACTCATGTAAGTTTAGAAGACACAGCTTCCTCAATGAGAGAGAGAGAGATAGTTCTGGAATTTCTTATGTAAGAAAACAGCAATTGCAGATAGTCACAGCTCTGAATCACAATAACATCTACTAGTAAACTGAATCACCAGGAATTCTTTGCACTGGTTTAGACCAAACCTGGGTGCGTGGAAGATGACACTGATTTCCAATGGGACAGCATACACGTATGCATGCCTGTCCTTATTTATAGGATCTGTAACAAATTTTTGCTGTACATGCTGGTTCAGAACACTACCATACATCCCAACAATACTTCATTCCAGCAACATCACTACAATGGTCAGTCAGCCTTCTCTGGTACAGAGCATACTTAACTTCCATCAGGGTCCTCATATCAGTATTGGTTTTTTTCCTTAAATATATTCTTCCATAAACCTTGGGTTTCCATCATGCCTGCTTATACCTTCTTGTTGTGCTTGGATATATAAGAACCCACATGCTGAGTTCATTATAAAGTATCTCTGATTTGTTTATTTATCGATGAAACACATTCCCCACCCTTCAATGGCTAATTGAAATTTCTGTGGTAGCTTACAAAAGAAGATTTTTTAAAAAATTATGAAAGCACCAACATAAAAATACACTCAACAGTACAACAGCAGAAGAGTGCAAGATAAACGCCAAATCAATAAAACTTAACAGAAGCTTAAAAGAGTTTTAAAAGTAAAAAAAAAAGAGTAATATTAAAGGTGGAAAGGAAAGGTGATGCTGGGCAATCCCATTGGCAAAGATGGATTCCACAAGTGGGGAACGGCTGCTGAAAAAGCTTTCTCTCAGATTGCTGGCCACCTGCCTTCAAATGTCAGTGACACAGGGAAAAGAGTCACCGTGTTCACACAGAACTGGTGAAATGATACAGGAGAAAACAGTCCAGTGGATATTTTGGTCCTAAGTTGTGTGGAGCTTTAAAAATAAACAACTACATTTTGAATTTTGTCCAGAAGCAAATAGGAAGCCACAGCAGTAATTGCAAAACAAGTGTGGTGCAAGGATAAGTCCAATGAAGATTTTTTGAAAGTTTGGAAACCGGGAATAGACCTTTTGAGCAATAAGAAATCTAAAGACGCAGTCATTTGTGGGTATGGTTACTAGTAACCTTAGTAAGTTTGCTCAGAGGGCTATGTGGTAGTAGAGTAATATAATTTTTTTCTATTCTTATTTTCTTTTTTCCTTTACAGTTTGGTCTGAGAGGTCAGGGTCCTTTTGTGTTTAGTAAGTTACTGTTTAGTCAGTAAGCTAGTGTTCTAATGAGTTAGGCCCCTTCCACACCCATACCCCATTAGCACACTCTTCTGTTACAATCCCAGCGTTGCCATTTGTGCAATGGTAACAGTTAGAAACACTGTCTTCCATACCATACTGCCTTAAGCGGATGAGTAGTGGTATTGCCACCTGTGTTCCTTCCACACTACAGCATCCTTGGCCACTCCCTTGGTGCGCCTTCACACCGCCCCACCGCCCCTGATTGGGTGAGGCTTTGTGTCTTTTTAGAAGCCATATTAGCACAGCTGTGTTTTAACAGTATGACATGCCAGTACACTATTGCACTTTTGCTCTATAATGCTTAAAAATGTATTTAAAAAAATATAAAGTTTTAACTCAAAGGAGAAATTTAAAATAGACATGGAGAGGTGATAGATTTTGAAGTTACCATACCATGGGAGTAGCTGAAGGGGGGCAAGCTGGCATGCCCACACCCCACCCATTCCTGGATCCGCTACAACAGGATGCACTATTAAGCTCTATTACGGTACCTTGCTGAGCCGACTGGTGGGATTGAAGCGCTAAAGGAGGCTCTTAACAGATTTTTTCTGGAAACAGAATAAGGTGGTTTGGCAACACACGGGGATGGGAAAGAAGCTGGATAGCAACAACATCGTGCGGTAGCACAACTCCTGGACCGGAAACAAGCGGTTGCTGTCGCAGGATAGCCACATCATGCAGAAATGTCCTTAGGGTTTACTATTTTTAATTTACTGTTTTAGTATTGTGTTTTAATTCTAGTTTAAAATTTCAGTTGATGTTTACGCTGTTTCATGTTAATTTATTTTTTTTAATAAAAGAAAGAGTGTCGTACATTCCCATTTCTTGGTCCCTGTTAACAATTTAGCAGCTGCATTCTGGCACTTTCAGACCATCTTTGAAGGCAGTCCCATGCTGATTATCCGGCCACTGTCTGTCTGCCTGCCATCTCTGCTGTTCATACCTGGCTCTCCACTAACATAGCCATGTCCACAAACATGTCATGCAGCTCCCGGATGCTGGTTTCCAGTTTGATGATCTCATTGTGCCGGGTTTCAATCTCGTTCAGGGCCTGCTTCGTCATCTGTGAGTCCATTTTGATCTGATGCAGACAGAAAGAGAGAATTTCAACACTAAGTAATATCAGATAGAATTGTATACAGCTTAAAAGCTGTGGTGTGTGACATTTTGGGAACTGCAGCTTTGAGGGGGAAATGTTGGCAAGTTTCTAGTCCCTATGACTCAGGAGCAAAGCTTCAAAATAAGTGAGCAATGCCCTGGCTGTTGTGGTGAAGGATAGGGCTTTCTAATAGTTAGTGGATTTTCAATGTCCAGATTCTCTTGCCTGTCATTCTGTCTCTCTCCCCTTGCCCCTGATTAGTGTAAACTAATCCTGATTAGTTTAATCCTGATTAGGGTTTTTTTACAGAACATTTTCCTGCTGTCCCAGCCACTATATTGTCCTGAGATCTATACCATAGCAGAACCACGTCTGAGATGCTCATGAACTGGACATGGTTTCCAAGCCACATTGGGGTGTGCTTCCCAATGAAATGAGCCTACTGAGTAGTTGCAGAAGGGAGGCAACCAGAGCCCAGATACGTACATCATCGGTGAAAATTGCCAGTTTTCCACTCTCCAGCATGTCTTCTAATTCCTCGTTGGTTGTTGTCCTGCCAGCTGCAAGAAAAGGAGGTCAGGGTCATGAGGAACTGCCACACTTTCCCCTCCAACGCCCCTAGACTCCTGCAACAAGCTATAGGAGATTACTCTGATTCCAGACTGCTTCACAAACTTCCCCCCTGGCAAGGAAATGCATATATCTGTGATTCATTCTGCTCATTTCCAAATCCTGCAGGGGAAGGAGAAGACTCCCTTCTGCAATGGATAGTACAGTTACGTGGGGCAGGTGTAGGCTGCTCATCTTGGTCCACTTTGAAGAAAGAGGCACTACTACATGACTAATTTTAGCATCTAGTTTTCATCTGTCAGCAGCTATTCTCCCCTACTCGGCAAAAGCAGTTGCTAGCAGAAAAGGAAGGAGGGATGCTGCTTTGAAAACAACAAATAACCTCTGAGGATGCCTTGTTTGCAGAGGCTAGTCCTCCTTGGTTTCTGGGAGAAGTCTCCTCACTTAGAACTCCAGAAAAGAGATGAGGAGAACTAGCATGCTATGATAGTATCCAGTCCCTATACCCTAGTACCCAGATTGGGTGAGTTTCACCCCCTAGATAAAGGGGAATGCCAGGCACAGCTCAAGAAAGGTCTCTAGACCCCCTCCTGGCAATTTGGATCACCCTGTAGAGGCAACTGGACATAGAACAGAGAAAGAAGAATGAAGGAGGTCGAGAAGAGAAGGACGACAAAGAAGAGGGAGAGAAAATAAATCAAGTCACCAAAGTCCAGTCCGAAATCCAAGCCGAGGTCAGAAAACAAGCCGAAAACATCCGCAAGCCAAGCAAACAATCCGAGAAGTGATGGAACAAGCCAAGAACCTTCCATTTGCAACGGCGGACGAGAAAGAACTGAGGAGCGACCGTTGCTCGGCAGGAGGAGCATGCGCAGTACCGGCATGGGGGAGGGGTTCCCGCCAAGCTACTAAGCTCTAGAATCTTCCGAATGCTACTGCGCATGCGCGAACGCTCCTAGTGTGTGAAGGCACAGAGACCACAAAGAAGAAGTAGTTTTTCTTTTCTTTTTCTTTTTAAAGGTTACAATGTTGGGAGTGTTTACAAAAGAAATGCAAAAGCAAGCAAACATACTTATCTCCAGCTGTCTCTGAATACGGTCCTTGCATCGGTCTCGATATTTGGACTGGGTTGTGTTGTATTCTGTCATCACCTCCACAAACTTGCGGGAGAGGGTTGAATGCTAGCCAATGAAATGGGGAGAGAGTCAGGTAGGAGGAGAACGGCAGAGAGAGGGAAGGGAATCCAGTCTCTTCCCACTTCTCTTGTTTCAATGCAAGGCCCAATCCTATTGATTATAGACCTGAAAGGAAATGAGGAGTGGGGAGGGGAATTCCCATGCAAATTCTTTAAATTCAAATATATGCCAAAACGCACAATCAAAACTGCAAAGCGACAGTCCTTAATCAGAATTCCTGTTGTCTTTTTAGAGTATTCTCTGTAACAAAAGTTCTTGGGATTCTAAGGCAGGATCTAAGGCAGGAGAACTAACTGGGCATAGGAATGTATCAGGTGTGAAAGTAGTGGACCCAATACTGGGTGGGCAAAAGACCAATGTCAGAGGGCAAAAAGTGGCATCCCCTGACCAGAAGAGCATTTGAATTGGAATTACAGCATCACTGTATAGAAGACTGTTAGGTTACCTTGATCTGTTTTTTAAAAAAAATCACCAAAAATTGTCCTCAATTACCTGGACAGCAGACTTTTTATCTTAAAAAATGTAATAGCAGCCAACACTTTAAAAAAATCATTCCCGTCCCTCTAGGAAAGAAGGGGGAAAAGCCTTTTCCAGAATTATGCATACTACAACACATGTCCACTCAATCAAAAAATGAGTAAAATGTTATTCCACTTTAGAACAATTTTTTCTCATATGCAAGTGTTATCTTAGGAGAATCCCCCCAAGCATAAAAGGAAAGCAAAAATGTCTCTTCTAAGATATTATCTAAGAACAAGGGCAATAAAGTTGCTTTCTTTAGAACTATTGGGGGGTGTATTCAGTTTACATGCATGCACATGTAATTGACAGTAGAATAGAACAATCAACTAGAACTCATGTGCTCTTTACTTGGGTGGCAGCTGAGCCAAGAGAAAGGAGGGCTGTTTAGCTAGTGCCAAAGAATCATATAGATGTATTATTTCACCAAACTTTTCTAATGGAGGCTTCTATTTAGTCAACGGCATTCTACAGTTGGTGTATTATATCAGTATTTTGTAAACTGCTTGCCTATAATTCAGAGCTTGGTTTAAAGGACGACATATCAATTAATAAATCCAAGGCGGTTCATATCAGTTCCAGATGACAAAGATTGCAGGAAAAGGCCTAAGCAGGTTTTTTAAAAAATGAAGAAGAGGACACAAAAAAGAATAAATTTAATCAAATTGCAACTAATGTCTTACCTGTGTTTTCCGGATCCTCAAGTCAGCTGAGGACCGGTTCTGAACTTCTTCTTGCTCAATTCCTTGCTCAATTGCTGGAGAGGTGAAAGGAGTGAAGAGTTTAAAGCTTCAGCATGCACCAAAAGTCCTCTAGATTAAGACCTGGAACCTCTGCAGTGGGGTGGGAATGATATAGCCCTCCAGCTGGACAGCAGCTTCCAGCACCCTTCACCATTGCTCATATGGGCTACCACTTCTGGGAGTCACAGCTCACTAACAGCTGGAGAGCCACATTATTCTCACCCCCATTTAGTCTACTCCTCTGTTGTATCATGGTTGTGAGCCCCAGATTAAAATAAGGCTAGCACAGAATACCTCTGTATAGCCAGGCACCCCTTTGGTTGGTCCTAACTTCATAGGGTCCATAAAACCTTCCAGATCAAGTTTGTGTTTAGCCAGAGCAACAGTTAGCTTTGGTCATGTCTGCTGAATCTAGGGATAGACAAGGGGTTCTCAGATAATAAAGTTCAGCTCATACAGCAGCCAGAGGTGGGGTGTAGGCAAGATGAAATAAGGACCAATTTTTAGGATTGAAAGCAGGGTCAGGATGGGGTAAAATTCATTGGCGTTCAAAACTATTCATCCCCCTGGGTGTATGGCAGTATGGCAATGCAACATCCCTCTTCCAGGAACTTCTAGGTGGAGTATGAAGATGCCTCTCCCCTGGGAGGTGCAAGGAGAAGCCGCACATCCATCTTCACTCCCCCACCCGAAAATCAGCCGAAACAGCTCCCATCCTGTGTCGCACCCTATCAATGGAGCTGCAGAAACCTATACACCTGTGCCTCTCTGTATGACCACCTTAAGTCAGGGTTGTTTTTTAAAAACTGTTTTGGGGGTCATAAACCTCTGATACTTGCTCAGAAAAATGCATTTAACACAATTTTCACAGTATAAGGAATGATTTGTTTTATTTCACTTGATTTTGCTCCTGAGATTCATGAACCCAGCTGGAGTCACTGGACCATAGGTTAAGAACTCTTGCCATAAAGTGATTGGGTGTGGCAGCTAAGAGAACCTGTTATGATGGCAACAGCTGGTACGTATTTTTCCTCTCATGGCTTTTGTAAGGATTACAGTAATCCCTCCTTATCCGCAGTTTCACTTTCTGCAGTTTCAGTTACAGTCAATTGATTCTTTGCCCCAATCTGTCCCCCGATATCCAGATGACAGCATCCATGCAGCCTATTCCAGGTTCTGCCAACGGCACCTTCCTTGCCTGCCCATCTGCTGCCACCACTTTAACTGCCCCTCTGCCAACACTACCAGAGGAAATGGCTCAGGTGTCACAAGAAGTAGTCCTCTAGCTTCGTAGGAACCATAGAGAGATGCAAAAGGCTCAGAGAAGGGCTTCCACAAGTTTGTTTTGTGACGCAGCCCTCTGTTGCTGTCCCATCAGGCTATCATACAATCTGGTACCATAGGGTTCGGTACTATTGATGATGTCAGGCACCCACAGGGGGCTTTTGGAACCTATCCCTGTGGATATGTAATGTAAGCAAAAAGCTTTGATGACCACAAGTGCTATATATATAGTATGAAGCTGAGGATGAAAAGAGTAAATGCAACCCATTTGGCTGCAACTTCAGCTCTTACCTTTCAACTTGGAGCGCACCTTGTTGGCAGTCTTCTTGATATCAGCTGTGAGGTCCTCCAATTCCTGCTTGGTCTCTAAAAGCAGAATAGAGATGGGGGAAAGGTGGGATGCTTGACAGCCATCTTGGGAAATGCTTGAGACAAAGGATATATTGTAAAGTCGAAGGCTTTCATGGCTGGAATCCATAGGTTGTTGTGGGTTTTCCGGGTTTTGAGGCCACGTTCTATTAGTATTTTCTCCTGACGTTTCGCCTTCATCTGTGGCTGGCATCATATCATCTGAAGATGTAGGCGAAACGTCAGGAGAAAATACTAACAGAACACAGCCTCAAAAGCCGGAAACCCACAAAAACCAAAGGATACATTTTTTCATCTTACCACTGTGAGGAAACACTGCAGCAGCAGCAAAATCATTATTATTATGATTACTATTATTATTTTATTCATTATATCCCACCTTTCTCTTGATAATGAAGCTCAAGTCAGGTAATGACATATTTTAAATGATTCAAATTAAACACAATACAAAAGCATCAATAAAAATATAAATACAAGATTTCAGAAAAACGTGAACAATTTGTGACGTTTAAAACATTAAAAATATTAAAATGCATTAAAAGACTATACACAAACCTTAAAAACAGAACTGCATAGCATTAAAAACTCAACCCTAGTCAGTCTGTAAAAGCCTGGCAGTACACAAATGTTTTGACCTGATGACGAAGAAGAGCAAGGATGGGGCCATCCTGGCCTCTTTTGGAAGAAGTTCCAAAGTCTGTGAGCAGCCACTGAGAAAGCCCTTTCCCTTGAGGGAATGAGCGGGGAAAGATGGTGGGACAGAGTGAGGGGCTTCTCCAGATGATCTTAGAGCTCTAATGGGATCATAAAGAGAGATACAGTCCTTCAAAGAATCTGGACCCAAGCTGTATGGGGCTTTACACGTGTACACATTTGGGTCTGCATGCATCTGTGACTGAACGTGGGTGCAAATACATGGAATAGTGATCCAGCTATGGAAAAGGCCATCTTTCCATGGCAGAGAGCATGCTTTACATACAGGAGACCCCAGATTTGATCCTTGGGATCTCCAGGCAGGGCTGGAGGAAACCTTAGTCTGAAATGCCAGAGAGCCACAACCAGACAGAGCTGACAGTACTGAATTAGATGTACCAGTGATCTGACTTGGTATCAGGTAGCTTCCCACGTTACTCTGAGATCTCTAACCTGAAGTTATGGGTGGGTGGGTCTGTGTTTCTACTCACTCTCATCCGGGTTGGGGGCAGCCAAGATGGCACTGTGCTGCTTCTTCACCAGCTCCACATCCTCTGAGAGCTTCTCAATGCAGCCACGGATCTCCTCCACCTGGCCAAGAACACAAAGAGGCAGGCACTGCATCTCACACCGCACCTGGAGACGCCACCCTGAATGCAACCCGCTAAAGAAATGACTTGGTGACCCAGAGTTGCCATGATCAATATATGACAGCATCCCCTTCTTCTTTGTGAGCATCTCCCCTGACTCTTATTTATGAGTTCATATGGTATCATTTGTTCAACAAAGTGCTTCAGTCTACAGTAGGAACAGCCCCTTCCATTTGGGAAGAAATACCATCAGTTAGAGAAAATGAAACGAAACATCTTGAACTTCAGGGTCACATTCCCTCCTCCTGGAATTGAGTGTGAATGCTGGGCAGAGTCAAAACCAGATACATACTCCCTTGGTGTTCTCTCTCTCTCTCTCTCTCGCACACACAGATACAGAGCCATATGTCCCCCCATCAGAGCTTGAGAAAGTTACTTTTTGAGACTACAATTCCTGTCCATTTTGGTTGGAGGGTTCTGAGAGGTGTCATTCAGAAAAATAACTTTCTAAACTCTGCCTCTATTCACTCACATCTATACATCCACAATCTCTTCCACTATTCATGCATTACGTGGTTTTTCTTCCATTCACACATATCTATACAGCCATATACTTTGCACTTTCTAAAGAAAGCTATTTTTAAAAAGATCCAAAGCAAGAGACATAGAATGTAGGTATACTACAGAATTATATAAATTCAATTTTTTTTACTTTATTTTTATAAAACCTTTTATAACACTTTGCTTATCTTTGTACATTTTATTATTGTTATTGTTATGTATAAATATGTTAAGCAATCAAATGTATAAATTCAATATTACTTTAATTGCCATGGCTCAGAATCCTGGGATTTGTAGTTCGGTGAGGGACTGAGGATACTCTCCTAGATTGCTCTGGCATATTCCTCCAAACTAAGCACTGTATTTCACTAGTAGAGAATTTGAGTCTCCTCACCAAACTACAAACCTCAGGGTTATGTAAGGTAGATCCACGACAGTTAAAGTGGTATAAAACTACTTTAAAAGTGTTGCTGCCTTAACAGTGAACTGGAGTAAAGAAGACAGGAAGAAGCAGCAAAAATATAAAAGGGAAAGGCAGAGATAGATGGAACTACCAGTGGGAATCCTGTACAATGTGTGGGGCAGATGGAGAGGTCAGGGCAGACTAATGAGAAAGCCACAGGCTGGACTACAAGGCTCTGCAGGTTGAAGACTCCACATCCCTGAGTAAAAAGCCAGCTTCTCCACCTATCTGGAACTCCTATTGTTTATCAGATCTGGGGCAGTCTGGGCCTACTGAACATGTTCAAGGCTCCTCAAATACTTTCCACACTCTTGCAAATAGTTTTTTGTTGGTTAAATGTCAGCAGTACCTGAGCATGAGCACCAGAGGGCATTGCACAACAGAAAGAATTCTAACCTCAAGCTAATTCTTCCCAGAAATGCTCTCCAAGGTCCTGAAACCTGCATGTCGCTCATACAAAGGCATCACCGATATTCCTCAACCAAAACTCATTTTAGATTATGGCCTGGGCTGAGCTTGACATTTAGGCCATTTCTGCACTAGGCTGTTAATAGCGCTATGATTCCACTTTCAACATCCTATGGAATCCTGGGGTTTGCAGTTTAGGGAGGGGCCAGCCGGCCCCTCCCTAAACTGCAAACCCCAGGATTCCATAGGATGTTGAAAGTGGAATCATAGTGCTATTAACAGTCTAGTGCGGAAATGGCCTTAGAATAACACATAGGCTCTATATTCCTTTTTGGGTGCTTCGCATGCTAGTGCTCCGTCCTTCCCTCCGCAGGGCCCAAAGTCCTCCCCAATAGTGAACCGCTTCTGAAGCCCCCCACACGGAGCTATGTTTCATGGTGAGCAGGCAGGATTGCAGAAGTGTTGCCCTGTAGAAATGACAACATCCACCTGGGTCCTCCATTAGTCTCAGTGCTGCTGTCATCGTTTCACGTCTCACTATGGGGACACAGCCAGACGCTTCTGCAATCCTGTCAGCTTTACACAAAGCAGAGAATGTCTCTGTGAGGGGAAGGACTTCAGAGGCTGTTCACTAAGTTAGTGGGTGGTACAGTGGGCCCTCGGTATCCACTAGGGTTTGGTTCCAGGACACAAACACCCCGGTGGGTACCAAAATTTGTGAATGTTCAAGTTACGTACAGTGGCATGTGGCATCCCTTGTATAAAACAGCAAAAATTGCTTTTTGGAATTTTAAAAAATATTTTCAAGCTGTGGTTGGTTGAATTTGTGGATACAGAAACCACAGATAGGGAGGGCTGACTGTATAGGGCTCAGCCTAGCATAGGTCTGGATGCAGACCTAGCCATACAGGATTACAGCCACAGTATGTATCTAATGAGCATTTAGCCACTAAAACTCAAGATCAAGCTTTATGTGAGATTAAGCCAGTTGAGTGGGATATGAAATCACTGGATTTGGAGAATGAACAAAGCATATGGGTGACTGAGTATGGTGGCCGTGGAACTACATATTTTGGAACTACCACACAAACAGAACTTTCACACTGAAACCTCAGAGTTTGGAAAAGTTCTTGTGAGACTACAGCTCTCAAAATCCCCCTGGCAGCATGACCACTGGACATGCTGGAGAGGGAGTTCTGGGAGCTGAAGCCTTAAAAATAACCTCTCCAAGCTCTGGAAAAAAACCCTCTAAAGATTATCAAAGTAGTCCCACATTTAAACAGATGTGCCTTCCCCTGTCATATGTAGCTGGTGCCTAAGTGGTCACAAATTACACATCTGACTGGTTAGTCTTCAATGAGCAGTTTTAACTGAGGACAATTGGACCCCAGGGACTCACAAGGAAAGTTTACAAGACTACTGAGATGTCTGAATCAAAGCACTACGCAAGTGCATTTGCTAATTTTACATGAAATGATATAATTTTTGTGCTCATTGAAACAAAGTAGGCAGATTTTGTTGTTGGGAGCATTTTTTTACTTCGGCCAAACTTGGAATTTGGAGGAATTTTGACTGGATCTTCTCAGCAGAAGCAGTTAGCTCACAATACCACTACACCTTCTATGTCAAGACATGCTATTTGTATATTTTGACAGGTATCACCATTAGGGCTAGCAACTTTAGAAAAAAACAGTGGGGAAAGGGGAGAAAATTTCACATCTCAGATATCTATATCAGATGATACATTCTGCAGCAAACACCAGTTCTCTCAAAAATTCTGGCCCAGGGGAAAATAAACAGCCTGGATTTTGACAATGAATAGCACCATAACAGAGTAAAAGTTTGAGGCATAAACTGTTGCAGATAATCCCAGCACACACAAAACAGTTTTGTAGAAATATCAAAGTTTCTCTGGAGTGTACTGCAGTAATTCTCAATCACAGGTATACTTTGTGACCAGACACACAAACTCAACTTCCAGCACTTACATATTAGGGAGGCTACACTGCACCATGAGCAAAATGGCCTTGCATATTAAATGCCTGCTATTTGAATATTCATAGTTTAACTCTGATGCAAAAACAGGACTTCATTTAGGCCATGGTACTCACCACCCTCTCCTGTACAAATGCGGCTCCAGAGAAAGAGTAGGGAGGGGAGGAAAGGGAAGAAATGGACTCAGAGCAAAGAGGGACAGCTTCTGTCCTCTTAGTGGCCATTTTACTTTCTCCACAGAACTCTGGGAGCTGGAAGTACATTTTGCAGAACAAACAAGGCTCTTCATGGTTTCCCGTGCGTGCGTGCATTTGTGTATGTGCCTTCAAGTTATGGTGACTTCATGAATCTCATAGGGTTCTCTTAGGCAAGGAATACTCACAGATGTTTTTGCCAGTTTCTTCCTCTGAAATATAGCCCACATCAACTGGTATTTGTTGTCAGTCTCTCATCTAAGTACTAACCAGGGCTGACCCTGCTTAGCTTCCAAAACCAGACAGGTTTTGTTGCCTTTATAGTATTTAGCTGTACGGGTTCTCTTGCTTAATAATACAAAAAAGAAAAGAAAGGGAATTCAATGCTATTAAGTAAACATGCTCAAACATAGTTGGGGCATGACAGCTGAAATCCCAAAAGTGAGATAATATTAAGCACTTCCATCTTTCTTTCTCCGTCCTCAAACACACACACATACACATACAGTATTTGAAAATAATTTGCTTTCCTCATAAATTATACCTTATTTTGGGCCTGAATTAAAACCTGACATTCGGGACTTGGTGAGATTATGGCCTGGATTGCAATCTATCAATTTTCAGGTTGTATTTGAGCTGCCAAAAGGATTTCAACAGTTTAAAGTGGTTTATAATGTCTGAATTGTTTTAGATTGTCTTATGCATTGATGGTAGCCTACCCTGAGATAATGCTGATATAGGCTGAGTTAGAAACAGTCTAAATAAATAAATATTTGCTGCAGAAGGTCTGATTAAATCTGGATCACACCTAAAAATGTGTTGCTGCATGAACATGGGGGTGTGGAGCTTCAACTGTATGAGAAAAAAGAGGTGTACAGGTGAGGAGAAGGAAGCCTTTGCTGAAGCTTTTCTGTTCACTACGTACTTCCTTGCAATCTGTTTCCTGAGAATGGCAGCAGAGAAATGGGCTGTGGGAGGGAGACAAACTGTGGACAATGTTTCTTCTTCTCTCATTTATGTGCTTCCTTTGCTCTTAAAATTAGATTTCTACCCTGGTGTTTTTTTTTTAATGTGAACAAAGCTGCCTGATGTTTAAAGAAGTACACCTGCCACTACATTTCAGGCATGTGAAAACTTTTGATATCCCTAGATCAAAGACTTTACTGATATCCAAGGGGCCACTGGAGAGGGAACACATAGTGGCTCTTGGTATCTGCTAGAGTTTGGTTCTAGGCTCCCCCTATGAATACCAAAATCTGTGGATGCTGAAGTTTCATTTTACAATGGTGTAGTAAAATGGCATCCCTTATATAAAATGGTGAACAACTTAAATGTGTGCCAGAGTGAGCCTGAGGATCTGTGAAATGGTGAGAGGCTACAGTAGGGTATGCCTGCACATGAGTGCAGCGCTCAGAATGCAGCAAAAATCAAGGTTTGCCTTTTAGTTTTTTTCCAAATATTTTCAACCTATGATTGAATCTGTAGATGCAGAACCCACAGATGCGGAGAAACAATTGTATACTATAGTTTCAGAAGCCAGATCCAGGCCCCATTCACACAGCAGAATTATGGCGCTATTATTCCACTTCAACTATGATGGTTCCATCCTACGGGACATTAGGGATGGACATTTAGAACTCTCAGCCAAAGCATGCATGTGTCTAATAAGATTACAAAACCTACAATTCCATAAGATGGAAACAAGCCAGTTAAAGTGGACTAATAGTACTACAGTGTTCTGTGGATTGCTAATTATCTATTCCTGACATATGTATCCACTCAAGGTAGAGAGAGGTCACTGGGCATCATCACTCAAAGTGACAAATTCTGATTCCACCTGGAGATATCTCACAGTAAGAGTGGGCAAAGTGTAGCCCACAGCTGGTTCTGCAAGCCAGGGACCTCCTTAGAAACTCTCCCAATTCCACCAGCATGAAAAGGGACTCTATTTGGAGGAGGAGCATACATTTGGGTTTTGCTACCTCTGGTGGCTTCTGAGAGTGGTGGTTTTGTACTCTGAGAGATTTGTCGCACCCCAACCTATCCCCCAAATATTTAAAAAAATGAAACTGGAAGTAGATAAGAAGGTACTTTTGGCTTTGAATTTTTTTAAATGGCATTTCCAGCCTTAGTGTGACCCATGGGGGGGTAACAGTGGCTGAAAATTGCACCCCACGCAAGTTCCAAAGTTAATTTATATATTTATTTTTTAAATTTTCTCCCAGGATGGGGTTCAAAGTGGCTACTCTTTGCTTATAGGGTGTCACCTACTCTTTGCTTGTTGTTGTGTGCCTTCAAGTCATTTACGACTTATGACAACCTTAAAGTGACTCTATCACAGGGTTTTCTGGGGCTGAGATTGTGTGACATATCCAAGGTCACCCAGTGGGTCTCCATGGCTGAGCAGGAAATCAAACCCTGGTCTCCAGGGTTGTAGTGCAGTGCTCAAACCACTACACCACACTGGCTGGATATTAGGATGGATATTAGCTTCTTTTGATAGTCTGAGAAAGCAAGTACTCAAAATAGAGAATGGCTTGAATTCTGGTCCATAAAAAACAGTTTTTATCATTTCAGATGGCAGTTTTCTATTTCTTTGGGAATGCCTACTACTCCTAGGAAAGGGGTATGCATGCTAAACATCCTAAGAGAAGTAAGGTGTGCTGGCATATATGCAGATGTATCCAATCTGCGTATTTCAGGTCAGCCCAGGTATTGTGTGTATCTCATAGGTACCGGGACTTGGCACTCTTTTACAGAAGACTTACATGATGCCCCACATCTTACCTGTTCAAAAAATTCATCCATGAAATGGTCTCGGTCCACATGCACCACCTCTTCCTCATCGTCACTGTCTTTGGCCTACCAAGACATAACATTGTCAAAGGTTAGAACACGTGTCTGGTTTTGTCTATGAAGCTACACTGACACTTTTATCTTTTTACCTGCTTCAGAGCATACCAAACTCGGAGCTACATGGGCCAAAGTCAAATGTCACTTCTCCACATAAAAGGGCAAATGGGAGGGACTGTTTTCTGAGGAGAAACAAGAGGGAAGGAGTGATCCCTTAAACCTAAGAAGCAAAGAAAACTGCCTGGTATTGAGTCAGTTTACTGGGTCATCAAGCTCAGCATTGTCCACACCAACTGGCAGTGGAAGTAACTCCTCAGGTGTTCAGTATCAGAACTGAGTGTAGTTGCAGGCCTCTCTCCAAGGGATCTTTCAGTGTTGGACATCGGCAAACATTACTGGTCTAGCATAAGCTTTATTGGTGGTAAATGATGAGCAGAGAAGCATCCCAGCCCTTTCACTGATGAAGTCCAACAACCTTTTGCAGCCAGTGGTAGAACTGGGCCCCCCAAAAATTCCAACCAGACTTACCCCTCAGATGGCACTCAAATCCCCATTGCTGGACATGTAGAGAGCCCTTGAGCTAGGGTGCACCCTCCAAAGGGAAGGTCAGTGGAGGATGGGCTCCCCAGAGTTATATAGTGCAGAAACAAATAAAGAAAGTCAAAGTGTGCAAGTGTGATCTATCCCCCCCATAACAGCCATGAGAACTGTATAAGCAGGTTAGCAACACAGCAGAAATCACTCCTCCAGGTTGTTTCTCCACCTTCATTACTTTTTCCAGCCACAAACTGCAAAGTCAATGCAAAATCTATCCAACAAGGTTAAATCAACTCTTTCACGCCACTGGAGAGCTGCTAACAATTGGCCATGATGACCATGTGGCAGAGGTGCAGCTCACTACAGGATTTCAGGCAGAAGACTTCCTCAAGAGGTTCTGGAGATGTTGAGGACTGAGCCTTGGATCTTCCCCAACTTGCTACATTTCCCTTCTCCTTATTACTTTTCCCCCATCTTCCAGATTCTTGTTTCTGTATGCTGTTGTTTCTCGCTGTCTCCACCTTCTCCAACATCACTTGTAAGAAGAACAAGAACAAGGAGAACAAGAAGAATTTAGTGATGTTGGAAAAGGTGGGGGGGACAAGAATCTGGAAGATGGAGGAAAAGTAACAATGAGAAAGGGAATGCTGCATCATCATCATCCTCATCATCGTCATCATCATCATCACCACCACCACATTATGCCTCACCCTACAGGCAAAACAACTCCCAGAGAGGCTCACAAAGATAAACAAGATGACAGTTCCTGTCCTCAGGCTTACAATCTCAGTGTAAGACGTGACACACAAGAAATAAGGGATTGGGAGGAAGCAAGTTTTCATGACAACTTGCCAAGCCTCTTATGCTCACTTTATGATTGTTCATATATATTTCTGTAAAACACAACAAAGGAGCCAGCTATTTCTTCTTAGCCTGTACAAAAATCACCAATCTATCCCAATCGCTAATGCCAACCACATAACACACTGATGCTTGAGCCTCATTCATGCACCCCAATGGATAAACTAAGGAATTTGACACACAGATGTCTTAAACACTCTGGTTTCTGAAAAGGTTTATTTTTACTCCTATTACCTGAAATTCTTTACATGAAATCTGTAGAAAATGTAGTGTTAGACTCCCAACTAAACGTATGTGCAGAATTAATACTTTCACACTCTTCAATAATCCTTTGATGGGGAAAAAGGGAAGCCAGGAAAATACCAACGACCCAAAAGGAATGAAGGTGGATAGCCCCCTTGACAATCATTAAGAATGGTGGAAAGAAACCTGCAGCAGCCAAGAACATATATGTGCTTGTGAAATGCAATCCTTGTGAACAATGACTCAGATAAGTAAATACTTGTTGAGCTGGAGTAAGTGGTGTATGTGCTACTGTGTGTGTTACTGTTATATGTTTGAAATCCTTTCAGCCAGCTCACACGGATCCTATTTTTAACGCCAAGATTTATTCCTTGAAAAAGTAAAGGGATCATGAAAATACCACACTGCAGCTGACTGTCTGCCGGGACCTCTCCTTTGCCTCTGGTTCAGAACAAACCTAGTCCCTACAGCTCAAATTAGGTGCTCCAGGATAGAAAGCACATTGCCAAAAAGGGAGGCTCAACTCTTGATGACTCACACTTCAAAAATTAAGCACTGTCTCACATCCCAAGAGGAAAGAGAATTAGAAGATTTACCTTCCAGAAATATCAGAACTATATCTTCTTTCTTCAGCCCCATACCCATTTCTCACTCCTGGGGTAAACTGGGGAGAAAGCATGAAGGGCTGTTTTTCAGAAATGCTTGCAATTTCTTTTTGGAATGAAAAAAGAAATCTAGGAGAACCAGTTTTCTCCTGTTCTAGCCCACTTCCCTTCTAGAATTGAAGTGGTGGGCAGAGAAAGGGGAGGACACAAGAGAAACACCACCAGAAGCTTCCCCATGTTCCCTCACCTCCCAGAATACATGCATTGTGTATTCTGAAGCAAATAAACATATTTAAGGACTCAGATTCTGAGGAGTTAAATAACATAGTTGAATGTTTTCACATGAAGGAAAAAAATATCTTTCTCATTAAAAAGAAATTGTTATAAAGGAAAGTGTGGCTAGAACTCTCCTCCCCGATAATTAGTTTTTGATGAGCACAAAATGGGGAAAAGGATTCAGTCCTGGGAGTATGCATTCAGTCCTCAGCAAATGTATGGAGTATGTATATAAGCATGTATGGGGAGAAGTATTCGGACCTGAGTGCCATTGCCCCAGCATGAAGTAGGAAGGTAAAGCAGAGGTTTGCCACCACATTTGTGTGAACCCAGGCCTCAGCACTAACAAATGAACTTTGTTGTCACTCTGTTCTCCAAGCCTTCACTCTCTATTCTTTATCCCATGGTTCCTTGTACCAGTTGGCAGAGCTAAAAATCTTCTCTTTTCAGTAGAGATGCCACATTTCTTCTTATATAAGGGCAGTTCCCCCCAAACTTGATTTAACCTGAGGCGACAAGACAGAGGAAGATGGTTCAGCCACTTGGAAAGTCCCTTGGGGGCGCACGCATGCCACTTGTGCCACTCCACGGAGCTGTGGAAGGCTGGCATCTCAAGGGGGGGCACAGCAATAAAGAAGTCTGTCCTCTTGCCATGGGTTAAAGGAAATGGAGACAGGAATTTGGAGGGAGGGAGAAGGCTGCATTTTGGACCAGTGCCTGGCTCTGTCTCCTGGAGGGCAGCGTGTGACGAAGCTCTCTCATCGCATTCTCCTTTCGTCCAAGGTCACAGCTAACCGAGCTGGAACAGTGACATAATAACACATGCACAAAAAAAAACAGCCACTCACACTCCAGTGTGCTGTGTGTGTGTGTGTGTGGGTATGTGTGTGGGTGAGTGCGCATGTGTGGGTGCGTGCGTGCAGAGACAGAGAGAGGACAGTACCACATCACTTCGGTAGACTATCAGATTCCTTTTCTCCTTCCAGGAAAACCATTATCCCCAAAATAACCAGCCTGGTCACTGAGGACAAAAAGAAAAAGAAGGAAAAAAAAAGAGGAAAGAAAACCCAGCCACCCCTTCTTCTACAGTGGAAGGTTTAGGGCTAGTTAGTTTTCCAGCACTGGCACTGGTGGCATTAAGAATCCTGTGAAAAGAAGAAGCTTCAAAGATTTTGCTGCCTGAGGTGGAGAAGGAAATAAAATCTCCCCTCCCCTCCCCACCAATATCAAAGTGCCTATCATCCAAAGCTGGAACAAAAAGACCCAAATACCTCTACTAATTTCTGGCAGTAAAAATAAAATAATAAAAAGATCAGAGGAATAACTTTGTGGCCTTCTCATGACACTGAAAATCTGCTGCCCGAGGAAGCCACCTCACTCTGTCCAATGGCTGAATCAGACCAGCCTGGGAAATTTAGCAGCGAGTGGCTAGCAGAAGCCCAAATATAGTCTCCTGACGTGTTCCTCCTCTTTGCAGGAGAAAAGGCAATGAGACAGCCAGAGAAAGAGCTAGAAAAGCATGGGGTGGAGGGGGGAGAGAGAGAGAGAGAGAGAAAGAGAGAGAGAGAGAAGTGGGGGGGGACTGGGGCCTGGCTGGTGGACATACACCATAAAGCTGGGGACTTGCCCCACTGCAGTCAAAAAGGGAAAAAAATCTTCTCAACCAGGGATGTATAAGTTGAGGAAAAGTGACAGCAAAGTAGAGAATATAATGGGCTATGACAACATTTTCCACTGGTTACATTTTTCTTCTCAACCATAAAGGCAAGAAACTAGTCTTGTTTTAGCCAGAATCACAGCAGATCGACTGGGAAACATGGGAAGGTACAGTAGTCTTCCCTTATCCGTGGCTTCACTTTCCGTGGTTTCAGTTACCCATGGTCAACCGTGGTCCAAAAATATTAAGTGGAAAATTCCAGATACAAGCATATCATAAGTTTTAAATTCTATGCCATTCTGAGTAGCATGATGATATCTCATGCATCTTGCTCCATCCCACCCAAAACATGAATCATCCCTTTGTCCAGTCTATCCATGCTGTATATTCTAACTGCCCATTAGTCACTTAGCATATATGTATGTGAAAAAGCACAGTATATATAGGGTTCAGTACGATCTGTGGTTTCAGGCATCCAGTGGGGGCCCTGGAATCTATCCCTCATGGATAAGGGGAGACTACTGTACTGTGGGAAACATTATCTCTAAATAATATTAGAATTAAAGTGATTTTGGTTTATATCTTCTGTTGTGAAACTCAAGGTAAAATATATTGCACTGCAAAGCATCTTCTCCATTCAAGGAAACAGCAGACCCCATAAGCTGCTTAGCATCTGCTAGGTTCCTGCATCACATGCCTTCCTACAGACCACGTGCTGAGACTTCATAGCATAGACTCAACCAATCAGTCTTAGTTCTCTGGCCCATTCATCTACATGTGGGGAATCTATAATGAGCCTATTGGCTCTTCCAATTATTGTCCTGCTGCACCATATGGCTGGAAGTTCCACCCACGACTGGGAGCTTGCCAAGACTATTTGCTTTGGTGTTCTCTGTCACTTCCAGCTAGCTCAGGTATAATTAACCTACCTTTAAGCTTGGCATCCTCCATTTGCTAATTTGCATCATGAGAAAAGATGCAGGCCAAGGTCATCTCTTTGCAAGAATAGATAACTAGCCCTATTGGGTCAGACAAACAGCCCATCCATCTCTGATAGTAGCAAGATCTAGATGATTCAGATGCAGCCACGGGGCACTTATGAGGCGATCTATCTACTGTCAGTCAGCTGATGCCTTCTGGCACTCTAAAAATCTGGGAACATTCTGCTCACGATGCTATCTCTTTTTCTGTTTTCAAGGATTCCGAAAGGTATGGCTGAGAAGAAGGGGGAAAAAAACTATCCAAATGACCAGAGGAATGGAATTTGTCTATGTATCTTCCACATTGGCATCCCATCCTTCCTTCAGTAGGTACAGCATACATAAAGGTAACTGCAGGTCAGCATACATAGAGGTAAGCATCTTTCCCCCCAAACTAATCCTTTGAAATAGGTGAGAATGTGCTGTGGCATGCCCAGGGCACCTGAGGAAAAAAGGACTCAAACCCAGGTCTCTGCAATCCATGTTCAAGACAGTTCACTACTCTCGTGATTAAAAGGACTTGGCATTTCCAGCTACTCATGGCTAACTGGAGCTTTTAAAAGTTCTTTTCTTGAACTACAGCTCCCAGAATGCTCCAACCAGGCTACCATCCAAAAAAGTAATATTTCCAAGCACTGTGCATAACCGTAATATATTTTATGTAATACAAAATGATTTAAAAAGTAAAGAAAAATAGAATTTTCCAGGTTGGTTTTCACTTAAAATAAAGCAGGAACCCAAAACCCTAATGTCTCCAAAGACTGAAAACAAGGAAGTGATCTTTTACAATTTCTGGATTACTTATTTATTGCATTTCCAGGACTGTTGGGGTTCATTGGGGGTCCCTGTATTGAAAAATTAGCCCCAGACTGTTTGAGGTTGCCCACACTGACCTAGAGAATCAAAAGCCCTAACCTGCCAGGTCCTCAGCACAGAACTAAGAATCCATTTAGCCTTTTTGGCTGCTTGCTTACCAGCTGCTCTTATTTGATTGGCAGTGCCCCCGCCTGCACTAGGTCCCTTGCAAGTCTGTTTTCACGCTGGATTGGATGCTCGACTTCGCTCATCTGAACATCAGGACTTTCCTAGGGTTGCCCTCGCAGTGCAACTGGCTGCTTTCGATATCCTTATTTGCATGCCTGAAAGCCTCACACCACTGTTCTCCTTCAAGTGTGATTGGCTCTTTGGCCAGCCGGGCTGTGTCGATCCAGAGTGACTAAGCTGCTTTACAGCCAATGAAATAGCAATATAACAGAGGTCAGGTACTAGACTGGTAGCACAACTGGCTAAAATGGATTTTGTTTGTTTGTGTTTGTTTGTTTGTTTGTTTGGAGCAGTGGTTGTCAAGCTTTGGCTCTCCAAATGCTTTGAACTTCAGCTTCCAGAATGTGTCATCATTGGCTGAGCTGGTGGAAGCTTCTGAGAGCTGAAATACAAAACAGCTGGAGGCTCAAACATTGAGAACCCTTGGTTTAGAAGTAAGATTAGCAAGGTCACTGAGAGCTGGCAATGGGCCATGATTGGGCTCCCCGCTTCCTAAATCTCCCTCAAAACTAGATGCTATTTTACTACCGCTACTAGAGCATTGAGGTTCTGGTCCCAAGGTATATCTTGTGTTTTGCCATATCGGAATCATGCGAATACACATTGCCGCACATTGAAGACTTAGATATGCTGATATTTAGGGGGAAAATATCAGAGCCAGCCTCTGATCTGCTGGGAATACATTATTTTGTAAGATTTTCTCACTCTCCAAGATGCTAGAAGTCAGGATCTCAGTGATTTTACTTCCCTCCTTCATCCTTGAAGGTGATACATCATGTAAAGTTGCCAATCTCTCTCCGCCCAAGACTGGAACAACGGCATGTTTTTAAATATGGCACTATGGGCAGAAGATCAACAGGCTAAGCTTTTCTTTTTCATCAGTTTGTCTGCACTTCTTGGACAGCTGCCTGTCATGCAGCTCTTCAAGGCACAGAGCTTCTGGCCATTTTTTTTAAAGCAGCAACAGTAAAGTTATGAATATGGTACCAACAGCTTGTGGACAGAAACTGGTGTGTCACCTCACCCTTTCAGGGTCAGGTCCCAACTCCACTCCATCTAGACCATGGGCTACAGTCAAGAAGACATTTTAAAGTGAGGATTCATAAGGTCTCTGATCTAAAGATGGAAAAACTGGTTGGACCTAGTGGATTAAACGCGTAAAGGAAGGCTAGGGACCCATTCCTAACCCCAAGAGAAGTCTAATGGGCAAAGGATAAGACCTTGGGCTTTGTGTCCAGGCCTCATCTAGATTAATGGATTACCAATCAGGGCTTAAATTTGGAAACTTGTGGGTTCTACTGCCTCAAATTCTCAGGAAAGGAGCAGTGTTAAGAGAAAGAAAGATAACCTGGGAGACAGCTCTTTATCGACCTATCATGCTTTATTTAAGCACAGTCTGGTTTATTAAGAAGTAGAATGGGTACGAGACACGATCAAGGATCTAGCTTTAGCTGCAGGGACTAAATCCCAGGAAAAACAACAGGCAGAAGAAAGGGCTCTGCAGAGTTCGTCAAACAATCTGCTGATACACAGCAATGCCATCTGATTTGGAATCTGGAGAGATTAGTATAATGAGTATTATTCTTGCACACACACAGCAGCAGCAGCAGACTACAAGCAATTGCTACACTCAGCGTCCTCAGCTTCCACTCCACTCCACTCCCCTGACTGAGGAAAACCCAGCGTGCAACAGCGTCAAAATAACAGGCTAAAAAAAGATACAGCTGCCCAAATACAGAGCCACTTAGTTTAATGGCTTATGCACAGCATCCCCCCCATCCTCTCCCTGGGCCTGCCTTGTCCCTCACCCTCTGGCCTTTACAAATCTCGTGCTCCCTTCCTACGGCTGAGAATAGAACTGAGAGGTTGAGAGGTTGATGTCATTCAGTCGTTCCCCTGCTTTTCATCCTCAGCCTCGCACAGTCTGCATTTACAGCCAAGACGATCTTGCACATGGTTTTTCCAAAGATTTGCAGGCTGCAACACCAAGGGCCCTGCTAATTTAATGGTGAGATTCAACTACCGCCTTCCTCTTACTGCAATTTATAGTCCCACATGCATTCAAGGTGGACTCTTATTGGAAAACCATAACAGATCTCTAGACACAAACAAGCAAAATATCCTCCTTAAAGCAACTTCGCTGCCTGAAGGGGGTGGCACATTTTCTGACAGGCTTCTGACAGCAACGGCTGCATAACTATCTTTAAAACAGCAACAGCAACAAAAAGGGAGCAGAAGATGCAAGGCAATGAGAACAAAGGTGGAATGCGAATTGGAATGGGGGTGGAGGTGGAGGTGGTGGTAGAATCATGCTCTCACCAAAAGGTTGAATAATTAGTTCAGCTTCCCCTAGTGGAAGCTGTGCCTCTCTTTCCCATCATCGGTCATTTCTGCACTAGCCTGTTATAGTGCGATGATTCCACTTTCAACATCCTCTGGAATCCTGGGGTTTGCAGTTTCGGGAGGGGTCAGCTGGCCCCTCCCAAAACTGCAAACCCCAGGATTCCAGAGGATGTTGAAAGTGGAACCATCGCGCTATAGCAGGCTAGTGCGGAAATGGAGATATCTGTAGAGGCTTGTCCTGAAGACCTCTTGAAGGCAAGCTGGCACAGAGGAAATAGGCCCATCTCCCTTTGCCACTGGGTTTCACTCACTGCATGGCACAAACCTTCACAAAAGCATCACTCTGAGCCCACCAAAAAATAGCCAACTGGCAGGCCTAAGATATTTCAATGCCGAGTGGAGAATCAGATTGGCATTTCCTTATGCTGGGTAAAAATAATAATAATAAAAATTACATTAAATAGCTGAATGTTTGCCATTTTTTAATGGTGCTTCAAACTGACAGGCTGAGGCAACTGTTACACAGTACCTAGGCCAAGTGGTGAGGCCTATTCTGGATGCCAGAATACATTTTTTATCGTATAGTTGGCTGCTTTCGCCAGATTTGCCTTTTATAAAGAAAAAAAATGTCCATGCTTTCTTTATTTTTTAGCCTTCTTCCGTCCACTGTTTCAAGGAACTTTGAGGTCCTTTTAATGTTCACTGGAATTCCTCGAAGATATCTTGTCCGGACAATCTTTTTTTCCCCCTAATGTAGCAGGTTTTGTTAAATTTTGGAATGATAAAATACAGGACTACCTACAACCTTAGGCTTTTCAAAGAACATTAGACACCCTGCAATGTGGTAAATATGGTCAAGCCTGTTCTTTTAAGGTATTGCAATATATGTATGACATTAACTTGTATGGTTGCTCATTCGATATCAGTAGGTAAACTTCTCTGAAGGTACAGCTTGCTGGCAACAGCTCACCTTCCCCCTGCAATATGCAGCCGCCAAGATGTCTAGAGCGCATCCTCAATTCACAAAGGGTGAAAGTTAAGGCTAAGAGGCCTTGTCCCACTCTCCTACAGGTACTGCCAGTACATTCCTAAAATAGAGGTTCCCCTGGAACTCATAGGTGGCTAAGACATAAAAGTTTCTTGGAGGGTAGGAGATGCAGAAAAGCTTCCCTAAAGATGGAAAACTTGGACATTGTGGCTTAAACAAAACACAGGCAACTCATCTGTTGAAAACATCCTATGAAGGGATACAGAAGGATGCCTTTATGGGCTACACAGATATTCCTAAGCCATCTCCAGCCAAGCAGCATCTGGCCAAAAGGTAATGCTTTCTGGAGTAAGCTGTGCTTTCCTTCTACTATCCATATTAAGCCAATTACTCCCCATTGTATAATGTACTTTTTGATTAGGAATCTGTCTTTTCACCAGGTATCTGTGTGGGTATTCTTGGAGACTTAATAGTGTTTGTGTGCAAAAAACAGGGGGGAAAACCCAGCTGCAGCTTCTGCCACCTTCCTCTTCTTATTCTTTTCCCTATGGTTAAACTTTACACTACTGTGAATTGCTAGTTTCTGTGGGACTTGATATCACACTAGATCAAAGCACTTGTTGTGACAGATTGTGCACACTGGGGTGCAGGACAGCACACTTGTAGTGCATGCAATCACATGCTTTCCCCCCACGTCTTAAGAAAAATGAGGCCGCGTGTATGTCTGGGTGTGAAACAGGGTATTCATGGAACACACATGTTTGGGTTTGCTTATCTCAAAGAGAATTTATAAATGTGCTGGGACGCAGGAAAAGGGCACATAATTGCAGTTTTTCATTTAATTCACCGATATGTTTGGTGCCTGATTTCTAAAGGGACACATTCTGGGGTTGAAACCTTCCTCTGGAAGCCTTCCAGCTAGCCCAAAAACTTATAGATGGCTTGGGGAGAAGAGAAAGGCACTCTGCACATGCTCATGGCACTCTTTTATACTAGTAACCTGTCCAGAAAATGGAAAGTAGGAATGTGTATGGAAGCACGGTCACAAAAATGAATTGTGGCTACGGGGATTGGTTGCTTCTCACCTCCATATGACTACCTTTCCTCTTGAAATTTTGCCCATTAAAACACAGCCATGTTTGCTTCGTGGTTGCTAGGCATAGCAGTACGCCCAAAGTGTGCCTGAGAATCAGGGTAATAGCTGCTGATATTACAAAGACACTGAAGAAGCCCTAAAGCTGCAGTATTTCTGAATGTAGCTCGTAGGAGGAAGGGGCACTGGGGTATGTATGAAGGCTTGCCACATTACCCAACATAATTTATCTCCTACCCTTCCCTTTCAACCATCCCTCCAAACTAATAAGGTTGTTCAGGCAGCAGATAGAGTTATAGGGACTTGTAGAGGTGTGCAGCATTAATATATACAATTATTAGTAATTATTATTCATTGTCATTTCAGTGCTGCACGAAGGAAGCCAAAGACTGCAAACTGGTTTTGAGACAGATGTCTTGGTTTCAATTACGCCCTGTGTGGATGAGAGAGAGGAATCTGGCCTTCTTAAACCGGCAAGCCAGAGCCACACGTCACCTCTCACCCCACCACAGCCCAGCCTCCTGCATGCAGTCCATAAACCACCCTAGTTGACATGAGTTATAGCTTTTGTTGGAAACTGAAAAAGCGAGAGAGAGAGAGAACGAGAGATACAGCAAGCAAGCCCACGTCTGTCTCCACCACTCACACAATCGTTCCTGCATTGCAGCTGTTTGGGGAAGGGAATGCAGGTATGGAGAAAAAGGAGTGCTTGAGACACATACTCGCCCCCTGCAAACACTGGCTCTCACAATCTCAAGAAGTGAACCCCCAGATCTAGCCACCTCAGGCTTCCATTTAGGGGAAGGAAAAAGGCAAGCCACGGAACAAAATCTCCCACCCAAAATGCCTAATTTTTTGGATGCAGATGGAGGCAGCAGAAGACAGACAGACCCCGTGGTGTGTATGGAGCTATGGAGAGCTGGAGACAGAGAGGTATTTATGAGGATGGATTGGGCTGAGAGATATTTACTCGGGGATTGATGGATAGATGAGACTGGAGACAGACAAATATGAGAGGTATAAATAATGAGCGAGGCAGCAATATTTAAACAAGGCTGAAAAAAAAGAGGAAGTGCTAGAAAGAATGTGTATGTGTGGTTTGGAGTTCAGAACACCCTTACAAATGAGTAAACACATACATGCACAAATAAAAATGCACAAGTGGGATGTGCAACAAAATGTTGAAGTGTGAAGTCCTTTGTGATTTCAACCAATCAACCAGCCAACCAGCTGTTTCCTCTTCCAGAGGAGTCTATGCTAAGCCCCCCCACCCAATCCACTTGTTTTTAATCCCTTCCCACCACCACTAAGCAGTCAGCATTCCATGTCACTGAGCGTGCTAAATCCTCACTGAGCTATTTTTAGGGGGAGATGGTTGTCCTTCAGGTTTTTTAGAAGACTTTTTTGCCTTTCTACAAACCTCAGGACTCCCACCCACCGACCCACCCACTCCTGATTTCCCCTTCTTGAGCAGGGATGGTGCCATTTTGGTCACATGAGGATCTGTATTTACAGAATGAGTTTACTCTTAGTATGCAGGACAGGAGAAGATTCCACTCTGTGTGTGTGTGTGTGCACGCGCACGCGCGCGCATGTGTGTAAATGGGTGGGTAGGAAGGTGGGTCCCACCCACTCCTGATATCCCCTTCTTGAGCAGGGATGGTGGCATTTTGGCTACATAAGGATCTGTATTTAGAGAATGAGTTTACTCTTAGCATGCAGGACAGGAGAAGATTCCACTCTATGTGTGTGTGTGTGTGTGTGCGCGCGCGCATGTGTGTAAATAGGTGGGTAGGAAGGTGGGTGCGTGTCTAGTGGATGGAGAAGCAGATAATGAGGCTGCAGGCAAATAGTAGTACGTGCAATAACAAATGAATTGGAAGGAAGGCCGATAACGGAAAGGTTGCATAGAGGAACAGACAGACAGACATGCATATCTGGAACAGAGAGAATGATTTATTTATATGAGGTTTTTCTCATAGTTTAGCCTGAGTCAGGATTTTTATCTAGACATTAGCCTTCAAAGGTGCCCTGAAACTGTTCTCTGTTCAAGTCTCAATCCTCCAAAAGAAAAAAAACATGTTCCTGAGCATGGGCAAAGTGTCTTTTTCTTACCACTGAGTGATCTTATTATCATTAAATCAGAGGCAAGCCTTTTCTGCCCTCAGTATACCATTTGTACCATTTGGGCTTTTGTTTCAGTCATCAAAATGTCATGAGTGGAACCTGGTAATTAGCCAGCAGAAATATTTGAATCAATCTTTAATTATCATATTTGATGAGATTAATGACATAAACTGCTTCCCTTCCATTTTGCACAAACTAGAATCCCACACACACACAAATATGTATATACTTAGTACTGTCAGTTTGTTCTTTTTAATGTTTGTATGATTTTGTAATGACTTTATACTGTTTTTATGTGGTTGATTTTAATTGTTTTTAAATTTTATTGTAAATATTTTTAACTAAGTGTTCTGAAAGTCATCTTGGGTCCCATTCTGGGAGAAAAGTGGCATATAAATGCAATAAATAAACAAATAAATAAATCTCTGTGTTAGAGTAATTATCTGCCATTTAATTGATAAATTAATCAAGAAAATTTATATAAATCGCCATGATCAAATTCAGTGTTATTATCCACTTAATAATAATAAATGAATGCGACTGCTCACTATTAGACAGTGCTTGCTGTTTCATTCCATTCTGTGTAGAACACAGAATATCATAAGAGCTTCCACAAACCATTCCTTAATGCTGTGTCTGACCAATTTAAAATTTGCTGGTACTGGTTAATTGGGTGGGGCCCCTAGTTTTAATCAAAAAAGGCTTGAATTGATTAACCTCCCAATCAAACCGATTAAAGCTGGGAGTCCTAGAGATAATGCTATTATGCATGGCTCTACAGAGTAAGCTAAAGAGTGTGAATCTCTTTATAAAACAGGCATTATTCGGGGGGAGGAAAGGTCTGTTCTGGTGTTCTGAAACATATTTGCCAAACATCTGTTTTTCCTTTTGGGTGGCAGAAATCTCTTGGCCTCTCCAAACATCCAGAGGGTGTTGAATGCCACCATGTTCAACCAGAAACAAGAAGTGATGATGAAATTACACTGAGACTCGAACTTCTTGTTCTGGAACTGGACCTACCAGAGAAAGCTGTCTAGCCTTCTTTGTCTAGCCTTAAGGCCCTTTCACACTACACAATTATAGCGCTATGATTCAACTTTAATTGCTATGGTTCCATCCTATGGAATCTTAGGATTTGCTGTTTAGGGAGGGGTATCAGAATTCTCAGCTGGAGAGCTCCAGCACCTCTTTAAACTATAAGCCTCATGATTCCATAAGAAATTGCCATGCAAGTTAAAGTGGAATCATAGTACTAGAATTGTGCTGTGTGAAAGGGCCCTTAATCCACCACCAACCACTTGACTGCCACCATATTCAAGCAGAAATAGGAAATGATGGTGAAATTACACTGAGGGCTTTATCAGACAAGGCAAGTAAATCTCAAGTACAGCAGGATAATAGTGTCTTTGCTGAGACTTACCACATTACCTTATTCCACTTCTGTTGTTCTTCCAGTGGGAGACAATTTGGAAAGCTTTTGCAAAGGAGGTCATTGACAGAGTTTTTGTGTTAATTAAAGATGCATTTTTCAAATGGTTTCCCACTAGGAGAACAACAGAAGCGTAACAATGTCATGGGATAAGTCCCAGCCAAAGACACTATTATCCTGCTGCAATTGCCATTTACCTCCCCCGTGTAATAAAGCCCACAAACTTGAATTCCTTGTTCTGGGAACTGGACCCACCACAGAAGGCTGTCTAGCCTTCGGCGTCTAGCCTTAGTCCACCACATAAGTCAGTCCAGAGAGCGAAGAGCTATTACAGGGCAGGAGAAGAGGATGGGCAGAAGACAAAAAGAATCAGATTACAATTTTAGATTTAAGACCTTTGGATAAAGGATCCTGGAGGAATAGAGATGAATAGAATTGAGACAATTTAATCATTGTATTTTTGTAATTTATAATATTTACATTAGATAACTCAATATAAAGCAGCAGCATCCAAGCATAACTCCCCAGGATCTCCCAAATTGGGGGAGAGTTCTTGAGGTATAGGTTTTGCCAGTTGCTGCCACCTCTACCTCCACTTGTTCCATTCTTTGGGGAGGGCCTATTTGTAATAATTTCTTGGATGTGTACAAGGGCTCTTCCAAATGTTTCTTTAAAAAAAAAAAAAGCACTGTTTACTGAACAGAGGCTATGGTCTGCAAGGTAAATTTTATTCTTTCTTCTTTTTTAAAATTCTTAATAGTTACAGTGTTATAGCGCATAAGTGCCATTTCACTGATGCAGTAACGTACCGTAACTCTAAAAAAAAAAAAAAATTAAAAAGAGAGAAAGGAGAGAAAAGACTTTTTTTTATTTGAGATGTCTAGGAATTAAAAAAGAACCAGCATGCTTTAGTGGTTTAAGTGCTGGACTATGATCCTGGAGACCAGGGTTTGATTCACCGCTCAGCCATGGAAACCCACTGGGTGACTTAGGCCATATCACACACTCTCAGCCCCAGAAAACTCCATGATAGGTTTGCCTTAGGGCCACCATATGCTGGAAACGACTTGAAGACACACAATATCAACAACAAAGGAATTGAAACCGACTTGAGGGTTGGGATATAATATTGCATTAATGTGTTTTTTTCCTAAAACAAAGAAACATCAATAGCCTTCTAACACATTAGCCCCATCTGGGGAGTTTTCAGTCACTTCAATCAGCCATTGACAGGCCATTTCATTATCTAAAAAGCCATACTGGACTATGCTTCATGATCCCTTCTATAGGCTCTCAAAACAATATGAACTAGAAGACGAAGTATGTGTGAGAGATACCTGGAGCTTGGAAATGTTCCTTTTTGGTTTACAAGTCCCGGACTGCTATGACCCTGTTATCTGTGTGCTCACATCTTGATCAATCTGTATATGTAAAATGACAGTTCACAGCACACGTATCCTAGCTTATTACAGACGTATTAAATAATAAGAATTCTGTAAATCATTGTTTTATATTAAATGATTCAGCCCTGCCTTCCTCTATCTGGTGCCTCCCACATGCTTTAAGAATGTAACTATCACCACATCTAGCAAGCACCCTCAACCATGTAACTGCCCTTAGTTCTAAAGGTGGAAGAACAAAATAAGGCTTACCAAAATAGGCAACAAGTGAGCTTGTATTACTGCAGGTCAGCCTTCATCTACCATCTGACGGTCAAGAATTATGGGAGGTGTGGTCCAAATGTTTGGTGGACTCCAGGAAGAGTACACATAACCATGGTTACTTCAAATGTTTCAAGGACTGAGCCTAGACTTTGACCTCCATGATGTTGTTATTTGTTCATTAATCAGTTATAAGATGTAGTATATAAGTGATGCCCTAAATGGCCAAACAGGTGAATTTCTGCAGGTAAAAAAATGTCGTTACAATCTAAAGCAAGCTGAGGCATGAAAAGGAAGGAGAGGAGAACTGGAAGCACAAATTCTGTAGCTAAACATCACAGTGGAGAAAATTATTAGTAATAAATACCCTTTTGTGTGTAACCTTGCCAAGAAAAAAATACAGTCAGCTAAGTTATTTTTTCCTTTCGGGTTTGCTGCTAGAAAAGCAAAGGGTAAGCCCAATTCCCCTTTCCACTCACCAAATATTCCATTTTGTTGCCTAAAATGTAAAGATAGCCCCCTAGCAGAGCTCTGCCTTGAACCAGAGAAAAATACTAAATTCCATGGGAAAAAAGGAATGTTGTGTTATCTTTCCCATGGTGTTGTGAGTCGACCACAGAGTATAAAAATAATACAAGAATAAGAGACAGAGGCCAGTGTGGGTTGAGTGCTGGGCTATGACTCTGGAAACCAAGGTTCGAATGCCTGCCCAGCCATGGAAGCCAACCCGGTGACCTTGGACAAGTCACACTCTTTCAGCCTCAGAGGACGGCAAATCCCCTCTGAGCAAATCTTGCTTGAAAACCCTACGATAGGGTTGCCTTAGGGCCACCATAACTCTGAAACAACTTGAAAGTGCATAACAACGCAAGAAACAAAGGCCTCACTTACTGTTTACCCTTTGAGTAGCATAACAGAGATATGACTTACACCACAGCTCGAATCTCTAAAGGACCACACCTTTTATAGTTTATGAAAAGCTTCTGTTAAATTAGATCTGTTACTGCTTTAAAATGGCACAACTCTTCTATTGTTTCTATTGTATTTATCCCTTATTGGTTGCTATCAAAATGACCACCATGTTCAACCAGAAGCAGGAGTTGATGAAGAAATTACAATGAGACTCAAACTCCTTGTTTAGGAACTGGACATTGGTGGATAAGACTGATGGTACTGGTAGGAGAGATAGCTTAATTCAATATAAGCACCAGTTCACACATGCAAGAAGGGCCCACTCTTGAACATGCACTTCCACAGGTCGCTACCTGACTGTGAATACAGCAGACAACAGTGGCTTTGACTAAGATGATAATGATTTCAGTGGATAGTTCCATTATGGCCCTTTAACAAATGGAATCCCAACATGGAGCTTGGTGTCAATGGGGTCAACTACTGGATAGTTCACAAATAACGTCAACCAAGCAAGTGCACAAAAAGTTGGCCAGAACATTTTACATGAGAAGTAAAATGTGATGCATGAAGTGAATCAGTGTTCTACAGACATTTGCTTAAGTGGTTTGGCTGTTCATGGTATGATTTATAACCCCTGAACTTTCTCTCATTAAAGCAACTCTATGGCGGATCTAAACCAACAGGTTTAACACACATTCTTTCCTTTCGCAGGGACCCCTGCTCTGCAAACAGGCACTATGATTCCCTAACAGGTATGTGAGTACTTTCAACAGTGTATAGTTTATTTCTTGAACTGCACAGCAGCTATGACAGCTAAAGGAGCTTAAAGCTGCTATGCATTTATACCCCTGTTTTAAATGCAGTATGCAGTAGTAGTTGGATAGGTACTGAGTTACAGAAGATGTTGCTACTTATTTATGTAAACCACGGGTGGACAATTTGGGTGGGTCTAGAGACCAAATTTCTGATCGTAGAAGTATCTGGGGATCACACAGACTACCAAAGCTGTCAAAAATTGGAGGGGAGGGGGATGAAATGGGGTAGACATCTTCCTCTTCTCCTTTTTCTTCTTCTTCTGAAAAATTGGGACAACTTTTTACATGATAAATTGCAGCTGTTGGAGGCTTCCAAGAGAGGCAATATACTCTCTTTTTTTGTTGGAGGGGTAGAAAACGGATAGACTGGGTCTGGGTCCAGAAAACCAGACTTGTGGTTGCAATTTCATTCCCCTTGCCCTTGATTTAAGCTCAAAGTGTTTATTTCTGCCAGAGTAGCATTTCTGCTAGAAGAGAGTAAACATCTGCCTTGTGATGTGCAGATCTCAGATATTCTTCAATCAAGCACCCAAAGCCATTTTTAAAAATGCAGATGGATGTGCTTCGATACCACTCCTAATTTCTTTCTCTTTCAAATAAAGATGTGCCATAGCTCTAGTCTGACCTAGAAGCTGTGCTCCCAAATCCCAGATGCGCAATGGGCAGCTGCGGTTACTTGGCTAGGAGGGAAGAAATGCATACTACATATCCATTCTGCTTTTTTAATATTCTTTGTGTTCTTTGGCATTCAACCCTTGTTACTAGGGTTGTGCGGCCTGACAAGAACCAGGCTCAGATTAAGTCCTTGCTTTACTGCTAGGATTTCAGAGAGGAGGTCATAACCCAGATGGAGGATGTGTACTTTTTATGCAGAAGGTCTCACATTCAGTCCCTGTCATCTGCAATTAAAAAGACGACTTAGGTTACAGGTGCCAGGAAAGACTTCTAACTGTGCCACTGGAGAAAACTACTGACATCTGATAATACTGGAAGAGATGGACCAGCCATCAGGTTTGGTGTAAGGCATCTTCATATGTTCAGTGGGACAAAAATTGCCGATCACCAGTTTAAAGGCTTTTTTAGGCCGCGGCAAAGATTTTTAGCAAACCAAGCAGACAGGTCACAGCAGCTCATTACTTGAGGTAACCCCATCTCTCTGTATCTTCAGAAACGGTCAGATTAGAAATAGGTCTTTCTGTAAAGATCAAGATTTCTCTAAACACACAAGGCAATGGAGACAGACAGATAGGGGTTTTATATAATTCTGCCTCTCCAGCTAGCTCTATTGTTCAGAGGATACAGTGGCAGAGCTATCACGGTTATATAAAAATCTATCTGCCTATATAGCTCTCTTATCCAGATAGCAGGCTACGATATGGCACACACACAAACACCCTCTGCATGGGTTCCTCTTCCAGCTCCTTCCATGTATTGCACATTTGTGCAGTTACACCTCCAGACTTGTCAAAATGAGAAACTGCCGTCACTGCCTCATTCACAATCCAAACCCTTGTTTGGAGCATCTTGATCCCAAATACTCTAGAAATCTCCCAATCTCAGATAAGACCATCCTGTAAGGTATGCACCATACCAGTGTATTTGGGGTGCTGCAAAGGGAGGGGGAACAGGGCCCATTTTCTCCTCCAGGGACTCTGTAAGAGGGAGTTGCACAGATTCCTGAAAAGACATCCCATTCCTTTGCCTCTGGTGCTGGGGTTTGCGGGGAGGGAGGGAGAAAAAGACTAGGTAAAGGCTTACTGGTGCTTTTCCCTCAGATGGAGAAGAGCCATCTAGTTACTTCCAACAGCCATCTTGAAAAAGAAGGGGTAGGAGCAAAGAATGCACCTGACCAATTGGCAGCCATTATACAGTGGAAGGTGAAGCCAGGTGGCAGGAGGACATGACTCCAATTGGGGGGGGGCTTACCCAAAAGGGAAAAACTTCCCCTCACAAGTCCAGGTGAGGAATGCAAGGGGGAAAATGAGAGGGGGGAGGCAAGCAGCCGCCACCTGAATTGTTGCATTTATTTGTTTTAATGTCTTTGTTTCTAATTGTATATGTTGTCATTCTGCCCTTTGGTGTAAAGGGCATTCTAAATAAACATTGTTGTTATTATTATCTGCAAACAAAACAAAGCAAAAGCTGAAGTCTACTTCTGCTTGGGGAAAATCTGCAGTAGAACCCTGCAACCTATTTAAAAGGTGAATTGCAGTCTTGGAGGCCTCTGCAAGTGTTGACTCGCCTATTTGTTTTTTTCCAGGAAAAAGTCGTGGCATCTAAGGGCCGCAAAAGCAGCCTTGGGGGGGCCACATGAGGTCCCAGAGCAGCATTTTGCCCATCTCTGCCCCAAATGATTGCACAACAGAACAGGGGAAAGATGACAAGATCTGCCAAAAAATTCTCCAGCCACATGCTCTTAGATGGGTCATGTTTATTTCAAGAAGGTACACACAAACCATTTCCTTGTAGATGGTGCAATTTCATGTTTGCTGCAATTTTGGATGCACGCATCCCTTGACTAAAGTGTGACTGTGTCAATCTTTTCTTTTTTATACAGATTATTTATTTAACAGTTTTAAAACAGTCAGATTCCTAGTTAGACTCACACTTATAGTCAAAGAAATATATGTTCAAAAAAGAAAGAAAGAGAAAGAGAGAAAAGGAACTAAAACTGAAACAGAGTACTGGCTCATTAAACAGTAAACACTAACCTATTAAAACAAAAAGGTCTCTGACCTCCCCCTGCAAGCTGAACTGCAATGAAAGAAAGAAAAAGAAAGAAAATTGTTATTCTACCATTACAGATCCAACTAAGAAATCGTACTAAAATCAGTAGCGACCACAATCACAAATTATTGCATCATTAGATTTCTTATCCCTCAAAAAGTCCATAAATGGTGTCCAATCTTTCAAAAAAAAAATCTTCACTTGATTTATCCTTTAAAACCCACATTAGTTTGGCAATTTGGGCTAACTCACCAACCTTAATAATCTATTCTTCCTGTGTTAATCTTTTCTTACCTTTTAGAGACAGAGGTATAGTTAAATAATTAGCTGACTGAAGAGAGATAGGGATAAAATTGTCATAAACCTTTTGACTTCTTTCTCTTCCAGTAAGACAGTTTACATCTGTGAAATCCCCACCAGGGTGAAAATGAAAGGTGGAAGTTAAAATACTGAACAGCTATAAATCTATTTGTGTTTAGTCAAATATTTTTAATACATACTTTAATTATAGACATAGACATTTATTCAGAGGTAAGTCCAAATGGAGTTCAGTGGATCTTATTCCCAGATAAACGTCTACAGCGGAGATGGGGACTATGTGGCCCTCCAGGTGTTCTGAGCTTTGACTAGATCAGCCACAGTCAGTATGGCCAAAGGGAAGGGATGACCAGAGGGCTAATCCAGTGACAGGCTGGACGACTGACAGACAGACCCTCCAATTCCGGGACTATAGGCTCTCATCTCCAGTGCTTGACTGCATCCTAAGATTCAGAGCCTACTTCTCCGCAGTTCTGTTGAACTGCTTTCTGTACTCCCATAGGTTTTCTTCAGCAAAGACTACTGTAAGATGCTCTACATGGGGTTGCTTTTGGAACGTGTTTAGAAACTTCAATCGGTCCAAAATGCAGCAGTCAGATTTCTAACTGAGGCTTGCTGCACAGAGAATCTAACTAAGCTATTATTCAACCTGCACCGGTTGCTTGGTTCTTTCAGGTCTCAATTCAAAGGACTGTCTTTGAGCTTCAAAGCCACAGTGATCGACCTGGTCGCTACCTAAGCATCTTACCTGAGTTAACTATGTGATCACTGCCATAGTGATCTACCTGAGCACCTATCCAAGAGGTGATCTGCTCCATGCTCTTTTCCTCAGTGCATATGTGAAACAGAGCTTTTCCAATCACAAAAGCACAACTGTAGAATTTCCTCCCAAGGGAGGGCCATTCACCCAGTCTGCTGCTCAGTTTTCAGCAAGAAAAGAACCATGAAGACATGGTTGTTAGTGAAGGCTCTGAGGGCAAGTTCATGTTATGCTGCTGTTATGAACAGTTATACTTCTAACAATTATATCTTTTGATTGCTACTTTTAGATATATATGTGTGTTTGGTGTATATGTGTGCACACATACACAGACAGATGGGAGTTAAGTTTAAATGCTCCACCAAATCCTGTGTTGCAATCCAAAGCTTTGGCTTATTATTGCCTCATTATTACTGTATATACTCATAAGTCCAGAAATATTAGCCAAAAAATCAACCCTCAAAAACATGGGTCAACTTATCCATGGGTCAGTGTAAATACTGTACCTTAACTGTTATCAAAAAAGGAGCCATACTTTTCTCTGAGTAGACTTGCAAAAGACGAGAGCTTAGTCCATTCTGGGAGAGCCTAAAAGAGGCACCAACGCCTGCTATTCTCTCTGCCATGGCACCACTTCTGGCCTTTTTGAATGCCTACGTAAGAAAATGGGAGTGCTTCTCCTCTAAGGGAGTGCCAAGACAGTAAAGGAAGTGCTTCTTTTAGGTTCTCCTAGCATGGACTAAGCTCTTGCCTTTCGCCATTCCACTCATCAAAAGGGATGGTTCTTTTTTTGGATAAGAGTTAATACTGTAACTTAACCTTTATCAAAAAGAGAACAACTCCCTTCTCTGAGCAAAGTGGTGAAATGCTTTTTGAATGCCTAGATGGGGAAATGGCAGTGGTGGAGGCAGTGCCCAGGGGTGTTTGGCCCCGCTGTGGCGGTGCTGGCACATTCCCCTCTCTGTGGATTGACTCTTAACTTATCCACAGGGCATAACAAAATTTGTAATTTTATCCCCCAACCTGCCCTCAACCTATAACATGAGGTCAACAAATACATGAGTAATGTATATACAATATATTTATTTTTGATCTTTCACATCCCACTTGTGTGTGTTTGTACTTATAAAGTATTACATATAAACACATATATTATACATTTATAATTATATATATATATATACACACACACACACACACCATATAGTTATATATACTTACATATATCTTTAAAGTTTCTGTATATATAATTTTTAAATTCTTTACTATCAATTATTTCATTTGTTTGTGAACCTCTCTAAGAATCCTTTGGGACCAAAAGCTGGAATACAAAAGGTCAAAAAATAAATATAAAAAGGCAGAGGAAATTCTTGGAACTGCAGCGTTGGATTTAGGAGGGCATATAATACGTCCGAAAGATTTCAGACAAGCAGTAAGTCTAGGCTTCCTGCAAAACAGTCATTGCTTTGCAGTAAGCAGTAAATTCACCAGAATAGTGAGCTCAGCTGGCAAACACTAAAAGGGTTGTATTCAAAGGGCTGTATTCTCTACTGAGAAACAAGAGGGATGTAAACTTATGTTTAGGGTCACCCACTGGTTTTCAGAAATATAAAAGAAATAGATGGGGAAGGAGGACCGAGAGAACAAGAAAATGTAACAGTTTGAATGAAAAACAGGCTGAAGAGGACTGAATATGCTGAGTGACCACAAAAAGCTGCCTGTTTTTTTTGGAGTAAAAAAAACCAGAAAACTGAGGTAAAATGTAATAGATTACCCTGCAGAAAAAAGCATGAGTTGCTGGCAAAATGTTGTATGAGAATGTTTTGTTGCAGGCTCTTCTTTATACAGACACGAAGTCAATCTAGACATGGAACAGAATGAAATAGTAAAGCTTTTTCTGGGTTATTTCAGACTAAGGTTTCATGTCTGAATCCATTCTCACGGAAATAGTCCTTCCAAATGGAAAAATAGTATGTTATGGAAAAGGCTAAAGTGTTCTAGAAACTGAGCAAAAATACTATGGAATCAAGTTGGTGGAAGAACTACTGTTTGAAGGTTAAGGTTTCCAATGATTCTCTGACAAACAGTTGAGAGACATACAATAGATTAAAAAAAACATGATTTCACATTGACTAAATCTGATTTTGAAAAGCAGTTGTGCTTAGATGATAAACACTTGATTGGTAAGATGCATAAATGTTTGTTAAAGAGATGGTCAAGAACTGTATGATAAAGTGGGCACAAAATGTTGGGCATAACATACAACTGGAACAATGGTCGAAGGGAATTAAATTTACTTGATGTTATGATCTGAAAGAGAACTTCTATAAAATGATGTATCATTTGGTATTTGACACCAGAAAAATTGGACAAAATGCATAAAGAGGTTTCTAATAGATGTTGGAAAGATGAACAGAAAGTGGGATCTTTCTACCACATATGGTAGACATGCAAAAAGGCCAAAAAAACTGGAATCAAATATATTCTGTAGTGAATAAAATGTTGGAAGTTAAGATTGAATTAAAACTAGAATTATATTTGTTGGAACTAGCAGAAGACTGTTTGGAGAAGAACCATGGCAAGTTATTAAGATATATGACCACTGTAGCACTATTATTATCGCATACACAGAGATATGGAAGAATATAGAAACAACAACAAAAGAAGACTGTTAAAACGGATGGATCTAGCTGAAATGGACAAACTGAAAGTACTGATAAGACAAAAATCAGTAGCGACTTTTGTGAAAAACTGGAAGACTTTAATTTGCTTTTTTCAAGAAAAAGAGTACAATCTGTTAACTGTTGCATTTGACAATCAATATTTTTGGATAAGTAGCAGTAGAAGCTCTTGAACTGCATTTGTAACTAGAGAAATTTCTCCTATATAGATATATCTGGAATCTGCCTTAGGACAGCTTGAAACCACCTTTTAATTTTTTTTTATTGTTCGTAGTTAGTCTTTAGTATGTAGTAGGTAGTGTTTAGTATTATATTTGCTTTTGGTCTGTATTTCTTTGTTTGTTTTGTTGTAATTGTTGCAATTTGTTGTTGCTTTTGCTTTATTTTTTTCTGTTTTGTTTGTATGTATTAAAAAAAACTTTTAAAAATAAAGAGACAGCTAAAGTGAACCTTCTCCTTTCCATATTAGCTTTCTGCATGCAGGGAGAATTCTAAGATGGGGTATTCAGATATGCTACTCTTCCTACCTGAACTTGTACCGCACAAGAAAACCTTTCTACTTCCTACTGCTGCACAGAGAGACTGGACTTTGGTTGGACAGCCTGATGCATTTTACTACAAGAGAACTCAGTACTTTTAAACAAGCAAGGAAATAATAGTTCTGTTTCTTGAATGTTTCTGGGAGAAACAAACATCCATTTGTTCAGTTCCCTCTTCCCTTCCTTTTTTCTTTCCCCCTCCTTCTTCAGGAAAATAATCATTTCTGTTCTTGTACTCTCCTTTCTCTCTCAAAGCGATGTTGGGGGCACCTACGACTGTTTTGTGAAGACACATGAGGGTGGGCTGAGGCGGAGGAGAGAAGAGCAATTATATTTAAAATGCCACCAGAATGCCTCCTTTTGGTAACTTCCTTCACTGAAACATAACCATTACTTATGCATTTTTTTTAAAAAAAATCTTTTATCTTTAAGGGGATGTGGGTGAGAAGAAAACAGGCAAACACACGATATTTTCCTTCATAGCTGAAGAGACAGGCTTAGGAGGAAAGACTGCAGCAAACACCCTGAAGGCACAGGAACCATAAAAAGAATTAGGAACAGCCTTTGCACATGCTTATCCGGTATCATCTCCTGGAGCAGGAGGAAGACATATGGGTGCAGTGTCCTGTCTTTTCTTTGAGTATTTGGAGCTGCCAGATTTTGCTGATGGATGGCGGATGGACAGGTGCCACCGAAGAGGCACATACAAGGCTAGAGTGGGGATGGATTGGGTTATTGGAGGACAAACAGAGGAGAAGAGGAAGGTAAAAATAACCAACGGTCTGAGAAAGATTTGGCAGTATATTCCCTGCCAAATTCTCCGTCAAGGAAAATGTCAGATTGTGCAACCTGCATAAATTATACAACTGTGCTTAGTTTGCATAATTTAGGCTGCTCATCAGAGTTCCGCAAGGGGCAAGGTAGCCCTGCCTCATGACCTAACTCGTTCATATCGTCCACCATCCTAGCTTTTGAGATTGTTTGGTGATACCACCTGAGTGCTGTGAAAGCTATTACACTGGGCATCCTTCCCATGCCTGCTTTGGCTCATGTCTGAGACACAGTGCCACTTTCTGAGGAAGAAACTAGATTATGGGCTGCTCCATTGGAATCCAGACACATCACTGCAAATGGTGAGATAACATCAGAAACGCTACTTTCAATCTTTATTTTTATATCTTCCAGTAAGAAAACTTTCTTGTTTCTAATATGGATGCTGAGATTCTAAGGATGCCAAAGTCCAAATTCAACTTTTGCACTGATTCCTCCAGAGCAACTTCTTTGAAGCTTCTTCAGTATAAGTTGAGACAGCTAATAGGAAGCTTCCCTTCTGTTGCTCTAGAGACCTGACGTGTTATGTGCCTTCAAGTTGTTTCTGACTTACGGCAACCCTAAGGCAAACCTATCACGCCTTTTCCTGGCCAGCTTCATTTAGAGAGAGAGTTTGCCTTTGCCCTCCTCCGAGGCTGAGAGAGGGTGCCTTGCCCAAGGTCACCCAACAGATTTCTGTGCCCAAGAAGGGATTTGAATCCTGGTCTCCAAAACTGTACTCCAACACTCAAACCAAACCACTACACCATGCTGGCTCTAAAAGGCCTGAACACTGGACTTAAATCAGGAGAGATCTTGGCTGAGCCATGATGCTCAATGGGTAACCATAGACCATTGCTTTCTTTCAGCCTAACCTGAAGGACAAACTGATAGCAGAAAGAACACCACGTATGCTGCTCTGACCTTCTTGGAAAGAGGCAGAAGAAAACTGAATAAATCAAGTCTACAACTAAGTATTAGCTCCATGCTCACAATTAGCAATTCTGCATTTACTTGAAGTCAGCAGTTTCTCAAAGATTTGGCAATTTCTCCTTCCACCAGCAACAGTAGTCCCTTCTTCTGTTTGGGACACTCTTTTCCACAGCAAGATACAGTCCCAAGTCAATAAGGGCTATGCACTTAGTTGTAATGGCATTGCAACACATTATATTTGCATAATTTACCATGCTGCTTTGACTTGGGATTTTGAGTTATTTAGATATTTGAGGAAAATGGTTAAAATGGAATGGAAATACAGAGAGGACAAAAAGGGCTTGAGGTCTAGAAACTTTGTTTCCAGAAAGAAAAAAGAACATTAAGATGGTAAATTTCATGCCACGCCGCAGATTTAGTGGTGTTAGAGTGTTGCTACAAAAATAAGAGTCTTGTAGCACTGTACAAAACTGACAAATTCATTATGGCATCTTGCATTTGATAATCTTTGAGGAACCACAAAGCTCTTTGTTGCTTCTGTCCAAAATGGAATTGTGCACCTTGTTTGTTCAAGACATTACCCAGAAGTACTACAAGATGAAAGCCAATCACTTGATCACTTTTACATCCTTTTTTTAACTGCTTCTGGGTCACGTTCATAATGATCCGCAGAGCTCTGATTAAAATTCTACCCCTCCTATAAATGCTGGCTCAAATAGGCCCTGGAGGCTTAGAAATTAAAGTAAACTAGACAGAACAAAGTCATTATTACTTGAATGTCTCACATTGCTTAAACCAGTCTTTTGACAACTTGAGGATGCAGCCAGGAACTTTGGGAATGTATAAGGAATCTGTTCAGGACCTAAGATGGGTAGATGAGTATGTGAATAGATTACATCTACATGTGTTTGCATACACATAGGCACCAGGGAGTATGAAAATTTGGGGATGGATAGCACAGAATGTGTAAGATGTTCATACAGATATAAACATTCCCTTCAACACAAACCCCTTGCTGTATTTTGTATGTCATGACTAAGGTTGTTGTTTTTTTTCCTATCATTTATATGTAACAATATGCTGTTAACATGTAATGTGGCACTAGATACAGCGTTAAATATTTGGAAAGAACTGAACTTCTTAAGGCACCATAAACCAAGTTAGGTCATTAGCCTATCTATTCTGACTAGCAGTGGCTCTCCAAAGCCCCAGGCAAGCATCTTTCCTGGTTTAACTATTCAAGATCCTTTGAACAGAAGGGTGCTTCTCTGTGAAAATCATATAATCTCTCCCAGTGGGCTACTGCAGTTCTCTAGTTCCAAGAAACTGACATGCGAAACTTGAAACGTCATTTCTCTTTTCATTTTGCATATAGTATGCACATGATAGAGACTAAAACTCCTTCTACCACCATCCCTTGGCCACAGTCAGAAAAACAGAATGCTCTTCATGAAGACAGGTGTTTGGCCATTGAATGGTGTTTGGCCATTCAAACAAAGACGTTTGGCCTCTGCAGCACCCAGCACTATTTTGGGCATTAAACAGGCTTTTATTAGTGAAAAAGTCACAAGGTGCAATAGGTAAGATACTGAGATCCTCCTATTTAATCTCTATTAACAGCATGAGACCCACTTCTAATAATTTTTTGAACAGGTCCAGTTACTCCCATGGTGTTTTCTGTTGTCTTCTCCCCATCCCAATCTCTTTCTGTCTCTCTCTCTCTCCTCCTCCTCTTTTTTTATTTTTATTTTTAAATATTAAGAGAGAGAGAGAGAGAGAAAGACTGTGATGATCCAGGTTTAACCCACTGAAGTCTAGTCATCAGCCACCACTGGAAAACCAATGAACCAGAGAACATGAAGTTATACTGGCATTGAGAATATTTGCATGCAACACTAAATTATGGTTTAGCATTAGCACTATATGGGCAATATCAGTGATCTGTGGCCACCCTGCAGTGGTGGAATGAAGTGTCCACCCCTGATCAGACCATGGGTCACTTCAGTGAACAATGAGTTTCAGTGAACTTTGAGCTCATGTACTTCCACTTCTGGCTCAGTCACAAAGGCTGGAAACCGCTTTTTCTACTTTAGACTAAACATGGTTTAGTGTTATGTCTGAACCCTAAGCTGTGGTTAATTTTCTATGGTTTGTTGAAACAAACCAGCCATTCTCAACCAACTATGATTACATTAACTATGGTTAATCTTAGTTCAGATAACATGGCAAACTGCAGTTAATTTAAAAATGAAGCAAACTTCACATGTTCATGGTGAGAAGAGGAGGAAGTGCTCAAGTCCAAAGTCTACCTATTCTCTTGTAACAGCAAAATATAGTATGAAATGTTACATCAAAACCAGTTCACTGGCTCTATGCATGGTTAGTATATATGGAGCATTGAATCAGGCTTGGAAGAGCCAAAAGAATGGTCACTCAGGATAAGTATATATCATGCCCTCTAAACCAAGAGTTGTTAGTTTCTCAGGTCAGCAATGCACCATAAACTATTTAGTTAACTGTATTCAAACAGCAAGTGAATATTAGCTGGGCCATACATTTTGTATAGTCAGTTATAAAGCTGTGATGGAGAAATAGATGGATGAAGACGAATAGATGAATGAAGATGAATTTTCAGGATTTACTTGGAGATAGGGCTCACTGGGATTTAACCTCAGAACCTGCCCAGCTCAGGCCTAGAACACAAAAGAGAGAGTTCAGATTTCCTTCGCTCTCTTCAAATGAGTAACCTCAGCTAATGCTCCACAGATCTGGGATAAGGGAAAAGGGCTTCCAGAGCAATGATCCAGCTTCCTTCCCCAAAGTGACTCTTTCTAGGCTCCTATCTCTAATGTGGTAGTTCTCCCTAGTAGAAGATGGTCCGCATCCATCAGTCAAAGGGATATGTGGGAGGTCACCTCTATCTACCGTTCCTTGTAAAACCATCTTCTTTTCAATTTCAGGAATCCATAACTAGATTCCTGATATAGTGGGTTTTTTTTAAAATCACTGAGCCCTCTTCACCTTCCTTCCCCAGCAAGAACAATCAGGCAGCACTAAAGTGCTCATAGGCCCTGCTTATGTCAACACTTCTGCTCGTATCTTCTATGCTTTGGCAAGAAGTTCCACAGATTAACAGCTAATCTTGGGCCTAGACAAGGCACATCTACATTCCATATTTAAATGGCTTCACAATTAGCTGGGATAGCACAATGTTTCCCTTTCCTGGTTTCAAAGGACATTGGAAGGTGTAATTTTGGAAGAACACATTGTTGACTTTGTAAAAATGGCATCTCCGGTGTTCATCAATCTGCTTTAAGTTTATGTTAGAGACACACCCTTTACATTGGAATCCTAAACAGGTTTATCAAGATTAATTATTATTGTTACTGGACTCACTAGAAACAAGGGGCGAAACAGTTGATTTCTAGTCCATATTAGTTTCACTCCAAGTCTGCTCTTGTCCAGTTTTCCACATGTTTTTCTAAACTGCACTAAAACCACATTTGAATTGTACACCTTTTCCCCTAAAATGCATTTCCTGCTAATATACAACTTTCTGTACATGCTCCTTGAGTCAAGAATTGTCTTATAAAACTCTCAGATGTGAACCTTCTGAAGAATAGCTACAGTCCAATTCAAATATTGGTCCAAAAGGATGGAGTAGATTGGGTTGTCTGTTGGATACAAGATGCTGATGTTCCACAAAATTACCCTCCCTGTCCTTGGGCTGAAGCAGACTGGATGACACAAGTAAATGAAGTCCAATTATACGCCCCCATTTTTATAATATTATCTATAACCTAATTTAGCAAACAGAGCAATTTCTTGTTGGACTCTCTATCTCTCTTATTCACATATAACAACATGCATGTTTTGTGAGGCCTTCCTTTCTCAAACTATTCATTAACTGTTTTTGAAAGTCAAATACCTAAAACAAACCACTAAGCTAATTACAGGGCAGCCTATAATTCCTTCCTCTGTTCCCCAATCATGCACATCTTGGTAGGTACGTAGATTTATTTAGCACTGGCCTGTCAAGGCCTTCTAATTGCACCGCTAGGTTTTTTTTTCCCCTTGAAAATTCAAAATCTAGAGAGCTAAAATTTGCAATATGAACCTGAATACCAGCACTGGATTTTGAGGACCGGCAGCAATGAGAGCTTTTCACCAGATCCAACTGGTGAGCCAGTTATGACTTTCCTTAGGTTATCTAGACCTTGCCATCTGTGTTCTAGTAGCTTTCAAGCTAGATTACTGTCACCAACCTCTACAAGGGCCTCTTCTTTAAAAATATGGAAACTTTACCTATTGCAAAATGCTTCTACCAGATTATTAGATGGAGGTGGCTAAGCAGAACCTATGATATTAGTCTGATTTTCTTCAGGCAGCACTGGTTGGTTGTTCCTTGACTCAGTTTGAGGTGTTGAATTTCATGTCTGAAACTCTTATTGGGTTGAGACCAGAGTACCTCAAGGGCTGTCTAGCTCCATATGTACTTATGCATACACTTCATTCTGCATCCAAGGCCTTCTTCTAGGTGCCTGTGAAGCTGGGGAGGTGGGTAGGCGGAGCTATGGGGAACAGAGCCTTTTCAGTAGTGATGCCAACTTTGTAAAAGGCTCTCCCTGGAGAAATCTGACACTATTCTTTCAAACCCCGGCGAGGGGAAAGGTTCTGTTCAAAAAGCATTTGGCTTGTCTGGTTCTATAAGGCTGCCACACATTTTGAGTGTTAATCTCTTCTGGAATTGTGCTTGTCATTTTGCTTAGTTGGGATTTAAATCTTTTTATTGTCACTCTTACTATGGAGAGGGGTACTTTTGGTTGTTCTTTTTTAATTGTAAATTGTTTCGAATTTATGATTGATAAAGAAAAGCAAGGTCTATGTTATCCAGATAAAAGAAAAAGGAATCAACATTCAGCTTGATTCTGCCTCCTTTGCCCATCTCTCTCCTTTATGCCCCTTACTTTTTAAAAATTTCATACACTTTCAACTGCAGCAGAATCCTGCTTTGTCTCCTTCTTCCTGCCAAGCTCCAAAAACAACATTCTCCATCTCTCTCCTCCTTCAAGTCCCTTCTCAAGACCTTCAACAAAATCTCAGCTTACCTGCGTCTCCACCTGCTACCTGATTCTCTCCACCTGACCCTCACTCCTCACATTTCAGACCCTGAACCTCTCCAATCTGGTCACATACATTTTCTCCACATGCCAAGTCTTCTGGATATGCTCTGCAGTGTTCCTTAAGCACTGCCGATGCTTAATAAAGAGCTAGAATCCAGGGAGAGCTGGAAAGGGTGACTGCTTTATGGGACTTTTGGGAACTAAATGCAAAGCAGGTTTACTCTGGTGTTTGTGTGTGTGTGTGTGGTATGTGGGGGGGTTCCTCTCCAGAGCAACTGTTGCCTCTTATCCACTGCAATCAAGCCTATCGCAAGTAACCCACTGCAATGAACCTGTGGCTGCACCACAACTGTGGGAACCCCTCTGCTTGGAGATTCTCCAGAGCCTGAACTTGACTGTCAGAAGTATTTAAGACCCTTCCCTCCTCCTTCTGTCTAGGACAGTATGCCACTGTGGGGAAGGGAAAAGTTTAGTACCAGCCCAGCTCATCTATTTGATGCACTTTGCCCTAGCTCTGCTCCCCTGCCAAGGCCAGGGTAGACTGGAACAGTCCAAAGAAAAGCACACTTTGCAACAGGGGGTCGCATTCCCTCTCATTTATTGCGCTTGCAAAGGAATCTTCCCTCTGCTTTCAGGGGCTGAGTAACCAGACCGAAGACTGCAGGATTTTGCAAGCTCACACATCCTACTGACTGCCTTAGGGGTACATTTTCCCTGCTTGTCCCCCACTAGATTGACTGCCACCACATTTGGTGTTATCAGCCCCCTCCTTCCTGCCAACACACATGCTTTTATAACCGTTCTTTCTCTTTCCCCCTCCACTCCACATCTCTCTCCCTCTCTCTCTGTCAGTGTTTGTACATGCTTTCTATTCTACTGCATTCAGCTACCAACACGATCAACACTGAGAAGAGGCGGAGGGGGGTAAAGGAAAGGGGGAGAGAAAGAGAGAGAGAGAGAGACATACACACAGCCTTTGGCTCCTGCAGCAAAACCGTCTCCTCCATCATAACCCCCCCTCCAATGCACAATGCGCCAACGATAAAGCAAATGCCATTTTCTCTTGCCCGGCCAGAAGGATAGGCAGAAATGTTGGAACCCGTTCTCTGCCCGCTGGCAAAGAGAAGATTTCTTGGTGGGGTGTGGGGAGAGAAAGGTTTTATTTGTTTGTGTTTTTTCAAATATGCCTTCTGCAGATCTGAGGTAGATCACACCACTGTCACCCAATGTAAGCATCCACCAAAGATATTCCCAGAACTGAAGCCTGCATGCACACGAACAGTATTCTGTCTGTTTTTTAATCCATGCAGAATAAAGGGGAGGGAGAAAAGAGGAGAGGGGAGGAGCTGCATACATACATCTATATATTTATACACATACACACAAACTCTACATACACATGCACACATATATCACAATGCCTTTATTGTCACTGCAGGTAACGTGAAACTGTTCCCCCTCCACTTTAAAAAAGGAAGTGGGGAAGAATAGCTCAACTCTTTTGCATCTGCAGGTGGGAGTATAGGGAATGGTGATTATTAACAATCTCTCTTTTTCCTTTTCTCTCTCTCTTCCACCCCCCCCCCCACATACACACAGTTCAATGAGAAAGGCAAAACTCAAAGGGGAGGGGAGTTACCATCCAATTCTGGGAAAGGTCACTGAATTATTTCACCCAAGTCGCAATTAAATTGTTTGGTGTGAGGGTTGTTTTTCTGATTCCTCAATCCCTGGACAGCTCTGTCACATATTTACTCTGCAAAGATTCTTTCTCCACTTAAGCAAGCCCACCCTCTAAATGCACACAAACAGAAAGGGGGGGGAATCATCTGGGGAAAAGAGTGCCAGAAACAGTGTGCATCTCCTAACTCCGAACCACTGCTGAAATATATTTATTTTGTTGAGAAGAATCCATGTTGAACACACAAAGAGAAATAAATACACAACACAAATCTGTACAGACACAAGCAGGCAGGCACACAGACAAACAGAGTAGAGTCTCCTCTCTCTCTCATTCTCTCTCTCTGTTTCTCAGACACACACACACACACACAGTCATTCACTCAAAAGCACGTATTTCCTAACATTTATACAAAAGATTGCACAGAGAAGCATACACAAGTTGAAATTGAATAGACCATAATGAAGAACAGCAGTATAACTGTCAAGAAAATGTCATTTTGGAGAAAAGTGAGTTGATTATAGTATACACATACAAAGACCTGCAAATGGAAGATCACTAATAACCTCAACTTGAGATCGACAAGACAGGAGATGGCTCCAAGAAAGTGGATCCCTCCCATTTGGTCACCCCAGTTTTCCTACCTCCCACCACCCTGTCATTTTTTCACTGCTTTACGTACAGACTGCAAACGATTTATATGAATGACTCCATGGGCAAGGGAGGGGGAAACTGGAGGGAGGGGACTGGAGCCAAAGATTTGCAGTGTGTCTCCAGGCTTAAATAGAAATGAGAGTCACATCCTATCTCAGCAAACAAGAAAGAGGGTGGCAAGGGGAGGGAGGGAGACAGACTTGGGCTTAGAGGTTCATATGGAAGGTGCTATCTTATAAAACGGCAGTGGGGTGGGGGGGGATTTGGGAAATGGTTTCCTCCTTAGACTCTTTTGTAACATCACTTTCATCACTTCATGCTAATTGGAAAATGATATTAACACATTAGGATATACAATCCTCTTTCCCCTAACCTTCCTCCATGTATTCTCTTCCCTTCAGACAAAATCTATCATATCTGTTTGGACTCAACCTTCAGCCATTCCCCCCTCAAAAAAAGAGGGGGAGACAAGGCAGGGGAATTTATCAAACCTTCTCCCAACAAACTGATGGAAGGGGAAGGGAGGGAGAAAATTCCTCCCCCCTCCACTTACACACTTCCTGAAATATTTGATGGTTTTAAGTGTTTATTCTTTCTCTCTAATTCCATTCCTCCTTGGAGAGGGGAGGGATTGGGTGACCTATAAAAATCAACAGCCCCCTCCCATTTCCACAGACATACATTGACTGGAGGAATAGGTTTAGAACCAGAGATTTCAGTCTGCTTTGCAAAAACCCAAGCCTACCTTAACATGTTTGTTCTCCCCCAAATCTCCCCTCCCGCAATACCTAGGGAGATTGGAGAAACCTACTGAAATCTCCCCCACCCCACACCACATTCAGAGACATAACATTGTTCTCTGGGGAGACCACAAATGTTACCACCAGCTGCCTTTCCTTTGCTACAGAGAGATGAGCCCTTTCCCCACACCAAGTCCTACTATCCCCCATTTTGGAATTCGGAGACATCCTCATCCACTAATCCCACTAGCACTTTAGCTCACAATCAAACCCCCCTTCTCCCCCCATCCCAGTCGCCATTTAGATATACAGTTTTTCCCCTTCTCACGGCATCCTAGGCGATTAGAGATGGTTTAATACAAAAAAAAGCAAAATTAGCAAAGAGAGAGAGGAATATTAAAAAAGTGTACCTTGGAAGGATAATTGGTAATCTCCCCACCTCTGTCTATTCTGCAGAAGGAAGTGGGAAACAGAAGCAAGGCCCCCCTGCACCCTTCACCCCACAGGTAGGGAAATAAAGAGAGAGAAATGGCATCTTACACTTCTCAGCTCCTGGGTACGATCCTTCATTGCGCTTCCTTGCGAGGTCTCAGGTCCTCAGTGGGTTTTCTTCCCCACCCTCCCTGTGGCACAGCAGATAGACACGGTGGCTGGCAAGGACCCCTCTTCTTTGGGGGGGTGGAGGAGAAGCAGCAGGCTGAAGGTTGGGGGTGGGGAGAGAGAAGGGGGAAGGTTACTGGTAATTGCAGTAATGGATAAAACGGAGCTTCCCTGCTCAGCCAAGCTGGGAGGAGAAAGATGCTCTAAGGATGGAGAGAGGCTGGTGCTGATGCAGCAGAGCAGGGTGGGAAGATGCAGGAGAGGGAGGCAGCGAGAGGAGGGGGAGAGGCAGAAGCCAGAGGCTGGGCATGCTCACTGTGCCCCCTCCCACCCAAGGGGCCATGGGAGTTGTAGTCTGACAAGAGAAGGGGAGCAACCTGGAAAAGGGATGCTTTTCCTGGTGGCAGGTACAACACATAAAATTCCACTGCCTGAACCTGGCACTGATTTCCCCCGGAATAACTGCTTCCTCTCAGAGAACTCATTTGAGATTACTGGACACAGATTTACTTCCCAGGACAGGTTGCTAGAGAGAGAAGGATGGCCCAGGAACATCTGCAGCTAAAGAACCACTGAAGTTCACCTGGTATAGACCCAGCAAGGAATGTGAGTGGGAGATTGCAGAAGCCACAGGTAGAAGCGGGCTGTAAGTATCACAACTAAATATTTAAAAACATGGCAATTACTTCCCTTTTATTAACTTCCAGGGGGTAGCTGCATTAGTTAGCATGACGAAAAGGCTCGAAGCTGTGAAAACATAGGCCATTTAAAAATGCATTTATAGTTTAAGGTGGTACAGCTTATTTACAAAAGCTTGTAAATAAGCCAACCAAATTTATCAGGCCTGCAAAAAAATTCACAAGCCTGCTATGGGCTAAGAGGGAAAGGCCAGTGTGTCCCATCCTTCAGTTGCCTGTAAGCTCACTTTACTACAAGCCACTCCTTGTGGCCCAAGGCAACCAGGAGTGTTCTTCAATATAAAGAGGCTCTAGAGGGTTCTGCTGTTTTCCCCATCTCCACTATAACATTTTTTCTTGACCTCAGAATCAAGTGATAAAAGAGGTAAAGAACAGGGAATTGTTAGTTCCTTCAAACTGTAAGGTTAGGAAAAAGCTTTAGAGTTATAAATGTGGAACTAGGACAGGGTGGTAATTACTCTGGACAAATTAACTCAAAATACAAATTTACCCTTTTGCCCACCATGCTGGTTCTGTCTTCAGAATTCCTAATGTCAATTCGAATTCCCATTTCATCCACAAGCATGAGTTAAGGAAATAAATCCCAGCTTTTGCTACACATTACTAGCCATAGCTGTTATGCATGCAATAGATCAGAGCAATCTTTCCCAATCTAGTAGACTCCAGGTGTATTAGGCTTCTACGTCCCTGCATCTGCAGCCCTGCCTGGTCTTCAGTGATGCACTGGAGCCAGGGCACACAGGGCCAATGTGCTGGGACCTCGATTACGAGGGGGAGATGTCACATGCTGTCCTCTTCAGGCTTCCCTGTCCCCTTTGAGTTTAGCTGTAATTTTCACAGTTGCTTGGGAGAAAATGTTGCCTGCTTGGTGCTGGTAAAGAAACTGATGGAAAGTCTAGGGTTAGTGTGAGTAGCATCTATAATAAATATACACTGATCAACACAGCAACCTGTATTTTTGGACTCTCCTGGGAGAAGCAGATGTGCAGATTGTCAAAATGAGTGGCATCGCTATGCCATTTGTGGCCCACATCTGGAAGGGACCAGTTTGAGAAAGGCTGGAGAAGAGGTTTTTGAATTGTGTTGTCAGGAAGAACCTTGGCCATCCATCTGAGATTCAGCTAAGGAAGTCCATAATTAGGAAATCGTTGGTGGACAAGCTTTCCAGAAATGCTTTCTCAGTTTCAGCTGCATGCACTTTCTAACTGCAGTTGCAGAAAATGAAGTCTCTTGAGTGTGCCGCGTCACTCACTCCATTTATACGTAGCAGCGGTGACGGCCAACGCACCTTGTGAATGCTCTGTGTGAATCAAAGTGGATTGTTCTAAGCCTCACCATCCTCTCTAATATACACAATTTCCTTGGTAGACATGTCTATGAGGGAAAGGATCCCTAAAGGTAAAAAGCTGGGCAAACATGTCACGTGCCCAAAGTTTGCACTAGATTTCTCACAGCTGTATAGGAAGTATGTGCTTTGGGCACTATGTTTGAAGGGAGAAATGCCAATCAGTATCTCCATCTGAAGCATAAAATGGATTGAAAGAGGTTGGAGGAACTCAAGCCATTTCCGCATCTGGCTGTTATAGTCCTATTATTCCACTTTCAACATCCTATGGAACCCCAGGATTCCATAGGATGTTGAAAGTGGGATAATAGCATTATAACAGGCTAGTGTAGAAATGGCCTCAGTCTTTCGTGGCAGGTACTTCCAGATAGACAGCTTCTAGCCCTAGCAATCAAAAAGCATTCTGTAGCTACTCAAAGTTTTCTCTGTTAACAGACTTTTTATAGTTTAAAAAAAGACAGAACAAATATATGAAAACACAGAGAAGATCACTGTGCTTACTATTAGCCAGTCTGCATTTCTCAAGAAACAAATTTACCACACTAATCTTCTCACTCTTTTCTGATACATTTAGAAGCTTGGTAGATCAGGAGTATGCTGTGGATATGGGGCATTTTGATTTCAGCAAGGCATTTGACAGGCTCTTCCATGATATTCTCACAGACAAGCCAGGGAAATGCTGTCTAGACGACATTACTGTTCAATGAATTTGTAGCTGGTTGACAGGCTGAGCCCCAAAAATGCTCACCAATGATTTCTTGCCATACTGGAAAGTAGTGACAATTAGCAGAGCATAGGATTCTGCCCCGGATCCAGTGTTGTTCAGTATCTTTATAAAACACCTAAATGAAGGAATAGAGGGGATGCTCATTAGATCTGCCAAGGACACCAAAGAGCAAAAATCTCAGAAGACAGAATCAGGATTCAATATGACTTCAATAGACTGGAGAACTGGGCCAAGCTGACAAAATGAATTTGATAAATGTAAAGTGGCATGTGTGTGTCAGGAAAAAAAATCAAAGGAAAGTCATCTAATTTGGTTGCAATATGTGTGAAAAGGCTCATGGATCTCCCAATCCCTACTTTAAGTAACCTGATGGTTAGTAGCAATGGATGTACAAAGTATATTAACTAATCCAGGTTAATTAAGCCAGACAAAATGGTCGTGAGTGGATGCCTAGGGACAGGTAGTTTTTCCAGACATTTGTTGAAGTTTTTTTTTTCCCTCTCATCATGAGGATGTCTGAAATAAATCTGTAATACTACTACGCACAAGGCAGCTCCACAGAGACAGATGTTCTGGGCTAGCTCATTCACTTGACGGAGAGGACATCTGTTCTAGGCTGTGGACCTGAATGGCAAGCCAGCTGTTAATTGGGTGTGATATCACGACGGTATCAGGATGCATTTTTACTGATCAGAAGCAACGGAGAGCAATGAGCAGAGCTTGGGAAGTACTTTTTAAAAAATAATTGCAATTCCTGTTCCAACCAGAGCTCCAGAAAGTTATTTTGGGACTACAATTTCCAGAATCCTTCAGCCAAGCAGGATGGACACATACAGTTGACTATCATTATACAGTGGGCCCTTGGTATCCACTGGGGTTTGGTTCTAAGACACACGCCCCCATGGATGCTGAAGTTCTGTGATGCACAATAGTGTAATAAAATGGTGTTCTTCATATAATATCACAAAAACAATGTTTGCTTTTTGGAATTTATTTTAAAATATTTTCAAGCTATGCTTGGTTGAATCCATGGATAGAATCTGTGGATATGGAGCACTGACTGTAGTTACAACATTAAAAGAGTGGCTTGTGGCTTTCCTGTTTCTCAGAAGTAAAAAAGGCTGGGTTTTAGTTGTTTGAGGGAAAATATTTTAATCCCACATGTAGGAGAGGTGTCCTGTGGCACAAAATACCCAACTCCTGCTGCTACTCTGTAAACTATTTTGAGCCTTGGTGGCTTAACTGTAATACAGTTAAAACTTAACAGTTAAAGTCAATTAGAGTGCTAATTCTCATCAGCAGTCATACCTCAGTTAACAATCCTTCTGACAAAGAATTTCCTTTTTACAGACTCTTCTTACAACTGCCCACCATCCCTCCCTCCCTCCTTATCCTCTGCCCAGCTGGAAGTCTTTATAGCAGCAGCAGCACTGGGAGGATGGTGAAGGACAGCTGCAGAAACACATACTTTTGTGGCCTTCACCGCAGCAAGTCTGCAGTAAAGAATGCAATCCATAAAACTTAAGCTGGGTAAGAGTGGTATTCTGCTCCAGCCATTCCTACTGCAGCCATGTCTGCCCACCTACAACGGGCAAAGTAGGTGTGAACAGTACCACAGAAAGAAAAGTGGGAGGGAGGAGCAGATACGTCTGCCTCACCAACTCCCCAAAGCATGGTTAAAAAAGCATTTATCTGTAAGTTTGACCACCAAAATGGAAATCACGAGAAAACTGGGAGCTGGGATGTCAAAAGCCAACCAGCAAAGAAAGAGCCAGAGTGAACCCTTCCCCAGTGCTCTGCTGATTTTATGTCTGTGAGGATTTTTGAACTTGGAGGATTATTCGAATGTGGAACCCACTGTCATGTATCGGAAGTAAGGCAACTCATTCTACTACCAGCCCATGTAGAACTCAAGTAATGCCACCAGTGCTATTATTTTACCCCTGGTCATATGCACAGGGAAGCTGAGAGCTGGCAGAAGTCTGTGCTTATTCAGATTCTTCCAAGAAGGTTCTCTCCTTGTATACTATGGAATCTGTGTTGCTGCTATGCGCTGCCCGGCTGTGTGCGTGTGCGATTATGTCCCCTGGCTGACAAGAGTGTTCCAGCTTTGGATGAATTCTTGCTGCAGGAAAGAATGAGGCACTGCCCCCTGCTGGGGAAAACAAAAAGCACAACCCCCATAAATGATGCACACAAGGCTTATTTGTCTGTGAAACTGGGGTGTGGGTGAAAGGTCACTGGTTGCATAATTTGTGTGCAGCTGAGCATGCAGACAAGAGCACGACACAACAAAGGGGAAGGGGGTCATGTGTGAAAACAAGCCAGAACGCTGACAGCAGGGTCTAGGAAGCATAAATGCCTAGAAAAAGTGAAGTACTGGCTAGGGATCAGCTCCAATTGTGTTCTCAACAAGTTCAGGGACAATGTTAGCCCTAGAATGGAAGCAAATTCTGAAGAACTTGGTAATGGTCTGGGTTTACAATGGCCATAGGCTTCTGGGAGTTGAAATCCACCACCATCACCAAAAGCCTACAAACTATCAAAATGTAACTGCCAAAAAGCCACAAATTGCTACCTCCACAATACTGGCAAGGTAGTAAAAGCATCAAAACATGAAAGGAGGACTCAGAAAGATAACACCACAGAAAAACTGAGTGGAAAAGAATTCTGCAGCCTATAAAAGTATAAATCTATAATGATAATCAGAACAATTTTATCAGGAGCAAAAATAGCCTGTGTTTTAATGCATTCTCAGGTCTTATAATAAAGCAATCAGCTGACAAAATTAATTCGCTGTCGGAAATTGTTTGTTTTAATCTCCAAAAGATAATTTCCTCAGTTCACTTTTATAATTCAGACATAACGGGAAAATGGTTTCTCACCACCTCAACAAAACAAAGTAGGAGACTACAGTAAGCATTCTGCTCGTCTTCTTTGCATCTGCATGGAGACTAGAAGCTTTTGCTTCTGATCAAAACTAGTCCAACACATTTCACTGCCTGGAATGGGGCAGCAAATGGCACTAAAATTATGGTACATAATTCTCAAGACCTATCATGTTACAGATAGGAGAAAAGCTCACAAGATAATCCCTTCAATCTTCCTAACAGTAGAAATACAACATTAATAAATTAATAAGTAACAAATAATAAACAACAATAATAAATACAACAATAATAAATACAATAACTAATGAGTTACTGCCCTTTCACGATGTCCAAAACCTGTTGCCTGAGGTAGGGACTATGTCCAATGGTAGGGACAGTCCTGCTTCTGATTTTAAACAAGTCAACAAGTCACAGTTACCCATGACGTCCAAAATCAGGGTACTGTGCTTATTTGTACAAGGGACGGGCAAAGTCCAGCCCCTAACAACTTTTTTTCACCCTCTCTGATGCCCCCTACTGCTGAAAAATTCCAGAAAGAAAAAAAAGTCTATTCTTGGAGGCAGCTATCTTGGATTTACATAAATCAATGAATTCTTCAAACAAACAAAAAAAGGGGGGAGGGAAGGAAGAATAATCAATGAATCAGTCAGTATCAGAAGTAGGTGTCCTGTCATTTCCATTTTTTAATCCTTCTCCAATCCCCCCTTTTTTCCCCATTTCTAGAGCTGATTTGGACGCAAAAATATGCCCTCTGGCACCGACCAATAGTTAATGAGAACAACGAGGATCAAATTGTGATTTAAGATTCTGGCTTGTTGACTGATAAGAGATTAAATAAGATAGTGTCTTCAGTTTGAGCATCACAAGAAACTGTTATTGTTTCTTCTAATTTTTCTTCTTGGAGGAACAACCACAGAAAGGGGAGCGTGTCAGCTGTGGCTGATTCACCTACCAAGAAATCATAGGCCAAGATCCTATGGTTGGTCCCAATTCATGTAAATTTACTGAGTCAATGAAATTTACCTATGTGTTGTGAAACTACCCAATAATTGAGTCAAAGGATCTACTTGATCTGGGGCATAGTCAATAGAATACCAGCCATGGTTTACTGTTAATTCTGAATGCAACATCTTCTCCCAAACTTTTGCCAAGTACTCTTTTGGGATGGAGAAGTACAGGATGTGACTTCATCATTTAGTATAAGTGAGTAGCACCAACAAATACAAAAGAGCACCATACTAGTCTTCACATCCTGCATCCTTCATGCAGTTCTGAAGTATTTGTGTGCTTAAGGACTTAACAGGTTTACTTTTGTAAATAACGAAGCAACTTTTAAAAAATATTGCAGCTCTCTATAAGCTATCTGGCCCTCTTCTCAAGGGTGACCTTTCATTAAAATTAGCCTCTAACCATAATCCTCAAACATAGGAAAGCAGGCTTATACCACTTCAAACTGTTTTATGTTCTATGATTTGTACATTTATGCAATGTTATCCTTCTAGTATTATGTGTTTTCTTCCTATTGAGTTATGAATGGTTGATTTACTGTTGGGAATTGCCATGAGAACTTTGGTGTGGGGCATGAATCAAACATCTGAAAACCAGTTTTAACGGAGATGGAGCTTTGGACTCCTTTGCATGAAAAGCATGCCTACTCCTCACATCCTCACAGCATTTTCTTTTTGGGGGTCTTGGGGCCCACTCTCCCCAGCCACACTGATGTGGACTGACAAGATCAGGATAGGAGAATGACAGTAATGAAATTACTGATGCACACAGTATACTTGGGATTGGTGACTGCCATCTCCTTAATCAGTTCTACGCTTCCCAACCCCTGCAATTTCCAAACCATAGCTGTATGGAGGAAGTAATGGTTAGGATCAGAAAACATGTCAATTACCCACATTGGGATTGCTAACAGAGCCTATTACAAGTTGGCTCTTCACTAAAATTACTAACCACATAAATTCTCTGTAAAGCCTTCCTTCTGTTCTTACAACGTATTAAAACACACACATGTACATACCACACACACACTTTTTGCACTGTCCCTGATCCTACTTCCTTGGAGTGATGCTTTCTTCACCTTCTCCAGTATCTTTTTGCTTAGAGGATGACATGATGTGTAATGGACAGAGCTATAACTGAAAACAAAAGCAAGCTATAAATACAACATTGAAAAAAATAATGCCTACAATCGGACAGGTAGCATATGCTATGCTAGCTATAAGAACCAACAGTGTGGTATAGTCAGTGTATTGTAGCCTTGCAGGCCAGTTCACAAAGGCCACTAACTTCACAAGACCTTTTACCTGTTTGGTGCCCACACATGCTTAAATTATACATTTCTAAATAAATGCATTTGTATCCCTGGGGTAATAGGCATGGCCAAATTTTTCCTCTGAATTGTTCACACATCAACTGTTCAGAGCAAACCTCTGCCTCCATCAGGCTCCATAGAGCTTAGCCAGTAACAGCTCATGCTCAGCCAACTGATTTGTTAGTTCTCATCTTCACACTGGGACCTTTTGGGAAGGAGTGGTCTCTGAATACCCTTTGTAATGCATCAGAAGTGGGCAGCCTTGGAATGTTCAGAGTTTTTCCCCCCAACATCCATACCCTGGATCCTATAGGGGACACACCATCCCATCCTGATGAAACCAAAGGTAATGGGAAGGTTACTTCAGGTTTTTTTTTAATGGGACTTGTGAAAAACAAAACGTGGGGAAGGTGGTTCCCTTGTTTTAGGGGAGAATTGCTTCCACTGGAGACTTCTAGAGGTATGATTCTCCTTTTTCCACTGGAAAAAAAATACCATGAGGGTAATGGGGATTGCAAAAGAGGTCTAATTCTTAGCCCTACAGCAAATTAATCTCATATATTTATTTTAAAAACACACATGTCAACCCCCAGGTTTGTGACATTGAGCTTAAAATGGTTGTGCAACAAGTCTGAGTCACAGCAGCCTTTTTTTCAGATCACAAAATTAGTTCAAAGGAATATCCCTCCCCCGACATACATAGGGTTCCTGCATGTTTTGATTTCAAATTTGGTGATCTCTAGATCTGTCCTTTGATTTTCAGAGTCATGGACTAGAGCGAGAAGGGTACAGCAGAGACTGGATCAGGATTTTGAGTCTGCCAAAAGACTGTGGATTCTGGCCTCTTGGTCACCCCAGTTGGCAGGAAGGACTCTCTGCTGAGAGAAAATGTGTCACACTTCCCAACTTGCCAGGAACTGTTTCCTGAAAATGAAATGAAAATGAAAGAGCAGCAAGACTTGGCACGAAATATGCACAATTTATGCAGAGGGATTGCAGCTAGACATTGGAAGGAAGTTTCTTCTTTGTTTATACAACACAAAGGTCTGTGAGCCTCGGGCAGCTGATACAGGGGGTATGACATACCTTATACCTTTTTTTTTTTAAGGGTTATTGAGACAAGATTTTGGAGTTCAAGACCAGGATCCACTCTACACAATGAGCAAGAGGAACCCCAGACATTGCTGGCCTGGCTTGCTACATTTTTAAAGAAGTGAAGAAACAGAAACATCAGTGCTTGAAAATATCACATTTGCAGCACTATAGTTGTTAAGCTCTCTCAGCCAGCATGGCCACTGGCTGTGCTATCTGGGGAATTCTGAGAATTATAATCAAGACAGAAAATAGAACATGTTAAATCTCATACTCAAGACACCCCTACGCTGTCCCACACTTTGCTTTTTCACAAATGCTTTTTCTAAATGCTGTATTAGTTGTTACCCATTCATGGTGACCTAAGGTGAACCTATCATGGGGTTTTCTGAGGCCAAGAGTGTGCAGTGCACCCCAAGGTTCCTCAGTGAATTTCCATGGCCAAGCAGAGAATCAAACCCTAGTCTGCAGGGTTGTAGTCCAAGGCTCAAACTACCACACTGGGCCTGCCTTACACTATATTCATTTACTCTGCAAATGGCCTGTCTTCCACAGATTTAAAATAGGCAGGAGCATGTTTTGTTCTGTTGGTTAAAGATATATTATGAAACAAAACTTTATTGTCTCGACAGAAGGGTACCAACAGTTCAAAATATGTGTCACCACCAGCAAGTTGTGAAACTCTGGCCCGTGCCAAGGACAACAGCTTAGCAATTTTGCACCATCACAAAAACTAAGAGTCCACCCACTCTCCATGCTCAGATTTAAGTTCTTGTTACTTTGGGAAGGAAAATGAATGCTGAAGAATTAAGTATGTAACAATGGGTGCTAACAATATTAACATCCCCCCTCTAGGGCAGAAAACACTGGTATCAGAAGGGTTGGACAGTGGGTCCAGAAATCCAAGGTCTAATTCAGCAGAATGATCTCTAGTTTTCACATTTTGAAGTGTGGCAATATATAACTGGCATTCAAAGAATACACAATGCCTTTGGTAAGACAATTAGGTCTAGTCTAACCCAGCCTTTCTCAACTCTATAACCTCCAGATGAGTTGTACTACACCTTCCATATTCCCCAGCAAATATTTCTGAGAAAGCTTGCCTAATAACTGATAGAAAGTGGGACTAAACAAGGACAGTGATTTACATGGAAGCAGGACTAAAAAATGAGGGATTGCTCCTAAGAAAGTGAAACAGCTGCAGCATATGGTATATATGCTATTATTATCATTAGCAACATTACTTTCATTTACATACCCTCTTTCTCTTTATAATGGGACCCAAGAGCCTATGGTATAGTGGGAAACAAGAGAACTATGACTTGCAGACAGAATCTCACAGTCTCCGAAGTCTTCCTGAACAAAACTCTACTGAAATGAACCAGGAGAGAAGCAGATTTCAGTTTAATTAGTCTTACGTAGAAAAAAAAAACTTCCCACTGGACCCACATGTGTGACCTAAAAACATGCAATGGCAGGAGGGGTTGGATCTGGATTTTTCACCTTGGACACAAGTCTCTTGGGCTGGCCCTTAATCTCTCACATTGATACAGGCAAGGCTTGGGACAACCTTAGCCAGCACATAGTTGCAAAACCCCATCTTTCCTATGTTAACAACATAAGCTGATGCATGCTAACGTAGAAATATGCCCCATGGTGTTCAGTGGGGCTTGCTTCCTTGTGTGGAAAGCAGATGAAGCTCACCATCGCAGGCAGCTGGTTCCTGGCTGCATTTCCTCCTATCCTGCCTGTCCGAACCATGCTTCTTTCTGTCCTCTCCTGCCTCTCCGCCTCCTCCCCTCCTTGATCCCCACCTTGGCTGTAGGGTTCCATTCATCCCTGTTCCCGTCACGGAGCTTTGCAACCTCCTGAGTCACTGGCTGCGCTATTGACACAGACAGCCAGGGCACGCTGCCAAAGCAGACAGCAAAGGGACTGGCCTGACGCATGGCTGGAGCTGCCAAGCTCCTTGAGTCCTCCTGGCAACGGAAAGCCAAAGCCCTTCTCCACCTGCAAAGCAGCAAAATACACACACGCACGCACGCACACATCCCCCAAGCTAGATGTTACTCATACCCCCAAAGGGCGTTTCAGTTCACTTTCCCAAGAGGCAGAACAGTTCAAACGTTATAAATTCTGTTTTCTTATAACATGAAAGAAAAGCAATAGAGAGGAGAGATAGGGACAGTGAAATGAGGACTTTGAATGTTTTCATAAATTCCTGTGTTATTTCCAAATCTACAAGCACACCCCTCAGGCAGGCAGCACAACCGCTCACTCTGCATTAGTTCTTCAAAGAAGGAATGGTTACAGTGCTACCATGCACACACCCCCGTTTTTGCCAACTCCCCTGAAAACTCCAGGGTCTCCAACTGTTTTGTCACTTTGCCTGAAATCTGTCTGGGTTTTGTTTTTGGCACACATCCCACCCTCAAGAGAACAGCTGGTTTTAGATCCCACCCTGCAGGCAGATTGCTAATTAATAGAATGCTCTCCCCAGGGAGGCTTGCCTGGTGTCTGAGTAGTTATCTTTTCAAAACCAGGCAAAGACCTTTGCATTTTCCCAGCCTTTCAAAAAAGGGTAGCGTTTTCCCCCCTCAAAGCACCAAACCTGCTGCTTTTCTGCTGTTCTGTTTTAATTGTGAACTGACATTATTCTAATTTTGAAAGTTGCTGAAATTGCCTCCAAAAATATTGCTTTCAAAGGCAGGTTATAAATCTATCATAAAATCAATCAATTATTGTATATAAATTGTTACAGAAAGAGCCTTGCTGGGGCCATCTTAGTTCATTATCCTAGTTCTTATAACAGTCAACCAAATGCATATGGGAAGAAACAGAAAAAAATAAGTTTTTGAACTTCCTCTCCCAGAATTCCCCAGTCAATATGACCACTGCCCTTGCTGTCTGGGGAAAACAATAAGTTCCAAATTCTGCCCTCCAGGACACCCATAAGCAAATTATGAGGCAACAGCTTTTTTCAGCTGTTCCTACCCAGGTGCTAGTAGTAAGTGACACATTGCTTCTGGCACAGAACTGTAGTGACTAACTCCCTAATAAAAAATGTTCTTAATCTATTCCAATTTCTTTTCAGGACATACCTAACAGAATACCACCAACTCTCCCTGTCTGTCAGCAAAAAATTACCCCCAGGAAGTCTCATGATTCATTCTTTGGCTTACTTTCTGAGGCCGTGCTCCATGATGAATCAGCAGCAACCATACATTCTCCCTCATTTCCCTGAATCTACTGCCAAACCATTTATTTAACTCAAGGGATGACCCCAAATTCTATTATTACACAAAAGAACCCCCCCCTCCACTTTATATCATGGCCAATTTTTATAAACCTTTTCTGTATCTCCCCTGCACTCATGCACAGCAATCACACACACACATCAACTGCAAGTCCTATTGTTTTCAGCATATAAGTGTGCACAGAATTCCAGCTTCAGTCGACTCTCTTTTCTCAAATGCTTCAGCCTTCTCTCAAAGGCAAGTACTGTGCATTAGGGATCATGAAAGGGATCTAGGAGTCTTCATAGACCACAAGCTGAACATGAGTCAGCAGTGTGATGCGGCAGCCAAGAAAGCCAATGCAATTCTCGGCTGCATCAATAGGAGTATGGTGTCTAGATCGAGGGAGGTACTGGTACCACTCTACTCTGCTTTGGTTAGACCCCATCTTGAATACTGTGTCCAGTTCTGGGCACCCCAATTCAAGAAGGATATTGACAAGCTGGAGCAAGTCCAGAGGAGGGCGACCAAAATGGTGAGAGGCCTGGAAGCCATGCCCTATGAGGACAGACTTAGAGAGCTGGGTATGTTTAGTCTGCAGAAGAGGAGGTTAAGAGGGGACATGATAGCCATGTTTAAATATTTGAAGGGATGCCACGTAGAGGAAGGAGGGGACTTGTTTTCTGTTGCTCCAGAGACCAGGACAAGGAGCAATGGATTCAAGCTGCAGGAAAGGAGATTCCACCTGATCCTCAGGAAGAACTTCCTGACAGTCAGGGCTGTCCAGCAGTGGAATCTGCTGCCTCGGAGTGTAGTGGAGGCTTCTTCCTTGGAGGTTTTTAAGCAGAGGCTTGATGGCCATCTGTCGGGATTGATTTGAGGGTGTTCCTGCATGGCAGGGGGTTGGACTGGATGGCCTGTGTGGTCTCTTCCAACTCTGAATTTCTATGATTCTATGATTCTATGATTCTATTGTGAAGTCTCTTTCCTACCACTTGCCCTGTTCTGTGATATGCTTTTGAAGATCAGGTGATCAAAATTGTACATAGTATTTCAAGTGTTGCCCACATATCATTTTAGTCATTTATCGCAGAAGAGGTGGAGGGAAGATAAAGCATTCTTTTTCAGTCTACAAATGGAGGCGGGGTACCCTTGTTTTCTGGCAGAGGTCCTTGTAACAGCAATGAAGCTGTTTGACAGCCAGACATTCAGCAATGAACAAGTCCTCAGCCCAGTAGCTGCTGCCATCTTCTCCTCTCAGCTTCTGCATTTCAACAACTGTTCTTGAATGGTGAGAGGGAATGAGACTCTCAGCTTTTCCAGCAGAGAGGTGGAAGTGACTGTTTAGTGGCAGGAGCTGCCCTGCTAGTGACATTCTAGCAAAATATTACAGGATTTCCATTTGGGCATTTCAGTGTTGGCTCTGGCTTCTGTGCTAAAGATTTGTTTCAAGGGCGAAATTCTGTCATGAAATCAAATATTCAGAGAACTCTTTGATTATTCGCTCCTGCTAATTTATTTACAATGCATATACATTCAGTACTGCCTATACTCGAGTGGCACAACACTAACACCATTTCCGCACTACAGTGTTAAAGTGCTGCTATTCCACTATCAACCTCCTATGGAATTCCGGGGTTTGTAGTTTAGGGAAGGGCACTTCAAATTCTCAGCCAAAGAGCTGTTTGGTCTCAGTAAACGACAAACCCCAGAATTCCACGGGGTGTTAAAAGTGGAATAGCAGCAGTTTAACACTGTAGTGCAGAAATGGCCTAATTGTGGCCATTTCCACATGAGACTGTTATAGCGCTATGATTCCACTTTCAACATCTGATGGAATTCTGGGGTTTGCAGTTTAGAGAAGGGCCTCGAGGCCCCTCCTTAAACTGCAAACCGCAGAATTCCCTCGGATGTTGAAAGTGGAATCATAGCGCTATAAGTCTCGTGCGGAAATAGCCTGTATTACTGTATCTGAATGGAGACGTTGGCGTTCAGGGTGCCATAAGACTCTTGTTTTTGCTGCACCTGACGAACACAGCTACGCCTCTGCGATTTTTGTAAGGCCCGAATTCGAAAGCATTGTTAATACTGACACCTGCCTGTTCACTTCTTACAGGAGGTAATAAATTAAGGCTATTTCCGCACTAGACTGTTATAGCGCTATTGTTCCACTTTCAACATCCTATGGAACCCTGGGGTTTGCAGGATTCCATAGAACGTTGAAAGTGGAATAATAGCGCTATAACAGTCTAGCGCGGAAAAGGCACAATAATAGTGCGAATGGCAACGGGCGATTTTTCCAACCACCTACGTAGGTCTATGGTGCTTAGGACCAACGGATTAAAAAAATAGACATCCGGTAGATATATGACTTCCGGTGGCCGCCATATTGAAGCTTAAAAGGGGAACTCTCAAAGGGACGACTGAAGTCACTTCCTGTTTTCTTTTAAAAAAAAACCCTAACGGCTCCATTCAGTCAATTGCCGACTGTGACAGAAAAAAAAAGTAGGGCGCGGACGGTCTCTGTGATAGCCATTATTAGCAGAAACACACGGCTTCGAGTTCGTTATTAACTCCTAATACTTCCGGGTCGCCTCGCACCTCCTTTTCAACGTTGACTGAGAGGAGGAGTAAGGAAAACCCGAGTTCTCCGGCGGCGAAAATGAACAGCGCATGCGTACTGCAGGGAGGTCGCCTGCTTAGCCATCCAGCGAGGGGAAGTTCCTCGGCAACAGCCTAGCCACGAGGAGGGAGGGTCACAGCCCCGCGAGAGCGTGAGCTTGCGCAGTCCGCCCCGGTTCCTCCATTCTCAGCCCCCCCTCCCTCGCACCGCTTCCTCCCCGAGTTGTGAAAAAGGGAAAGGAAAAAAAAAAAAAAATGAGGGATAGAACGCACGAGCTCAGAGAGGTAAGGAGCCCCACGCGCACCCTCTTATCTTCGCGCGCCTGGCCACGCCTACAACGGTCGCTGTTGCCCCTCCTATTTTGGTTGCTCGAGAAGAGGCTCGTCGTTCAGTTCCCCCTCCCCCGTTTTTTTTTTTGCCTGGGCGGCTGTTCTCCTCACCCTCCCCCCTTAGCAGTCTTCCTTCTCAGCTTCCCCCTTTCTCAGTGCTGCTGACACAGCCGGGTACTTCCACCAGCCCCCCTCTCCTGGTGGGGTGCCGGACCCCCGCGACCCCCCTCCAGCCTCTTTCCCTTTCCCGTGAGAACTCTCTCACTTCGCACCATTCGAGTTTCACTTCTCTTTTGCCCCGCTGCTCCCCTCTCTCCGCCCTTTCAGGCTCCTACTCCTTGCAGCCGCACACAAGCAACCCCAAAATTGCCTCAGACGGCAGCTTGTCCCCGTTTAAAAAAAAACTGCCACTGTACCTGAAATTCAGAAAAATTAAAACTTTTCCCAATGTGTTATTTTGAAGGTAGTAAAAAAGTGAACGTATTTATCTTCCCCTCAGCCCTTTTTTTTTAAAAAAAAAATAGGTACCGGTGCAGTTAAAACGGATAATTCTGCCCACTCCCTCCTTTTCATTCTTTCATCTGTTCTCTCCCAGTTCTGCCCTCTGCTCCTTTCCTCCTACTTAGCCATCTGTCTGAGGCCATTTCCGCACTGAACTGTTATAGCGCTATTATTCCACTTACAACATCCTATGGAATCCTGGGGTTTGCAGTTTCGTGAGGGAGAAACTGCAAACCCTAGGATTCCATAGGATGTTGCAAGTGGAATAATAGCGCTATAACGGTGCATTGCGGGAATGGCCTCAGACTCAGCTATACTCTCAGATTTGTCTTTCAGAGTGCAATGCATCTCCATTTCTAATTCACCTTCTCCTCTAGATAAATGCTGCTCAAAGTTGTGATCCTTGGAGCAGTGCTGGTTCTTAAGTCACCACCTGCCAGTCCCTGGAAAGTTTCCGGGAAAGAAAGAAATGGTTGTAGCCAAGAGACACATTAATGGTGGTGGCCCCTGGCCTATTGGGAAAAGAATGATTGCCAATCCCCCCACTCAGATAGCCTAAGAAGTCTTGCTAGACACTGTCTCAGTCCCATCAGATGTTCCTCATACAAAATTAGCTTCTTGGTCTCTTTCCCACTTTTTGTCTTCTCACACATCCTTTCTCAAACTTGTGGCCCTCCGGATTTGTTGGACTGCAATCCCTGTCATCCATAGCACAGCCTTAGGCATGCTGATGGGATGGTGGTAGTTGTAATCCAACACATTTGGAGGCTTCCACGTTAGGGGAAAGTTAATCTGATATGTTCTCCACGTTCAGTTGAGCAGAACATGTTCTTTTCCCTGTCACATGGAAGCCTTTTCCTCAACTGCCCCTTGGCTTTCATAGGAAGCTTAGTCTAAGCTCCTGTCCACAGTATTTTGGAGGAAAATACTTTGAAAGGGCTTGTGATAGATCATATTTGAAATCCTGGGGACTTTTTGGAGATGATAGGAAGTGTTGGAAATGTTGATTCTCTGGTTATAGCAGTACTGTATAATTAGTTTGCCAAAACAAACTATTTTGGTAGAAATTTTGGATAAAGGCATAGTTCTGCTTTGAGTTAGAGTCACTGAAATCAGTGTAGCTTTAGTTAGCCATGGCTAAGTCCTATTGATTTCAATCCAGCCTCAGTCTATTGTGTCAGACTTTAACTAGAGAAACCTGTGGTTGAAATGTCTACTGTACACCTCGCCAGATGACCTTGCATCAAACACTGACTCCTACTATTTTAACCCACCAGATTTGTACCAAAATAATCTGGGACAGTCTCTATAAATGATGTTCTGAACTCCTTGTCATACATAATGTCATAAATGTTGAGTTAGGAACTTGCCCAGAATGGGGTTTGAAAGCAGATAAATAGATTTTTGTTGAGAAAGAAATGGAGAGGCCAGATTTGATGCTCTCACAACCAGGGGTTGGGTAAGCTTGTCTTGCTAGAAAAGTAATATATATGTCTTGCTAGAAAAGTAATATATTTATTTATGCATTGCATTTCAAATATGTCTGGTGCTCCAGCAATCAGTGTTGAGCCTGTGCTCCCGTTATTTATTATTTGCCTTGTGAATGTAGTTTAATCCTCAGATATGCTCATGTATCAACATGAAGCTCATAGTCTTTACCTTCTGAAGGTCTTAGGTTCTCTGCCCTTGACTCTTTTCATCTCCTTGTGTTTGTCATTATTATAGACAGTCCAGATTTGAAAATATCTTATCCTTGACTTGAACTGAGAGGTGTCAGCTACAGTCGCCTGTCATTTTGGCTAGAAAGATAGTTACATACTAAGGTCTAAAATACTTGCAGCTCCCTTCCTTTCCCTGTTCTAGTTGGTAGTCAGTTTTATCACATTTTCCACTTAGAGGGAGGAAACTGACACATCTATGCTTCATACAGAATCGTATGCCCTTCTGGTTCAGCCTTACCAATTCAGGTGAATCATCGTCTGTGGTTAAATGTTATTAGCTTTAGTAGCTAATTAGTAGTTAAATGTTAGTAGCTTTAATTAAGTACTAGTACTGTTCTTACCACCTATATAGATGTATTCTGATAAAGGGGGACAATTGGCTATTGAAAGTTTATGCCACAATTAAATTAGTTAGGTTTTCAGGCTTTGTGGCAGTTCCTGATGTCTTCTGGAGTCATTTACATCTCTGGAGTTTTCAGTAGATGCTTGGTTTTTGACATAGTGTTTCTAATTGGAAGAGCAGGCTGTCTTTAGTCTTGCAAATAATAAATTAGCAAAAAGTTGCATATTGCAGAACTGAGCTCTTGCTTGGCATAAATCAGAGATCCACATGGTATAGTTGCTGCAGTAAGTATAGCGCTCTCTGGAAGGCCTAAAGAGCCTCAGCCCTCCTTTTGAGTGTGGAACTGAAGGATGATTCTAACACTTGTGCTCTGTTTTGGAGGTGTAATGTGACTTCAAGGAACATTCTCACTCGCCAGCTCCAACTCAGAAGCTGTCGGGAATGTCTTGCGCTGAGTGCCTGAGAAGTGGAGCTGTAGGGATGATCTGCATGCCCAATTCCACTTCAGTCTGACTTGACACAGTACTTGGGACTTTAAAGGCAAGGGTTATGAATGGGCAGAATGATTATTCTGGAAAGCCAGCAGAGAAAGTTCTACAACAGTGCTGTTTTTAACCCATACATTTGGTGGATTATATATAAAACATAAGGCATATTGAACTCAATTTCCGACTTACAGCAAGCCTAAGACAAATCTATCATAGAGTTTTCTTGGCAAGTTTTATTGCAAAGCTTCACCATTGCCTTCCTCTGAGGTTGAAAGAATGTGACTTGCTCAAAGTTGCCCCATGGGTTTCTGTGGCTGAGCAGGTCTCTCAGAGACCTAGTCCATCACTCAAACTACACACTGGCTTTCAAAAATAGGGGTTGTCTCGTGTTTGAACCCAGGACGTCTCACACCTGAAGTGAGAATCATACCACTGGAGTCTAGAAGACAAGGCCAGAAGATCTATGTTCTCAATATTTTAAGCATGTTCCTGAGTTTACAGGAGGCCACAGTGCTGAATGCCTACGAGAATCTTCCTGCCCTGCCAGTCTTAATTATAGTCCTTATTTTACATTGACATTGACACTAAGCATAATTACAGTGAAAGAGTCCCTTCTTAACTATGGGTGCAGCCTCAAAATTTGGTTTCAGGTCTTAGTTAAGAGTAAACCCTGCTTAAGGGTGATGGGAGAAATTTGATCCAGAGAGGGGAATTGGTATCCAGTTCCACATACACACAATTCAGCTTTCAAGACTGCTGCTGGTTTCTAGCTGCCAATGTTTCTGTTCTGCTTTCAGTTTAGACAGTACGTTAATCTTTCTTTTGTTTGTCTTAGCTTTATGTGAATCTCCATGTGTACTTTGATCAAAAGGTTTGGTACTAGTTTAATAATAATTGAGGAGGAGGAGGAGAACTGGTGCACTTCAGGGTTGTACCGATTTGGGGATGGGGGCTTATAGTTTATAGAAGGTATAGGGCTCTGCTGCCCCCTTGCCATTTTTGCAGCCCTTGGAACTTACCATAGGGTTACAAAATATTCCACCAATTTTTTTTTTTAAAAAAAGAGGGGAGTAGACTCCTAAGACAATACCATTCTCTGAGAAACATGGTGTGTCCTTTCACTTTCTTTTAGAAAAAGATCTATTTTTACAGATGAAACCAATAAGAAGTGTTTTATTTTTAAAATAAGACATTTTGGTCTCTGCTATTGTCATCTGGAAGGTGTGGCATAGCTCCTGGTGGGTGTCAGGGCCAAAAAAGTGGATGCCAGGACTTTGGCTGTCTCTCATTCCGAGCCTTGCTTAGTACAGGTTAGCAAATGAGCTCCAGCTCTCTTCTTGTGCTTGAAGCTGGAGAAGGGCTAGGAGAATGTGTGTTATTTCACCTTGAGTTTTTGGAGGATGGGGAGGTGAATATCTGGCAGAGAAGAATGCACATGTAAATATATTTTTTCCTGGTTTTCCATAAAATAGACAAAAGATGGCTGTGCAGAGTACTGAACCTCCTGTTTTAACTACTAGAAACTTTGCTCCACCATTTTTTGGCTTCTGAGATTTCAGTTTCTGAGACATTTTATCAACTGTGTACATTGAAGCAGTCTGTACCAGCCATGAGAGTATGAGATGTGCTTCTCAGGTGCATTTAACTGAAAGCTAGTGTTCTTGGAAAGCCACATGGTTTGTGTTTTTAATCTTTATGTATATAGACCTACTTATAAGTCATGTTTCAGATGTCTTCTAACCAAGGCGGTAGGCCAAAATGCCCCTTCTGACCATGAGTAGGAATCTGAGGGCCAGTGGAATGCAGCCAACATGCACAGGATGTTAGTACCCCATGGAAGTCTTGTTGTTATTGTGTGCCTTCAAGTCATTTCTGACTTATGGTAACCCTAAGACAAACCTGTCAGTGGGTTTTCTGGGACTAAGAGTGTGTGATGTGCCCAAGGTTACTCAGTGGGTTTCCATGGCTGAGTGGAGAATTGAATCCTGATCTCCAGAGTTGTGGTCCAGTGCTCAAACCACTACAGCACACTGGCTCATGTAAACCTGACCTCCTTTGTTTGAGGTCTTCATCATAAATCTCTTGCATGCACTGTATTATCACTGCCCATTTTCAGTGTGGTAGTAATATGGCTTTGTGGCTGATGCTGAACTGAGATACTGAGGGAAGAAGGTATTCTAAGGAAGGAGATCTCATTACCCAATTTTACTACCATAGTTGGAGATTTTACTTTTCTTTTTGCGTGTACCAAAATGTTGGCAAATTACTGACTTAACATCTCATTTTGTAGTGTACTAAGACACCATGGACAACAATACTTCCATACTGAGGAATGGGTGGTAATTAGCCTGGCTAGAAAATCTTGTAGGCCTACAACTTTGTCTAGTTATACATTTCATTATTATAGCCAATGATTACCACTTATTCAGTACAGATTCCATTACTAAGTCAGCATGCTAAGCTTTTACATGGTCAGATGAAAATCCAGTTGGGATTCATCAACACTACAGCATCTTCTCATGCTTGCCCTGATAGTAAGATGTTGCCTACAAGTCCCAAAAATGTTTTATAAATGGAGAGGGATTATATTGACACAGTACAAGGAGGAAGACCAGGCTGCAAAGTTACCAGGTGTAAGACAGAGCTATCTGTTCTACAAAACTATTAACTTAATACCAAGTCGGTTTATGTTGTGACAGGTTTTTGGGCAACCTTGAAATGTAAAAAATAAAATAAATAAAATCACTCAGTCCTGTAACATGCTCTTTTCGCACTGATTAAAACAATTGGTTTTAAGTCTTGTAATAATTGTTCTTCATTGTTAGTTGCTTAAGAAGCTCTGTTGAGCTAAAGAGCAGAACATATGTGTTTGTAAGTAAATAATGGTGGTTTTATGGGGAGTGGTCTTCTCCTTGGTATCCTTTTCTGTTCCTTGGTCACATGTGAACAGTACATGCTGGCATGGGCATATCTAATTCCCTTCCTAATCCCTCTTTCACAGAAGGATGATGATTCGGACAGTGAAAATGCTGAACGTGAGGCTCTGGTTGCAGACCGAGGAACAGGGAAACCCAATGACCTTCTGGATCCCACAGATGAATTCTTCCGGATGGTACTATTATTTTTCTGAGCATTTGAGGAGCTGATTATCTTCTTGTTTTCATTGTTTATATATATGTGTGTGTGTGTATGTATACCCACCAGTAAAATAGGATTTGTTTTTGCCTTCCCCCAAAAAAACCTCTCATTGACCTCTAGACTTTTCTTTTATGTGATGCAGTTCTCTCATGTAATGCAATTATCTGATCTACTCTGAAGTTGCGGGAAGGATATGCAGGTGGAGAGAATGTTGTTTGTGTATATGTTCTGGCTGTCAAATGTTCTCCCCTGAAATGTTTTCATGGAGTTTAACTTGTTGTCTTCCAAGTGCCAAGGGAAAAAAAGAACATTATTCCATCTGAAGTTAGTTTTGCACTGATTTTATATGCGATTTCTATTTATTGTGCATTTTTAGATTCTTTGAGGAGGTTTTTTAGTTTTGATTGACTATATTTAATAATAAATACAGCATGGATGACTTGAGCAAATTTGGATTTCACCATCCATAAACAATTTTCACTACACTGAAATGGCATCAGTACTGCCTGCATATGAATACATATGAGGGAAATCATCTGATCTGTTTCTGGAGCCTTCTAGAATAGATAGTGTATTTTTTTTCTCTCTCGTGTAAACAGACGTACAATTTAGGTGAGACAGTTGGCTGTGGTGGTGGTTTCTAGTCAGTAACAGCAAGAGATGTGTGACTCTCCAACAACAGAGGAACCTCTTAGTTGGCACATCTCTTCATTGGTGGAGGTGCTGGGGCAACTGGCAGTGGGAAAAAGGTATTTTACTTCCTTCTTCCCTTCTCCCTTTTGCTTTGGGGATGCAATTAATGACCAGTCTCAAAGAGAGAAACTTAGGAGCAAAGAAAAGAGATTGCCCATATATCATTGAAAATACTTAGAACTTTAAAGTGAGATTAGAGGATTGAGAAAGTTGTTGTTACCTTTTTCATCTCCTTTTCAGACACGTGGCATTCGTGAAGCCTTAAGGACTCTGGAAGATAAAGTGAAAGATCTAGGGAAAAAGCAGACTACTATTTTGGCCACGCCGCTCCCAGAGGATAGTAAGTTGGTATGGGTGGGGATAATTAGTTGGTAAAACAGAGGAGACTGTGATCTTATCAAGGCATGCCTGGACAGCTGATCTTCAGAAGGTAATGGACACAAGAGGGTTGGGGAAGTGTGAGATTTTAGGGTAGACTTAAGTGGTACTTAAATGTTATAATGTAGACAGGTGCAGAATTAGAATTGCCTTGATGTAAAGTGCTCACTGCAGTTAATATTAGTGGTTTATTCCTGATCCTACGTATTAATTTAATATGCCAAAGTGGTGTATATAAAAGTCCCACGAAGTTCCCCATCCGGGTCTTGAGCAGACCCAGACCAGCTTTGGCAATTTGGTTGTATTATGTGCCTTCAGACCAGACTCTGAACTGTGCCAAGTGATACTGTGCCATCAGTGGATATGGCTACAGAGTTACATAGATGATGTAGGCAGGTCCAAACCTAAGAATGGAAGAAAAGGGGCTCTTTGACATTCTTAAAGTGTGTTTAGAGTAGGACTCAGAGTTGAGACAACAAGATAGAGACTATATAGTAAAAGGTGGGCTTTAGAGTAGAATTTGAAGGGGAAGATGAGTATGTATTCAGGAAATGAAGCCTACAGGAAGCAGCTGGTAAGGGAAGACAGGTGGAGTCATCTAAGAAAACAGGGTACCTCCTGTCAGCTGAAGATGAGAATGGGGAGTCAAGGTCATTCTGGTTGGCATACAACAAGGAATGTTAAAGAATAATGGGTTAAGGCCATAGATAAAAGTAAGGACCATGGGTTTGTGCTGTATAAGGAAGAAATTGGGAAGACAGGGAAACAGTCTGCAGTCAGATAGCAACATATTTACTCTGTGGTCCGATGGCAGCATGCATAATTTTGGCAGTGGGTTTTTTGGGAGAGGTGAGAGAACTGAGATACAAGGGAGGAAGGACTGGAGCAGTGTAGGTGAAAGTTGACTTGATTTTGTCCAAGGTAGTAGAATGGAACAGACCTGTTTTTATATAGTTGTTCAGGAAGAAGTGCTGTGACTTGGCAGTGGATTGAATTAGTGGAGCAAATCCTGTCAGTTGGTAGAAGGTTAGACGACCATCATAGCATGACCACATGGCTTGCAGAACATGGTTGTGAGAAGGAAGCACGTACATACCGATGTACACGTGCGCATGTGTATTTTAAAAAATAGTTCCTGTAAAGGCCATCTTATCCTTCTTCAGCCCAGTACCAGCACTTGAATTTTTGTCCTCCTTGTTTTCCAGAGATGAAGCAAGACCTACAAAAGCTCCGTGATGAAATCAAGGAGTTGGCAAAAGACATTCGCACCCGCCTAAAGAGTGAGTGTGGGTGAAGGATGTGGCATTAATGAGTAAAAGAGGAGGGTCTGCCTATCAGACCTCCTCATCTCTGCTCTCAGCTTGGTGAGGGGAAGTGTTCAGTGGTTTGGAATTAGAATTTTCATCTCCTTATCTTGAAGAGAGATTTAACTATAGCCCTCTTGTTTAAAAATGTAGAAATTGAGCCTAAGAAGGATGAGGAAGATGAGAACAGAAACTCTATCAACACCCGCATGAAGAGAACCCAGGTGAGAGGCAGCCCTGCTAACTAGTTCAGTAGGGGCTGGGAAGGAGGCAGGACAGGTGTGCTAAACCTCTTCTTTCCATCTTTATCCTAGCATGGCATCCTGTCCCAGCAGTTCTTGGATCTTATCAATAAGTGCAACTCCATACAATCTGAGTACCGGGACCGGAATTTGGAACGCATCAAGCGACAACTGCAGATTAGTGAGTGCACTTGCTTCTCAACATCACCAAGAACTACAGCATTTTAGTGCCAGACTGGTGGTCTCTTGTTATTGCAGGGTTGCTAACTCACTAGGATTGCCCTAAATTAGGAAAATGAGGAAAGGTACCAAAAGTAGAATAGGTGATGAGATCATAACTTTTCCACAGCCATTTGGATTGCTTCATGGGTAAGGTGAGTCCTCTAGGTCCAAACATAGTAATCCTATTAGCTTTGCTACAGTGCTGGTGTTTGGGATGGATGTACAGAAGCACACAAGTGATTGTGTTTAAGTATGCTAGCTGGGACACATTTGTTTCTTTCATCTCTCAGGCCAAACATGGCATCTGGCACAATCATCTATGTTTTTAACTGGTAAATTTCTAAAACTGTGAGTGAAATTTGAACATGTGAGCTGTGCTGGGTATAGAACCTGTTGGGGCTTCCACTGATAAGAGGATTTTTTAAATGAGTTCTCTTTTGGCTAGCAGAAACAGAAAAAAATATGCAAAATAAATTTAATTCACATAATATGCACAAAATCTGACTCTTCATGGAGCAGAAAGTAGATTACATTCTTACTTTATTTATGAAACAAAAACTGTAGTTTAAATACTGGGCTTTGAGAAGTTACTGTCCCATCTATACACACTGGTGAGAAACAGAGGTGTGAACTAATCAAGGATGTGGTTGGTTGCAGCAGTTCCCTGATTCATGAAGTTTTCCAAGATTGCCTGTCTAATCCTCTGGCTGTATCTGCTTGAGACTTCCTGTTTTCTATATGCTTGGCCATTAGCTGCTCACAACTTGGATAAAATGATCTTATGGATCCTTAGTAAAGCTGTTTATTGCCTAGGCCTAGCTATCATGTTGCCCTGTCTTTCTTAAAAATTTGTGAATTTTAATGGAGAACACATGACAGGAGAGCACTGGCCGAGTTTCCACTTGCAAGGAAGCCAAAAAAACTGTAGGCTTTCCAAGGAGGAGAGTTGCCACATTTTCCCCTTTCTGTAACTAATTTCAGTTGTGAGGTTAGCAAAGCTGGGGAAGAACAACTGCCTGTCTGTTGAGATGCACTGAAGAACACAGTTTGAGGCGTGAATCAGGAAGGCATGAGGCCCAGAAGAAGAAGGTAGATAAGATTTTTTTTTTTAATTTTGGCAATAGAACATCTCAAGTCCCTAGAATTAATGAGTTGTTGTCTTAGGGTTGGCTGCATTCCAGGAGGAAGAAACCTCCCCAAGGCCCCTGGCAGAAATTTCAAACAATTTCTGATGTGAAAGGTTTGGTACAATGCTGGTTCTCGGTTTTTCTCTCCACTGTTACCAAATCTTGGAAGCCCTTTTTGCTTCACCTCTGAATGCACAGTTTTATAAAAAGCCTCAGTGACATGCAGCTACTTGTATGCTAGCCAAGTCATCTTCCTGTGGAGATGGATAGAGGCTGCCTGTTGTCCTCTAAAGGAAGATGACCTTGAAAGCCAGGAGAGTTGGAAGGTAAGCTGCATAAACATACTTGGCTCAGGGTTTCACAGTCAGAGGCAGGCAGGAAGATTTTCCAATTCTTTTTTTCCCCTTTTGGATAGCAGAGTTAGTCCAGAATCATATGAAGCAAACCATTGTTGAAATTCCTGATGAACAGATTCTGCTAGTCTCTAGCAGAAAGTAATGATGGTTTGTCTTCATATCCCAGTGGGAAAAAAATATCAGGGGAGATCTGTCAATCCAGCTGTTCCATCTTTCAGATGAATTTATTAAAGGATACAGGTTGTGGTTAGTATTCAATGGGAAGGAAGATCAGCTGTAAGGAGTCCCACCAGAAGTACTCTGCAAGAGTTTCTGTAATTCTCAGGTTGGATTGCTTGTATGAGAAATGTAAGTCAGCCATGTGGAGCTCCTGCATTACCAATTTCTTGCAACAGTTTCTGTCCTATAGGCTTCCTCTACATTTAAGTGAGGCTGGAAGCATATTAAAAAGAGCAAGAGTCTGTTGCTTTTCCATTGCCAACTGTATGTTCTTTCATTGGTGGAGGCGGTATGTGAGAAGAGAGGAGGCTGAGTTCTTATCCTGGAAACCTGTTCATGCCCCAGTCTTGTTTGCCAGGAGTAAACTCTTCAGTTGCTTCATGTTTTGCCATGAAATTCTCTCCATCTTGTTGTAGAGGGAATAAAACTCTGTAGATATATGAGCAGCAATTTGCAAAAAGCTTAAGAACTGAAAAGGCAAAACTTCTGATCACAAACAAATGATTGTCTATCACATAGCATTGGTCCCTGTTCTTCTACCTACAGTATGGACTTTGGCACCTCCTCACTTCCTTTGTTCTTGGCCTTAAGAACTTTCTCAGGAGAATGTTACACATGTTTAAAGCCAGGGTGCCGATTCAGTTCATGTGGACAATAAGGATGCCCAGCAAGTGTGGTCAGGACATAAGGTGAACATAGGATGATGTAGGCTCAGGTCAATTGACTTGGGCTCAAGTCAGACTTAAGTCACTTCAGTGACTTGACTTGGCAAAAATTGCACACTGACTTAACTTGACTTGAGATTTGCATATTTTTAGTGACTGACTTGCTGCCCTTGGTTCAGTAACATAACACATTCATTCAGATATCTTACTGGTCACGTGACAATCTGTCTCAAGCCCAAAGTGTGGATGCATTTCTCAGAGTGAACAGCAAATGGGATAGGCAATGGGCTTGAGGTGGGCTTGAGATCTGCTTAGCAGCCTGTCCCCACTACATATAGGAGGAGATTTCTAAAACTTTTCCTAAGAGCAGAAGGCAAGACTCGTGCCCAGAGTGCAGGGTGCGTATCTCAGAGGGGAACAGAAAATTTGTTAGGCAGTGGGCTTGAGGAGGAAGGATCCTTCCTTCTAAAGTTCTTGAAGCTTCAGTAATGAGGAATAAGAAGGATCCTATTCCTCACTCCTGAAAAGCCTCCAGCTTTGCAAATGGGAAGTAAGAAGGAGCCTGCTCCCTACTTTCAAAGCTGCAGATGGCAAAATCACAAAAGTGAAGGGATGACTGTACTTAAATTGTTAAAACTGACTTTATTCAATTCTGGAAATTCTGGAATACAGATTGGGGTATAAAGTTGGCTTCCAGACTTGAGACTTGACTTGAAAGTATCTTGCAAAGACTTGAGACTCGACTTGAGGCTTGAAAATAGAGACTTGAGACTTGACTTGAGACTTGGAGTAAAAGACTTAAATACATCATTGGAACATAGTGTGTCCTAGAAATATTTTCAGTGCAGATAGTAGTCCTTGGCTGACCCCTCAGTGTGGAAACTATTTGCAAACCTCTCCAATAAACTAAAATGATGTAAAGGAAACACTTAGAACAAGCTGTCTCCAAGTATAACATGTTATACCTGGAAAGTATCAGGGGGAGGGGTTGTTGGGGTTTTTTTGTTGTTACATGTTTGAGTTGAGCGTAGAATGGCATGCCCCTGACAGTATGCTTGTTCTGCTCTTTCAATAATTTTTTTAAATTTTTGATTTGATTTTGAAGTATGGTTTTTAAAAAAAACAGATAAAAGGAAAGAGGAAAAGAGGGAAGTGGGATACTTAGGACAAGCCTTGGGCATGTATATAGACAAAAGCTGACTGTGTTTCTCCACTTTTATTAATAAAGTGTGCCACTGGGGGACACCATGGTGCCAGTACCAAGTAACAGGTATTTCTTTCAGTATTTCAGTGTGACCCTCAAATTCTGTTTTGGGAAGTGTGGACCAACTGGTACTTCAAACTAAGACATACCACAGTTTTGGGTTCTGATCCCAATTCCTGGATAGGTCTGATACTATTAAGATTTTTGTAATGATACCAAATCAAGGAAGTCTGAGTTATTTCCCAGTTGTGACAGGACAGCAGAAAAACCTGTGTGGTGCTGAGGGTATATTCTTGATTTTCCTTCAGCTGACAACAGAGTGGTGTCAGATGAAGAGCTCGACCAAATGCTGGAGAGTGGTCAGACAGAGGTGTTTGTCTCCAATGTGAGTACTGGAGAGTGTGGGGTCTTTGGAGAAGGGGAAGTTGTAATGGTCATGAGCTATGGGATGCTTAGCCTCCTGCATCTTGTTCATGCAGATCATGAAGGACACACAAGTGACAAAGCAGGCTCTGAATGAAATTGAGACGCGACACAGTGAAATCCTTAAGCTTGAGCGCAGCATCCAGGAGCTACACGAAATGTTCATGTACTTGGCCACAGAAGTGGAACTGCAGGTATGAAGTGGAGAGGAGGAAAAGGAGGGGGTTTAGAACATAGGAACCTAACTTATACTGAATCACACCATTGGTCAAACCATTACAATTAGTATTGTGTATTCAGTATTCAAGGAGTTCTGAGTAAGAGAGGAACTCAGCCCATTGGTGCATGGGAGGAGCTGAGCTTTCTGGGAAGGAGCTCTATGTATTCCTTAATGTGAATGACTAGCATTTTTGAGGCAGATTCCTTCAGGAAGAAGAAGGGAGGGTTTGTTTTTTTTCTGATAAAGGTTTTGGTTTTCTTAGAGGTCTAGTGAGAGGCCAAGGTCAGATCAAATCACTTCTGAGTGGGACAGAAAGTGAGACCATGACTTAGGTATTAGGACTTTGAGCAAGGGAGGCCAGTGTCCGAATGGGTATGAAAACTTTGTCCCTGAAGACTGACTTGAGCTGAGGAATCTAACCAGACATTTGGAAATTCTATTTTGCCTGTATATACTCATAATACCCAATACCTTTTCCCTGTTTTTCTAATAAAGACTATATTCTGTTTTTGTAGTTTCTGACTCAATTGAGTACTTTTCTTCAGTTCTAATTTAATAGGAACATGCCACCACAGATTTTTCAAACCCTTTTGAATAAGACTAGAGAGGCTTACCCCTTACTCACTAAGGGTGGTAGGTTTAAGAGAGGAAAGCAGGATTTTATGGAAAGGTGGATGGGCAGGGTGCTATAGAGAGGTTGGGAAGGCAGCCCCCCTCTCCAGTCTATGAAAAGAAAGTGGGCCTGCCCCCCTACACACATGGAGCTACTGTATGTGTATAATGTTCCTCCTATTCTGTATCCGGTAAATCACTGTTTGTTTTACCTTGATATCTCTCTTTGCCCCAAGTGGTCCCACGCAGACCCAGCTCTGTTTCCTTCTGCCCATGATAGAGCCTCTTAGCCCTTATTTCTTTCCCTGGCCCTTCTGTTCCTGCTTCAGAGTTGTCTGTTACCTCCTACCACCACTGTTGACAAAGGTTTCTCCTTACCTGAACCTCACCCCCCCTCCCTTTCCCTGCTTGTAGGGAGAAATGATTGACCGGATAGAGAAGAACATTCTTGACTCGGAGGACTATGTCAAGAAAGGGCAGGTGCACCTTTATAAGGCTCAGGAGAGCCAGAAGAAAGCTCGCAAGGTAAGTTGACTGGACAAGCTTGAGACTACCTCTTTCATAGAATAAAAGAGACATTGTTTGCATTGTGTTTGTCAACAGTTGTGTCACACAAGTGCAGCACTGAGCATCTTGTGAATCTGTGCATTTACTTAAAGGGAAAAAAGAAACAGGTATCATGCTGTTATAGTTCCAGTGAGATATTTAAGATGATGAGCAGTACTTTGTGAATCTCAGAAGCTAGGGGAAGAAGACTTACCCAAGACTTACAGAAGCAATAGCATTTCTTTGGTTTTTGTATGTCCTTATTCTTCTTCCATATAGGTAACAGAAGAATAACAAATATAGCAAGAACTGAAAATTTTTAGGCTGCTCCTCTACCCATCCGTCCTAACACCTTTTTTGTTTGTTCTTTGTCTTGTTGCTCTGTAGAAGAAGTTCATGATTGCCATCTGCCTGTCGATCACAATAGTTATCATCATCGCCATCATTGCCTTAGCCATTCATTTTGGCTAGCTAGGGCTCCCAGTTTTGTCTCTCCCTTCACGCTGCGTCATTGGAGCCTGACGGTATGTATGGGTAAGGGTGGGGTGTGGGGACAAAGGTACAAGTAATAGTCTGGATAGTTGAGTAGATCTGGCAACCAGGCCAGATGGGCCTTTGAGGCCTCATATAGGCAGAGGAAAACCATACAAGTTGCAAATCAGCTTTTCTGAGGGCTGTCTTATATTGATTCCACAAGCATTTCTGAAATGGCCTCTGGCTCATGTTATACCAGGGGTGGGAAGTTGTTACAAGTTGGGGGCCACATCACCCCCCAGTGATACCTTGGAGGGCCACATTCGAGGTGCACCTTCCAAGCAAAAATAAAATTTTAAAAAAATCTGTTTCGCCTGCAGATGCCCTCTGTGTAGCATGCGGGGCATTTTCACCACATGTTTGAACCCCCTGGACATTTTAGGCCCAAGAGAAGCCTTTTTTATAATGGAAAGTGAACCAGAAGTCAGTTGCTGTTTTCTTAAAAAAAGAAAAAACGGGGAGCTCTCCTGAATTTAAAATGGACAAGGGGATCAAAAAATAGCCAAATTGCCTCCCACCGACCCAGAGGGGATTCCATCAGGACCGTATTGAGATTCCCCCCAAAAATTTAATTAAAAATGAAAAACATTTTGAACCCTGGAGGTCACCAAATGATCCTGGTGGCCTCTGGGCTTCATTTTGCTTACCCCTGTGCTATACAAAGGTGAGACTTAATACATTTTAGCCATTTCTGATGTTACAAGTAGCCAGGAGTGCTGCCTCAAACTGGTGCAAGCCTCTATCAAGGATGCTGAATAATTTTTAAAAAATGTGTTGATTGAGCTTATGATGCTTAGGCAGAATTGAGACAGGCGATCTAGATGCTGCTTCCCAATTGGGATCTGGAGAAACAAATTCTGACTCTGACCCTTCTAAGTTTTGGATTTCCTCCCCCAGGCTTTCTCTCTGGCTTCATCTCCATTCTGGAACTGCAGTCCCCTGACAGAGAGGCTGTTGCACTGTAAGATGACTGGTGAAGATTTCTCCTGCCCTTCTCTAGTCGTGAAACCATATGCTGCCTGTGGCTGCCTCCTTCCTGTCGCCCACAATCAAAGTTCCTCTCCTTCCTTTACATCCAGAACTGCTTCCAGATGCCTAACTCTAAAAATCTAGAGCAAGGCTTGTGCCCTCTTAGCTTTGGCCTTCCTAGGTGTGTGATTTGGGGTGTGTGTGTAGCATTTTGGGATGCTTGTGTGTTTCTCCCCTTGGCTCATTCTGTGACTTTTTCATCTGCATGAAAATGGATATTTCCTGTTTTGGTCTTTTCCTTTATAGATTCCTCACCATTTTTTCCTCCCTGTTAATTCATCTTGAGCAGACCCAGATCTCCTTTCCTGATCATCATAGCTGTTTTGTTTTTTTTGTCAGTGCCTCAGGCAATTTCCTCTCCTGCTATGTATCTTTGTTGCATTTTCTGCTTCATGCCATGTCACTTTTTTTAAAAAAAGCTGCTCTTTTCCCATGCTGGATGTTGAAAGTCTTTGTTCACTGGGGGACAAAGGGCCAGATGAATATCCTGAAGAACTTAGTTGGTTGGACCTTAATGATTTGCACCCAGTTACTGTCTGGTAGCAGGGAGCTAAATTTGTTTATTCTCACCCTGCTGCCTTCATCCAGAGTTGGTTTTTGAGAATTTTGAAGAATTCTGTGATTTCTTAACAGACATGGGGTCTGTTGTGATAGAGGCAAAAAACTGCAAACTAGGACTGCTGGATTGCCAAGCTGTTTTGTAGTAACTCTTGGTGTTCTCCTGTGATACGTGCCTTAGGATTTGTACATTTCCGTTCTTTTGTGAGACTGTTTGTCTGTTCTCTGGATCTCTCCCCTTACCCTTACCCTTAGATGTCCCAGTGCCAGGCCTGGATAAAATTGGGACAAAGCCACATGAATTTCATTGTTCTCCTCTTACAAAGTCTGAATACAGACTTTGAACAGGTTGGTCTGAAAGTAGGTCCAAAGGACTAAGATGGGATTATGATCTTAAGGGAGTTGGTGGTATTCAGCTACTCAGGACGTCAGGGGTTTGTCTGTCTGCAGTACTTAACTGAATTGAGTTAGGGAAATCATGGAGGAAGTGGAAGCAAGAAGCTTTGGGCCTTGTTTCTGAAAATCTGATATCATACTACTTCAATAAAGACTTGTATAAGTGAAGTATTCCAGTTACTTTGGAGAATGTGTTAAAAGAAAAACATTATGTATTGAAAGAAAAGCAGCCTAACTCAAATTATTTTGTAATATAAAAATAAAAGCACTTTTTTAAAAAAAAAAAGCAGTGGTCTCTTTGTTGCCCATAGTACTCTGCCCTTGAGTCCTGAAAGCTTTCGGCTGAAACCAGTAAGCAGAGGAGGCTGAGACTGTTACGTGACAAGAGGTTTAACATCTTCTTGGTTTTGAGGTCTGATACAAGGTGAGCCTGGTTTTGATTAATATGGAGAACTTCTTCCCTTACAGATACTTTTTCCAGCTCAGATACTGTAGTTTTGAAACTGAGTGATTCATTCTGGCTGCCCATAGTGATCTTTAAGATGATAGCTACATATGAGTGCTTTGTTCTCAAGGGAAGGGACAAGATGATGCTTCAAATGACATTTTTTGAATGGAGTGGAGAGTTTCAGCTTCATCTTAAAACCAAATTTCCAAATGTGTACAAGTTTGAATGCCTAAGCTCAATGTAGTCAAATAGATATTTCCCAAAATACCTGGGCCACACTGGTGGTTTCTCTGTGGTGAATATAAGGAGAAGATACACATTAGTAGATACAATATATAAAGAAGCTATAGTTTTGCCTAGCAACCTACAACTGTCTCATATTTTAACACATTAATTGTAGCAAATATCCTTAAGTATAATGACTGTAGAGAGGAGCCCTAAGATTAAACAAAACTATGCAGTTGGGTTAGGATCTAAGGCTTGGTAGCTGGGGCACAGGTTGGTTCAAAGGTTATATTCAGAAGGGAGAAATGTGGTAAAAATAACACACACACACACACATATATATATATATATACCCTTAATCACCACATGAGAGCCACAAAACTCAAGAGCTCACCTTGTGTTACGGACTGAGGATCAGCAGTACTGATCTCCTGATTGCTGAACAGCATATACCTCCTCTTATCAATTAACCTTGACATTTCTGAAAAGTTCCCTCTGAGCCTTTATGGATTGAAATGTTTAGCTTAGGTGTTTTTTATGTTGGGCATTAGGAGGTGCTATTAGCATACATGCATCACAGATTGGTTTGTAAAGTACTGGTTTGTAAAAGTATTTTCTTTTTCTTTCCACTTCTCCCCAGCAAAATCACCACTACAGGAATTGTTCCCTGTAAAGCATAAGATTTATTTTAACATTCAACATCATTCATCTGAACTTGGTTGTTTATACACTCAGGCCTAGAGGTTAGAAACATGCATGCCTGCAAGCGTCTGAAGGCCTAAGGATATTAAAAGAGAAAAACAATGATACACAAAACTCAAAATTATCTGTGTAAGTTGCTTCTTTTCTTGGGTTCTGCAACAGATGACTAGATATGGGATCTGGTCTGAGAAGAAAAAGAAACTAAAGGTTCTCTTCTTTGGTCAGTTCTCTTCTGTTTCTAAGGTTTGAGGGAAAGGTGGTTTCTTCCACTGGTAGGTCTGACGCATAGTTGGTTTTGTATCTCTCACTTCTGCTTGAGCTTCTCTTACAGGAAAAATATGGGTGGACTAGCTGTGATGTGGGCTGTATGGTCTCAGTTTGACACTTGTGGCTGAAAAGTATTGTACCGAATATTCAAAGGTGTAATACACGTTTTCTATTCAAACTGAATATCTCTGCTTTCACATTTAACACTCAGAGGCTTTTTATAGCCTTAGTTTAATTATATCAAGCCTGTCATTCTTCTAGTGGCATATGCAGGCATAACACCTACTCCTGTGTATGCCTTTTGTTGTTGTTAGAGAGGCTATTATCTTCCCTTGTCTGCAATGACCAAAGTCTTCCCCTTGAATTTGCAGCAACGCTCCTGTGGTCATTCTGTGACTGGAGGACAGCGGGGTGAGGGGAGCGTGGGAGAAGAATCTGGCTATGTACCTGTAACCAGATGCAAAATGATTGCATCTACCAGAGGACCCCAGCATACCTTCACAGACTGGGACATAGCCAGATGGTTCTCTATTCCTGTTTTCCACCAGCCATAGAGTTACCATTGGGGGAGCTACAACAGCTCTGCAGAAGCTCTGGGGAGTGGTAAATGGCCAGCTTTGGTATGATTTCACAAACAGCCGCTATGCTACACTGAGCTGTAGAGGATTGTGGCCTGTATGTACAAACATAGTCACCTTGTATAGCATTCTGATATTAGGCTCTGGATTTACAGTGATCACTAGCAAGTTATCAAGTGTAATTTTGCTTGTGCACAGTAGTTGATTGGAAGATGGCCTTCACATAAATTAGTGCTATTTAATGCAGGGTAACTTACTTAATGGTGAGTGTATCACTACAAAGGACCACAGCTGACATAATGTAGATATAGGAAGCTGTGTAGATTGAAACTAGAAAAGGCTTAAACTGATGGCCTCAGCATCACTGAGCTTGAGATCTGGAAACATTTGGAACTTCCTTGGAAATCTTTTTCAGAAAATGCATGTTTTTAAAATAGTGTTCTAATTTATTCTCTCATGTAAATTATCCTATCCCAATGATGGTAAGACCCTAAGCTGAACCTATCATGAGACTTTCTTGACAAGATTTATTCACAAAGGGATTGTCCTTGCCTTCCTCTGAGGCTGAGAGAATTTGACTTCCCCAAGGTCTCTCAGTCAGTTTCAGTGGCTGAGCAGGGATGGTCTCTCAGTGTCCTAGACCAACACTCAAAATCATCATGCTGTATACATGCTGGCTTAAACTCTGAAAAACTGAAAAGGGCTTTGTTTCATGATTACAAAGTCTGGAAGTGCATTTCCACAAATGTGCCACTCAGATGCAGAAACAGTATCGAGCCCTAAATTAGGAATCTCAGATTTCACTTTTGGAAGAACCCTACACCCCAAGTTTCTAGGCCTTGTTGTGATAGATGATGCCTCCGTGATTGAGGAGCAACTGATTGTGCCAGGGACCGAGCCAGTGAGTGGGGTAGATGATGCCTCTGAGATTGAGGAGCAACTGACTGTGCCAAGGACTGGGCCAGTGAGTGAGCAGATCAACTGGCAAACATCCCCCGCACTGGAAGGTCAAACAGAGACAGAGTTGCCCAGGCCAGCTCACGACGGAGAGGGAACCAGTAGCAATGCACATAAGTTGCAGTCACCTGTGCCCATCAGCCCACAATCATGCAGAAGGCTGAAACAGAGGGAGGCTGCATGGACTAGGTTGAGGAAACAATAACAAGCAGCACCTGTTCACACTGGCTGTTTAAGTCTGCTGGCATGGCTGCTCTTTGCTTGCAGGAAATTACTAGCAAGCCCTCCCAACCTTCATGTCTCCTGCTCCCTGAAACTCTCCGGACAGATCTCTGCATCCTTAACCTTAGGACTGGACCTTGACCTGGCTCAGCTTGCATTTTCCTTGTGTTTGGTATATTCGGACTCTCCCTTCAAGTATTCCTGACCTCCCTCCTCCCTTGCTGGCTGCAGCTCAGCAGGGAGAAATACCTTGACCCTTGTGGATGTAGTTATTTTTTTGAACATGAGCAGGTCCTGACCTCATGAAATGTCAATCAAGGATGAGGCTTCTGGATTATTAAATGTCAGCAGGCACATACCCTGCAACTATCCCAGTTCACTCAGGATGACCACCCTTGCTTTTCAGTCTTCCAGCTTTCTCAGGTGTTTTTAAGATGTCCCATGTTTCACCTTCCCCTCCCAATTACTCTTATGTGCTTTGACTGCTGCAAACACTTTCTGTAATAAGCAAAAGGAATGCATATATCTTGTACAAAGCAGGGGAAGTTGGAGAGACCTGAGAATTAATAAAGACTTTCCTTGGGAATTTCTCCTTTGAATCTTCAAGTATGTGTTCTCTCTCAATCTCTTGTACAAGTTTCCCTCTTTTTTTGGTGGATTTCAGATTTCTCCTCTACCTCTCATTTCTCTAACACAGGATCAATATTGCAGAAAAGCGCTCTTGATTTTGAAATTTTTTCTCCTCCCTTCAGTCCTGATTTTTGTTTTTGAGATCTGCACAAACCTTATATTTTAAGGTTTAGTATTACTGTGTTTCTTCTCTCTAATATTTTCCTTTTGATTTAATATTCCTATATGAGTGTGTATGTGAACACTAGTACAGCACGGGGCCATAGGAAACAAACTATAACAATATATAGATCCATTTGTGAAATATTTATTGTTTATTTCAGAGGGTTATGAGTTGTTTTTTGTTTGTTTTTCCTTTCTCCTTCAGAGCAATGTTCCATTTACATTAACCATGCAATCATACATGTATCTACTAAGACATAAATGCCAATGAATTAAATGGGATTTGCTAGGCAAGTTTATTCAAGACAGTAGCCCAACAAATTCAAAAGAGTTATTGGAATGTATGTATTTCTTTATGACAATCATTTTTTTCCCAATTACATCTTTCTTAACTAATTTTACTTCTTTTGTCTCCTGGAGATAAAAGTATATTACTTTCTCCAGCTACTCCCATTTTTTCTTAGCAACAAGTCTGTGAAGTAGGCTGAGAACATTATGGGAAAGCTGGGATTTGATCTGATCCCTAAAGGCACTGGGTGGAGAGTGTGCATGTGAAGACAGAGTTGATGCAGTGACCATGGATTTGAAAGAAAGTTGTAATTTTGCGTGGGTCTGATAAAGGCGTTTTGATTTTACAATAATGTAATATGTAATATTTGTTATTGACTAGCGTATATACCTGGTGTTGCCTTTTATTTTCACATAGGTAATACTTGTTAGAAAGATTTGAGGTCCTGTGTTTCTAATTCCGCAAACTGCCTTGTCTAGTACCTGTAACTTTTCACCATATTCCCCAATCCAATCTGTATTCAGAGTTATTAATGTACGGAGGTTCAGTTTCTGAGGGAGTACACTGGCCTCTTCCTTCTTGCTGCTAGGCCTCGTCTCCATAGCAACCAGCCAGGCCCAAGAGCTTTCTGGCTGAGAATTCTAAAGGCCTCTCTCTAAATTGCCAACTCCAGGATTCCATAGAATTTGCACAGGCAGCCAATCATATGAGGTATTCTTGCCTGACGCAGCCAATCATATGAGGTCTGCCTGCATGTCCCAGACAAACTCACAAACTGACTTTTATATAGTAGATTATGCTATGCACATGTGTGCACATACTGAGTATTGTCTTTATTGATTAGGATTGTTTTTCATTTTTCAAACTTTCTCAAACACAGTACATACATTCCAATGTGTCTCTGTTTAAAATAAGAGTTTTGTGTGTATGCCCACATTAATAACTTTTGTTTGCTTGTTTCCTGGCCACACACTTTTGGTTACCCTCTGAAGTTGCTTTGCCACATGTGCCCCGATTTTCATCTGTTAAATATTAGCAAGTATGTAGGCATGACATTATCATCCTGTATAAAAACTTTTTGCCAAAGCCAAATTATGCATACCAACTATGTGAATATTCACTTTATTTCTGCAACATACACATTTTTTTTAATGCAGAATGGAAATCTCCTTACAACACAACATGTGTTTTCATGTGCACACCAATTAATGGGGCCAATTGAAGACCTCTGGGACAACATAGACTTTGTGAGACATACCTCAGTGGCTTCCTTTAGGTTTTACAAACTAAACAGTAGCTTATGGGAAGGACAATGGATTATACTTTAAAGATAAATAGCAGAACTTGAAAAGTGATTTTTCAGGACTGTAGCGCCCACTTACTTGTAACTTTTTCAAGATGTGTTGTAGCAATGAAATGGTTTGAAAACCTCCACGTTTGAACATACTTGGTTTGGGTGTGCATGTATGTGTTGGTGTATGTGTGTGAAAGAAAGAGATCCCATCACGGGGCTTTTGTTGTCACAGGATCTTTTTGGTCTTTCCGTTGCAATAGGGCTCCAACGTATTTTGGCTGCTGAGGGACATAATCCAAACAGTGGGGCCCACCTAAGTAGGGGCCACAGACCAGGTGATATTGGAAATCCAGACGCCCATGGTTCAAGTAACAAATTTCACTCTTTGGGTTCCCAGCCTGCAGGGGTCTCTCACATGACCCCAAAAGATCATCATCGTATTTATTGTCTTCATCCCAAACTTGTACTTTAATCTTGCTGGTCTCCCCCAAGACATCGATGATCCCAAAATCAAGGTGGACATTCCATACTGGGTTGTTGTTGTTCCATATGGTGTATGTTTGCCTCTGTGCTCCTTGGTAGAACACCTTAACATAGGCATCAGTGCTGGTAAAGTAGTCTCCCCACAGGCCATGGGCACATCGAATTGTCACCGTCAACTTGCCCTGGCCCCGTTTCCGTGAGCAGCACATGGAGTTGGTGAGGCCATTGCTGGGGCACACACAAGAGCAGGGGTCTCGAGGGCTCCGGCTAGTTCCTGGCGGGCAAGGATGGGTGCAGTTTGTCCACAGAGCTCTCTGTATCACATACTCACTCACTGCTTGCCGCAAGCTCTCCCTCTTAGGGTTGCCCTTGGGCACCAAGTTATGGATGGGCTCCAGGGAGTAGGAAAGCAGTCCAGGCATAGACTTGAGATCTTCCAACCACTTGTTGAAAGCCTCTGCATTCTGCTCATCAGAGAAGAGCAGGTCTGTGTGACTCTTGCCACCCACAATTTCTGTGTACCGTTCATTGTATGCCATGTGGAAACTGCCCTGGAATCTCTGTTTCTTCTTCTGCTCTTCACACGTCTTATAGGCGGCATCCATCTTTCCTTTGCCAGCACCAATGCTGGCAGATGCTTCAATGCTCAGGCAATCTTTGACCTCATCAGCAGTCACCCCATCCAGCACTGACTCGCACACTCGGATGGCCGTCACATCCTTTACATGGCCCCCAAGGTGAAGATGTGTGATAAAATGAGTCCCGTAGGTTCCAATCAGCTGGCGATATTCTGGCTGGGTGGCACGTTGGTATTTGGGGGGAGATTGTTCAAGGCGTGTCTAAAATGCTCAGTGAGCCGTCGGTGGTGGCCAGTGCGGAAGCTGTGAAAGAAATACAAGACCATCCAGAGACCCAGATCAGTATTAGAACACCTATTGTGGATTTTCCCTCAGAATTCTCTTTTGGGGTTATCAAACCTGTATAAGAACCACTTGTGTAATGAAACCACAGATCTAATTAGGCCAGGATCCTCATTCTGTCATTGGGACAGTCAGATGCTTGTGGGCAATGCATAAGCATAAGTAGAGCCTGATATAGGTAGACATTCTCTGCAACACGTAATGAGTGATATACTGCCTCTAACTAAGGAGGTTCTACTTCCAATCAGGTATCTTGGCTCAGATTTTGATCAATGGATCTTCTAAGAACCTGCCTAATACTTTTTTTAAAGTCTTTAAATTTGCCAATCTGTTACTGTAATATCTAGGATTCTGTCCCACAAATCTGGCTGGGATCATGAGAACAGCCAAGCTGACATTTTAATCAACAGGAAGGCTATTTTAATTTTTAAAACAGAAAAAAGAAAGGCAATGGCCACTTGATATTTACAGGCAAGATAATTTTCCATTCCACCAAAAAAGGTGTTTAACCAAATGAGCCAAATACTTAGACATGGATTATAGGACAAAAAGCCCTCTAGATATTGACAGAGCATGAAAAGTTACTTTCTGAAGGAAAAAAAATAATTCCCATTACTCATCAAAGTATATGAAAGGTAAATAAATTCTGTTACTCGTTTTTAAAGTAACTTGTTCTGTTATTCATTGTGTTGATTATTATTTTGCTGTTACTGTATGCTGCTTTTAAAACATGCACATGCACCTTGGGATAGATGAGATATGGTAAAAATGGAGAATTCCTGTCCAACATATCCTTAAAAAATAAATTTAAATTAAATAGGAAACAATAAAAATAACACAAAATAACTTTGTTCTCATTCATTACAATACTGCCGAAATATAAGTAGGTGTGTATTTCTACCAAAAAAATTAACTTATTTGTTTCTAATAGCTTTCTTATTATTACTTTCTTATTTACAAGCAGTTTTATTATTACTGCAGTATAGAAGAATCCAAAAAGGACTAAGTGTTTCCTTTAGAAACTTCTTTATATGGGAATTGTTGTTTTGTTTTTTTCTCAAGGAAGCTTCTGTAGTTTAAAAAAGAATTGTTCTTACCAGATATAACTAATATACATATAGAATCTTGGTTGCTTTCCTTTAGGGTTTTGGGACTCCCACAGTCCTTTACCACCACCCATATTGTTTCTAGTCCAGAGTATCTAAACCAGGGGTGGGAAAAAGCTATTTTTCCCAAGGCTATTTTAATGGCTCCCAGGGCTTTAAAAATGTTTTTTGCTCCCAAATGTACTACCATGTCCTCTAGGGAAAGGGTGGGCAAATGTAGAAGACTAGAGGACCACATTATATATTTTGGAAAAGGATGGTTCCCAAATGTCCCCCGTGGGACATGCAGGCATGTTTGCAGCACTTCCCAGTCCCTAGAGGGAATTTTGGGACATTCTCAGCTATTTTTTTAAAAATCACAAAATTTCATTTTGACTGTGGGGCTCCACTGGGGTTTGGATGTGCTGGAAATGCCCTGAACCCAGAGATAATTTTTGGCCATTTTGGAGCATTTTTTAAAAACTCTTGTGGGGTAACAATTCATGGTCACTTAAATAGATGCAGTCAGCCCTCCACATTTGCAGGTTTCACTTTTGCAGATTTGATTATTCATGGATTATTTGCTGTAACCTCTGCTGCCTCCCTTTGCCATATTTAATAGAGACTGCAAGCCTTGTGAGACTGAGAAACTGTGAACAAGGCTTGTAAATCCCTATTAAAAATGGTGTGGGGCAGCAATGGAGGTGGCAGTAAGTCCCACCAGCCTCCTACTTCTGCCTTGTGAAGGAACCCTGGTGCCTCAAAGGAATCCATGGTGGGTTGAATATGGTGATCATACTTTTCTTGTGTGTTAAATATGGTTTGGAAGGGCCTAGAGTTATTCATGGTTTTTCCACTTTCACAAGGGTCCTCTGCCCCTAACCGTAGAGAATGTGGAGGGATGACTGTACATGGAAACAGTGACAGTGTTCTAAACCTTTCTGTTGGTTGTGAGGAAATAAACCATTGGTTTTTCATTTGTTGTATTCAAGCTCCACTTAGAAGCAGAATGCTCTCAGCTGGCTCTAGCCCTACAGAATTTCCCACCAAATGCATTGCCCCACAGTTTTCCACACTGCATGCCTTCATCACCTGTAGTAGGAGCAAGACACTTCATGGCTAACAAACGTATACTTGTCCTGTGAACTCTTCTCTTTGCTGAAGTCAGCCATCTTGGAATGTGAGCCCGCCAAGGCCACCTGAACATTTGTCGATGGCTTCACCTCCACATCCAACCCGATCTTCCAGTCATTTTCCACGGTTGATCCTGCTGCATGGACCACAGAGAGGCCAGAGCTCTCTAATGAGGAGTGTATATTCCGTTTGCACATAAATTTGGCTTCCCAGTCAGTGATGGCCAAAGGAAGCCTCTGGAGTGGTTTCTCTTCCAGGAGTGGATTCTGGCACAAGGTGCAGGTGCCATCAGCTTTCTGCCACAGGCTCATATCCAACAGCTTGGCCCCTTTCCTCTCAAGCTTTGTTATGTCAAACCCCTCACCAGCCAAACTGTGCCCTGGCACAAAGTCCTTGTGATCCTGGCATTCGTCGGCCGTGGCCGTCTGGCAGTGTGGAGAGACATGGCGGTAAAGGAGGAGGAGGAGGAGATGTACAGCAGCAATGGAGGTGGGGTTCACTTTGAACATGGCTGACCCTGCATGAAAAAAAAAGAAAGGAGTGGTTAATAGGCAGAGGCCACTGAGAGACTGGATTTATACCCTGTATGTCTCTCAAAGACTTGGATTAGAGGTAGGTAAAATCACATAAAACGCATGCTTGTGTCAAAATGTTGTTAATTGTTGTCAAGTCAGCTTCAACTTATGGTGACTGGATGAATGCGATATCTCTGAATCACTCTGTCATCAACAGCCCTGTTCAGGTCATGCAAACTCAGGGCCGTCGCTTCCTTGATTGAATCTATATATCTGTCATGTGGGCTTCTTTTCCTGTACCACATCTGAAGAAATGGGTTTATCTCTAGGAAAGCTCTTACAAAAATAAAAACCAGCTAGTCTCAAAGGTGCAGCCACATTTCCCCCTTCCCTTTCCCCTTCCTTTTTTATATCTTACTAAGCATTATTCTATTTTCTAATGAGTCATGTCTTCTCATGATATATCCAACAGTCTCAGTTTAATTATTATTATTACAATTACTACTACTATCATAATCATTATCATCATAATCATCCTCATCATCCTGCCTTTCTCCTGATGGTGGGATTCAAGGCAGCTGATAACATTAAAATAATACAAATTAAAATGTCAATGAAAGTATAAATAATTTTTTTAAAAGTAAACCATTTATAAAGTTAAAAACATTGTATATTAAAATATTAAATGCATTAAAATACATTTAAAGGACCTATACCAACCATAAAACAGACTTGCACAGCATCAAGAGCCCAAACCCAGTCATTTTATAAAAACATGAGAGCACAAAAATGTCTTAATCTGCCAGAGGGAGGAGAGCAAGGATGAGGTCCTCCTGGCCTCTGGGGAGGGAGTTCCAAAGTCCAGGAGCTGCCACTGAGAAGGTCCTCTCCCTTGTTCCCACCAAATGCACCTGATGTTACCCTGTGTGTTGGGAGGTCCCGGGAGAGGCGCCCAAATTGCCAAATAAACACAAATTGGGGAGATTTTAGCTGGAGCACTCTCTTGGCTAAACGAGAGGCAGGGTAACTTTAGCAAGGATCTTTAACCCAATGTATACAGCGGCGAGTCAGAGAGCGGCTAGACAAGGTTTTCAAAGTAACAAACAATATTTTATTAAAGACAAGAAACATGAAATACAAGACATAAACTAACTAACTGGGAAATAGAAACGGGGAGTTACAAAAGGGTAGGCAATATGACACCTGGTCTCGTAGTCCTGGAGAAGAGCGGGGTTCCAGGGAAGAAAGCTCAGCATGGTTAGCTGAGGGAGTTCCTTAGACAACCGGCAGCAAGGCAAGATGGAAGTCCAAAGTAGTCCGAAGACCATTTGGAAAAGAGGGGTTTTTATAGGGGAGTTTGTGCCTACCGGCTATGGCAGGCCAGGTGAGAACAAAAGGAGTTTTAGTGCTAGACAAAGGATTTGGCAAAGGTCAAGTTTACATGATTGGATTTGCTCTTGATGACAATAGCGTGGCCAGTACATTGATGGCCCACATAAAGGAATGGCTTGGCTGAGAGCCGTGCCGCTATTGTGAAGTTTGCAGATGGAAGTTCCCTGAAGCTACGAGCGAGGCTTGAGTTGCTGGCCTCAATGGGGTCTGGAATGTAAAACCATTAGCAACCACACTCTGTCCGTGCTTGTCCAGAGAACCTCGCAAACACGTGGAGTGGGGTGGCTGGAAAAAGTCAAGCTAAGGCCAAATTGTTTGATATCAAGATGATATCTGGGGGTCCTCACTGGCAGTGCCATAGCTGAAGTAACACTGAGAGGGTGGTGGGACAGAGAGAAGGACATCTCTGGGTGACTTCGATGTTCTACTGGGCTCTTAGGGAAATATAGTCCTTCAAATAACCTGGGCCCAAGCTGTATAGAGCTTTATAGGTTGAAACCAGCCCTTTGAATTGTGCCCCGAAACAGACCGGCAACCAGCAGAACTGTTGCAACAAGGGAGTTGTGTGCTCCCTGTAACCAGCCCTAGTTAACAACCTAGCTGAAGCTTTTTGGGCCAACTGAAGTTTCTGAGCATTTTTCAAAAGCAGCCCTACACAGAGCATGTTACAGTAGTCTAAACAGGATGTAAACAAAGCATGTACCACCCGTAACCAAAGTATGTGCCTTCCGACTTCTCCAGGAACAGCCATAGTTGGCACGCTAGCTTTAACTATGCAAAAGCACTCCTGGTCACTGCTGAAACCTGGGCCCCAGGCTCAGAGCAGAATCCAGAAGTACCCCAATCTGTGAACCTGTGTTTTCAGGGGGAGTGTAACCCCCATCCAACACAGTCTAAATCCCTGTTCTGGATCTGGCCTTTGACTGACCTGGAGCACTTCAAAACATATCCCCCCTCAACCCCTGCAGTCCCTCTGCAAAGTGGAGAGACCTACTTGGGATCAAATTTATAATTATTATTTAATTTTTTAAAAATTATTTATTTGTATCCCGCCTCTCCATATGGATCGAGGCGGCGAACAACTTACAAATAGCATGTATTTCAAAACATTTCTATACATTTATACGTAATTTATACCTAATTTGCCTAATTTCTGAAGGACTGGATAAAATCAAATAATGTTATTTTTTTAAGTTGTTTAAGGTGTGGCCCCCAGGTAGTTTCAAAATGAGACCCCTCATTCCACTGTAGTTGCCCGCCTCTGCTATATCATGATATCTTTGCTGCTCACCTAACCTTCCTTGAGAAAGACTACAATAGTCCCGGCAGGGATCTTTACTCCAGATCCTCAGGTATACTGCCTCTGTATGCTAGTTTCTGAATACTAGTTTCATACACTTTAACTTTTGTGGTTTCCCAGAGACAGTCCTAATTAATCCTCTGTCTTCCTTGTTTTTCAGCTACTTTTAAAATGTTCCAGTTTCTTTCTTCTTCTCTCACTTTTCTCCTTATCCTTGGCTTAAGTTGCTGCAAACTGAGCTCAAAGTACAAAACTAGTTTGCATTCCATTAACTCAGCACTGGGGTGGAAGCAGGAGAGAAGGGGGCAGAATCTTGCCTTTCCCTGTAGGTTCAGGACAAAACAAACTGCAGCAGCCTCTCTTAACTTGTATGTTCATCCGCATTAATAACTTTTGCCCCTTAACCGCACTCTGATGTTGCTTGTCCACGCATGTTCCTGGATCTGTGTCCATATCTTGCAGACTCTGTCAATCCCTCTCCCCATTCCCAGAAACAGAATAGCTGTTACTTAAACTCCTGTATTTCTTTCATTCAGCTCCGAGCTTGCACAGAGTTCAAACTGCACCCTTCTAAAATATATCTCCCCCACATGTACGTACCTTTGTCAGCAGCAGGAGACAACTAAAGTTTCAGGCACAATGTGCATGTGTATTCGTCTGACAGTCTAATCAGTCCTAATGTGTACACGGTTTGTGTGGCTGAATTGTTCCCCCAGAGACAGGATGTCATGGGGGGAAGAGAAGTCTAACCTCAGAAGTAACACGGTCGTCAACGTCACCAATGATCAAAGGAGCTTAAGAAGTGGACAGAATGCGTGATTCTGAGGTTTGTACTTTTCACTAGCACATTGGAGGGGGTGTAAACTGGATTATTACTACAGTGGAAACATGACACATGGGAAGAAGATCATCAGAAGCCTGGTTTTGGTTTAGTCCCACACTTCCTTTAAAGAAAAGTTGTAATCCAAAATACCTGGAGGGCATCAGATTGCAGAAGGCTACTCTAGACTCAAGATAACATGGCACCAAACTGTTTGTTTGCTGCTTGAGTGAGAGTCTGCATGAGAAAGCACAATGTATTTTGTATATAAAAGGTCCCATGTTCAGATCAGACTAGGGACGGCTGGCCTAGCAGATTAGAATTTCAAGATGGAATCAAGGATCTCCCCACCCCTGAATTCGTGAACTGCACTTCGTATTCAGGGATGGAAACTGTGCAGCCCTCCAGATGTTGTTAGACTTCAGCTCCTAGCCAACATAGCCAAGGGTGGTGAAGGTTTGGAACTGTAATCCAACAGCATCTGTCAAACTGGATTATTCTCACTTGTATCATACTTATTGTGTTTCTTCCATACAAAGCCTCTGCACTTTATAATACTACAGGTGGCATGGAGATTCAACAGGCGAAGTGTTTCCTGTCATGGACAAGTAGCAATAGGTGATACAGATAATAGAGGTGGAGTGATATGGTGGTTTGAGGGTTGAGCTATGACCCTAGACACCAGAGTTCAACTTCCTGCTTGGCCATGGAAATCTGCTGGGTGACCTTGGGTGCATCACACACTCTCAGTCCATAAAACCTCATTATAGGTTCAACTTAGGGTCACCATAAGTTGGAAACGACTTGAAGACACACAAGAACAACAGGTTGAACATGTATGTTGCATAAGAATATCTGAGATTCAGTTCCAGCTGAAAAGGATCCTGGGTAGGACTGCCAGAAAAATCTAATTCTGCCCAACAGTCTGGATTGAGGCATCTCTACACTATATAATTTTAGTGCTTTAATACCACTAACTGCCATAACTCTATGCTATGGAATCCTGGTGGCTATAATTTTGTGAGGCACTTAGAATTCTCAGCCAGAGTTTTAGCTGAAAGGAGTTTGGTGAGGTCCTTAGAAAATTCTAAGCATCTCACCAAACTACAAATCCCAAGATGTCACAGAGGCAGCCATGACAGTTCAAATAGTATCAAATTGGTAGTGTGGATACAGTGCAGGTGCCAATAGAACATGTGGCCTTCCAAAGGTTTCTGGACTGCTAATTCTCCTTTTTGGGTATGCTGATTAGGGCTGTCAGATCTTGTGGTTCAACAACGTACAGAGAGGCCCATGTTCCCCACAGCAGCTTCATCTTCTGAATTTCTTCCTTTAATGGAAGCCTCAATTCCATCCCTCATCCAGGTAGCTTACAGGTCACTCTCTTTGACCAGAGGTTCTCTCATGCCATACAATTGTACTGCTATCATTCCACTTTAACTGTCATAGCTGCCTCCTGTGGAATCCTGGGGTTTGTAGTCTGGTGAAGCACTAGAACTCTCTAGCTAAGAATCCTAAATATATATCTCTATACTGCCAATCTCAGGATTCCATAGGATGTTATCATGGCAGTTAAAGTGGGATCATGGTGTCATTTCAAGTGGCACATATTGGAGTAGGAGTATAGCAGTCTCCCACAGCTGTTCATCCTGACCCAAGGCATTACCCTTGTCAAAGGATGCATGCCCCATAGTCCTCCCTGCACCCCCTAAGCTAGCTTAGGGTGAAATGGAGAATGCTCTCCTTTCCCACCACATAAGTACAAGTTAATTGCCTATTTTGTCAGCTTCTCTATGCTGGCGATGGTGTGAGGAGGTGACATCTTTCTTTTCGTCTCAGGCAGCAAAACGCCTGCTCAAGATTGCTTTTGAAGCACAGGGCCATAATTAACAGCCTTCTTCTGTCCCCCTTGTGACAAGCTGAGTTTTGTTGTTTTCGCACTTCCCACCACAAGCAGCATGAGAAATGGAGGTGATGATCAGCTGTTCAAATTATGACGTAGGGGAGAGAAGGGTGAAGGCTAGAAGGCTAGAGAAACCACTGAGAAGACATTGCTGGTTTGCACGTCTTGAACAGATGAGAAAGAGGAGAGGCTGAGGAAGGGCTTCTTGAAAGGACTTGGGAGTTTACATAACGATATTTTAACTTTCTGCAGTTCCAGAGCACCTACCCATCAGGGTTTCCACTGCACCTAAAGTGCCAAGAGACCATTCCTTTTCTTACAGTTAACCAGTGATGTAGACTCAAGTCAATAGACTTGACTTCAAGTCAGACTTAAGTTGCTTCAGTGACTCAACTTGGACTCAGCTGGGCCATAACTGATGCACTGACTCCACTTGACTTGAGACTTGTATATTTTTAATGACTGACTTGATGTCCTTCATTCAATAACATAACACATTCATCCAAACCTTACAACTTTGAACAATGCTTCCATCTCCTTTTGCCTACTGGTCACGTAACAATCTGACTCAAGCCCAAAGTGTGGGTGCATTTCTCAGAGGGGAACAACAAACAAGTTAGGCAATGGGCTTGGGGTCTGCTCAGCAGCCTGTTTCTGCTGCATATTGGAAGACCCTTCTAAAACTTTTCCTAGGAGCAGAAGACAAGACTCACCCCAGAGTGCAGGGTGCATTTCTCAGGGGGGACAGAAAATGTGTTAGGCAACGGGCCTGAGATAGAAAGATCCTTCCTTCTAACACTTTTGAATCTTCAGTAACAGGGAATAAGATAGGATCCTATTCCCCACTTCCAAAGCTGCAGATGGCAAAATTGCAAATATGGAGAGCTGACTCTGCTTACATTGTTAAAACTGAATTTATTTCACGCTATTCACTAATTCTGGAATTTTGGTTGGGGCATAACTCTACCACTCTATTCTGCTTTGGTTACGCCTCATGTGGAATACCATGTCCAGTTCTGGGCACTTCAATTCAACAAGGATATCGACAAGCTGGAATGTGTCTAGAGGAAGGCAACCAAAATGGTGAAGGGTCTGGAAGCCATGCTCTTATGAGGAACGGCTTAGGAAGCTGGGGATGTTTAGTCTGCAGAAGAGAAGGTTAAGAGGGGACATGATAGCCATGTTTAAATATTTGAAGGGATGTCATGTTGAGGAGGGAGCAGGCTTGTTTTCCGCTGCTCCAGCCGTTGGTTTTAGGTGGGTTGGTGGGTGGGGAGGATTGGGTATGTTTTTAATGTCTTTTAACGTATAATGTATTTCATGCTGTTCACCGCCTTGATCCATGTGGAGAGGCGGGATACAAATAAATATTATTATTATTATTATTATCATCATCATCATCCACCCCACTGCCTCTGTTGCCTGGCTGACTTCCTTCTTGACAATAATGCACAGCCCCTCGTGTCTTCAGTCTCTGTTAGCTGCCGTCTTTATTTTGATACATGGCTCTTTGTCTTCAGCCCAATATTTCCACCTCTGTTTCCACAGGTGTGGCCTTTTTGGAACTCTACCCGTTTCATCCCACATCCTTTAACATTCTTTTCCTCCATCACAAAACGTTCCCCCGTTTTAGACATTTGATATCTTCAGTGCCTTTTCTGACCCGTCCCTTTTTGTTTCTCTTCCCTGGTCTTTCCCTCAGAGTTGTTCTTCATTTATTCTTCCAGGTTTCCTTCTCTCAGTTCATGGCTTATTCTGAGGTGGGCATATATGCCTCTCCAGATATTATGGGCCTACAACTCCCGTGTAATTTAGCCGGCATAGTTAATGGTGAGGGATCTTCCAGATCTTCTTATATACCATCAGGCATATCTGTTATAGTTACGGTACAGTATTAACTCTTATTGAAAAAAAGGAACCATCCCCTTCTCTGAGGAGAGTGGTGAATGGTGAGAGCTCAGTCCATCCCAAGAGAACCTAAAGGAGCACTGACTGCCTCTACTCTCTCAGCACTCCTTTGCAGGGAGCGCCAAAGAGACACCGCCGCCATTTTCCCTTCATTCAAAAAAGCCAAAAGTGGCACTGAGGTGGAGGGAGTAAAAGGGATCTGTGCTTCTTTTAGGTTCTCTCAGGACGGACGAAGCTCTTGCTTTTTGCCACTCTACTCACAGAAGGGGATGGCTCCTTTTTTAATAACAGTTAAGGTACAGTGCTTACATTGACCTGTGGATAAGTCAACCCAGATTTTTGGATCAATTTTTTGACTAAAATTCCCAAACATATTACATGAATATATACAGTAATTTGTGGACACACCCATTTAAAGTAAGTATTCCACTATGGTCCACCTTGGAGTCTTCATTTCTGGCATCTATACAGTGGCCATTTCCACACTAGCCTGTTATAGCGCGATGATTCCACTTTCAACACCCTCTGGAATCCTGGGTCTGCAGGGCCCCTCCCGAAACTGCAAACCCCAGGATTCCAGAGGATGTTGAAAGTGGAATTATTGCGCTATAATAGGCTAGTGTGGAAATGGCCTTAAATGGACAGTACTTGGTGTGTATGTGTATGTGTGTGTATACATACATACATATACTTATAAATATTTTTTAATATTTTAAACATATTTTATATAAAAATATTTTTATATGGTTATAAAAATGGCAGTGCTTTGCCAACAATTTCAGTGGTTAGAATTGTGTGGCAAATATTGTCTCATCAATTGCAATGTGACCCATATGCTCACGTCAGACTGACTTTGTGGAGGAACCCTGATTTGAAAATGGCTAAGGAACCATTTTTATGGAAAGTGTGAGATGATAATAGGATTGTTAATTTAAATCAGATACTTGGTGGTATGAGTTTTTGTGTTTCTCAACTTTTGTAAAAGCAGTTTAAGCTACTTCTTTTGGTTAAATGGCAGTATCTTCAACTGAAATCTTTGTTACAATCCAAATTTGGCCCTGGAGCTTTAAGAGTATCTGAGGTTCCCTTAATATTTTTATTAGTATTTTTTTTATTGATTATAGAGGTTCCCTTAATATTAACAGATATTAACTGAGGCCAACCAAGTATCCAAGCCAACAATCTATATAAATAAAATTCTGTTAAAATTCTGCCTGCCTTAGCTTCAATACTATCTTGTAACTCTTCCCAGCCATCCCACCTGTGGAGTTTAAAGATTAAATAGAATGACAACTTTTCCTTTCCTCGCACAATTTGGACAGCAAGCATCTTTGCTCCCTGAGCAACTAAACACACTGAGCCTCACTGCAGTGCAGGCAATCCGTGTGAGAAGTTTCACCCTCATAAGCGCATCATTTAAGAGCCAAGAGTATTCTGCTTTTTGGAAAAATAGTGGAACTTCGAAGAAACTGAAGCAGGGATGGGCATGTACAGGAAAAGAACAGAACATAATTCCTGAATTCTGCCTTTGGGTTTAAAAGAAGAATTAGAGACTGTAGATCAAGGGGAGGGGGAATTAATTTTCTCATAAAAGCAAATTGCAAGTGACATGAGACCCCAAGTAGGTTTTTTTTATAGAAAAAGTTTTCTTTTATTTCATTCTGTTCATACAACCAGATGCAGCATGAGTCAGATTCAAAGAGATAACTATCTCTGTAAAGAAGAGATGTGTGATGGGGAGGGTTCCTGTTTCCTCCCATTTCCAATTTCACCCTTCTTCCACTCACTAAAACCACACACAGCACTCATTATTTTAACCAACAGATCACAAGAGATGCATACTTGTCCTACCGCAGGAGGTATAATAGCCAGCAGCAGGAAGAAGCATGCGTGTGTGCACGAGGAAAGCACACAACAGATACACACACACACACACACACCCCACTGAAGAACAGGGGTAGGATGTCATTGTTCTTAAAAGCATGATTTGCCCAGGTCATCTTTTTTTTATCTGATGTTTTGTATGTGTGCATATTGTAGCCAACCTGGGAGCCAAGTGAAGAGGTGGGGCTTACAAAGCAAATGCAGCCCACTTCCACTCTGAAAGAGAAGTACTAGAAGGGGCAGGAGGAGCCATATTCCAAGAGGGAGGCACCAATGGAGAGCTGCCCCACGGCACATGACGCAGAAGGAGGAAAGGTCTGTAAAGGCCTGCCACTGTGGCCCAGTGCCTTGAAACAGACAAACCCCCTTGATGTTGCTCAATCAAGTGTGAACAAATTGCAGGTGGTGCATGGAGCTTAAGAGGGTTCGGTGAGAGTTTCAGGCAGGCAGTCTGAGGGAGGCTCCTTCTCAGCTTCCGCCTGCTCATCGTGGGGGTGGGGGTGGATGTGCGCAGAGAGGAGTGGCTCGTAGGTTGTGATAGTGGCTGTCACCACAGTATCATCAGGGGCCCTGTTTTCTAGGGCCACGTGGGTCTTGAGGTGCTTGCGCAGGTCAGACGCACCCAGGAAGGCTTTAGAGCAGTGAGGGCAGGCATGGGGCCGGACCCCTGAATGGATCCGCTCATGTTTACGCAGCCCAGCTCGGTCAGAGAAACCTTTGCCGCATTCCGGGCATGGGAAGGGGCGCAGGCCAGGATGGAGCAGCCGCTCATGGCGGCGCAGCTCTTGGGTAGAGGGAAATGCCTCCCCACACTCTCCACAAGCGGGCACCACGGTGGCCACAACAATGGTTGACTGGTCACTGCTTGCAGGGGGGTCTTGGGGTTGGCTCAGGGGCACGGCCTTGTTGTCATTATTCTCATTGCTGTGAGTGCGCTCATGTTTTCTGAGACTGGAGGAGACCACAAAGGCCTTGCCACAGCGGCCACACTTGAAGGGTCGCTCGCCGGAGTGGACGCGGTAGTGTTTGGTGAGGCTGGCCCGCTCGGCAAAGCTCTTGCCACACTCCCCACACTGGTGGGGCCGCTGCCCCGAGTGTACCAGCAGGTGCCGCTTGAGGTCCCAGGAGGCCACAAAGCTCTTGTCACACTGGGGGCACTTGTGGGGCCGCTCACCCGTGTGGATGCGCTGGTGCATGGCTAGGTCAGCCGGCTGGCGGAAGGCCTTGCCACACTTGTCGCAGGCATAAGGCTTGAGGCCCTGGTGTGCCCGCTGGTGTCGACGGAAGCTAGAAGGGTCGCTGAACATGCGCCCGCACTGTGGGCACAGGAAGGGCTTCTCCCCCGAGTGAGTGCGCTGGTGGCTTTGAAAGGAGGAAAGCTGGGTGAAGCCTTTGCCACAGAGGTTGCAGCGATAGGGCTTATGCGCAGCATGAATGCGCTGGTGGCAGGCAAGGGATGAGGAGCGGGAGAAGGCCTTCCCGCAATCCTGGCAAAGGAAGGGCCTTTCCCCGGTGTGTGAGCGCTCGTGGTTCTTGAGGTCTTTGAGCTCGGCGTAGGTCTTGTGGCAAACCTCACACTGATAGGGGCGCAGGCCGGCGTGGGTGCGGCGATGTTTCCGGAAGACTGAGGGGTCGGCAAAGCGTTTGCCGCACTCCCCACAGGAGTAGGGCTTCTCCCCAGTGTGGGAGCGCTGGTGGATCTTCAGCTTGGAGAGGGTGCCATACCCTTTGTGGCACTGCTGGCAACGGAAGGGGAGGTCTCCTGTATGCCGGGCCATGTGGACCCGAAGGCAGACGGGCTGCATGAAGGCCTTGCCGCACTCATGACACACAAACGGCTTCTCTCCACTGTGGCTGCGCCCGTGGTTGCGCAGCTCAGGGGCTGTTTTGTAGGCCTTGGCACACAGCTGGCACTGGTAGGGGCGCTCTGTTTGATGGCTTAGCTGGTGCTTGCGGAGCTGGCCACGGTCTGGAAACTCTTTTCTGCAGCTGGGGCAGGTGAGCTTGCTAGCCAAGCCATCACCACTACCAGCCACATGGGACTTCAAGTGACGCAACACTCGGGGGACGCTTGGGAAGGTCTTGTTGCACGTCAGGCACTTATAGCGCCGGCCTGACTGAATGTAGCCAGCATCCTCTTCCTCTTCCTCCTCTTCTTCTTCCTCCTCCTCTTCTTCCACCTCCTCCTCTTCTTCTAGCTTCACCTCCACACCCAATTCTTCTTCCTGTGCCTCAGTCATCTTGGGAGAGGGTACTGCCTAAAACAGAAATAGAAATCAACATGACAAGGACATTCCACCGATGGAACTGTACTGCATAGTGGTTAGAACATTGGACTCAGAGGAAGAAGACTGAGATTTTAGTATCTTCCCAACTCTGAAACTTACTGGATGACTGTGGGTCAGTCATTATCTCTTAGCTCAAACCAGGAATTGCACTGGCTGCCTAAACACATCTGTCCTAAATTCAAGTTGCTAGTAAGTACTAAATACCTAAATACTATGCCTAGATACACTAAAAGCATGAGATCCTGTTTGATCTTGGAAGCTAAGCAGGGTCAGTCCTGGTTAGAATTTAGATGGGAGGCTGCCAACAAATACCAGGTGATGCAGGCTGTATTTCAGAGGAAGGAACTGGCAAAACCACCTCTGACTATACCTTAAGAAAACCCTACGAAAACTGTGAGGTCGCCATAAGCTGATGGGCAACACACATGAATCTAAGAGCTCTGTGATAGATACCAACCTAGTGATAGAAACTTACAGTCTCCAGTAGAAGAGCACATTAAGAGTCCTTTGGCACCTTACAGACAAATAAAAGTGTTATATCATGACCATCCACCATTTAGAAAAGGCTAAGAAAACTCTATGAAATTCATGGGGGTCCCTATAAGTCAGCACGCAATTTGAAGGCACGTACACACACTCAGAGTAATGACATTTAAAGCTCTAAGTGGCTTGGGACCTAAATGCTTGAAAGAGCACCTCACAGAGTACAGTATTTCAGCCATGCATTATTGTAATACTGTACTCCATCAGTGCATGTGAAGAAGTGGATTAATATGAAAGCACATGCTGAAAATACTAGTTTGTCTCAAAGGTGCTACTAGCCTTCTTCTTCCCCTAATCCCTACTTTTCTTTTTACACTATGACAGACTAATAAGGCTATCTCTTTGGAACCTTGAAAGAGTTATTGTTCTGAAACACATCTCATGAAATGACCATGCTGGCTGGTTTAGGAGCCAAAGAAAACAGGGTGTGTGGCGGAGAAGGGGATCATCTCCAGCTAGAGATGGAAATGGAACAGTTTGGGATAAAATTACCCCCCGTTCTCTTTTTAATGGTGGCTGCGGAAATCATAAAGGGGATCACAGATGTTTTCCCATGAACAAATGTATTTGGCTTTGTATGACCTGAAAGTCTGGGATGTAAAATGGCTGGCTCTAAGACCAAGCAAGGAAAAACAGCAGAGGCTGAAAGAACTGAGAGGAGTTAGTTTGCAGGGAGAGGTGAGGACTGAGAGATGCTGGGTAACAGACAGCCTGTAAGAAATAGTCTTTTCTTTCCCCATGGTGTCCTCTGAGCCAAGGTTCAGTCCTGGAATCCAGTTTCAGGGCTGGCCCATGTGGATCTACAGAAGAAAGCCTCTGAGCATGTCTGGAGTGCCTGTTACACAGTATAGGATCCTCACTACCTGCAACACATCTGAGATTAGAAGACACTGTGTCTCCATCAGGCAAGCCAACAACGCCTTTCCTTGCACAAAATGACAGCTCAGCATTTCCTTAAACAATATCCAAAGAGAAAAAATTCCACGTGGCTCAGTAGCTTTAGGAGCTATGTTAAAAAATCTTGCCCAGACAGATCCAGATGATTCAGATTTAGAGGAGGAAGGAATGTGGATCATAACCAGATCTGGAGCTGCAATCTTATTGGAGCTGAGCATTCAACATCACTCTTAACTGTTTCAATTTTTATCGCTAGGTCCCTGGCCTTCATTAAGAAGTTTCGGAAGCTGGAAAAGTGTCCCCATTTTGCCTTTGGAGGAAAACCTGTGAGCTTAAATCTCTGAATGGGTTTATAGCTTTGTTTTCATCCTCATAACCACCAACATTCCACATGAAAAGGCTGAAATTCTGTAATAATATGGTGAGATTAAACAATCTTTTCTAACAATCTTCAAGTAGATTGTTACATTATGAAGTAGATTATCACGTTATGATCTGTATGGCTTGCAGAAGACAGAGAAGTGTTGGAGACAAACCTAACCGGTCACCAGTGAAACTGATCACCAATTGTCACTGACGAAATGAGATGCTTTGGGAAATAAAAGGAAAATCTAGGTCAGTGGTTCTCAACCTTCCTAATGCCACGACCCCTTAATACAGTTTCTCATGTTGTGGTGACCCCCAACTATAAAATTATTTTCGTTATTATTTATTTATTTGTTAGTTAGTTAGTTATTTCCAACATCAAATAGATTGGAAAGGCTGCCCTAAATCACTGCTCTGGATAGACTTCTAATGCCTAAAAACTGGTAACCCTCCCCCCACTTTTTTAAGCACAGAAAGCATCCGTCAATGCCAGAATTAAGGCAGTAGTTCTAGTTCTGAATGTTGGGTTTCCACAGTTCAAAAAGCCAGTCACTCCCAAAGGCAGTGCTGAAACAGCCCACATTTTACACGAGGCGCAGGGAAGAAAGGACAGGGAGAGAGGAAAGATGGTGGCGGCATAAGCAGACGCGTTTTGTTTCACTCCCTCCCTCCCTTAAAGGGAGTGCGGATGCTGAACATACAAAAAGCGAGGAATGCAAGACAGTCAGGGCGAAGAACACAACACGTGCATCTGGCAAGCACCAAGGGTCCACGCACAACAAAAGCGAGAGGAGAAAGTCATCTTGGCTATTTCTGCACTAGACTGTTATAGCACTATTATTCCACTTTCACCATCCTATGGAATCCTGGGGTTTGCAGTTTGAACCCCAGTGCAGGGGTCTCAGAAGCATTGCTCCCATTGGCTGTGAGGCCATCTTCTTTTAAAAGGGGGGGCAGGATTGAGGAGCGGCGACCCCTGTGAAATGGTCGTTCGACCCCCAAAGGGGTCCCGACCCCCAGGTTGAGAACCACTGATCTAGGTGATCCTGGAACTTATACTTGGGTAGAGCTGTTGCAAAAAGCCCAAACCATTCCCCTATGCTGAATAAAATGCCCAGCTTTTATAAAGCACACTTGCAAAGGCATTTTTTCCATGTCATTGAAAAAACAAAACCCTGAAGAGACAAAGGAAAGATGAGCATATTTTCTATTTGTATCTAGGGAGAACAATGGATGGGAGACAATTAGGAACAGTGTAGCAAGGAACTTAACCATATCAAGACACGTTTAAGCAAAAAAACATCTTAGGGATGCTTAGACAGGTACCTTTATTACGGCACAAGCTTTTCTGGTGTAGAGCTCACTTTTCATTTGATGAATTGGAATTCTAGCCCAGTGCCATTTCTCAACTAGACTGTAATAGTGCTATTATTCCACTTTCAACATCCTATGGAATCCTGGGGTTTGCAGTACTGCAAACCCCAGGATTCCCCAGGATGTTGAAAGTGGAATAATAGCACTATTACAGTCTAGTGCGGAAACAGCTCAGGATTCCATAGGATGTTGAAAGTGGAATAATAGCACTATTACAGTCTAGTGCGGAAAGAGCTCAGGATTCCCCAGGATGTTGAAAGTGGAATAATAGCACTATTACAGTCTAGTGCGGAAATAGCTCTGGATTCCACAGGATGTTGAAAGTGGAATAACAGCACTATTACAGTCTAGTGCGGAAACAGCTCTGGATTCCACAGGATGTTGAAAGTGGAATAACAGCACTATTACAGTCTAGTGCGGAAACAGCTCTGGATTCCACAGGATGTTGAAAGTGGAATAACAGCACTATTACAGTCTAGTGCGGAAACAGCTAGGATTCCCAGGATGTTGAAAGTGGAATAATAGCACTATTACAGTCTAGTGCGGAAAAGCTCAGGATTCCCCAGGATGTTAAAAGTGGAATAATAGCACTATTACAGTCTAGTGCGGAAAGAGCTCAGGATTCCCCAGGATGTTGAAAGTGGAATAATAGACTATTACAGTCTAGTGCGGAAACAGCTCGGATTCACAGGATGTTAAAAGTGGAATAAAGCACTATTACAGTCTAGTGCGGAAAGAGCTCAGGATTCCCCAGGATGTTGAAAGTGGAATAATAGCACTATTACAGTCTAGTGCGGAAAGGCTCAGGATTCCCCAGGATGTTAAAAGTGGAATAATAGCACTATTACAGTCTAGTGCGGAAAAGCTCAGGATTCCCAGGATGTTGAAAGTGGAATAATAGCACTATTACAGTCTAGTGCGGAAAAGCTCAGGATTCCCCAGGATGTTGAAAGTGGAATAATAGACTATTACAGTCTAGTGCGGAAAAGCTCAGGATTCCACAGGATGTTAAAAGTGGAATAATAGCACTATTACAGTCTAGTGCGGAAAAGCTCGGATTCCCAGGATGTTGAAAGTGGAATAATAGCACTATTACAGTCTAGTGCGGAAACAGCTTGGATTCCACAGGATGTTGAAATGGAATAAGCACTATTACAGTCTAGTGCGGAAACAGCTGGATTCCCCAGGATGTTGAAAGTGGAATAATAGCACTATTACAGTCTAGTGCGGAAAGAGCTCAGGATTCCCAGGATGTTGAAAGTGGAATAATAGCACTATTACAGTCTAGTGCGGAAAAGCTCAGGATTCCCAGGATGTTGAAAGTGGAATAATAGCACTATTACGTCTAGTGCGGAAACAGCTAGGATTCCACAGGATGTTGAAAGTGGAATAATAGCACTATTACAGTCTAGTGCGGAAACAGCTCGGATTCCCCAGGATGTTGAAAGTGGAATAATAGCACTATTACAGTCTAGTGCGGAAAAGCTCAGGATTCCACAGGATGTTAAAAGTGGAATAAAGCACTATTACAGTCTAGTGCGGAAACAGCTCAGGATTCCAAGGATGTTGAAAGTGGAATAATAGCACTATTACAGTCTAGTGCGAAACAGCTCAGGATTCCCAGATGTTGAAAGTGGAATAATAGACTATTACAGTCTAGTGCGAAAGAGCTCGGGATTCCCAGGATGTTGAAAGTGGAATAATAGCACTATTACAGTCTAGTGCGGAAAAGCTCAGGATTCCCCAAGGATGTTGAAAGTGGAATAATAGCACTATTACAGTCTTCAAAGCTCGGATTCCAAAGGATGTTGAGAATGGAAAATGGCACTAATACAGTCTAGTGCGGAAAGCTCGGATTCCCCAGGATGTTGAAAGTGGAATAATAGAACTATACATCTAGTGCGAAAGAGCTCGGATTCACAGGATGTTAAAGTGGAATAAAGCACTATTACAGTCTAGTGCGGAAAGCAGTGCGAGGATTCCCCAGGATGTTGAAAGTGGAATAATAGCACTATTACAGTCTAGTGCGGAAACAGCTCAGGATTCCACAGGATGTTGAAAGTGGAATAATAGCACTATTACAGTCTAGTGCGGAAACAGCTGAGGATTCCCCAGGATGTTGAAAGTGGAATAAGCACTATTACAGTCTAGTGCGGAAAAGCTCGGATTCCCAGGATGTTAAAGTGGAATAATAGCACTATTACAGTCTAGTGCGGAAAGAGCTCAGGATTCCCCAGGATGTTGAAAGTGGAATAATAGCACTATTACAGTCTAGTGCGGAAAGAGCTCAGGATTCCCAGGATGTTGAAAGTGGAATAATAGACTATTACAGTCTAGTGCGGAAAAGCTCAGGATTCCCCAGGATGTTGAAAGTGGAATAATAGCACTATTACAGTCTAGTGCGGAAACAGCTCTGGATTCCACAGGATGTTGAAAGTGGAATAAAGCACTATTACAGTCTAGTGCGGAAAGAGCTCAGGATTCCACAGGATGTTAAAGTGGAATAATAGCACTATTACAGTCTAGTGCGGAAAGAGCTCAGGATTCCCCAGGATGTTGAAAGTGGAATAATAGAACTATTACAGTCTAGTGCGAAAAGCTCAGGATTCCACAGGATGTTAAAAGTGGAATAATAGCACTATTACAGTCTAGTGCGGAAAAGCTCAGGATTCCACAGGATGTTGAAAGTGGAATAATAGCACTATTACAGTCTAGTGCGGAAACAGCTGAGGATTCCCCAGGATGTTGAAAGTGGAATAAGCACTATTACAGTCTAGTGCGGAAAGAGCTCAGGATTCCCAGGATGTTAAAAGTGGAATAATAGCACTATTACAGTCTAGTGCGAAAGAGCTAGGATTCCCCAGGATGTTGAAAGTGGAATAATAGACTATTACAGTCTAGTGCGGAAAGAGCTCAGGATTCCCAGGATGTTGAAAGTGGAATAATAGAACTATTACAGTCTAGTGCGAAAGAGCTAGGATTCCCAGGATGTTGAAAGTGGAATAATAGCACTATTAAGTTAGTGCGGAAACAGCTCTGGATTCCACAGGATGTTGAAAGTGGAATAAAGCACTATTACAGTCTAGTGCGGAAAGAGCTCAGGATTCCACAGGATGTTAAAAGTGGAATAATAGCACTATTACAGTCTAGTGCGGAAAGAGCTCAGGATTCCCCAGGATGTTGAAAGTGGAATAATAGAACTATTACAGTCTAGTGCGGAAAGAGCTCAGGATTCCACAGGATGTTAAAAGTGGAATAATAGCACTACTACAGTCTAGTGCGGAAAGAGCTCAGGATTCCACAGGATGTTGAAAGTGGAATAATAGCACTATTACAGTCTAGTGCGGAAACAGCTGAGGATTCCCCAGGATGTTGAAAGTGGAATAACAGCACTATTACAGTCTAGTGCGGAAAGAGCTCAGGATTCCACAGGATGTTAAAAGTGGAATAATAGCACTATTACAGTCTAGTGCGGAAAGAGCTCAGGATTCCCCAGGATGTTGAAAGTGGAATAATAGCACTATTACAGTCTAGTGCGGAAAGAGCTCAGGATTCCCCAGGATGTTGAAAGTGGAATAATAGAACTATTACAGTCTAGTGCAGAAAGAGCTCAGGATTCCCCAGGATGTTGAAAGTGGAATAATAGCACTATTACAGTCTAGTGCGGAAACAGCTCTGGATTCCACAGGATGTTGAAAGTGGAATAACAGCACTATTACAGTCTAGTGCGGAAAGAGCTCAGGATTCCACAGGATGTTAAAAGTGGAATAATAGCACTATTACAGTCTAGTGCGGAAAGAGCTCAGGATTCCCCAGGATGTTGAAAGTGGAATAATAGAACTATTACAGTCTAGTGCGGAAAGAGCTCAGGATTCCACAGGATGTTAAAAGTGGAATAATAGCACTACTACAGTCTAGTGCGGAAAGAGCTCAGGATTCCCCAGGATGTTGAAAGTGGAATAATAGCACTATTACAGTCTAGTGCGGAAACAGCTCTGGATTCCCCAGAATGTTGAAAGTGGAATAATAGCACTATTACAGTCTAGTGCGGAAACAGCTCAGGAAAACGAGCTTTATGCTGTAGCATAAATACAGGTATTCCTCTTTAAGGTATCCCTCCCAACACAAGCATCTTTGCTGGAATTACAGATGCAATCGGTTTTGTCCTTTTGCAAAAGAAATTGGGATTCTTTTTGTAGCAATTGAAAAAAAGCAATTGAAAAGAAATTGGATTCTTTTTGTAGCAATTCCCTACAAAAACGAAGGACTTCTCCGGCCGGCCCAGACACGCCAAAGGGTTGAAGTCTTGCACGGGGAGGTGGACTCCCGCCCAGCAAAATGGCTGTCTCTAGGACCAAGGGACAAAAAGGGAGGAAAGGGAGATGAGGCTGGCAATTTTTTTATTTATTTTTGGGGGGGGTTATTGCACATGCATGAAAGATCCCAGCGCCTGCCCGCCGCCCCCCGGGGGCCGGAGACCCTCGGCATCCCTTGGCCAAGGGGGATCTTTAGCCAAGCAGGGCTCTGCTTTGCAACCCAAGGAGCGAGGGAGGCATCTCCAGGGCTGGCTCGCAAAATGGCTGTCTTTAGGACCGGGGAGGTGGCCGCCGCGGAGAAGAAAAGGAGCCATGCAAGGAAGGGTCCGGCTGGGGGGGGGTTCACAGATTCTCTATCAGCAGCCGCTTCCACGCACAGGAAGGAAAGCAAAGCCCTCGATCGAGCCTGGGAAAGCGTGCCCGCCCTTGCAATTTTTCCCCCCTCCCTTACCTGCTCTTTCCTTTGTCTATGGGCTCTCCCCTTCTGCTGCAGCTTCATGCGGGAGGGCGCTAGGACCCCGGGGGGAAGGCGAGGAAAGGGAGGCAGCACAGACAGATAGGAAAAGATAAATCCAACCCACGAGCAATCGTTGCAAGAATTCAGTCCAGCTCATCGGGCCACCGGGCTGGTCTCCAGGGCTGCATTTCAGCTTAAGGGCTCCTTTGGTTGGATTCAAGGGAAGGGGGTTGAAATGATGGGGGGGAGAGAGAGAAGGGACAGGAAGTGGGGCAGGCTTTGCGGATGGAGGGGAAGGGGTTGGCCGTTGCACCAGGCGGAAGTGTGGCATTGCTCACAGGGCAGGAGAAGAGCAGGGGAGGAGTGGTGCTGCAAATCAGCCCTCCACACTTGTGGGTTTCCCTTTGGAGGATTTGATTATTCACAGATTATTTGCTGCAGGCTCTGCTGCCTGCATTGCCATTTTTAGTAGGGACTGCAAGCATCCTGAGACTGGCTATTTCCGTACTAGCCTGTTATAGCGCAATGATTCCACTTTCAACATCCGCTGGAATCCTGGGGTTAGCAGTTTCGGGAGGGGCCGGCCACTGCAAACCCCAGGATTCCATAGGATGTTGAAAGTGGAATCATCACACTATGACAGGCTAGTGCGGAAATAGCCACTGAGGCCATTTCTGCATTAGGCTGTTATAGTGCTATCGTTCCACTTTCAGCATCCTATGGAATCCTGGGGCTTGCAGTGGCCGGCCCCTCCTCAAACTGCAAACCCCAGGATTCCAGAGGAGGTTGAAAGTGGAATCATCGCGCTATAACAGGCTAGTGTGGAAATAGCCACTGAGTCCCTTTCCGCATTAGACTGTTACAGTGCTATCATTCCACTTTCAGCATCCTATGGAATCCTGGGGCTTGCAGATTAGGGAGGGGCCTGACTGCAAACCCTAGGATTCCATAGGAGGTTGAAAGTGGAATGATAGCACTATAACAGTCTAGGGCAGGGCTTTCTAAATGGTGTGTTGTGATACCTTAGTGTGTCGCCTGAGTTGTGTTGTGTGGCCTCCCCAGGCTGAGAAAGACCCCTCCACCCAAGCCTGGCCTGCTGCTTCTCTCACCAGGGTCTTTCCCCAGCAAGGGTGATGGCAGTGGGCCAGGGTCGGGTGAAGGAGGTGCCTTTCCCGACACTGCCACCTTCAGTGGGGTTTTTCATCACTGAAACATGGAAGCTTAAAAATGCTTGAGGATAAAACATGAGTGTCTTCGTCTAATATTCCACCAAATCATTAAAAAGCAGTGTTCAGCCTATCAACCTCATACATCTCCTTAAAACAATAATTATTGGTTTTATTCCGTTGTTTTAATTCTTGCACATGTTTATATGTTTTTAACTCATAAATGACAACAATCTTGGAAATGTATGCTATTATTTATAGATCATATATTTTAAAAAATATATGAAAGGTTTTCATGAGATATGTTGTGTCCTTGTGCATTTTGTTATTACAATTTATGTATGCGTCCATGTCTCTTACAAAGGGTTACTTTACCCTCTGGTTTGCTAGTAAAGCAAAACTACTGTGTTGTGAAATGATGCATGTCTAAAAAATGTGTCACCAACATGAAAAGTTTGGAACGCTCTGGTCTAGGGTAGAAATGGCCTGAGAAACTGCAAACAAGGCTTGTAAGTCTCTATTTAAAAATGGTGTGAGGCAGCAGTGGAGGTGACAGTAAACCCCATCAGCCACCCACTTCTACCTTATGAAGGAACCCTAATGCCTCAAAGGAATCCATGCTGGGTTGAATAAGGTGATCATACTTTTTGTGTGTGTTAAATATGGTTTGAGGACCTAGAGCAGAGCTTTCCAAACTGTTCATGTTGGTGACACACTTTTTAGACATGCACCATTTCACAACACAGTAATTTCAGTTTTACTAGCAAACCGGAGGTTAAACTAACCCCTTATGAGAGATACGGACACATACATAAATTGTAATAACAAAATGTATGGGGACACAACATATCTCATGAAAACCTTTCATATATTTTTTAAAAATATATGATTTATAAATAATAACATACATTTCCAAGATTGTAGATGACACACGTACACACTTCAGGTGACACACTAATACAGAGCTTTCCAAACCGTTCATGTTGGTGACACACTTTTTCAACGTGCATCATTTCATGACACAGTAATTCAGCTTTACTAGCAAACTGGAGGTACCCAGAGGTGTATCTAAGGGGGGGAAAGTTGTCCCCCAATCCTAGCCTGCTGCCATTGCCCTCCGCAGGAAAGGTCCCAGAGAGAGTGATGACAGGGGGAAAGACAGCCCCCTCCCACTCGTTCCTTGCCCTCTGCTATAGTTCTTGCCAGGGAAAGGCCCCACAGAGAGCGACAGCAGCTGGCCAGGATTGTGGGGGGTCTTTCTTGGCTGAGGAGGCGACACACCAACACACTACAGGCAACATACTAATGTGTCACAACATACTGTTTGGAAAGCCCTGCATTAATGTGACATGGCACACTGTTTGGAAAGTCCTGGCCTAGAGTTATTAACGTTTTTCCTACTTTCGTGGGGGTCCTGTGCCTCTGACCTTAGCAAATGTGGAGAGATGGCCGTATAGGGAACGAATGGTTAGACCAGTGCATTGGGTGGAGCGTGGCCTTTCCAAAAATGTGCCAATACCATTTTTCTGGAGCAAAATTGATTCCCAGATATGTGTGTGTGTGTGTGTGTTGTACCTTCTAGTTGGAAACCCCATTTGACCAACAGGTACAACTCCAAAACTCCCCAGCTGAGGAGTTGTATTCAAGCTCTCAAAAGAAGTACCTTTCCTAGACTCTGTTAATTATAGTACATTGGAAAAAAAGTGAAAGCCACGAGACTTTTTTCTGCCCAGGAATGTGGGCTCGAAATGACTTTTTCAGGGAACAACTTGAATATATTTTGTATTCTTCCTTTTTTCATTACCAGCCTTTTTCCAAATGGCGAGTGGTCACGACATCATAACCTTTATTTGTTTTTAAGATGCCAAAAGACTCCTTTCTGTGCCCTCCTACCGGAAACCATGTGGTCGGTGGGCTTCACTCAATAGATTGATGTTTGTCACAAAACTCTTACAGCGGCCCCATGGATTTCATAGGGTTTTCTCGGGCAAGGGAGAGGCGGGATAGAAATAAATTTTATTATTATTATTATTATTATTAGTTAGAGGTCGTTTCCCAGTTCCTTCTTCTGACATATAGCCTACAGCACCTGGTGTTTACAGACGGATAGACTCAACCAAGGAAGGCACATCCCTGAATCTTCAAGGCCTGAGCAGGGTGGTTGAGAATAGGGGGACTTGAGGGGGGTCTCTCATTCATAGAGCGGCCATAAGTTAAAGCTGACTTGATGACAGTTAACAACAACGACAACAAAAATCTGGCATTCAGTGATGGTCTCCCACACAAGTATTAACCAGGGCTGACCTTGCTTAGCTTTCCAGATCAGAAGGCGTCTCATGCCCTTAGTATTTTTAGGCTGTATTTAGATACCACTATAATAGGAAAAGAAATAACTGTAAACCTAGCAGTATGAATGGGTTTTGTGTTTTTTTTAGGACCTTTTGGGAATCTATTGAACCAAGAACACATGCAGCAGCTTGAGGCGGAACTATACGCTAGGCGGCATTGTTGCTACGGGGACGTATATTTGGGGCACTCCCCATGGAGTGATCATAGATTCACTCCTCAGAACTTTCGTAAAACCTGTTCATTATTGTTTGAGCATAAGTAGTGCCGCTCTGTCTCTAGAGATCTCTATAGCGAAATGGCTCTATGTTTTGTATTGGCTCAGCGGAAAAGCCGTCCCGTGGTAGACCGGAAGTGCCGATAAGGAGCGAAGTGGCCGGTTTGCACATAGAGATACCAATATAGAGTCGCCCTCTCAGGTTTTCTTAGCATTTCCGGTCTAACTGAAGTGCTCTTCCGTTCTAACTTCCATTGAAGGCATGTAGCTCTTACCATAGAGAGGCTCACCCTTAAAAAAGGCACCACCCTTCTAAATCTGTAGAGAATCAGCGTCAGCGGGAGCGGGGGGGGGCTTCCCCTGCTTTTCTGAAATTCAACTCTGTGTTATTCTTAAGATGGGGGGGGGTTTAAGAAAAGAACTAGCTCTAAATCATGCTATGTTTAGGGGAACACTTTGGGTGTGACACCACAGTCCTCTCACCGGAAGTGAAGCCTGGCTTTGGTTGGAGGAGGAACGCTTTGGAGGGTGCGCATTTCCTGTTTCCTAGCAACAAAAGGAAGTATTTGTTGTTGCCCCAGCCTCTGTGACTCCTTCCCATCCAAACCCCCGCCTCTCGAGGCAGAAGGATCTTGGGGGGCCCCACTCCAGCGTTTAAGGCCCCTCAGGGAGAAGCAGGGGGCGTCTGGAGGGCCCGTCGTTGCTCCTCGGGGCTTTCAGGGGTGCCCAGAAAGGGCTGGGCTCCAAGGAGTTTCCCTCCCTCGTTATGTTTTCCTTCTTTGCCTCCAACAGATTAACCCATTTCTCTTCGGGAGGAGGAGGAGGGGGAAGAGCCTGTGTGTCTTTCTTCCAGGAAGGTGAGGCAGCACCGTGGGACCTCTCTTCTACCTCATGGCTGGAGCCTAAGTGTCCTTTGGAGCGCTCTCGCCCCTGGTCCAGGACTGGAGTCTTCCCAGAAGTGAGACAAGATGACTTGGGGCCTCAGGTCTGAACTCTTGACTGCGAAGCGTGGGGTTTGTTGCTTCTCTTTCCCCAAGTAGGGCTGATGGGTCACTGCCTCCTCTACGTCCAGGTTCCTTCTGTGTCTCTGATGCTTCACTGGCCCTGGAATACAGAGAGATCCTAGCTGGTCCCTGCTCCTGCCTGGGTCGTCCATCACAAAGCGCTGCCCCTGCTGGAATTTGGGGTTTGAGCTCTTATAATATTTTAATTTTCTGCACATGGGGGCCTCCGGTATTTAAAACTGTTTGAGGTTACTTTTACAGTCTGAATTTGCTACATGTATTGTTCAGTTTTGTATTCAGGACCATTGTGAAGTATATCTGGAATGAGCCTAAACGTGGAGTTTTGAGATCTGCCTTCCAGTTTCTGAGCACTCAGGGATCTTGTGTTTTTCACGTTCTTTTTTTAATTTTTAAAGACTGTTACTTTCTTATCTTCTGGACTGAAGGTGGGAATCTTTGAGATCCTGAAGACTTGTGCGTTGTCCTTTTTTTAAAACGGAAAATCCAAGCAGCGTACTTAATGGTTTGAACTCTATGGAACTACCTGTTCAATTTTAGGAAACTCACAACCCTCCTTTCCCCATTGTATGTGTGTGCTTGAAAAGGCTCAATATGCCTGCTTCTTGGAGGAGAACATTTAAGTCAACTTCTGTTAGAGAAGCTTTGTGCTCAAAGGATCAAGGATGCTCAGCGTAATCTGAGAGGTAAGAAAGCAACATTCCTTGCAAGTGCCCTTAGCATCAGAAACCCTAACCTCAGTGCTGTCTTTACTCATTTGTGCAGAACAAGGTGGGGTTTTTTTGCAACCTGCTAAACAAAAGTGTACAAGGTAGCATCCATCTTTCAAGTACTTTGCTGGATCATTGGGTGAAGTTTTCATCCTTAAAGTTTGGGAAATAGACACCAGTCTGTATTTGGAACAGAAAATCCCTGGGAGCGTACTACAAATAGCACATTCCCAAAGTTGGGGAAAAAGAATTCAGATCGCCAGTTCCTGTTAGTGAGAATCCGTTACACTTCACCCTCCTATGAGAAATGAACCAAGTCCAAAATCACAATGCTGTCCCCACACAATGATAAAAAAAACCCTTTTAAGTCTTTTCTCCTTCTCCCTGTTGTGACAAAGTTTTAAGGCAGTGGTGGCATATGTCTTGTGTCCCAGATAGCCTCAGTTGGCATAGCAAATGACAACAGGTCATTGGAGTTGCAATTAAACAACATCTGGAGGATCATAAGTTGATCACCCCGCTTGTAAGTGTTGGAAGTAGAAACCTGTTAGAGCAGATCTCTTCAAAGGGATGGTATGTGGATTGGTGAGAATCTGCAAACTGTTTTCAGGAAGGAAAGAGGCACTTGGTAATAACTTCGCACAAATATGGCAGCAGTCCTGGGCACATGGGGGTGGGGAGGGAAATGCCAGTTTCTCACATTGAATAGTTTGAGGAGCACTGTGTTAGAGAACTCTTGGGTAGAAATCAAATGCATATTACTCCCAGTTGAAGATCTGTCTTAAACTTTGGCTGATTCTGGCTTACTGTCACTAAACTTCACTTACTGACAAGCCTGAGGTTAGTTTCCCCAGGCTGACACTTCTGCATTTACATTTACAGTAGGTAGTATGGGCACTTTACTGCATCTTTTTCTTGCAGAAATTCACAAAGTCCTTTTAGAGATAAGTGAATTAAGACAAATATTGCAGTGTTCTAAAAAGTCTAATGCTGCTTTTTCAGATTCATACCCAGGATGATACTGTGAAATGGATGGGAATCATTTGGCCTTTTGGATGTTCCTGGACAGCAGCTCTGGGGACTTTTTGCCATTGTCTATGTCTTTTAGGATTGCTGGGATTTGTAGGCAACAGCAAGTGGAAGGCTATGTGATTCTCACCCCTGCAAATAATGGCCTAAGAATTGCTCAGCAGCAAATTCAGAATTTTGTTTCATGGCTTGTGAATCACTTTAATCATAGTTTTGGATGAAAAAGGTGGGATTTAAATAAAATTAATAGTTACTAATGATTTTGAACCATAAAGGGTGGGGCCATTCCCATTGGTCTGTTATAAAAATGTTATTCAGAGGTCAGCTGTCTGTGTGGAGGATCAATGCTAGTAGTTTTTGATGGCCTTATCAATATATTCAATTTTCCTTCTACTCCAAAGGCCTCTAAGTGAGTTGATATTACCATCTTGTGATGGTGAGTTTTGTAATGTATTCATGTGAAACCTTCCATGTGACTAAATCATGAGCATCTTTATTAGAGCACTGCCAGACAGACCTAGGAAGCCCACAAGCAGGGTATAAGGCAGCAGCATCCTTCCATTGCCCCCTCCGTAACTGGCATTCATTGACATACTGCAGACTGGTGATGGGGAACATGTGGCTCTCCAGTTTTTGAGGAGACTGCAACTCCCATAAACCCTAGTTGGCACAGTCTGAGGCAGGGGTGGAAATTAAATAACATCTAGAGGCCATGTGTTCTCCATTCTTTGAACTTATATGCACCATTAATTTTAATAAAAGTCCTTTGCTAAGAAATAAAACTTCCAAATTTCTCATGGTGATAAATTCTGCATTTGATGTCCATGGCAAGGCATATTTACAGAATATCAATGAATCCTGAGTCTAGATTTGGGGCAGAAGGAAATGGATAAGCAAAACCAGCAAATAGTCCTGGGTACCTTATTGGGAAGTGTACAGGGAGGGTGAATTGTGCAAGCCGTCTAGATTCCGTTGAACTACAACTCCCAGTAGCTGTAGAGAGCATAGCCTGTGATGAGGAGTTTGCTGGGAGCTTGCTGGGAGTTGCAGTTCAACAACATCAGAAAGGCTACACGATTCCTGCACTTGCTGTAGGGCATTTTATAGTATGAGCTCTTGTGGACTACAACAGATGTAACAAATCAGGAACCCTTGCGGCATATAACCAGAGCAAGGTATAGGATGTAGAAGTTTATGCCGCAATACATTTGCTCATTCTTTGAGTGTCCTGTGAGTCTCTTGTTTCTGTTGTAACAGATAAACACAGTTCTCCTCTGCGAAATTGGACAGTGGAATAGATTAAGTATAATGCATAGAAGTAAGATGATGAAGTTTTCCAGAGATGAAACATTAATGTGGATGGTGAGGAAAAGGTGCAAGCTGGAGACCAGATGTGGGAACGCAGTAATAGTACAACCTTGTACTTTATCCCTTGTCTGGTAACCACAGATGACCAGTAATTCTGTGCAGGTGAGTCAGCAGGATGCTAGTGGAGAGACAAATCTATCTGCCCCTCTTCTGCCAGTCCACCTAGTTTCTGTGCTAGTTGCAAAGAAAAGAAATCTCCTTCCTTTGTGACCAGCTGGGAAATGAAACAGATTTCTAGAGGAGAGATGAAGGAGAGTTCTGCCAGTTCACTTGACAAAAGCTTTCTTTTTTCATTACTAGCCCACTAAAAAGCTAATAGACAGCTTTTCTTTGATAATTGTGGAGCACAAGTTTCTCATTCTTTGAATCCAAAATGTAAACATAGGACATTGAACTCTTAATTAGCTGACAACAAAACAAAACTGTGGCCTCAAAGCTGTGGTGGGCTTGCTGTGGTATTACAAAATTTACTTTTGCTTGAATAAAAAATAGGGAGAGGGAAAGATGGAGGGCCTTCCTGTTTCTGGAGGCTAGGGTGCAAACTGTCGGGCTAAACAGGGCCAAGCAGTCTTCTAGTGTGACTTACTGGAGTTCAGTAAATTCATTTCTGCTACCATGGAGAAGTGGCAAAAACAAGTTTACCTTGGTGGGCTACTATGTGTGGCTGTTGGATGACTCTATTCAGTTAGTGGTTCAGAAGCTGGACAGACTTGCTAGTTTATACCACTGTTGAGGAATGCATATCCCTCCAGATATTCTTTGCCTGTAACTTTCTTCAGCCCTAGATAGCATGGTCAGTGGTAAGGGATGATGTGTGTTGCAGTCTGAGAACATCTGTAGGACTGTACATTTCCCATCTGTGCTGTAGACAAGGGTCCAGTGAGCAGGAGATGAACAGCAGTTGCTCCTGTCCTGTGGTTGCTTCAGAGTTTCTGCTCTTCACCTTTTGCGCTGCTTCTACACTCTCAGCTGCTCTTCTACTTTCTGGACTCCTGGATTATGATGGTAGGGACTGGAGCATGGCATTTGCCTTCAAATAGTGACTGCTATGGATTTTTTTTTGAGAGTCCCAAGAATTTCACCATCATTGGGATTCACCATCATGGGGATTGCTCTGTTCATACATATCTAGCATTGAGGAAGCCAAATGGCTTATTACTTTATTTATATTTCTATCCCATCTCTTCCTCAATTTGGGGCTCAAAGCAACTTACTACAGTTAAACGTAGCTTAAAATTAACCTCATACAGAAGTTAAAAATGTAAACTATCAATAACATTAAAACCAGTTAAAAGCATAACTGTTAGAAAAGAAAACAACAAATAGGTAATGTGCATAATGCTCAGCCATGGAAACCCACTGGGTGACCTTGGGTGTGTCACAAACACTCAGCCCCAGAAAGCTCCATGATAGGGTCACTTGAGGTTCACCATAAGTCAGAAACAACTTGAAAGTGCACAACAACGACAACAATAGCCGCCGCCACCTGTTCCCTTGTGGACTCAGTCTTCCAAGAACTGCTGAAGCAAAAAAAATCTTCACCTGTCTGCAAAAAGGAGTGCACCAATCTCTCCTCTCTAGGAAGGTGACAACTGCGGAGAAGGCCCTTTCCTTTGTTCCCACTAGATTGTACAAGTGGGGGTGTTGGGAAAAAGCGAAGAGCCTCCCTAGAAGATCTCAAAACATGGGCAGACTCGTATGCGAGAGATTATGGTCCTTTAGATAGCCTGGACCTGAACCATGTAGGCTCATGGTTTACTTATGTAGAGTAATAGCACTAGAAAGTCAGGTTCTTGGGAACCTTCTCAGTTCTCTAAGTTGGAGGGGACCCTCCGCAAAAGAATGGGCTTTCCTGACAGTGGCAAACAATAGCCACTCAGAGAAGCACCAGCTGCTGGACTGATCTGCCATTTTGACCTCCTTTGATCCAACTGCCTCCATGCTGTTGGGAACTCCAGGATAGAAGGGGGAAAATGGTTGAAGGAGGGGTACCTGAGGCTGGTGTCTCTGGGGAGTCCATACTGGGTTCTGCTCAGAGGAGGCCAAGTGCCAGTGCCATCCCTGCAATGTTCCATGAGGCAAAATCTCCCACGCATCTGAAGCTGAGTCATAAGACCACTGATCTGTCTAGGACTTGGCTAGAACACGTTGCATTTTGGACCATAACTTTTAAAGTCCTCTAGCCAACATATTGGCTGGAGGGTTCTGGGAGCTGTACTCTGAAAAAGACAGTCTAGATCAGGAAACACCAATGAGCTGCCTAGCATGGTGACTGGACACTGATGTGACAATTTTCTCCCATTTTTGTTTGCACATTGCCCATTGAGAGCATCATTATCCAGGTCAGAAGGCTCTTAGGTCAACTTCTGGCTGATTTTGACCAAGTGTCTGAAGAGAATTTCCGATTATTAGTTTATTATTAGCTAGGTGTTCCCTAACTCTGAGTAGCACATCTTTCCTTATATCATTTGTTCACCTTGTTCCAAGGTGAACACAACTTGCATTGTGGGAAACAACTGAGGCAAAATAAGAACTGAATAGTTCCTCCTTCTTTCCATCACTTGTTATCCATTCACCATCTCCCCTAAGCAGTAGGTCTCTTCCTTCCATAACCTTCCTTGCGCATCTTCTTTATCTGAACACGAACAAAAACCTTTTGATGTTTTTCACATCACTCTTAAGCTTCAGCTCATTGTGGTCATTAGCTTTTCTGACACCATCCTCAAGGTTCAGGTACTCTGTTGTATTTCCTTTTAGTTATATGTCCCTCTTCCATCGCTGTGCCTGTCCTGTCCTGTTTCAGCTGATCAGAGAGATCTTGCATTGGATTTCTTTAAATGTTCTGCTTGTCTGTCTCATGGGGGTAATTTGAGGTTGTGCCTTCTGTATTTCACTTTTCTGGATCTCCCATTTTTCCTTGAACTTTTTTTGCCTGCAGTATTGTTTCCTATCCAGTCTTTTCCTGAGCTTTATAAACTGCCATTCACAAAATCCAAGTTATGTGTCCTACTGAGCTCAAATTTCTTAGATATCTTGCAAATGCCAAGATGGCATGGTCACATCCCTCAAGTTTCCTGCCACTTTCATTTCATCCACCAATTCTTACCCTACTGGTCAGGATGAAATGCAGCTCAGCAGATAAACTTCTTTATTACATATCAATAGCATGTATAGTCTTGTGGCAGACGGATCTTCCATACAGACATAGTGGCTGATTACCTCTTTCTGTTTATAATTCCCAAACGCTCTCTTAGAACTCTGAGAGACAAACTTATTTGAGAGGTCACAGAACAAAAGAAAGATGTATTCTTTTATTATTCATGGCTTTGTTTAAAATTTCACCATCTGTTTTCAGTTAACTCTGAAACAGGTGTGGGAATTCTGTGCCCCTGCAGGGACCTGTTATATAGCCTGCTGCAGTTTTTAAAGAAGAAGAATAGAGATTTGTGCTTCTGGAATTTTCCAGAGGGTTCAAGTGAAGCCTGAAGTGACATTCTAGTGGAACTGGGGCTGCTGGAGATAGCTAGAGAGGCAGGCTTATCTGCTTTCTCCCTTTTGTCTCTGTTTTGTTGTTTAGACATGCTCAAGTAAGGGAGTCTGGAGGCAGCTGCTTTTAACCTTGCCTATAGTAGGCAGGTGCAGCAGATACAGTTGGATCAGCTACAGTAGAATCCTGTTCTTTCTCAGCTGAAGCGTTGCATTATTTACTGCAGACATGCTACCAGACCTCCTGCGTCATCCTCCCAGGGCCGAGGCCTCATAAATTAAAAAACAAAAACAAAACACCACCACACACATCCAGACACAAGACAAGGAGGAAAAGGGGCTGGCAGGCATCAAAAGACTTTGTAGAAAGAAGATTCTTTGTTAGAGATATGCCTGCAAACCCCACTAAGTTTAGAAGGTCTTAATCCCGGGTCGGCATGCACGACAAGGTGGGAAATGTCCACCCTTTATCTGACTTTCTGCAGGTGGAGGGAGCCAGAAGGCTTGGAAGGGAGAAGGGCAGCAGAGCAGGTGGAGCAGTGGTTGGATGGGAGAAAACAGCCTTCTGCAGGTGATCTGTTCGTGCTTTTCCCAGGAGCCATCTCTGTTGCCTTGCAGCCAGTTTTGCAGTGGAGGAGAGTAAAAGAAGGAAGTGACTGAGAGAAAGAGAGCGAGAGAGATGGGTTTGGCCCTGCCAACTTTTAACTCCATCATCTACATGCATTCTTTCAAGAGATCATCCCCTGAGGAAATGCAGCCCACAGCAGAGAAAGAACTCTTGCTTTTCACACATTGCTATTGGTCTGCAGGGTCAGAGTCCAGATTCCCATGTTTTCCCATTTTTTGTTCTATGTTGTATTTTCTGAAAGAGAGAGAGAGGCAGTGAGGTGTAGCAGTTTGAGCACTGGGCTACAACTCTGGAATTATTGTTGTGTGTCTTCAAGTCATTTCCAACTTATGGTGACCCTAAGGTGACCATATCACAGGTTTTCTTGCAGGCTGAGAGCATGTGACACATCTTAAGTCACCCAGTGGGTTTCCATGGTTGAGTGGGAGATCAAACCCTGGCCTCCAGGGTCATAGTCCAACATTCAAACCACTACACCACACTGGATCTCCAATTCTGGAGAGCAGGATTCAGATCCCTCCTGAGCCGTGAAAACCCAGTGGGGTTCCTCAGAGGAAGGCCTCCCCCTGTGAACAAATCTTGCCAAGAAAACCGTAAGACAAGGTCGCCTTAGGGTCACTGTAATTTGGAAACAGTTTGAAGGCACACAACAACAGAATTTCTCTTACAAATTATTTTTATTAAAATGAAGCAAAAAGGAAAAGAGGGACAAGAAATACATAAGGGAAATACAAAATTGCACAGATGAGAAAGAACAAAACAAATGATACTCCTCGACATCATACGCACTGACTTCTAATAACCTAACACTTGCATAAAATACTATTACTGTAATAAATATGTCCTAGCCAACAAAAAAGACCTACCTATGAAAAACAAATAGACTTACATAGAAATAAAAAACAAAAAAGCAAAGAGAAAGCTAAGAATTGATGCAAACAGTGACACAAACAATAAACAACTAACATTGAGAGGACCTCCCTCTCTGGTGACGTAACAGCTCAAAATTACCATTCTTGTTAAGCCACCCTCCAAGCAAGAATGGGACAAATATAATTCTTTAGACTTCTCAATATTTCTTAGTACACAAAAGAGTAAAAAAGACAATAAAAAAGAAAGAGAATCTCCCTCTAAATTTAAACTAATGTTACACATTCGAGAATGACACATAATTGCTTCCTGACAAAGACCATATATATCACTAAATATATCTCTTTTTCCTCCAGAATAATCACACGTTGATCACTTATTTATATTAGAAAGTACTTCACTATATATGTGGTTAATAACATATATATACGAAAAAAGATTTTTTTCATCCCATAATTACAGAAACAAAAAACCCCATAACCATAGGTAGCTAAGTGCAACTACCCTACCAACTCCCAAACTCTAAAGTTCCCACTTATAGACTCTATTCAAAATGACCTGGATAGATTGGAGAGCTGGGCCAGGGCGAACAAAATGAAATTCAACAGAGAGAAGTGTAAGGTCCTACACTTAGGCAGAAATAATGGCATACAGAAATATAGGATGGGGGACACGTGTCTGGATAGCAGTACGTGTGAAAGGGATCTAGGAGTCTTCATAGACCACAAGCTGAACATGAGTCAGCAGTGTGATGCGGTAGCCATGAAAGCCAATGCAATTCTCGGCTGCATCAATAGGAGTATGGTGTCTAGATCGAGGGAGGTGATGGTACCACTCTACTCTGCTTTGGTTAGACCCCATCTTGAATACTGTGTCCAGTTCTGGGCACCCCAATTCAAGAAGGATATTGACAAGCTGGAGCAAGTCCAGAGGAGGGCGACCAAAATGGTGAGAGGCCTGGAAGCCATGCCCTATGAGGATAGACTTAGAGAGCTGGGTATGTTTAGTCTGCAGAAGAGGAGGTTAAGAGGGGACATGATAGCCATGTTTAAATATTTGAAGGGATGCCACGTAGAGGAGGGAGAAGGCTTGTTTTCTGCTGCTCCAGAGACCAGGACAAGGAGCAATGGATTCAAGCTGCAGGAAAGGAGATTCCACCTGAACCTCAGGAAGAACTTCCTGACAGTCAGGGCTGTCCAGCAGTGGAATCTGCTGCCTGGGAGAGTAGTGGAGTCTCCTTCCTTGGAGGTTTTTAAGCAGAGGCTGGATGGCCATCTGACGGGATTGGTTTGAGGGTGTTCCTGCATGGCAGGGGGTTGGACTGGATGGCCTGTGTGGTCTCTTCCAACTCTGAATTTCTATGATTCTATGATTCTATGATAATCCCATCAGATAATTTTCCCTCCTAAGTCATGGTTAGTCACTAATAGCGTTTGTAAATAATCCATTAGTGATTGCCAACTCTTCAGAAATTTGCTGTTTGGTTTATTTTCTATCCTACAAGTAAACCTGTCCTTTTCAGCCACTTCACCAATTTCTCCAACCATTCTGTCTCAGTTGGCAAAGAGCCTTTTTTTCCAATATCTGGCAAGCATTAATCCTTCTGCTGTTCCCATGTGCCAGATCAACCTTCCTAGTTTCCCTTCCACGTCCTTATCCAAATGGGAAATGCTCAACAGAAAAAAATCTAGATTTAAGTCAATTTTAACACATAATATTTTGTGTGTTTTTGAACAGATCATTCTCCAGAATCTTTTGACCTTCTGGCAGCCCCACCACTGGTGGAAGAAGGTGCCAGTCTCTTTGTCACTTTTCCACAACAACAGAATTTCTGATAGCAACACCAGTGTCTTGTTTAAAAGCAAAATCATGGATATGAGAAAGAAAGTAGATATATATGGAAGAAAAAGCACAGGCAGATGCATACCTGATCGGCAGGATAAATGTCACTCCTCTTTTTTCTTGCAGGCTTTCTGATCTTGTTCTTTTTGTTCTTGTGTGTATAGGTCTTGGCATTACATTTGAGAAAGAAAAAGACAGCTTGGCAATGGGATGGCCCTGTGCCTTGGAATGACCCCAGCTTGCTTTTTAAAGAAAGAGGAGAAGCACCAAGGACACCTGATGTGAGCAATGGCCGAGGGGGATGCTGCCCTGACCTGTGAACAATCCTCTGGGCAGGAGGAACGTCCATACAAGTGCAAGCAGTGTCCACGCAGCTACCGCCATGCTGGCAGCCTGGTGAACCATAAGCACACTCATGAGGTGGGACTCTTCCACTGCCTCGTATGCCAGAAGGATTTCTCCAACCCCATGGCCCTCAAAAGCCACCTTCGCACCCATCTGGAAGAGAAGCGTCACAAATGTCAGGACTGTGGGCGGGGCTTTCGGGCCTCTTCCCAGCTGACGAATCACCATTGTGTGGCTCGTGTCAACCGGGACCAGGGGGAAGAAGAAGGAAGTAATGGAGGCAGCGGTACCTTCCAGAAGGTCCAGGACGTTTCTTCATCAGATGGTGATACCTATTCAGAGATGGAAGGTAGCAGTGGGAGCCTGCTGACCAACCTGGAGAAGTACATTGCTGAATCTGTGGTGCCTGCTGACTTTTCTCAGCTGGAGTTCCCCGTCAAGATGGAAGAGAAGGAGGAGCGGCTCCCACTGCACCAGAGTGAGGAGGAGGAAGCAGCAGTGGCAGGAGGACTCAGGGTTGTGGAGGATGAACGGCGCTACAAATGCAACCAGTGTGACAAGGCCTACAAGCATGCAGGCAGCCTGACAAATCACAAGCAGAGCCACACACTGGGCATCTACCAGTGCGCCATGTGCTTCAAGGCCTTCTCCAACCTCATGGCGCTCAAGAGTCACACTCGCCTCCACTCAGAATATCGGCCCTATAAGTGCCGCTTTTGCCACAGAGCCTTCCGGCTCCCCTCAGAGCTGCTGAGCCACCAGAAGGCCCACAACCAGGAGGAGAGCAAGGTGACCAGCCTGCCACCTTGGGAAGGCTCTGAACACAACATCTGGGAGGAGGACTCCATAGAGACCTTGGCAAAGCTGGATGTCTACCAGCCTCCCCCAGCAGGCACAAATTTGGGAGACAGTGCCCCTTGCAGCCTCAAAGACACCTCCAAGGCAGGGGGTGGTGAACGCTGTAACCCAGATGGGGAGCTATGTGTCCGCTGTGGTGGAACTTTTGCTGATGAGGAGGAGCTGAAGGGACACAGTTGCCTCTATCCAGAGGAGGCAGATGAGGAGGAAGAGGAAGGCAGTACCCCTTCTCAGCCAGCCCCTGGCTCTAATGGTGCCTGGGAAGCAAGTTTGAAAGGAGAGGAAGGCTATCTCATGTTGGAGGAGCGCCCATTCCGCTGTGGAGAGTGTGGCAGGACTTATCGGCATGCTGGGAGCCTCATCAACCACAAAAAGAGCCACCAGATTGGAGTTTACAGCTGCACTGTCTGCTCGAAACAGCTCTACAACTTGGCCGCCTTGAAGAACCATCTGCGAGTCCACCTGAAGTCCAAGCTTAGTTCATCAGCCACAGAGGAAACTCCTCAAAGTCTTTCTGCTGTCTCAGATGTGCATCGAGATGTGGAAAGCCCTGGTGACCCTGGAGACTACCGTTCGCGGCCACCGGATGTCTGGAGAGGAGCCTCCTGTCCAAAAGAAGAGGAAGAAAGAGGCATTGAGGAGGAAGACAGGCCCTACCGGTGTGGGGATTGTGGGCGGAGTTACCGGCATCGTGGCAGTCTGGTGAACCACCGGCACACTCACCAGACGGGGATCTTCCAGTGCTCCATCTGCCCCAAACAGTACTCCAACCTTATGGCACTCCGGAATCACGTCCGTGTACATTTGCGGGCAGCCCGTATGCGTGGCCGGGAACAGGGGGGTGGCCTCACATGCAGCAGTTGTGGGGAGAGCTTTGAGGAGGAGGCTGAATTCCAGCTCCATCAGCTGCGCCACCTGCCCTCCACTGAGGACATTGAGGCAGCAGCAGTCCCGAGACTCGGCATCTTTCACCCACAGGAGGAAGATCTTCTCCTAGCTATCAAGCAGGACGTGGAAGCTTTGGAGAACGGAGCAGCTGTGGCTGAGGATGTCCTTCCTGCCTCAGAGGTGGCCCATGTCTGTCACCAGTGTGGAGTGACATTTGCCAGTGCAGCTGGCCTGCAGAGTCATGTTCTGCAGCACGGCAGTGAAAGGGAACAGCCAGAAGGGCTGGCCGAGAGGACTGAGTCCCCTGGTTCTCCCCAGCGGTTGTATGGTTGTGACCAGTGCGGCAAATCATACCGGCACTCAGGGAGCCTCATCAACCACAAGCAAACACACCAGACAGGGGACTTCAGTTGCTCAGTTTGTAGCAAGCATTTCCAAAATGTGGCTTCACTCAAGAGCCACTTGCGTGGGCATCAGAGACCCCGGAGGGGACAGTCTGAGGCGACGGTGGCCATGAATGAAGATGAAGATGAAGAAGTTGAAGATGGAGCTGTCTTGCCTGGATTGTTGCCTTCAGGAGATGAGCTTAGTGACAGCTATCATGCTTTGGAAGAAGATGCTATCCCCAATGGTTGGCAGTCGCAGTCACAAGCTCCCTCCCCATCGCCAGATGACTCTGAAGTACCCCCCTATCTTTGTGACCAGTGTGGGCTGGGCTTTGACCAGGCCAGTAGTTTGTTGATCCACAAACAGACCCACCAACTTGGCATCTACCAGTGCTCCCTCTGCCCCAAAGAATATCCTAGTCTTCTTGCTCTAAAAAACCATTTCCATGCCCACGCCAGGGCCGCGGCATCCTCTCAAGGCAGCCCCAGCATGGATGGCAGTGCTGAGGAGCAGCCCTTTCTCTGCAGCTTCTGTGGCATGATCTTCCCCAGTGAGGAAGACCTTCAGCAGCATCATAGCCTGTTGCACGATGCAGGAGAAATCCAGAGAGATGGGCAGGATATCGGGCTCAAAAGGGAAGCGGAGGAGCAGCTGGATGCGGGTGGAGACCGAGAAGAAGAGCAGCTCCTCTCTCACATCTGTGGCTACTGTGGTCAGACGTTTGATGATATGGCCAGCTTGGAGAGGCACAGTGAAGGTCATCTGGAAGAGAAGGCTGCTGCCTTGGCTGACACGTCCATCCAGCTCCGACGAGCTTCCCGCCTAGAGGAGGACCAGCCACCCCCACTTCCGGTAGAGGTGTCTGCTGCTCCCATTGAGCCGGACAACCGGCCTTATGCCTGCAACCAGTGTGGAAAGACCTACCGGCATGGTGGCAGCTTGGTCAACCACAAGAAAATCCACCAGATTGGGGATTACCAGTGCAGTGTCTGCTGTCGGCTCTACCCCAACCTGTCAGCTTATAGGAACCACCTCCGGAACCATCCAAGGTGCAAGCTGAGTGGCAGTGTGCCAGAAATCCGGCAAACAGTTGCTGCTGCAGCAGGAGAACGGCCATTTTCTTACGAGATACCCAAGGAAGAGCCCTTTGACCAAAGGGTTATGGTTCCTCAAACCATGGAAGACTTGCCATACACTAAGTGTCCTGTGTCTCCTGTTGGAGAAGAAAAATCAGGAGGAGGAGGAGGAGGAGAACTGAGGGCTAGCCAGTCAGAGCACAGGAAGACCCAGCTGTTTGATATCTGTGGAGAGTTATATGAGGGGAAAACAGTCCTGGAAGCCCATTGGCCATTGTGTTTTGCCCAAGAAGATGGGAAGCTGGAGAAAGAGAAAGAGAAGGAAGTCTCAGAGGGAGAGGAAAATACACTGGTTGCTGAAGAGGAAGACTCCTCCTTGGAACGCCCTTTCCAGTGTGATATGTGTGAGCGCAGCTACAAACATGCAGGCAGCCTGATCAACCACAAGCAGACACACAAGACGGGCCTTTTCCATTGCAGCATCTGCCAGAAGCAATTCTACAACCTCATGGCCCTGAAGAACCACAATCGCACTCACTTTGAAACCAAACGATACCGGTGTCCCGAGTGTCCCAAGGCCTTTCGGCTCCAAAAGCAATTGGCCAGCCACCAGCGAGTGCACCGTGAGAGGAAACGGGAGTGCTCTTCCCATCTTTCCCGGAGGTCTGCACATGCCAAGTGGGCTGGGAAGACAGAGAATTCAGCCCAACTTCTCAGTGCTGCCAAGCATCGCCTGGATCCTGAGGAGCGTCCTTACCAGTGCGGGGAATGCGGGCGCACATACCGCCATGCAGGAAGCCTGCTTAACCACCAGAAGAGCCACAAAGTTGGGCACTTCACCTGCTCCCTGTGCAGCAAGGCCTACCCTAACCTCATGTCCCTGAAAAACCACCAGCGGATCCACTATGAAGTCAAACGCCACCGGTGTCCGGATTGCGGCAAGGCCTTCAAGTGGCAGCGGCAGCTGCTGAGGCACCAGCGCCGCCCCCATCCTTGTGGTGTTGGTGGTAGTAGTGGCACTGCACGGCAAGGATGGGACAAGAACAAAGCAGCTTCCGGAAGGGAGCAAGGGAGCAACTCCATGGAGGCTCCAGCAGGCAACTTTCTATGCCATTCTTGCCCCAAACACTTTCCCAGCCACATTGCTCTCAAGAACCACAGCCGCGTGCATACAAAGAAACGCTATGAGTGCTCAGAGTGCGGGAAGACCTACCGGGCCTCCAAGGATCTGATGCGCCACCGGAGGAGGCATCAGAATGAGGCACCAAGCGAGGTCGGTGAGGATGGTGACCCCTCTTCCCTTGACACAGCCTCAGCCAGTCAGTTGCTTGAGGAGCGGCCTTACAAGTGTGACCGGTGTGAGCGGACATACCGTCATGCTGGCAGCCTCCTCAACCACAAGCAGGCACACGCCACCGGCCTCTACCGCTGCCCCACCTGCCAGAAGGAGTTCTACAACCGCCTGGCCCTCAAGAACCACCTTCACACCCACAAGGACAAGAAACGCCACCGGTGCCCCCACTGCGGCAAAGCCTTCCGGACTGCCCGGCGCTTGGCTGCCCATGCCAAGGCCCGCTGCGGGACAAAGGAGGAGGGGGGTTTGGTCTGTCCTGTCTGCTCCAAACGGTTCTTTCACCAGCTCAGCTTCCAGCAGCACCAGCTCTTGCATGCCAAGGACAATGAGCATCTGAGGGCTACAGCAGCAGCCAGCTGAGAGTTGTGAGCACACTTGCCAAGTGTGTGTGCCAAGGATTACGTAGCAGGGAGATTAAACTGCAGGGAAATTTGGAATGGCTGGGTGGGAGGCCCTTTTTGTGGAAACAAATGTCCTTGCATTGAAAAAAAAAAGGAATGGAAGGAGGATATGTATAGGGGGTACATGTAGGAGTTGGGGGTAAAGGGGCACAGCTTTGGTTGGAAATATAGGGAGGAATGGGTAAAAATATGAGGAAGGTTGGGTATGTGAACCCTCATTCCATACAGAACATCTGGTCAGGAAATACTGAGGAGACTGCGCTCTCTTCCTTCATGGAGTGTTACATCCAGCCATACCTCCTTTGTGTCCCTTTGAAAGTGTTCTCCTATGGCAATGTGTACCCATTTTGTCTTGGATCCTGGAAGACTGAAACTGAGCATCTTTGGAGCCTTTTGAGCATGTGCTTAAAGCTCCCTACTGATTTGAGTTTTTGAACTTTTTTTTTTGTAATGCTTTTAAATATGTTTGGAAAGTCAGATGAGTAGCAAGTTCATGTTTAAGTCACATATGGTATTTAAATTACTGTTTTTAGAGGAAAAAATACCACAGAAGTTCTGTGCTAAAGGGAAAACAAGGTGGGTTGGAGCTCAGTTTAACTGTTGAACAAAACTGGACAAGAACTCTTGGTGTGGAGTAATTCTTTTGATTTCTACCTCCTTAACTGGAAAATTATGTACGTTTCCTTGGTGTGAAGGGGAGTTTTCTTTTAAAAAAAACTGTCCAAGGTCATACATTTTGATCTCTTTCAAAACGGTGTGAAAATCTGTTCACTAAAAGAGGAATGTTTTAATTACAGTTGGTCTCTACAGGTGACTGACTTAAAGCGTCAGTTTTATGTGAGTAAAGAAATTTTCCTCTGCAGAATTGGAGCACAGTCCACCAGAATGTTCTCTAGTGAAATAAGCGGGAGCTGCTTGAGAGCACAGTCAGTGAAATTTTTACCATCCAGTCCCATTCAGGCAAATCCCTTGTAAATCTAACCCTTAGGGGTGGAGCGTTGGGGAAAATGATTTTGCAGGGCAAGCATCTATCTGTCTTTATTTCTTCTCTAGCTGCCTTCCCCAACCTAGTGCCTTTGAGATGTTTTGGACAGCATCCTCCATCATTCCTGGCCCACATAATCTGCTTGCTTGGGATGCCGGGAGTTATAGCCTAGCACCTGTCAAAGGCACCAGGCTGAGGATGGGTGCTCTGTGATTCTCCTTCATGGCGCACAAGTCCTCAGCTCTCTCTGGATTTGTTGCCACATAACTGCCCCTGTAAATGTTCTTCTGCAGACACAGGGTGGAAGGGAGAGGAGGACAGGAGACCTCTGCACTACGCAGCAGTCAATTTATTGCTCAAGGTTTGTTTGTTTTTTCCTTAAGTATGATCACTCTTCCTTGGGCTGATTCTTCAGGTCAGAGTAAGCATACACTGTTCTTCAGCCAGTGGCAGCCGCAAAGAGATCCAAATTTAATCAAGGCCATGCCTTACAGCCTGCATGCCCATTTTTATGTCAGTCAGGAACCCCCATTTTTTAACTCCCCTTTTTTTAATTCCCCCTTTTGTGCCCACAGACACATCCAGGAGAATGTGAGAGGCCATTTTGGTGCTCTCTCTCTGGGCTATTTTAGCCCTAGGAGAAACCTTCTTTCTAACAGGAATTGACCCAGAAGTTGGGGCTAAAATGGCCTAGCAGAGACCAAAGCTCTTTTGAAATCAGTACTGAGAATTTTTTCACATTTTTTCAATGATGAACTGGGATCGGTGCTTCAAATAGTTACCCACCCATGGTTGAAGGAAAAGGGTTTTTAACCTTCTGTCCCTACTACAATTTGAACCAAAATGGCCTGCACTGTTGTTCTCAATGGGTCAAAAGTTGTTTATACTACCTGCTGGTTAAAAAAAGGGATGACCAGGATCACCTTTAGTTGGCCCTGACTCTCTTTATTATTTTGAGATGCTATAGAGCAGTGGTTCTCAGTCTTTCATCTTCTAGATGTTTTGGAAATCAGCTCCCAGAATCTCTGACCCCTGGCCATGCCTCCTGGAGTTTTTGGGAGATGAAGTCCAAAACATAGGATTGGGGGGAGGCTAAAGGCTGAGAACCACTGTTGTGGAAAACACATTTGTTTTTTTGTTTTTTTGGAAGATGTGAATTGGGGTCAAACCCAGCATTTAGCGTTATAGGCCGCCGTAAAAAGATGTTCAGACTTCTCCAAAATGACAGATACCATCAGTGAAGGATAGTATCAACAAAGGATTGAGACTAGAGAGATCATTTTTTTCTCCACTGTGGCAGTCCTAAGCAAATACCCTTCTTCAAAGTTTTCAGAAGTTCCTTTCTTGGAGCACAACTCCAGATTTCTAAAATCCCCCATGGCCTGTAGTAATGTTAGATTCTGGAATATGTACACCAAAAAAGGAACTTTTCCAAGCTCTGTCTCTGTCAGTGATCATGGCAGAAGGGCTACAGCATTCAGCAGGCACAGGACAGTAACTTGTCTTCTGTGCTGCTTCTCTGCTTCCTCTTTTGTTTCCTCTGCACTAGAAAATGTATGACACTAAAAAAGGAGAGATGTAGCCTGGAGAACACTGACTGAAGTAAGCTTCCCCTCCTACTCCCTATGATTTTCTGAGTGGATGTGAAGAAGAGTGGCCCTCCAGATATTTTTGGCTGCAGTTCCTGTTGGCCCTAGCCAATATAGCCATTGGTGAAGGGTAATGAAGGTTGTAGTCCCTAACTATAGGGTCATATGTTAACCATCCCTATAAGTATTTGGCTTGTAAGAATTACTGGGGAACTTCTGAAATAACTTCCTGGGTTGATTTCTTAATCCCATTGTTTCAACGACAAATTTTGGTTCTAGCCATGGACCTTGCAGTGTCCTCTTGGGGGCTATGCTGCTTCAGACTGTAGAAGAGGAATTGAACATCTGAAAACTTCCATGCTGTAATTCTTCCCTGCATCCCATAACCTGGGACGTCAAGAAAGTTGGCCAGGAGATACTGTTTTTCCCGCAAAACAGTGGAGATCACGTCTTGGCATGTCATGTTTGCATGACCTTTTCCCTCCCCCATTCCATGGCCTGAAGTGGTACAGTCCCAACAGGAGACTATTCTAAATGCACCCGTGTGATTTAATACGTGTACAGGGGTGTTAATGGCCATGGAGATCAGCTAGCGATCGGGAATTCTGTGGAAGATCTGTTCAGTCTTTTTGAAACGAGAAGACTAGAAACCAATCTGTTGCCAGTCTTTCCTCTACTGTTAATGGGTTGGCAAGGACAAAAAGATTCATGGCTTGCTCTGAGGCCTTCTCCATGTTTATCTCATCCAGGCAGAACTTCCTGGCATGTTGCAGATCAACTTGCTCTGGGTGCAAATGTCTGAGTGGAAGCCATCCAAATTCTTCAGCCGACTCAGTTCAGTGGAAGAGTAGCCGTTTATAAGTAGTCGAGAATTCTCAATTGTGAACGTTTTATAGGATTTCTAACATAGTTGGGTAATATTTTTTACTGGGTTGGGAGGGACATATATAAATATATACATGTGTGTTTATGTGTGTTTGTTTATTTTGCCAACGGAAAGTCCCCTCCCTTCCATTTTTATTCTTATGACACCCGTACGTACTTAATGTTGAATCTCTTGTCCTGTTTTATGCTGCTGTTTTCAACAACTGACAACTTGGCTTCAGCAATAGCCCCCACTCCCCGAAAGTAAAAACATTTCCAAATGTTTATGTTTGGAAATGCTTTCCTTCTTTTCCTCTGCCTTCTTAAAACAGTTCTCTAAATATCACCATTGTACTTAGATGTACTTCCGTGTGAATGTTTCTGGGTTGTTGGGTTCCTTTTTTTTTTTTTTTTTAAGGGGTTGGGATGTCATGAGAAAAAGACACTTTTCCAATGTTAAGTCATTCTCCCTTCTAATTCACTAGTTCTAACTCACTAGTTCTCACTGCCCTTCCAGAGATGAGGAGATAACTCTGGAGTTCTACTCCTCACTCTACCCTATTAGATCTCCCTCACCCTGGGTTTTGCCCTGGTACGTTGATAGCATGGGTACTTGGTGCCTCCTGGTGGCCAAGCCTGATATGTGAAACACTTAAAAACTGCAAATAAATTGTTCTTGGTTTCTAGAAGTAGCACTTCTTTCTTTTTCCCCTCTTTGCTTTCTTTGTCAGACCGACTGCCACTGACTGGAGCCTTTAACAGAGTGGTAGAAAAGCCTCACTTATATTTGAACTTGGAGGACCAGAGAGACAGGCAACAGCAAGGCACAGTTATGCACCAGTGGGTACACAACAGCTTGGCTGTTTTGGAACAGACAACTCCAGTGCTTGGTTTCTTTAGTTGTTTTAATTATTGATATCCTGTGTTTACAAACAGTTTTTTAAAGTAACTTGAAGAAACAAGGTTACAACAATAAATATACAATGTCAGAACAAATATAAATACATATATATATATATAATTTTAAAACACAGTAGTATTAAAACTAGAAAAAAATAATAATTTAAGAGCAGTTTTTAAAAATCAATCATAAAATCCCTGTCCCAATAAAAGGCTTTAGTGCTGATCTATAAACAATGTAGAATATCCTTAGAGAATTCCAAAAAAGCAGGGGTATACCTGCTCTCGTGCTTGACAGTCAAAATATTTCAAGTGCACGTGAATAGCAGTGTCAGTATTGTCTGCTTATGTGTAGAAATCATCGATTGATCCCTTGAGAACATTTGGTTTCTCCAAATAAATTGTTTCATACAATGAAAACTAAGGCCGTTTACCCACACAAACTTGGTCTCCTGAAGGTCTCATTCATAGGGTCCCCATAAGTCCAAGCTGACTGGACATCACATAACAAGAACTACCCATGCAACTCTGTCAGTTTTATTATTTTAAAAGTAATAAAAATCAGCCTAGGCACAATTCAAAAGAGAAGGCCTAGAAGATTCCAGCTCCCAACAATTCACAACATTTTGTACTTGAGAGTAAAGATCCATTTGTAACAATGCCCTGCTGGGACTCCAGGAAAGCCAGAGTGGAACATGGACTAAAAATGGTCTGTTTGGATGTGGAAAACCAAAGTTCATATTCAGTCTCAGTCAGAGTGTCCACCAAGGAAGTTTTAGACAAATCACAGCTTCCAAGCTTGTGGATCTTACGGGTTTTGTTGACTCACTAAACTTATGAGCTTCGTAAAGGAAGAATATAAATGTCATTCTTCTCTTTGAACAAGTGTTCCTCGGCTTCTGTGACAGTTTGCAGACCAGAGCACAATCAAAAAGGAGAACCCAGACTAGACAAAAAGATGGTGCTGTCAATAGAAAACCAGCACATGATCACAAACACTGTATAAGAGACACATTGCGTACAAGTTCTAAGTTTGTTTCTTATAGAGCATTTGTGACCATGTGCTGCTTTCTCTCACAATTGACTTGGCATCATCTTTCTGTTCTCCCGAGCTGACTGAGAGAAAAAGGAGTGCATGGTTACTTTTCAAAAATCAATTTATATGACTGTTTTCAGTTACAACCAGAACCCATATACAGAATTTGACATGCAGTTGAAAGAGTGGACCATGTGTTGAATAGATTCTGGTTGCAATTTAAAAGGGTTGAGAGATCAAATCATTGAAAAGGGGGGATGCCTGTGCTGTCTTTGTAAGTGGACTTAGTGTGCAGAAAATAGAATCGAGTAGTTTGGCAACATCTGAATTCACTTAGAGGCTGCTGTGGTGTTGCAACATACGGGCCTCCATTGTATTATGGTAGCCTGCGAAGTGACTGATGTGTCATGGTCCTGATCCGCAATAGGCACCCGTGTGTATCAAGGCACTCCCAATGCAGATCTGAAAACTGGCTGGGAAGAGCCCAGTATGCATCAGAGCAGTCTTGCCAGGGCTCTGACATGTATCTTCACCATTCACTAATGGTTTTGTTTTGCCACTCCAACATGGATAAGGATTTATAAAATTATGCAACGTAAGACTGTGATGTAGGATCTCAGCCTAAAATTATTTGGGTGCTTCCAAATGACCTGACAAAAAGTGGGATTTGAATTGTACAGTTCTCAATATACCCGGGCTATTTAAATAAAACAAGACAGACTAATTATGAGATAAATTTGAACTGCGGTCCATCTCCTTTACAGTGCACTTTGCAAGGCCATTGTTGCAATACAGAGCAGGCATCAGCCAGGATTTCCCTGGAACACACGTCCCTGCCTGCAAAAAATCAGTTGAATTATTTAATGCTTGATAAAGAATTGTGGTGTATGCCAGCATGGTATAGTAGCGGGAGCACTGGACTACGACCTGGTAATTAGTGTTTGATTCCTTGCTCAGCCATGGAAACCCACTAGGTGGCCTTTGGGTGTGTCACACACACTCAGCCCCAGAAACCCCTATGAAAGGTTTGCCTTAGGGTGTCATAAGCTGGAAACAACTTGAAGGCACATAGCAAGAAAAAGAAAGCTTCAGACCCCAAAGTGTTTTATAACATTAAATAAGGGCTGGACTTGCATTCTTTTCCTTCCCACTCTCAAGAATAATAATGTATTTGTCTAATCTCTTACATCGCAGCTATGAGGTAAGTCAGTTTTCCCAAGGACCATTTCTGTGGCTAAGTGTCAGCCTAGCCTCTTTGTCTGAGATTTCTCGTCTATAAAATGCAACGGAAAAGCAGTCCCAGTTTTGCTAGATATTTTTCTTTCTGTTGGACCAGCATAGCAGGAACCCTTATGTTGTTTGAAAGATGACCCCTGCAGATCCAAATTGAATCCTCTTGATTTGTTCTGAGATCATCATGACGAAGTGTCAAGTTGGGAGCCGATAACAACACATCTCCCACGATTTAGTTGCACAATAGAAACCAGCAGTGATCTCTGAGGGTTTTTTAAAAATAGGAAACAGGAGAAAGAATTTCACCAACTTTTTGATTCCATCAGTATAGGTCTTTTTCCATATCCAGTGTTGCCATTTTGTTTGATGGAGCCTGCTCCTGCAGAGAAAAAAGAAGGGAACGCAAAGTTCAGACTAGAGCAGACTATTTATTTAAGGAGAACCGGGGTGGGAATCATGTGACCTGCCAGATGATATTGAACTACAGCTCCCAGCAGCTTTAGTGAGCCGGACCAATGGCGAGAAGTGCTAGGAGGTACAATCCAACGGCATCTGGAGTTCTGTATGGTTCCGTCCCCCTTAAACTTAAAAGACCTGAATCTTTTGCATTTTCTGCATTTTGGTTGGCCAATGAAGGTATCACTTTTTTGTGGATTTTGGATTGTATTTTGCTGCATTACCAGCACAGCTATCCCTGAATATGTTTCCTTTTGAGTTCTTTGAGTACAGAAAAACCCTAATCTCAGGACAGGTATGTCATTGGTTTGCCTTCAAATCGTTTCCAACTTATGGTGAACCTATCACAGGGCTTTCTGGGGCTGAGAATATGTTGTGCCCAAGGTCACTTGATGGGTTTTCATGGCCAAGAGGAGAATCAAACCCTGCTCTCCGGGGTCATAGTCCAACACTCAGACCACAACAACATGTAGTGATGTAAAAGTTCTGGAATTTTGAAGCCTGGAGAGGAGTATTTTTCTTTTGTTTCTTTCAAGAAAGAATGGAAGTTTGGGGAAAATATCTGCAAAATTATATGCAATAATATATGAAATTTTGATCTTCATAGCTAACCCAATCTTCTTTTACTGCATTGGCATAATAACATGCTTCATTCATAACTTAGCATATTTTACTATTTGGCATATTTATGCAATCTGAAAATATAAAAACCTTAACTTACTACAAGAAAAATTTGACCTTCCACTGTGTTAAGCAGAGTTGCAAATGGTAGCATCTTATGATGCTTAAGCACATATGTCTTACTTTTGCTATATGAGAAGGCAAATTATGTAATAATTGTTTGGACAGAAAAAGTCTTGATCCTTGAATAAAAAGTCAAGAGTGAAAATATTGAACTCTCTAATAGAGTTCAAGCAACAAAGAAGGCAGCAGTATCCACTAGGTGTAGGGCATATCTTGAAGTCCAATGTATGCACCAGAAATAGTGTTCTTTACTTCTGTGGACATAAGTTACATACAGATCTTTATACTGTTTAGTTCTTGGCATTATGAGTGATTAAAACTTATCCAAGTATTACTGTTAGTACCAGCTGAAGTAGGCCCATGGGATTTACTTAGGTGTTGACTTACCATTCAACAAAATATTCAATGGCTCTAGTTATTTGGAATTAATTCATAGGATTCACTTGTCTTAAAAAAGCATTTCATTAATTCCAAAACAATTATTCTCTCCTGTGTTCCCCAAACTTTCTGTTTTCTCTATTGGAAAAACTGAAAAATCTGTCCTTGGGAGAAAATGGAGAAAAAGTTTGCCCCAATTTTTTCAAATTTTTCTTCCAGCCTTTGACATATGTTGGTACATTCATACAACAGTGTGTGTGTGTGTGTGCGCGTGTTTACAGATTAAAATCTACATACTAACAGAATCAGTCTGAGCTGATCCACCTTCCCTTCTTTAAAGTTGGAATGGGGGAGCTCAGGCCCTTGGACTGAATATGGCCTGTTGGGCTTCCCTAAATGGCCACTCTGCTTTCCCGATGACCTTCTTACTTGTCCAATTTACCTGGAATTTATGCATTCAGACAGCTGTCTTCATCAATGACCATCGGAAGAGGAGGCTTTTGTACGTCATAGTAAGCAGACCAGGCAAGTTGCATGATCCACTCCTCGTAGGCACTGACTGCTGTATAAACCCCTGGGCGAATCACGGTCCCACAGCCCTTCCCGAAGCTGGAGATGCCTGCCAAGAACCATACCCCATTGTGGTTGCAAACCAGAGGGTCCCCAATGCTTTCCTAGAGGTGCAAGAAAGAAAAGATTATCCTCATAGTACAACAAACAACGGCAGGGAATGATAGGGGTGCAGAATACAGTCAGCCCTCCACATTTGTGGGGGTTAGGGGCTCAGGATCCCTGCAACAGCGGAAAAAACATGAATATCTATAAGGCCTCCCAAAGCATATTTAACAAAAATGGAGAGGGGAGTGGATTCAACCCACATGGATTCAAAGATATAGTACACAAAACACTTGAATCTGCAGTGGGGAACACCCTGCCTGGTTCTACCTTTGAGGCAGAGGTATTCCTTCTCAACGCAGAAGTGAGCAGCTGGTTTGGTCTGCCACCACCTCCACTGCTGCCCTATACCGGTTTTAATTCAGATTTAAAAGCCTTGTCGCATGTTAGCAGCCTCTTGCAGTCTTGTGAGGCTTGCAGAGAGACTGCAAATATGAGGTAAGACTTATAAATCCTTATTAAAAATGGCATAAGGCAGCAGTAGAGGTAGTGGCAAATAATCCGCAAATAAATCCACAAATGTTAAACCCATGGATGCAGAGGGGAGACTATTAAACAAATTACTAATATCCAAATCCCAATGCAAGTTATCTGACTCTTCTTCATGAAGAGGATTTAAAGCTAATAGTGACTACAGACCTGTACTTAGATAACAACCATGAAATAGAATCAAAGCAATTTTTATAGTTATCTGAAGGACTAACTGTATCTCCCCATATGAGGTTATTCTGAGATCTAAGATCTTTGAGGGACATCTTTCTCTTAATCCAAATACCTTTCCAAGTGATAGTGAGGGAGAGGGCTTACTTGGTGGCTCTTCCTAACTTTGGAGGCTTCCTTTTTGTTATTCTTCTGCTAGCAAATGAAAACCTTTCTATTCTGACTGGGCTTTAGGAAATGACTGCAATGAGCTAGATTGCCTTGTGGTTGTGGTCATCTGTTTTCAATGGATTTTTAAATGGCTTTAATTCTATAGATTAACAGCAATTTAACATAACCTTTTTACGATGGTTTTGTATTTATTTTAAACTGTCTCTTTTAGAGAAAGAGAGAGAGAGAGAGAGATTTAAATTTGTAAGCTGCCTTCAGTTTTAGTATCAGGGCAGCTAGATTCTTTGGTTCCAAAAACACAGGTGATGATTAGGTCCAGAATATCAGCTTGGGAACATTATTTTGGGTTATAGTAGAAGAAGGACAAGAGCCAGCATAGTGTAGTGGTTTGAGTGTTGGACTATGACCCTGGAGACCAGGGTTGGTATCTGCTTGACCATAGAAATCTGGTGGGTGACTTTGGGTGCATCACACATACAACTCCAGAAAACCCTGTGATGGGTTTGCCTTAGGGTCTCCATTAAGTCAGAAATGAAGGCACACAATAACAACAAGGACAGATTAGAATTGGGCCTGATCTCTTCATCTTCAAAGAGATCCTTCCCTGTAGACAAAAGTGGATATAACAGCCACAACCCCAAAGTACTGTGTCTTAGCGCCTCTTGGGAATCATGGCTCCTGGTTTCTCTGGCCTGAATTTGATATTGCTGAAGGTGTTTGAACATGTTATATCAAGGGAAAGCACAAGAAGTAAAAGAAAAGCCAGTAAGCTCCTTAGTGGGATACATTGAATGTTAGAGCATTGTGCATTTTCAAATTTAAAGCAAGACAATAACCATCTATGGAGACATATTTGAGTTAGCTTTGTTGGTCAAGCAGGAAAATTCAACAAAATACAAAATCCACAATAGAGTGGTATCTTTAGTGGGCCAACTAAATAGCAGAAAATTCATGTATTTTATATATCTGCATGTATACATGTATATACATGTTCTGTGGATTTCAGATTTTGTTATATCTATGGATATTGAGGATTTCAGCACCATATCAAATATGGACAGCTCCATGGGACTGAGGGATCTCCCCACCCCTTGTTTTCTGCTCAGCTTGAAGGCACACAACAACAAGAAGAGCTACATATTTCTTTGCAACCCTTGAATGCAAAAGAAGACAAAGTCTGGAATAGTTACTTTGTTGGAGTACAGCTCCCACAGACCCAGCAAAGAACATCTTGTTGACTTGTGCCTCATGTCAGGAAGTGGATGGAAGAGATGCTATTTGGACTTTCTGTCCCAAGTGCTTTTAAAAACCTCAAGCAATTCAGCTCTAGGACCACAAACCCGTCTTCTTCCCATATATTTTTCTGAAAGCTCGTGATCTTACCCCACAGCGCATGTTCCATTGATAGGGTGTGGCACATAACATTTCAGGGATGATGGTTATCTCTTGTCCAGATTCGCTGGTCTTGTTGTAGACACAGTTACACGTCTTGGGTCCAAGGAGTTTCACCTCCACACCCCCCGGAGAACTCTGCTGCCCTTGCTCATCTGGAGAAAAACAGAAAGATATAATTGAGATAGGAGAATGGAGGCTCTGGCAGCCAAATTTGCAGGCAATTGCCCTTTGGAGATGAGGATGGAGGTGTCCTGATTATCCTCCTCATTTCACAGTCTCCATTTCTTCTCAAAGCAGCCCTGCAGGGAGACTACTACTTGCTGACCAGATTAAGACTGTGGCTTAGTTGGCCCTGAGGTGGCAAAGCTGAGCCTGGGCTGAACCACTCAGATGGCAACTGGGGGCTGACATAACCCAGTGCTCTTCCACATGAAGTCGTTTCAGCCACATTGCTAATTAGTTCAACGGGTTCTAGTCTAGACTTCTCCCTAGCTTTCTGCATGGAAGCAGGAACACCATTTTGGTAATGGAGGAGCAGTGAAATGGGATGAGGTTTCCTGTGCAGCCTGAGGTGGTTCAGGCCACATAGGTTGACAGGTTTAACCCTCTCAGTGAGAATTACATTTAATCAGAGCTTGGAAATGTTACTTTTTTGAACTGGAGCTCCCAAAATCTCCCATCCAGCATAGAAATTTGGGAGTTGTATTCTAAAAATGGAATGTGTCCAAGCCCTGAGCCTAAGATGAGATTGGCTCTGGTGTTGTTAGGTCAAAAATTGTTCTGTCTCCTGTCCTGGTCACTGTGACTGATCTACAACTGGATTGAACCTGGTAGCTCCTAGAAGAGGGAGTAGGCAGAAGACTGTGATTGATGGGTAGGTAACTGATGATTTGCAGTAGAACAAAAAGAATTTCTGGGCTCTGGATCACTTAACAATACCTAAATATATAAGGATTCTCTTCTTTCAGATTAGCCCACTAGAATCCCTTAACTGTAGTATCTTTGAGGCAGATTTGCTCTTATTTAGGAAGGGTCATCCCACACTCTGCCTCTAGAAGGCACAGCAGGGAATTAGCTCCAACCCTCAAGCTACAATTTTGCAAGTGATTCTGGGTTTCCCTTGCTGCCATTTTGCATTTGCCTATGCAAAGATAAAGGGCTCATGGAACTTGTGGCTCTGCAATAAAGTAGATCTCACAAGCCTGAGGTACACCCGTGCCTTCCCCTAGAACAGAAATCCCAGCATACCAATCCTCCGTCCACGGGTCCAGCAGGTGGAGCCCAAAGGGAACTGGTGTTTGGCGTATGGGGTGCAAATGGCCCGGATGCTGTCACTGAAGTCCACAGGATGGGCCAGCTTGGCCATTGCAATGTCAAAGCCTTCTACTGCCTCGATGTAAGCACCATGAAGCTCAATACTCTGGAGAGTCCTATTCTCTTGCCACTTTTGTTCCCCACCTTCCCATTGTTCACCTAAGAGAACCTCCCAGCCTTCAGTTTCCTGGCGCCTGAAAAAGATGATACACAAGGAATTATGCAGAAGGCAAATACAGTATGTGCAAATATTTATTTATTCATTTAATTTATACCCAAGGTTTACTTTTATATCCAAGGTAACTCGTAATAAGCAGGAGAATTTGGTTTTCCTGGTATGTATTCTGATTTTTTATTTAATTTTTAGTGGACACCTACATACAGAGGGAAATTGGACAGGTCAGAGCAAAGAATCTTGATATTTCTCCCCCTCCCTTTGTTTGAACTTAAAACTCTTCTGGTCTCCTTCTAGTGAGAAAAATCCATAAGGCTGAGGTATTATTCCTCAAAATTTCAGTTTGTAAAGGAATGAAACTGTGGAAAATGCTTGCTGTCTACAAATAACGCTTGCATCTATTGCATTCTGACTTGGTGCTGGTGTTCACAGACCCCCTGGGTTCTACACTCGGAGGCACAGAAGGCCTGTTTGGGGTTGGAAGGGGCAAAATAACTGAGCCCCAGAGTGGATTTACAGAGGGCTTGGCCTTTCCCATTAGGAATTCCCGCCGCTCCCCCTTTCCTGTAATTTTTTTCCCTAGGCCTGCTATTTGTCTTAAATCTTTCGTTTGCTCACATGTTATCAAGCCTTGGAAGCATGGACCCTTCCTAATATATTTTTTTGTGCAAAACACCAGTTCTGCCCTAAGCCTGATTACTAGCTCTACTGATTTCTGTCCTAACAGTACAGCGGTTGCCCTGTTTGGGAGCTTGCCAGGGGTATCTAGTTGGCTGTTGCACAAACAAAATGCTGGACTAGATATATCTTTGGCCTGACCCAACATATGTGTGTGTGTGTGTGTGTGTGTGTGTGTGTCAGTGCCCTATGGCCTTGAAATTAAAGGTTTCATTGCATTGTTGCAGCCAGCTAATCATTGATAACACCTCTCCTACAGGACAGTCAGGTTCCATCTCTTAGGAATAGAGGAATCTGCCTGATACAGAGCACACACACACACATGGGCCTTCATGTCACCTGTCAAATTATGGTGACCCCATAAATTCCTTAGGGATTTCCTTGGCAATGAATATTCAGAGATGGTTCTGCCAGTCCCTTCAGCAGAGGTTCTCTTATATTCTTTGTTTTCAGAAAAGGAGAAAATGCAGCAGCCTTTGTTTATTTCATTTTCTCAAACCTTTGCTTCCATATCTCCCTTATGCAGGCACTAGAGGGCAGAGGACTCATGCTGCAAGAGATCCTCTCTCAGTTCTAATCTAAGGTGGTTTAGCACAACTGGATATTCTTCACCAAGAATTCTTCATTCTCCCACTGAGAGGCCAAACAGGGAGCCTTCTCCAACTGTCCTCCACTTACCCAATGAAACACTGTGCAGCCGTCAGAATCCTGTCCTCAGCGATCAAGGTCCCTCCGCAGACGTGCTGTCCCTTGTGCCATAGGCTGACATACCAGGGCCAGACTCCTCTGCCAGTCGTGTCCTTTTTCAGCACCCCACAACCTAGGGGCCAGAAATCAAATATGTAATGGTACCCCAGCTCCCATCATCTTCACAAGGTCGCCAAGACAAAGATGCACTCCAAATTAGGATGGCAACTCATTACATTTTTCAAATAGGGGAGAAGAGATTTTGGCTTGCCCAGGCAGAGCTGTGGCCTATAGAGGGGTTGGGTAGGTATAAAACTGCCCTCCTTGCACCTGTGCAATTGCTCACTAGAACCTTGGGTCATTGAAGCTGCCTGGTGGGAGATTTCAGGATAAAAGGAATGACTTCTTCACACAACACTTAGTTAAACTGTGGTGCGCACTGCTACAAAATATGGTGAATGGCCGCTAACTTAGATGGCTTAAAAGAGGATTAGATGAATCTACCTGTCACAATGGCTACCCCTGCCTGCAGAATCAAAGACAGAATCCTCCTTGCTGTCTCTTCAGTGGTAGATGAAGGTGTTACTACTTAAATAGGCCTTCTGTCTTAACTAACCAGGGTAGAGGAGCAAGCAATTAAATAATGCTGTTTTCTACACATATTTCACATCTTTTAAACTGTTTTTAAGTTAATGTTTTAAAAGTAGTGTTTAATTTGATTGAGACCTAACCTCTCTTGTTGTTATTTAGTAGCAGTTGGTATTCAGTGCCCTATGGCCTTGAAATTAAAGGTTTCATTGCATTGTTGCAGCCAGCTAATCACTGATAACACCTCTCCTGCAGGAGAGTCAGGTTCCATCTCTTAGGAATAGAGGAAGCTGCCTGATACAGAGCAAAACCTTTGGTTCATCCAGACCAATACTGTCAATGCTGATTGGCAGAAGTTCTCTCTAGGGCTTCAGGTGAGATTATTTTCTTAGTCTTTATAGGAGATGTCAGGGACTAAACCTGGTACCTTTTGCATCCAAAGCCCGTGGTTTGCCACTGAGCAGTGACACTTTTATGGGAAACTCTGTAATGCAGGGATGGAGTGCTTCCAGAAGCTGTGGAATTTCCATCAGCCCCAAGCAGCCTCGCCAATAGTACAATTCAGTTGTTCCTGGATTAAGGGAGTTGGAGACTGGCAACATCTGGAGGGCCACAGTTTTGCCACTTGTACTAAGATTTGTTAAATATCCCTTGCATTAAAGTTAATCCTGAGAGTTGGTGTAACTCTTGAGAGCATCATAGACCTCTCTCAACAAAGCAACTTTTGTTTTGTCTTCCTTTGGCTTGCATCCTGTTCACAACACATGTAAGCATAATTCCACTTTATTCTTCTATATATACTTTTTGGTCATTGCAGAAGTTGGTGTTCCCTTCCTCCCCCCACAATGACTAGATTATCCCCAGAACCCATTCTGTTACTCCAATAGTGCCCCACACAGCCCTTCCATTACTGAAGGAGAGCGGACAGGGCTGCAGAAACATCTGGCTGTGGGGACATAGCCGGACACAAACCAGTGACATCATCTATTGAGATCTCTGGAGGATCCTAGCAGATTTCAGCAGAAATGTTCTTGGTCTATGTCTGGCTATGGCAACCCTAAGGTGATCCTGAAGTTCACTGTCTATGTCCCAAGGCATGCAACCATCATCTACCAACCAAAATTGTTATATGTTGACTCAGACTTATTGCAAACCTAGCCTAGTTTTCCCCTCCTTCTCCTCCTTTTTGGCAAGATTTATTCAGAGGAGGTTTGCCATTGCCTTTATCTGAAGCAAAGAGAGTGTGACCTGCCCAAAGTCACCTAGGGCGTTTGCATGCCTGAATGAAGATTCAGACCCTAGTCTCCCATAGTCCAACACCTAAACCACTACTCCATGTTGTTTTGATATTATCTACCACAAAAACAGGCTTTCATTTGCTTTGCTTAATTGCTAGCAGTCAAAATAAAGTTAGGAGGAACCAGACAACGTGACCATACTTGGTTCAAGTTATAAATCCCGTGAGAAATAGTTTAGAATCAAAAAGTTGACATGGAGTCAAGGGGAGTGATATTAAAAGATAAGGAAACCATATTCTTGTTTTGGATCTGTAGGCCATAAAACAGTACCTCGACAATTGTTCCAGATAAGGAACCTCACCTGTGCACATATACTTGTCCGTGGTATTGGGCCGGGGCTTAATTTGACGAGCAAAGATGGACTTTTTGACATGCTGCTGGATCCAGTTGACGTAAGACTTTGTCTCAGTCAGCAAAGTGGGTCCGTAGAACTGGCCGCAGCCCATGGAGAAACTCATAATGCCTGCCTGGAACCAATGGCCATTCTCCAAGCAAACCAGAGGACCACCTGAATCACCCTGTAATTGAAAGAGGAACTTTATATTGTTATGTGCACGGTCTATTTTGTCTCTGTCAGTCACTGAACTGTATTGGACAGATTGCTTATAAGTAATCCAAGAGACCTGAAAGATGGTTCATTAATGGGAGAGGATGTTTGGGAGGCAGCTTTGGGATTAAGATGGTTTAGGCCCCCGAAACAAATCCACAAATAGGACCCCCTTTCTGCACCATCAGAGACCTACCCTACAAATGGTGGCACAAGTATGAATTACATAAAAAAGGAATAAATAAGTAATAAATAAAACCCAAAACACAATACCCAGCAGCAAAGAAATCTTCATGTGTGATCCCATTTTCCACTCTGCAGCCTCAGTGGAACTGATCCCATGCCTTGTTATTCATTCACTCAAGAGATTCACAAAATATTGTCAAGAAAAGAAAACACCAGGAGCTCCAGGAAGTTATTGGAGGAGAAAAGGAAGCAGCCTACGCCTCTCCGTCTTCAGCAATGAGCCCCTAAAATGTGACAGGCCTGGATCAAGGACAGTGATTAGACCATCAATGATCCAGCCCTGCTCCTGAGAGCTGGGAATGTCCTTGTGTTTTTAGATGGGCAGCTCTGATGGGCAAAACCCAGGAAGCTCTGAGGTGGGCAGAACAACTGGAAGCTTGGAAGAGGAATGAGACAGAGAAAGGAATAACTTTGATTTGGCTAAAGATAAACCTCTTGGGTACTGAAGGCTCACTCTTTCTAAGGATCTCATGTGTTGGGGAAACATCTCTCCTGTCTTGTGGATTCACTTATTTGCCTCTAATGATGTCTTTCTTCTAAATTTTTGGGGACACCTAATATTACAAGGACAGTATCACTCTCCACTGCTCTGTCTTCAAAGGAATGCTAAAGACAGCAGAATTTTATTGGAATATTTCACTGTTACAGCAAGGGGGAGCACATGCCCACAGTGTACGTAGGGGGGACAGTGTTAGAATTCTTAGTCGGGAATGGGGAACACGTGGCCTTCCAGAAGGTGGATTACAGCTCCTGTAACACAGGCTTCCAATGAAAAAACTTTTTTTAATATTGCTGCTGTTTTTAATGTATTTTAGGGTGCTGAATTCAAAAAAAATAGTAAAAATGTTATAACACACATCGTTTTCACAACTTCATTATTTGTATCAATTTAGTTGTTACTCAGCTTTGATTAAGTGTGGACGCTGATGTTCCAGTGCAATTTCTTTTAGTGCTTTTGAATGGATTTTTGTGCTTCATATGAGCAAATTAAAGTGTTTTTATAAAGTTTTATAGTTTTTATAAATGAATATATTCAGAACTGGCTACAAAATTAGTTTTTTTATGTGGTTATTTTTCACCATTTATTTCATACAGTCACATACTACAACATACAACTGTACATTATGGAGCAAATCTGAGGTCATTTTTGGATTTAGAGTGCCAAATTCTTATAAAACGAGCATACTTTCTAAAAAGTTGTTATGACCCTTAATTTTGCAGGCCTGTTCAATCTCAGACGTGGCTATACTGGTTGGGGATTATAGGAATTGTTGGTAGGATCCTTGGCCTTGAGTCCAAGCCAAGAAAATTAAACCTGGAAAAATAGTAGGTATTGAGCAAACATAAGCTTCAATCTGATTTGTACGGTCCAGTTAGAGGAGGTACATTGAATCAATTGTTGAATGGTGAGTCAACACATAGGTCAATTCCACTGAATCAGTGACTCTGTTTAATTTTGGACTAACAGTAGCATTGAGTCATAAGCTGCAGTCTGTCAACTTCCTTGCATTTCTCTACTTGAGTTCCCATCAGCTGTAGCCAGCCTAGCCAATGGTCAGACCTGATGGTAGTATGGTAGGAGGGTCACCATTTCAGCTATTCATGCCTAAGAGTAGGCCCTATTAAACTCAATACGACACTTCTATTGTACCAATAGGCATCGACTATTATACATCTTTTTATGATCAGCTGGTATTTTCCAGCTGGGTGCGGGGGTGTGATGGAGCAAAGTCTGGAGATGTTGCTTTTTTGTACAACAGCTCCCAGAAAGTTCTGTTAAGTAGTGGGATAGTACTGGGGATTCTGAGGGTTGTAGTCAACAAAAACTCTGGAAAAGGGAGCTAAGCAGTGCACTGAAACCCTCTGGAGCTGCCCTATGGTTGCTAAGATTTCATCAGACATGGCCCAGGCATGTGCCCAGTTCATATCTGCATCCATACAGATTAGACATTTGTTTTCAACTGCAAATACAGAAAAATAAATAAATAAATAAGCAAGCAAGCATACATGCATGCTATGTCAGTACGCTTTTTGGAAACACCAGCTGTCACTCTGCCCCCTTATTTTGATTGTTTCACATGTATTTTTCACTGACCTTGCAAGGACCTCTCTGCCGGTCAGGAGTCATGGCACAAACCATGCCAGGCAAGGCTGGGTTGACGATCCTCCGGTTCCTCAGATTGCTGTAAATGCAGTTACACGTGTCAACAGTCAGCAGGTCCATTGCCATCTCCTGGAGGGTCATGGGGTTTGGCAGGCTGACTGGATGATAGGAGGAGATGAGATCAAATGTTTTAGGAGTACAGGTCCCAAATGCTTGCAGCTTCTTACACTGAGAAAGTAAACTTTTGACATTAAATTGAGGCCCCCACTCCACCTCATAGCCTACCTTGCATAGATTTACAAATCCTTCACTACATTGCAGAGATGCAATGAAATGCTTTTAGTGAACTGCGAAGAGTCATATCAGAGTACCAGAAAAAGTATTTCCGTGCACAACAGGTATTTCTGATGCACACTGAGCACTTGTGATGCACACCAGGCACTCCTATTGTGCTCTGGCATTACCTAGCTGATGTCCAGGTGTGCATGAAGGAGAAACCTCAATGCATGTCAGTGCCCATTGTGCACTGGCCATGGTGCATCAGTCACTCTGCTTTTGTGCAATAAATACCCAGACAGGGTAATGTCACAGCAGCCGCAAGGTGAATATGGACATTGTAGAACTACTCAATTCTGTTTCCTGCACATAGAAGTCCTTAGGAAGCCGTAAGTCAAATACTGAATTCCAGCCAAAGATTCTATCAGGCTGCAAATCAGAAAGACATGGAGGACTCTTCCACAGCCTCTGTTGGGAGAGATCAGCTGCCTTTGGTTAATTTTTACTTGGGTGAAGCTGTTCCAACAAAGTTGCTTAAACCATTTCAATGCAGCTGCTCATCATTTTTCTAAAAATAAATAAGGACAACCGAAATGGTCAAAGGCCTGGAAACCACGCCCTATGAGGAGTGGCTTAGGGAGCTGCATTATGTGTAGCCTGGAGAAGAAAAGGTTAAGAGGTGACTTGAAAGCCAAGTTCAAATATTTGAAGGGATGTCATATGAGGGTGGGGTAAGTTTGTTTTCTGCTGCTCCAAAGATTAGGACACGGAGAAATAGTTTCAAAATACAGGAAAAGAGTTTCCACCTAAAAATTTGGAGGAACTTCCTGATGGTAAGAGCAGTTCAGCAGGGAAATACACTGCCTCAGAACATGGTGGAATCTCTTTCTTTTCCTTTCCCCATGTCAGTGAGGCAGTGTGAATCTATTCCAGGTTTTCACTAAGCTCTCCAGTGTGGAGAACAAGTTTAAGAATAGGGTTCAGTAGCTTGGAGAGCTCACTTAAAGCATGGCTGAAATCCTACATTGCAGTTGCATAAATCTCCACACAGTAGTGCCCAGTGGCTCCCATGTCAGTAGAGTGGTCAATCAACTCCATGTTTTAAAGTCTGGATTAAAACATGGAGTGGATCCACCACCCTCCTGATATGGGAACTACCACCCCCCAATGTGTGGAGATTTATGCAATAATAATATCGGCTCTTGGCCATCATTTCTCCTCTCATAGTAGGTGGGATGGGGGAAGGTTTGTCTTTCTCATTCACCGTTTGTGGCGACGTCTCCCCAGCCACTCAACCAGCACTGCGTCCCAAAGGCAAAGCGATGGTCAGCGTCAGGCAAACAGACAGGCGATATATCCCGGGTGTAGTTTACAGGCTCGCTCAGGCGCACAAGTGCAATGTCATTGCCTTTCTCAAAGTGAGTGTAGTCTTCATGGGGGATAATCCTGCTCACATTGCTTTCCAAACCCTTCGTCTTCCGGCCTGTCAGTCTCCGCCGGCCCAGCACCACTTTCCAGTCAATGGGGCAGATTGGGGTTCCAACCCTGGAGGTGATGAAAGAAACAGAGATAGTGAGAAAGAGAGAGTCCTTTTTTACCTTTCATACTAGTTAGGATGTCTAGGGAGAAGGAGGAGAACAACTACAGCAGATCCAAGGGCCAATTTTCTGCCTCTGTTCCCTCCACGGGAACTGTCAAACATGCCCCCCAACTCAAACCTAAATGCAACTGGAAGTGGCTGAAAGTCCACTTCTGGTTTTTAAGAACTGGTATTTTATTTATGTTAAACAGTGGAGAGAAGAGGATAATCTATTTGTTGTTGTTGTGTTCCTTCAAGTAGTGTCTGACTCAGAAAGATTCTAAAGGGAACCTATCATGGAGTATTCTTGTCAAGTTTTGTTCAGAGGGGATTTACCTTGGCTTTTCTTGAAGAGTAACAGAGTGTGACCTGCCCAAGGTGACCCAGTGGGTTTCTATACTCTGGTCTCCCAGAGTCTGAGACCAACGCTCAAACCACTATACCAAATTGTCCCTGCGCAACCTATTAAACATTATTTCTGCTGGAGACTTCTAGGAAAGACAATTAATTCCAGGTGGTCTGGAAGGGTCAAGGGCCTCAAAAACAGCCTGGGAGGGCCCAGGGGGCCCCAGGGAGCCCATACTTGCCCAAGACTTCTAAGAGAGAGAAGCTGTTAACAGACCCCGCAGCCACCCTTTCTGCACCTCAGTACAATGCCTTCCTTCTCACTGACAAGATTCTCTTCCTCTCAGCTCTTTGTCAGGTGACGTAGTGTCAAAATGAGAGCCAGTGTGGTGTAAGGGTCTGTTTTGGACTAGGACTCTGGAGACCAGAGTCTGAATCCCCACCTGTCCATGAAAACCCCCAGAGAACCTTGAGCACGTCACATTCTCTCAGCCTCAGAGGAAGGCAATGGCAAACCTCTTCTGGACAAATCTTGCCAAGAAAACCCCATGATAGGTTTGCCTTAGGTTTCCTATAAGTCAGCAACAATCCGAAGGCCTACAACAACAACAGCATAGTGTCAAAGTTAGGTGTGAGCTTGCAAGACCCTGGTTTAATGGTGTCACCCTTGGGCCCCGCTCCACTTTTTGTGAGGGGTGGAAGCCAAATTCTTTTGCCATTTCTAGACAATAGTACACTTGCAAACCTCTGGGGAGACCAGAAGAGTATCAGCCAGCTCACCACAACTTGAGCCTTTTTTTTCCAAAATAGGAAGTGACAGATAATTTTGTGAGGAAAATCCTGTAGAGGCCTATAAAAGGTGAAGGGAGGCTCCTCAAACACCTCCAAACATGGTGGAATGCCCAATTAGCCCTGATCCCCTCTTGAAACCCTGGAGAACTGTTGGACAAAGTCCTGATAATAATGAGGTAAGTGGACCAATGATCTGACAGCATACGGCTGCTTTCTGTGTAGAGCAAAAACCAAAGAGTATTCAATTGTCACCGTAGTATAGTGTTCTGAGAGTAGGACTAGGATTCCCGGAGACACCAGAGTTTGCACTGGGTGATCTCAGGTGGTTCACATACTTTCAGCCTCAGTGGAGGCAATGGCAAACCTCTGAATAAAACTTGCCAGGAAAACCTGACAATACTATCACCACAAGTCTGAGTTGTCTTCAAGGCCCATATCTACAATTCTAAAGTGATACAAATCACAGGTGAGAAACTTGGGACTCAGGGGAAGTGGGAGGGGAAACTGGGAAAAGAACAATGTTGTGCTAGGATGCAGTTCCCAAGCTTGGTTCTTGCTCTTAACTCACTCAAAAAAACAATGAGCAGCTGTCAGAATCCATTCGTTGCTAATGAGGCTTCCACCACAGATGTGCTGGTCGTGGAACTGGATACTGACTTGCCATGGCCACTCCCCACGTCTGGCATCTGTCGCACCTGCCATCCGGGGAAGAAGCCATTGACGGCCGCAGGTTAGTGCTGGGGAGAAAGCAAAGAAGTTAAAACACGTCATCCATGCATGGCTGTTCTAAGAGTCCTGCTATTCTCACGGTTTGCTCCTGGGGCAAAGATGATGGTACATACCTGGTGCAGATGAGATCTCTTGAAGACCTGGAAAAAAGAGGAAAACAGTTGAGAATCCTTAAGTTTCTCCATGTGAACATGTATAATAATTGTACAAGTAGAAAATAGGGGCAATTTTAGTATTCCTTATATTCTATGTTGTCATCTTCTTCTTGTTGTTGCTAGCATGGGGTAGTGGTTTCAGTATCTTACTAGAACCCTGGGAGATCAGGGTTCAGATCCCAGCCTTGCCACAGAAACTGGCTGGTTGACCTTGGGCAAGAGGAAGGAAATAGCAAGCTTCTTCTGAGTAAATCTTGCCAAGAAAACCCCATTGTAAGGCCTTCATAAGTCAGAAAAGACTTGAAGACACACAACAAATAACAAGAACAATCACCACTGCTACCCCTGCTCCTGGTTTCAGTTGTATATAACTTGATTTCTCTGAAATTAATGACTGGCAGCAGCAGAATAGAGGTATTCACTCCACTAAATAGCATTTGAGACAATGCTATTTAGACAGGGTCATAGTCTAATGGTCAAACCACTACACCCACTGACTCTTTTCTTTTCTCTTTTGTGAATTTGTTTGTATCAAAAGTGATAAATATGATTTTTTTTCCCAAATAATCAGTCTTTCAGTCCTCTCTCAAATTTCTAGGCTCGCAGTAACTTAAAACTTCCATCTGGCGTACAGAAATACAGTTGGGGCACCCAAAGCAAAGGGGCATAGAAAGCTAAACAGGGAATGGGAACACAGCAAATGTGGGAGTTATTTTATTTTATTATTTATTATTATTTATTTGTATCCTGCCTCTCCATATGGATCGAGGCGGCGAACAACTTACAAATAGCATGTATTTCGAAACATTTCTATACATGCCCCCAACAAGCTGGGTACTCATTTTACCCACCTGTGAAAGGATGGAAGGCTGAGTCAACCTTGGAGCCGGGCAGGTTTGAACTCACAACCTTGTGGCTTGCAGTAGTGGCATTTAACCACTGCGCCACCAGGGCTCCTTTCTAGCCTGGTGGTTAATATTTTCAATGTCTTATTCTCTGCAAGGCTAGACATTTGGAAACTGAAGGAAAAGTTCATGGGAATGGACATTCATTTGGTGGGGCCACACTCTCATGTTGCGCCTCTTCCTGTACCTACACGCTAATATAGGTGGTGACCGTTCTTCCTTCCCCACAAAATACACTTTTCCCTGGACTATGAGGGTTATTTTGCCTCATCAAGGGAGAAAGCTCTTGTCAGCACCTCTCTCTAGCAAACAATGACTCAGATCCTATCTTCTGTGGGCCAGTCCCTAAGCCAAGAAAGAGGAAATTGCTGCAATCTCATTGTTTTTTTTTTTACTGAGGCTCACGATTGCTTGTCACAGGCATAAGGGTCAACATCCTGGTTTCAGAATCCGGACTAGTTTACACACACGTAATAAAATTATATAGAGCAGATCCTGAGATTGCCAAGAGAATGCACACTGGGTTACTCCTAGCTGGGGCAAGGGTATATGTGTGTTTTAAAACATGCATATACCAGACTTGCTCCCTGAGTTTGAGGAAGACAGGTTGAATCTATCCACACTCTGCTAGGGATTTAATTCTTTTGTTGCCCCCTTGGTAAATCCTGTCCTGGGGTCTACAACTTTGATATAAAATTAATCTAACCCACCAGAGAGGTCACCCGGATGAGCACCTAGGCAACAACAGTCGTATGATCAAAAGAACCAAGTCAGGCCAGTAAACTCCCCAGTCATGTAGCCACAGGAGACCTCAAGCTGTGCCAACCCAAGGCGGACAAAAGATCATCAGCCTTTAAGGAGCCAACTTGAAGGGATTAAGAGGTTTCCCACAAAGTTGGGCACTGGAAGCAATAAAATTTTATCAGGCAAAACCCATCTACATAAACTCACACTGCAACCCAAAGCAGGGGAAGATCCTGATACTTGGGTAACACCTTGTTATCTTCCAATATCAAAGAAGGTGCCAGTGTGAAGTTGTTTTTTGTTGCTGTCCTCTTTGTTCTCCCCAGGAGAGGATTTGCCCTCAAGGTAAATTTTTCCTACAAATAGTCTCTGTTTTTGACTGGTTCTTTGGATGTCTGCTGGTCATACCAACTGACTGTTCCCCCTCTTGATAGGTGTGTGATCCCCTCAGCATCTCTTCGCTGAGTTCCTTTTCTTTCGCTGCTTTCCGGACCAAGGACTTCAGGAAAAGGTGCGGTATCACCCAAACTAGGAATCCTTCAACAATCCCTCTATCTTATTTCCACTCTTTATTTTTATTTAGCCCTTGGACGTGTGGGTGAGTGTTTGCGTTGATGAGTGCCACTACTATTTAATAAAATCATTCATTGGACCTTTTTGTGTGATTTCTGACTGGGCCTGAACCCATAAAACTGGGTAAAATCTTGCTAGGTTACCCTGCCTCTTGCATTGCTATTGCTTGTGCTCCATTGAGCTTACTTTCCCCATCACTTGGAGCACATTGAGGTGTCCCTCGGGGACCCCCAGATTTTCAGGGTAACACTTTGCTAATTTGGTTCACAAAAGAGGCAAGAAGTAATTTTAGCTTTTTTTCTTCCTGCTGCAAGAAAGTTTTTGAAAACTGCACATTTTTCAAACTCTGTTCACAATTCAGAACTTGTTGCTGTGTGCCTTCAAGTCATTTCTGACTTACAGTGACCCTAAGGCAAATTTATCACAGGGTTTTCTCTGCAAGATTTGTTGAGAGGGTTTTTTTCCATGGCCTTCCTCTGAGGCTGAGAGAGTGTGACTTGCCTACGGTCACTCTGTGGGTTTCCATGGCTGAATGAGGATTTGAGCTCTGGTCTCCAGAGTCATAGTCCCGCTCTCAAGCCACTATAAACTGGCTCATAATCATAATTGTGATTTTTTTGCACAGGAAAAGCAGTTTTTTTGTGTGTAAAAAACAAATCCTGTTGTTGGGACTTATTCTGTGCAAAATATCCATGTGGTTTTTTGATCAATAAATGGCATTCTCTGTGCAAAAACCCATATGTGAATTTTGCTCAGCATAAGTCTTCTCAGTCCAGGATTGCCCTTGACAAGGCTCCTCAACACTCAAAAAACAAGATTTTGAACATTTTTCAAACATTTTGAACTATTTTTCCTTCTCTACACTCTGAGCTCATCTTCTACTACTTTGCAGGACAGCTTTCTTTTTAAAAAACCCCATATGATTGTCTCATTTTCTAGCCTGAAATGGTGCCTTTGTTCTATTCTGGACAACCTGAGAATGAACTTTTATGTCATGCATATGAAGAACAGGTGTCCCTCAGGGATCATTTATCTACTAGTGACATTTATCCTCTACCTTTCTGACTATCAATGGTGGCTGGTGGCTTCCATGTTAGCGAAGCAGTGAATCCATTCCAGGTTTTAGTCAAACTTTATAGAAGCTATTCTTTCACTGAATTCTATCCTTCCAACAAATCCTCCTTGGCTATCTCTCCTCTAGGGTTGAGACTAAAACTTCTGGGGAATTCATTGCCCTACTGACATGGAAATTGCCAGCTGGCTACTCTAGAACTGAAAATGGCATATATGGTTCTCCTCTTCCATACTTTATCCTCACAACAACCCTGAGAAGAAGGTGAGGCTAAGCAAAAGCAACCAGCCCAAAGTTGCCAGGGAGTTTCATGGCCCAGTGAAGACTTGAACATTGTGGGCCTAGTTGGTTTTATACAAATCCCTATATGTGTACCTGTTTCTAAATTGTTTAAAACTATTTTAACAGGTCTTAACCTTTTTTTTTTTTTTTAGGTTTCCTATATTATTGTCATTTTGCTGGTAAGGCTCCTCTGCCTTTTAGCATCAACTTGAATTAAAATTGGGAGGCAAGGCTGGGTGAATTACAAAGAGTAGGGTAATTGTTTCTCTTCCATCAGTACTTCAATATATCTTTCAGAGCTATGCCAGATGTTTATTTGAAGTGGAAAAATGAAAGGAAGGAAAATAAAGCACCCTGTTCCTTACCACAAAAACAGAGCAAAGCTACTTATAATGTACCAGCTCACGGTACAGGAGGGCAGACGGTTGGCGCCCTGAGTCACACCTAGTTGCCGTTCTGTTCTTGGAAATCCTAGACTAATTGCTACATCTTGGCTTGCAGAAATGTTTTGCTATACCAAAGAGAAGAAAATGCGTCACTGAACCCTTCGGGGTCTGGGCTAAGCAACAGTTGACTTCATGGCTGAAATTCCTGAACATCCTTCCAGGAGGAAGAGCACTCTGTTTGTATTTAGGAAATTACTTTTCTTTTTTATTAGCGTTTCCCACATTGTGGGTGCAAGCTTTGGAATTTAGAACTGGTTGTACAGCTAAGCCATAGGGGAGCCTTCTTGGCCTCGTAATCTTTCCCAAGCAGGCAGGAATCTCTTTAAAAAAAGAAAAAAGAAGAAAAAGAAGGGGGAAAAAGAAAAGAATTGCATTCCTTCAGCACAAAACTACAGGTGAGCTGTTTAGGTTTCCTTTGGACGTTTTCTAATAGGAACCTCAAGGGTGTGGGGTGGAAAAGATTAGGGGACATCACATACAGGAACTGGGAATCAGGGTCTCTTTCACACTACACATTCATAGCACTATGATCCCACTTTAATTGCCACAGCTGCATCCTATGGGATCCTGAGATTTATAGTCTGGAGAGGCACTAGATCTCTCTGGCCGAGAATTCTAAATGTCCCTTCCTTAACTGTGAATTCTAGAATTGCACAGGATGGAACCATATCAGTTAAAAGTTACCATATGTCATCCTCTTCCCAAACATCTCCTCTTTTTCAGAGCTAATGTTTCTTTCCCTCTTACAGTTTCCTGGAGCTTATAGGGTATTTAAAGTGGGAATCATCACAGCAGGACAAGAGCCAGTGTAGCTGTGTGAGTGTTGGACTATGACTCTGGAGACCAGAGTTCGAATCCCTGCTTGGCCACGGAAACCCACTGGGTGACCCTGGCCAAGTCACACTCTCTCAGCCTCAGAGGAAAGCAACAGCATCATCTTTTGACGAAATCTTGTCAAGAAAACCCCATGATAGGTGCACCTTAGGGTTGCCATAAGTCAGAAATGACTTGAAGGCACGCAACAACAGCATAGTGATTGGTGGTCTGTAGTAATTCAGTCAGTAAATGTGTCCTCTTTTTTGCTATTCAAAATATAGTAACCCTAGTTAAAGCGGAATCATAATACTATAACTGTATAGTGTGAAAGGTTTCCAGGTAAACTGCCTTAGATCAGTTGGCTTCAATCAGGTTCCCATCATGTTTTTTTCAGGACGGAAGTTCTGTGTTTTTAATAGCTATGTAGGAGGCTGAAATTCAACAAGAAAAGACATTTCCAACCCAACTTCTCTGTATTGGATACCTGCACATGTTGGATTTGTATACTGTAGAGCTATAAAACACATACTATGGCCAGTCAAACTGTGTCAACAGCCATCACAAAACAGCAGGAGGGGAATGAGAAGGTGCTACCTTGTTCTCATATGCAACATCCAGACAGCTCCTAAGCAGGAAAAAACTCCATCCAGGGGAGCTCTTGTGTCTGAGTATTAAATCTGTACTATCTCATCATAGCTGGATCCAGTTAGCTTCAGGTGAAATCCATATGAATATGTAGCCACAGGTAACATTTAGCCACAAGTCTCATTGACATGAAGTGAAAAAACTTCAGGCATGGCATCTGCAAATTTGACAGCTCGATCTCCCCAGCCTCCATCAGCTTTCTCCGTAAGTGTGTCTCTAGATGGAGGGGGAAGTGTTATCTGTCATATTTATGTCAAGTGTTGGTAGCCTTGATGAGAAAGAAAAATGACAACCACAGATAGTTCCATCCGTGGTTCAGAGGGCAAAGCAAAATGGAGCAATCTTAACAAAAGAATACGTGACTTAGACTGCATAGTTGTGAAAGACACAGGAAGAACTCGGGTCAAAAGAGACATTTTAAAAAATGTAGAGCAGGCTGCAATACTCTTTCCACACCCTGGCTCTCTCTTCCTAAAAATATTTTTAATTCCACATTAGCCAGCGTGCAAAGAGGGAAATTCATTTTTGGACTGCAGTTCAGAGAATCCCCCAGAGGGATTTAGGGATTTGCAGTCCAGCACTGTGCTATTGACCCCTTTGCCTCAAGTTCATGAGTGAATCAGAGGATGGGCACTCTGACACAGAAAGCCACCATGGCAAGCATTGCCTCAGCTCTTCTTGTGAAACCACGATTGGAAGAAACATTTCTGTCTTCCACTCAGTCTTCCGCCTCTGCTGATTTCTGCCAGTCCAACTGCCATCAGAGGGATACGTATTTGCCCGAGTATCAAACGCACCTGTGTAAAGATGCATCTCATTTATACACTGGCAAATATTATTTGCTGGCGTATAAGACACATCGGCATATAAAATGCACCCCATTTTCAAACAATATTTTTCAGGGGGAAAAAGTGAGCCTTACACGCCAGCAAACACAGTAGCTTGAGAAGAATGAGTGGTCAGCTGGTAATTTATTCTCCTCTATCAAACATCCAACATCCTAGAACAGTCCTGTGTCGTGCAACTTAGTGACCTCTGGATATGTTTGACCTCAACTCCCATCATCCCCCAGCCTGGTATGGACATCCTCCAATAAATAAATAAATAAATAAATAAATAAAATGTCACACCTTTTCCCCCCAGTACCAGGACTCAAGGCTGCTTCTCTTCATTGTTGTTGCGTGCCTTCAAGTTGTTTCCAACTTGTGGGGATCCTAAGGTGAATCTATCATGGAAGTTTCTGGGGGCTGAGAGTGTGTGACGTGCCCAAAGTCACCCAGTGGGTTTCCATGGCTGAGACAAGAATTAAACCCTTGGTCTGCAGGGTTGTATTCTCACTATGCTGCCTCTCCAAGGAAGCTTACAAACTATTAAAACCAACACAGATTAGAACACATGCAAAAACATCAGGACAAAATCTGTTGAAATCATTTTAAAATGCAATTAAACACTCTATAAAAATTAAACCAATTAAAAATCCATTCAAAGACAAAAGATTAAAAACCACCCACTATACCTTTAAAATTCTGGTCAGTTCAAAGCAGAAAGTTCACTTGGCCACGGGAGGAGTGATCGAGTGCCGTCCCCTCCCAAAGGGAGTTCTAAAGTCTAGTAGCAGCCACTGAAAAGACCCTCTCCCTTGAACATATCAGACATGGTGGGAAAGTGGTGGGGACTCAAGAGCATCCTGCAAAGAACTGAGAGCCTAGAGGCTCATATAGGGAGATATATCATATCCAACATCCCACAACACACCAGCCCTTTTCTCAATTTAGTGTTCCCTTTCATTATTCCCAGATAGCCTAGCTGTTAATCATGTGGGCTGGGGATGATGGGAATTAATCTTGGAAGGGACCAGGCAGGAAAAGGCTGCTATAACCAGTTCTCAGCACTCCTCAACAAAATAAGAGTAACTGAAGGGTTTTTTTTTTTCCAGAAAAAAACAGGCCTTGATACTTCTTCCAGACACTGCCAGTACTAAATAAACCAAACTCTAGGATTTAATTATATCCTATTGCAGATTACTCCCTCCATCCCAAGAGCCAGCATGCTGTATGGCTTTAGTGTTGGGCTATCACTCAGGAGATCACGGCTGAAATCTCCACTTAGCCATGGAAACCCACTGGGTGACCTTAGGCAAGTTATACTCTCTCAGCTTCAGAGAAAGCAAAGGCAAACCCTGTCGGGACAAATCTTGCCAAGAAAATGCCATGATCGGTTCACCGTAGGATCACTGCAAATCGAAAACAACTTTAAGGCACACAACACACACCCTCCTTTCTCCCACAAGCCACCCTGCCCCAATTGTCATGGCCAAATTCACAACATGAACCACAAAAGAACAGTATAATTTGCAGCAGTTTTGTGCTGGGGTTGGGCACCCAGACTCTTTGGCTCCAACATCAGTTGAGACTGACATACTTTATGCACAAAGGTTACTAGAAGACATGTGTGTCACTGAGCATATGCAGAATGCCTTTTCTTTGTTTGTATAGCTCTAGTATTCTTGGTGTACCTATAGCAATACAAATAAAGAACAATTGAGAAGATGTTTTCCTCTGTGATTTACGTCATCATCTCTCCAACTGTACGTAGTGGAAAATAAGAGAGAGAAAATCAAAGTAACAGTAAAGATTTGTGCTTTTTGATACATTACAATTAGTAATGGCAAATAGTGACTTTTGCAAAGTTCTGTAAAAAGATACAGGGGTGGGGGGAAACACTTTTTAAAAAAGTAAATTCTTGTGCTTCTCATTTTTACTCCCCTTGCCAGAGTTGGAAGCAGTTACATCAGTGAGTTGTTGCAACATCAGTGGCGTGTGTGGATCCTCTCTGGGTTTTAGTCTGAACTTTAAAAGAGCCATCCACGGTGCCAAATCCTAACCTCCCAAACAGTTTATGCGTGTTTTGAACAGGCTCTTTTGTCAGCCTGGAGAGAAATGACTAGTGGAGTGTTCTCGGTTTTAAAAAGGGCCTAAATACCTCAAAGATACCAGATCCTGTCTGATCTTGGAGGCTAAGTTGGATCAGCTCTGCTTAGTACCTGGATGGGAGTCTACCAACAAATACCAGGCAATATAGGCTATGTTTCAGAGGAAGGAACAGGCAAAACCACCCCGAGTATTCCTTGCCTCTGAAAACCGTAAGAAATCCATAAGTAAAGAAGCAACTTGAAGGCATGCACATACATTCTTGGCATACACATTCTTGTTAGGTCCTCTGGGTTTAAACTTCAGCATCTATCATGTTGTAAGTAAGCTCCTGCATCTGTACAAATATTATTCTATTCCCCGACCTACCTGTTTAATCTTGCTACCCATCTCTCTCTCTCTCTCTTTGTCCATGCACCCATTCATCCACCCATCATTTCCTGCCTGTCTTTCTAGAAGATAGAGCTGCATTAGTCTGCTGCAGCAGAAAAAGTCTTCTTGATGTCTTAAACATATTCAGGGTTAGCTGTGTTGGCCATGCAGCAAAACACAACAAAATCCAAAATCCAAAAAAAAAGAAAAAGCAACACCTTTATTGGTCGAATCAATATGTACATTTCAGTTGGCCAATGAAAGGATCACTCTTTGTGGATTTTGTTGCATCTTAAAGAAAGATTGATGCCCTCCAGATGCTGCCCATCTTAAAGGGTGCTAAGGCTTTCATGGACTTCAGCTCACTTTAATCCGCCTGTCTGTCTAGCTTCTATCCTAACCTTTGGTTTCCTTATGGCTTTAACATCATCACCAATTCTCCATCTGTTTCCAGTTGCAATTATATCCTACCCCCAGTACCTCCAGGTGGGGCAAATGTATTAGGAGGTTGTTCTATTCAATGCTGTGGTTCTCAGGGTTTTTAGAAATATATATCCAAATAAAATTTCTGTTGCCCCTGGCTATTTGCTGGCAATTCCCAACACCAGCAGCTACGTTTTATTCTCATGTTTGCATGGGTTTCTTTTCAGCTCCAAGACATATCAGAACAATGGTTCTTTTTCTTCTCTTTTCTTTCTTTCTTTTTTAAATTTGTAAAGCCCTGGTATGTAAAGGAAACAGTACTTTTGCACTATAACTCCTTTAAAGCAAAAGTTAATTCAAAGAGAAGAAAATTTGCCCTTCATACCCTAGGACCACTTCAGCAAAACATACCCCAGTTCTAAAAAAAGCTTTGGAAGAACCCTAGTGCAAATCCAAGAAATTGCTAAAAAGAGCCTTCCCCCCGTCCTAAATAGAGCAAGTGGATGATACAGGAGAAAAGTGGGAGATAAATTAATTAAATAAATAATCTAGCAAAACCCACAGAGTCATATCAGGAGAACTCTCACTTCTTTAGACCAATCTGAAACTGCCTTTTCTCCCGTGAACTCAAGGTAACACACACAGATCTCGTCTTCTCTACTCTGTCCTCACAACAATCTTGTGAGGTAGGCCAGAATGAGAGGGTAACTGGGCCAAGCTCTTTGGAGATTTGAACCTGAATCCCAGACTAATTCTCTATCCAGTGTACCACACTCATTCTCATCCAGCCAGCCACCCTCAGACAACTGGAAGATAAATGTCTATGCAGCTACTCACACATACAAACCTGTCTATGTGCCCATCCATCTATCTCACTGAATTCAACCGCCTACTATATGTAGACTGCATGTAGCAACTCACCCATAAGGACCAGTAGCATGAGCAGCCCATTGCTGACCAATCTTCTTGTCTGTTCTGCTGCCATCCTTGCAGATCTTCCTCTTGTTACTTTCTGCTCTCTGTTGGCTGTGACTTTTATACCCGAGGCCCATGGCAGGAGGAGGCAGCCGGGGTTATCCCGCCCTACCACACCTCGTCAGTCTTGCACAACGTGGCATTTTTCTGGATGTGTAAGTTAGAAGCACAGTTAGTCATCTTGATTACTTTGGAACTCCGCATGCTTTCGCAGTTTAATTTGATAACATTGATCTTGCTGACCATACAGGAAAAGTAAAAATTAATTCCTGATAATTTCACTGGTTTCTTCCTTTCCATATAAATGATGAACAAAGACTGCATTTTTTCCCCCACATGGAGCATGGACGCTGATGGGGCACTTTAAAAAAAATGGCATGAAATACAAATCTATTATGTTTCAAAATCCACATTCAGGCCAACCAAAAAGACATAATAATCCCCATTCCAAGGTTACTTCGTCAGGCAAAAATGTTTAAATTTTAAAGAGCAGGTGGGGTGACAGTGGGCGGATACGTATTACACTGTTGCTGTTACAGAACACACAGATATTTTATAAAAAGCAAAGGGCAATAAAAATCCATGCTCCCCAGTTCTGCCTACTCAAAAGATTAGGGCCATCACTACCTAGATATTGGGATTCTTTTGAAGGAAAAAGTACTAGAGACTTATTGACCATTTCCGCACTACAGTGTTAAAGCGCTGCTATTCCACTATCAATCTCCTATGGAATTCTGGGGTTTGTAGTTTAGGGAAGAGCACTTTGCATTCTCAGCCAAAGAGCTCTTTGGTCTCAGTAAACTGCAAACCCCAGAATTCCACAGGGCATTGAAAGTGGAATAGCAGTTTAACACTGTAGTGCGGAAATGACCATAATATTTCTCTAATGTTTGCTTAGGGAGTGTCCACACCGCACCATTATAACACTTTGATACCACTGTAACTGCTCTAGATTCACCATATGATTCTGAGGATTTATAGATTTAGAAGGTATTTAGAATTCTCTGCCACACAGCTCTAGTGCTTGCTGTAATTCAAGGAATTCTATATATCTATGCAAACTACAAATTTCAGGATTCTATAAGATGGAGTCACGACATTTAAAGTGGGGGAGGAGATTAAGACCAACAGACACTAGCTGCTCTTCTTTCCTTCACAGGCCACAGCAATGGCAACTGAAACAGAGAGAGGTGCCTTCACCAGCCGCTGAGCCAAGGCACAACGGAGCTGTGCCTGGCTGTTCTTCTCTCCCTCAGAGGTCGGGACAATAACAGCTGGAACATGGAGAGAGGACCTCTCAGCAGCCACCGGGCTAAGGAATGAGAAAGCTGTGCCTGACAGTCCTCCTCCTCCTTAGAAGCCAGAGCAATGGCCATCAGAACAAGGAAGGACAGCTTCTTACCAGCCACCGGATCAAGGCATGAGGGAGCTGTGCCAGGCTGCTCTTCTCTCCCTCAGAGGCCAGAGCAATGGTGGTTAGAACATGGAAGGACCTGCTGTCACCAACCGCAGGACCAAGATGCAGTGGAGCTGCACCCGGCTGTGCTTCTTTTCCTCAGAGGACACAGCAATGGCAGTTGTCAGGGAGAACCTCTTACTCGCTGGTGGGCCAAAGGTTCATGGAGTTGTACCTGGCTGTTCTTCTCTCCCTCAGAAAGAAGAGCCCTTCGTTTAATTAAGAATGTGAGAAGCTGCTAGGTTTTTTAAAAAGCTTTTTTTAATCATTAAAAAGTAATCTTTTACCTACAATAATGTTCCAGTATAACAAAAGCAGGAAGATAAAAATGTGAAAGAAAAAAAAAAGCTGATCAAAAGTCCAAATAAGCCCATTTGTAAATTTTGTCTATACATCTTTCTTTCAAACATTACAAGCATTGTTAGATCTTCTATCCATTGGATCACAGGTGGAGAAAACTTCCTTTCTAATAATGAAATATCAGTCAAAAGGACACAAAAAAAATAAATCCACTTCCATCGGCCATTTGCTGATTTCCAAGAAACAGGTAAATAATAAAAAGGACATGAACATCTCTGAATATTAAGAAACCAAAGAATGTGAGAAGCCATTAGTGAAAGGCCTTTCATCTGAGCAGAATTGCTAATAGATGGAGAATGTCTCAAGAATGTCTAAAGAAACGATGGAGTTGTTCCATCTTTCCCTCCGAAATACATGTTCTACAGTAAAAAGAAGCAGCAGAGGCAATGGGAAAACATGGGAGTTTTGGCTCATCCCTTTCCCCGCAATAAATGTGAATAAATTGGGTTATTGCCCAAGGAAAAGCTTATCTTGAAGCATCTCAACACACTAAGAAGACACCAGGCGTCCTGAAGCATAGGTCATGACCCACACCCCACTAGCATGGGGCTCACTGAGGTTCATAACCAGACCCGAAGTGACACTCATCAGCATCTTGACACGTAAGCAACAGTCACTTGTGTAAGGAATGCAACGTCTTTCATCTAAGGCCTCTCCCTTGTGATAGATCATTGATTTATGTTTCTTTCTTTATCACCCGTGATGATTGTGTGCTTGTTCAGACTCCCCATTCCCCTCAGGGGGTCAAGGAGAAGCAAGATTCTTGCTTAACATGCAATTTGGGTGCCAACCTCAATGGTTTTGCAAAGAATCAACCAGTTGGGTTTGAGTGGCGGCTGCCAAATAAGGAAGTTTGTCTGGGATTCGTGGAAAAAGAGGAGGAAACTCACGTGCATGGTACGATGAAGGCTGGAGGAAATCGTTCCCCAGGTGTAAAGAGACCGAGGACAACACCTGTCTTGGCTTGCTGAAAACTAAGATGCCTGGGCAAGAAGCTGCCAAATTCCGAAGGCCAAAAATCATGGCCCTAGTTGGTATTTGTGACTACAGGCTCATTTTTAATGGAGTCGCTCCCAAGTATTTTTTTTAAAAAATCTGACTGTTCCCATTACAGCTGATGAAATAATTTTGGAATTTAACAGATAACAATCAGGCCTGGATACATACACTTGGAGAATTGAGATGAGAGTGTTTGTCAACCAAATGTCAGCTCAACAAGTTGTTTTGTGCTTTCAAGTTGTTTCTGACTTACAATGACCCTGAAGTAGACCTGTCGCAGGGTGTTCTTGGCAAGATTCGTTCAGAGACCTTGCCATTGCCATCCTTTGAGGCTGAAAGAGTGTCACTTGCCCAAGGTCACTCCGTTGGATTCCTGGCCAAGCAGAGATTTGAATCCTGGGCCATTTCCGCACTAGCCTGTTATAGCGCGATGATTCCACTTTCAACATCCTCTGGAATCCTGGGGTTTGCAGTTTCGGGAGGGGCCGGCCGGCAAAGGCAACCCCCCCCGGACAAATTTTGCCCAGAAAGTGCCATGAAAGATTTGCCTTAGGGTCACCACAAGTTGGAAGGAACTTGAAGGTACACAACAACAATTCTTTTCTTTTGTTCATATGCATGTAGGGTTGCCAGGTCAGGTCTGCCTCAGGCCCTGAGATGTCAGGATCAAAACCTGAGAATTAAGGAGGACCCTTTGTGATATCTCAGAATTGAGCCCTGCTGATGTCATTAAACATGATACCCTAAGCATCAATCAGAATCACATCAACTACACCTTAGTAACCAAGGAGGAAGATGTGTGTCTATACATTTTTACGGCAGTGCTTTCACACAGAGATACCTCCCCCTTGCCCTAAGGACTGAAGATGAGGGGCCATGCCTTGAAATCTGGCAACCTTATGTGCAGGCATACAGTGTCACAGCATGGACCTATGTACTGGTGACATGGTGTAGCTAGAATGATGATGGAAGAAAACACATGACAAATCCCACTGAACGTAAGTGCAAACTCATTTTAGAGCTTACTCTACAGGAGTTTCAGGGACAAAGAGAGACTGCTTTTTCATCCATTAGTCTGTTCATGCATAGTATCCTCCAAAAGAAATGTTCTGGGTGGTGTAGGACCTGATGCATTCTGACTCTCAAGGGAGGTGCGGGAACTCTTGGTGAGTGACCCACTGCGTCAGATTGTAATGAAGTACAGGCATACCTCAGTTAATAAAGCCTTTGACAAAGAAGCTCCTTTTTATAAGGTCCTTTTGTGCCCACTCACCCCCTTTTCCACCTCATCCTCTGTCCAGCTGTAAGTTTCTTTTAGCAGCATCTGCCCTGGGAAGATAAGGAGGCTTAGAGAAAAACAGACTTTCAGTGTTGGCTTGCACCAGAGCATTTACAGTAAACAATGCAATAAAGAGCTGGGAAAGAATGGGATTCTGCTCTAGTTAATCCTACTGTAGGTGAAAAGTAAAGGTTGGTGAAATAAAAAAAAAATACAACAGCCCTGCATGCTCTAGAAAGTTCGAAATATACGTATGTAAAGGCTTACCTGACCTGGTTGTTTCACTTCACATGCGTATACTGTTAGTTTTGAATCAAGTTTGCTGAAACATGTTGAGATGCTCCTTTTTTGTGGTCTAGGCACCTAGCCCTATTATTTAGATATTATTTCTGCCTCTGGTACCAAGTTTTCTCTTACAGAAGTAATAATGCTCAGAAACACCTCTACTTTGTTAACGGAAGTATACATGCAGGTGTGTCCCTGGACATTACTTCTTTAACAGATAATTTGGTATTGAGGTAGAAACAACATGGAAAGAATGAGAATAAGTTACTTGCACTGCCAAGAAGAGCAATTTAACATGTTTCAGCAAACTTCTTATTCAAAATTAACAACATGTCCCTGTGAAATGAAGCAACCAAGTCAAAAACACTTTGAATCCCTAGAGCCATATTTCTCAACCACTGGTGCTCCAGATATTTTGGACTTCAGCTCCCAGAATCCACAACCATTATCTATGCCGGCTGGGGCTTAAGTCCAAAATGCTGGACAACTAAAAGTCAAGACCTGGGGTTCCAGAAAGTACCTGCACATTTCTTCCAAAATGTATCCAGTGATTATTTTTTCTTTCGTCAACTTTTCTTATAATTTCCATTTTGGTGGTCAAACTTACAGATTTAGGCTTTTTTTTTTTTAATGTGCTTGCAATACTGATGAGGCAGGTTTATCTGTTTTCCCCCTTTCTCTCTGCTCTGGTATTCATGCATGTGAGTGATTTTGGAAACAGCTGCTGTTTACCTTGCCTGTTGTAGGCAGGCACCCAGTGCTACATTAGGATTGGCAAGAGCAGAATGCTATTCTTTCCAGCTCTAGTTATATTGCATTGTTCACTACAGACGCACTGCTACAACCCAGCACTGAAGGTCTTTGTCTCTCCAAGCCTTCTTTTGCCATCTTCCCAATGCCAATGGTTCTGAAAGCTTCCAGTTAGAGGATGAGGAGGGAAAGGACTAGGAACTGGGTGGGCACAACAAAAATTGTATAAAAAGAGCTTCTTTGTTAGAGGAATGGCTGTATTTTAGCACTGAGGATGGTTAAACTATGGACTCAGTGCAGCTTAGTAGTCTGAGCCATGGACTACAACCCTAGAGACCAGGGTTTGTTTCTCTGCTTGTCCATGGAAACCCACAGGATGATTTTGGATGCATCACACATTTGCAGACTCAGAAAATCATGTGATAGGAGTGCCTTAAGGTTGCCAGAAGTCAGAAACAACTTGAAGGCACACAACAGCAACAACAAAACAGTTGAACTCAGTTAAAACCAGGAAAAACATCAACAAAACCCCCAAATTTTAGAAATATATTACTTTTTCAGGCCTGACAGCATGGGATCTTCTTAAAGGATTTCCTGAGTCTGCCAAGAGGGGACTTTTGGCTTCAGAGCTGATCTCAAAGGAAGAGACTTTAGGGCAGTGATTCAGAGCTGAAATTTTATGCTAACCTGTAAACCTCTTAAGGTGAGGTCTAAAAACTGTATTCAGCTTACCAACCCCATGGCCACACAATCCCTTTTGACTCAAACGTAACCAGAGGGCACCTGAAATGGATCAGGATCCCAGTATGTGGGAGAGAAGTAGCAGGGAAGTTACCTCTATGGTCCCAATCCAAAATCTCACATACACCACATCTATATACCCACAACCGGTGCCTGCAATTTAGCTTCCCCAAAATAATAAATTGAAACAAATCAATGCTTTGGAGAACTGTGTTATTTCAGATGGGGTAGAAATATTTTCAAAACATGCATCATACTTTAAAAGAAGCAACCTGAATACTGAAGGTTCAATTTGCAAAAACACCTGAATTTTGTTTGTTAAACATGACAAATGTTCTTGGGAATACTAACATTAAGAAGCATTGGAGATTAACATTGTACATGATAAGGACAGCTCGAATTGAATATGCCAAATTGTGGAAGTCTCAGCAAATACCCACAATTGAACAATGGTGGGGGACATTTATTGAGAATAGAAATGCGGATATTGTTTCACAAAGATTAAAGGGGAAACCGGATGACCAGATAAAAGCAGAATGGCAAATCGTAATGGGTAATTGCTGGGAACTGCCAAGTGAAAATGTCTGAATTATGGTTGAAATTAAAAAGGAATAACTGTAACATAACAGGAGTTGATTGAGAGAAATGTAAGATGAACATAGAATTGTGAAGCATAATTTTTTATATGTGAGTAGATATCCAGAAAATGAAAACTAGATCAGAGTGGAAGAACAAAAACAATACATGTAAAAGTACAATTTGAGATGATTTTTTTTTATTTGTGAAACTTAATAAAATTATTTAAAAACCAAACAAACAACCTCTTTCTCATGATGGGTCTCCTTAAAAATACTACCCCTCTTTGTTCACCTCCCACTCCCCCAAAGCCCAGCAGGAAATGGAGAGATGAGTTAAACAGCAGCCAGAAGGGCATTCAGCGCAGCACAAACTCCTTTGATTGTCCGGAACTAGGCTGACCCTTTCAACAGAGGTTTCATCTGGAGCCATTGGCTGGAGGGGATGGATGGTTGAAGGCGTGCTCCGGAAAGTTTCGATTACGGATTTTTCCCTCCGAAAATGGTGCTTTCGCATTCGTTTCTCTGAAGTGAGGTAGCCAATAGATTCATATATCTAAGCCTGGGTTAGTTTCATTTTTCCCTTCTTCACCAGAGCTCTAGGTAAGATGCTGATATCCAGGGGTGGGCTGATAAAGGGAAGGGGGAGTATTGGAAGAGGTTATCTCAAATACCTTGCACTTTTATTTTCTTTGAGGGTCAGGCACCAATCTGGGTTTCTGTTCTTTTTATTAACTAATGCCCAAAACTGATCTCTTTCCTCGAATAGGTTCAGTGCACCAGAGAGCAGTAATATATATTGAATTGTTCTTCCCTTTCAGAGAGCAGATGTTACTTTCCTGCAACCACAGGGACTAGGAACTTGTGACTGGCCAAGCATGTTGAATCTGAATATGGAGGGAGGGGAGCAGATTCTTGTTCTTGATATGAAAAAATCAAAATGTATAGACCAGTTTGCTCTAGCGTCCCCATGCATGTGCTTTAAAGAGCCACAGGAAAAAAGAGAATTATAAGCTTTGAGCAGCTTGTTTTTAAGCACCTGCTCTAGTTAGGGTTGCCAATTCTCAGGGACTGACCCTGCATTTTTAATTATCACTGGTCATCTCCAGGGGGAAAATGAGGATGCAAAATTCTTCAGTTTGGTGGGGGGAGGGCTCACTTCCAGGCAAGAGGAAAGGACTGGGTGAAATCTCCAGCTGGGCTATTGAAGCAGCAAGTTGTTACAGTTTGCAGGGATCCATTGCTTGGTCCTTGCACTTTACACAAGTCAGGTGGCAGAGGGGAGAAGTGACTATGGATTTACTTAGCTTTCTTCTGCCCTTCCAGTTGTTTGATCCCAGGGTTGACTCTCCACTTTCCTCTGCAGTCACCTTCTGGCTAGAAGCAAGGAGCCTGGATTAAGTATTCGTTATCCCATCTTCCTAAGTAAGTGAGAAGGAATAATTTCCTCTTTTCACATTGATCTGGGAACAGCCCTTTTAGTAAAGATTTCTGGCTTAATTTCCAAACAGGAAGATACTGCGTGTGTATTGGCACAATTGAATGACAAAGTGTGAGCAGCTGTAGTTGTTACTTAATGCATAATTCTCAATGACATCACTGGGGACTGTCCCCAGGTCTCAAGGCTTGCCTTGGAAACCTCAAGGCATGGAACTAACCTGTAAACCTAGTTGTGGTAGGTCCTTGACAATGATTATTGTAGTAATAGAGCACTTTTTCTTAAGGCCAACAAATACCAGGTGTTGTAGGCTCTATCTCAGAGGAAAGAAGTGAAAAACAACCTCTGAGTATTCCTTGCCTAGAAAAACCCTATGAAATTCATGGGGTTGCCTTAAGTTGATAGGTGACATGAAGGTACATGCACACAGAAACACACCTTAAGTGTTGCTAACTTGTTTTCTGACAAGGCTCCTTAACATCTGTGTGATGTGCAAAAATTCAGCAGTGGAATGCTTTGGTCATGCATGCAGATGTTATGATGGAGAAACGCTTTACTGCTTTCCAAGTTTCCTGACATTCATACCATCAGAGGTAACAGGAGGTGTGCCAGAGAAAATGTTTCCTGAGTACTATGCCCTGTGAAAAAAGACAAATAAATGGATCTGAGAGCAAATCAAGCCTGAATTCTTCCTAGAAGCCAGGATGACCAAACTGAGAAGGTGTGCTTTGTACACATCAGGAGATGAAATGTCATTGTTGATGTTATTGTGTTCCTTCAAGTCATTTCTGTCTTATAGTGATCCTAAAACCAATAGTGGGGTTTGGCGCTGAGAGTCTGTGACATGCCCAAGGTCACCCGGTGGGTTTCCATGGTCGAATGGGGAATTGAACCCTGGTCTCCCAAGTCATAGTCCAGTGCTCAGACCACTACACCACCATGCTGGCTCTCATGACTCAGTGGAAAAGACAGTAAAGCTGGGCAAAATGGAAGACAGTAGGAAAAATGGAAGAGCACATTACAGGTGGATTGATTCAATCAAGGAAGTCATGGTTCTGCATGTGTAAGACCTGAGCATTGCTGTTGATGACCAGGGCTCTTGGAGGTCTCTCAAACATAGGGTCACCGAAAGACAAAGCTGACTTGATGGCAAAGTACCACCACCAACAAGGCTCTGGAAACAAAGCCAAGCCATGAGAGCGTCAAAGTGATCAAAGTGCCTGTATTTAATTTTTTTAAAAATGCCCAATGTGTTTTGGAAAAACCTATTGTTTCTTTGTTGGGACAGATGGAAAAAAGAGTTTGTGCACACTAGGCACAATTAGGGTTGCCAGAGTGAAACTGGAGAGGGATGCAGTATCTTTCCTTGTTGTGGAGAAGTGGTGATATAAGCACATGTTGCTTGCCATACCACCAGGTAAAAACACCTGCTAAAACTCCATCTTCTATAAAACTGGAAAAGATACGGGTGTTGTCTCCAATTTTCACTCTGGCAACCCTAGATACTATTGAGAAATCACTGAATGGCTTCTCCATTACTTTCAAGGTGGTCAAAACTTTACCTAGTCTCTGCTGCCTCAGAGACTAGAACGCAGAACAATGGTTTCAAACTACAGGAAACAAGACTCCCATCTAAACGTTAGGAGGACTTTCTGATTGTAAGAGCAGTTTGACAGTGGAATATGCTATCTAGGAGTGTGGTGGAGTTGTCTTCTTTGGATGTTTCCAAACAGAGGCTGGATGGCCCTCTGCCAGGGGTGCGTTGACTCTATATTTCCTGCACGGCAGGGAGTTGGACTGGAGGGCCCTTGTGGTCTCCTCCAATTCTATGATTCTGAAGGGGGAAAAAATCAGACTTTTTGTTCAACCATACTTATAGGTGGAATTCAGGAAATGCTTTCAGAGGTGTGCCAACATTCATTACTTTGGGGTCATGCAGACATGTTGTATACAGGCTTTAAACATGTCCTCTGCTTTCCTCAGGGCCCCCTTCCAGCTGGCTGGCATTGGCAGAATCAGAGTAACAGGTTGGGACATAGAGTCAAGGTTTTGAGGACTAGCAGAGGCAGTGAGAAAGACTGCCTTCCTTCCAGCCGCAAGAGGATTGGCAGCGTTACTGGGAAGATCATTGTGAAGGTAAATGCGTCATAAGTTCACATCATATATAAAACTAGAGACTTGCGAGCTGCATCTTGACTGGTAAACATCAAAACTTCTGCCTTCCTTTTTACCTATCTTTGGATGTATTGCAACTACACAATTGACACATTTTAATGCCACTTCACCTGCCATGTTTGCATTCTGTGGAATCCTGGGATTTTGGTAGTTTAATTACTTTTAATGTTTGTATTTTTTGAATTTTTAATCATTTAAAAGAATCTGCTTTAAGCTGCTCTGAGTCTCAAACAGGAAAAAGGTGGGATAAAAATAAATATAATAGGCTAGTATCCTCTTGGGGACTTTCCAAGTGGGCTTATGACCTTGGAAATTAGAACTGTACAGTTCTGTAAAGTCAAGGGATGCTGTAATATTATTGGGTAGGGGAGCCAGAAAAATAACTGATGTACATTGGAACTGACCAGTCAGGATGTGCCAGTGCACATCAGGACACTCTTACTGATGTCCTGTTACACATATTTGGAATTCACTAACACGATTTTAGCCCCTCTGCTATGTAGCTAAGCATATGTAATTATGTACATAAGTTACATACAGTACACTATGATAGGGAATTCAAACCATAATTTATAGTTTGGGAAGGGACTTAGAATTTGCTGCCAAAGAGCTCTGATTTTGGGGAATGCTTAAGGTAATTCTAAGCATCTCACTAAACTACATATCCCAGGATTCCCTAGGATGAAGCCAGGGCAGTTTAAGTGTGATCAAAGTGCTATAATTGCAGAGTGTGGATATACTGTGGCTTGTGTATTTGTGTCAGCAGCTATTACTTGGTGGAAAAGTGGATGGATCGGTTTCCTTTACCCCATGACTCTCAAAGAGTAAAACAAACTAGGTACTCAGCTATGATGTCTGAATCTATAAAGTAGGTGTGGGAATCATGCAGCTTTCCATAGAAGTTATTGGACTCTAGCACCCATTGTTCCTTACCATTGGCTGTGCTGGTTGGGACTGCTGGGACCTGCAGTCCAACAACTTCTGGAAGTCTGTATGTTTCCCACCCTTGCTCAGCCTAGGGGGTTTCATTCACATCAGCTCTTCCCTTCTCCAAGGGAGAGAACTTTTAGTACAGTAAATGTGATTCATCCAGAGTGCAGCCACAACCAGTGTATGAAGTGTTACCTTTTTGGACAATAATCCCTGGAATCCTGTACAATTCATGGTCATTACTAGTTGGGAGATACTGGGAGCTATAGTAAAAAAAATACAATAAAGACCTTTCCCAAGCTTTGTTCTGATGCACACACTGTTTATGACAAGGCATCACAGCAAGAAGTGCAATGTGGTACTGAAATACGGAGAGGCCTCTGTTTTAAAGTTGATGGAATGGTTATAATATGGAACAAAATTGTCATTCTCCATCTAACTGTATGGGAGGCAGAGATTCAGTAGGCAAGGTTGTGACTGAATCTCCATATGAAAGGATATGGTGCTTATGAAGAACAGTTGCTGTTGCTGTGTGCCTTCACATTATATCCGGTTCATGACAACCCTAAGGTGATCCTATCGTGGGGTTTTCATGGCAAGAGTTGTTCCAAGGGAGGTTGCCATGGCCTTCCTCTGAGGCTGAGAGAGAGTGACTTGCCCAAAATCATCCTGTGTGTTTCCATGAATGAATGGGTATATTAAATAAATAAATAAATAAATAAATAAATAAATACACCCCGCCACATGGGGTTAACAGCATTTCATGTGATTTTGTATTGATATACAGTTGGCCCTCCACATCTGTGAGTTTGAACCTGCAGCCTGATTTCTCAGCACCACAGACCATTTCATGATGCCCCCCACCCACCCAAGGAAGGAGATGGGCTAGAGAGAGGAAGAATAGGGCCACCTTGCCGGCCCACTCCCTTTCCCTCTCCCTTCCCTGACCTGGTTTGGGCCTGGGTGCCCAGTCCCCCCACCATGCTTCAGGCCCCTTCCCACAGATACACACACACACACACACACACACTTTGATATTTGTGATTTTTCTACTTTTGTGGGGGTCTTGTACCTCTAACCCTAGCAAATGTAGAGGGCCAACTGTATGTATGCGTGTGCGCGCGTGCATGCACATATGCGTATGTTTATATATGGGGTTAACCTGAACTGGTTAAGTTTTTTTCCCCAGAAATACCAGAGGTTTATAGAGAATAGAATGTGAAAGCAAAAATGTATTATGCAAGTGAACTAGGCCAAGGGATGGGCTAGTTAGTTCTGAAGAAACCGTGTGGCAGTTGGCCTTTGCAAAGACCTGCTTGCCTGAAATCTGAGAGGAAGACCTCAAGAAAAGTGTAAGCCCTGTATAAGTATCTTAGGGACTGTTGCTTAGAGGAATCAATTTATTCAGTATATTTTTTCTCCGGTGCCTAGTGGGACATGCAGTGTACAGAAAGTCTCATGCTGTCATGACAGAAGTCCTGATTAATCCTCCGTCATCCCATTTTTTCAGGTGTTTTTAATATGTCCCAGCTGCTTTCTCTTCCTTCCACTTCCTCCTTTTCTCCTCAGCTGACTTCAGATGCTGCAAACTGAGGCCATTTCTGGACTACACTGTTATAATACTATTATTCCACTTTCAACTTCCTTTGGCCTAGTTCATTTGCCTAATACACGGTTTCCTCAGAACGAACTAGCCCATCCCTTGGCCTAGTTCACTTGCATAATACATTTTTGCGTTCACATTCTACTCTCTATAAACCTTGGGTATTTCTGGGGGAAAAAACTTAACCAGTTCAGGTTAACCCCATATGTAAACATACGCATATGTGCATGCACACGCGCGCACACATACATACAGTTGGCCCTCTACATTTGCTAGGGTTAGAGGTACAACCTCTCTGGGGTTGTGGAGGCATTTTTGCCATTGTAGATCCAGGAGAGACCTTTTTTTAAAAAAAGGAAATCAGCAGAAGTCACTTCTGGTTAACTTCCTGTTTCAAAAAAGGCATTTTCTGGGCCTAAATTGGTAGAGGGGAAGACATGGCAAAATGCCATCCATGCTCCTTAAAAGGCATTTGGGGGCAAAAGTAAATAAATAAATAAGAAAGAAAGAAAATATTTTTTAGTACTAGGAGTTGCACTTTGTCCATCCCTGAATTAAAGAAATGTTAGCTTACCAATCATACAGTTGTTGGCCAATTTGGTGATTATATTCACACTTGAATGTATTAGTAGTTTCAAAATGGGAGTATTTTGTCCTGTCTTTTTAGAGGACACAGTGGTGCATAATTATTTCATGTCTAGAACCTTCTTAGAACAAGCATGCCTTTTTAGAAAAGAAGAAAGGAGAATGAAATGGTTCATCTAGCATTTTGTCTATTTTTTTCTTACATTTTTATCTCATACTCTTCCCTTTCCTCTTTATCTCCTTTCCATCAAAAGCTCAAAGTGATACATAGTCCTCCTTCCCATTGGATATTTGTTTAAGGGGTCTAAAACACTGGAGCCTGGCAGCTTACCAGGCCAAAGGAAACTCCAGCACTGCTCCCCCACCATCCACCCACTCATTCAAAAGCCCTTTTCTTTTGGTACTTTGCCAAGACAACATTCCCCTTCTCCTTCTGACCCCACATTCCCAGTGTCCAGGCTCAGAGGGTATAACAGCCAATGGAAGCATCCGTGAGAGACTTGTGGGAAAAGAGCACTATATCACCAACATTTCACAGATGAAAACAAGTATACGTGTGCCCAAGCGACCTCAGAATCTAGTTAAGATGGCAAAACATTCCCGTAGAGTTTAAAGAAAATGTAAAGGATGGATGGATGTGCACTGTTCAGTCTAATTGACTGGGAGTCAGAAGAATTCTGAACTGAAGAGACATTATTGGGGTAGAATGCAAAAGGACCCTATTTGCAAACAAAAAGAAAGACAGACATCAAAGAATGACAGATGAAACTCTTCTAGCACTTAAGCAAGAAGCGAAAGTAAATGGAGTCAGAAACTTGAATGCAACTATTCAGCAACTTGTGTACAGGGACAAAGAGAACTACTATAATAATCAATACAAAAAAATAGAAAACAAAACAAAAACAAAAAGGAAGAACAAGAAACCTCCTCTACAAGATCCAAGAATGCAAAGGGAAAATTAAACCAAGAGTGGGGATGTTACAACCAGCAGGGGAACACATTACGTGACCAAATACAAATAAAATAACGAGGGAAACAGTGCACTGAAGAACTATATAAAAGAGATGAAGGAATGACAGAGTCATTCAAGGAAGAACCATTTGGTGATGAATGTACAATTTTATAACGTGAAGTGGAACCTGTACTCAGAGCATTTGGGAGAAATAAATCACCAGGAGCAGATGGCATACCAAGAGAGCCTCCAGGCTCCAGAGACAGAATTTACTCTAGTTCTAAGTAAAGTCTGTCAATAAATATGGAAAATTAAACAATGGCCCATAGGTTGGAAATGCTCAGTATATGTTCTAATCCAAGGGAACACCATGGATTGCAGCAGTCACAGCAGACTGTTGCATTGATTTCCCATGCAAGCAAAATGATGCTCAGAATTCTACAACAAAGACTATATATGGAGTGAGAAATGCCAGATGTCCAGAGAATTTTGTGGCCAGGTGGAGAATTTGAATTCAGATTTACCCAATCCTGAATCAACATTCCAAGGATTGTACTATTCTGATGTGTGTGTGTGGGGGGGTCTGTGTGTGTAAAGTTGTTTACTTTAAAAAAAATCCATCCTATTATTCAAAGACACTTTTCAATAGATCATTTTTTTAAAAATTAAGCAGCCTAATCCAGGTCCAGTTCCCCATCTACTCTGTTATGTGTGGACACTCATAGGTGGTATGCATCAGAATTTTATGCAGAGCTTGGGAAAGATACTTTTGTGACCTGTAACTCCCATACTGGATGAGGGATCCTTTTTAAGTTCTGGTTTTACAGCAGGGGTGGGGTGAGAGCTGCTCTGTATTGAAACACAGTTTAAAACAAACCAATCTGGTTTTGTTTAGGAACATCACCACCACTGCCTCCCTCCATGGCCTTTGAGACAATCCGGAGGGAGCGCGAGAAGCTCATTGCCTTCCTTGAAAGAGCACCTGATATCATCTTGGATGATGCGGCCTCCCAGGGCTTTGTCTCAGAGGTAGATTACAATGATTTGGATAAGCTGCAGAGCCCAAAGGAGAAGCTGCGCAAACTCTTGGTCAAGATCCAGCTCAAGGGGGAAGAAACTTGCCAGTGGTTCCTGGAAGGTGTACGGAGTCTCTTTCCAGACTTGCCTCCTGCCTTATGGCCTCCAGCAAGTGGTGAGTTGATGTTTGATAGAGCTCCCAGTTTCACTGGGCAGGAACCCATTAACGATATATGTGCACAAAAGTCTGGCTTAGGCACATGCATGTCTCTATCTGGGTGGAGTGCAGGGAACTATTCCCTGTCCCTTTGTGTCCTGCTCAAAAGGGAGTGGATTGAGGGAACAGCCACTCAGAAGATTAAGATGCTGCTGGTTTGGGCTGTGAGGATCAATAAAAGGTGGTTGCACTTGCATACACGAGCGACATTTATGGCCTCATGTCTTCCCCTCAAGCTGAAGCCAGCTGCTTCTTCATTGTCTGAAAGCCTCCCTGCTCTGTTCATCTCCCTCTACCACTAAGCAGTGGTGCTGGTGGGCTCTTCTGGAGCTTAATAGTGGCTGGCACACAGGAAGGACACAGAACTGCAAGTGGAGCATTAACAGCCCACCTGCTTGATGTGAGATCTTGCAGTCCTATTACACTACATAATTAGAGCACTATTATTCCATTGTAAATGCCATGCAACATTCTACGGATTCCTGGGATTTGCAGTTTAAGGGACAGGCATTTAGAATTCCCAGCCAGAGAGCTCTTGGGCCTCACTAAACTACTAATTCCAAAATTCCACAGGATGTTGCCATGACAGTTGAAGTGGAATATAGTGCTATAACAGTGTAGTGTGACCTTCACAAAATTCCATAACAATGTTTTCTCTGAACCTCTGGATTCTGACTTTGCTATAAGCAGTCCATCTAGTCTGCTTTTAAAAATGGAAAAAGTTACTGACTGCAAACGGCTGTGATTAAACTGAATTGAGGCAATAATAATAGTCATTAATCATGAATGCTGCGCCCTAACTCCATAGTGTTTTATGGCCGTATAATATATATCCTTGTAACACACCAGGGAGTATAGGCCACTATTATCCCCATTTTACAGATGGGTTAACAGAGGCTGAGAAATGGTGACTTCATAGAACTTGGTGAGTTAAGAGCTTAGGTGTGGTGAAGACTGTATATGAGACAGACACCAGCCCCAAAACCTCTTTTGAGTATCTGAGAGAATAAAATGGAAGAAAATGACACAATCTCTCAGTTGGCAAAAAAGGAATACTAGTTGTGGTAGTAATAATAATGATAATAATAGTAATACAACAACAAGAACAACATTTCTTTTCATTTATATCCCAACTTGCTCTCAATAATGAGACTCAAGGCAACTAACAAGCATATTTAAAAACAATACAGATTAAAATTACATAAAAGCTTCAATAAAAATATAAATATAAGCATTAAAAGAACAAACAATAATGTTTAAACATTAATATCATTTTAATTCATTAAAAGATAACTACAGAGCTTAAAAACAGCACCCCAGACAGTTTTCAAAAACCCAACAGCATAAAAATATCTTACTTTGTTGATGGAAGGAGAACAAGGACTGAGCCGTGCTTACCTCCTAAGGAGTGGCCACCGAAAAGGCCCACTTCTGTGTTCCCACCAAACAAGCCTGTGAAGATGGTGAGACAGAGAGAGGGGCCTCTCCAGACAATCTTGGAGCTGTAATGGGATCACAGAAGGAGATATGGTCCTTCAAATATACTGGACCCAAGCCATATAAGGTTTTGTAGGGCATCATCGGCACTTTGAATTGCTCCAGGAAATGACCTGGCTGTGGAGCTGTTACAACGAGGGAGTTGTGTGCTCCCTGTCAACAGTTTGGCTGCAGCTCTTTGGGCCAGCTGAAGTTTCTAAGCACTTTTCAAAGACAGTGCAATGTAGAGCACATTACAGTAATCCAAATGGCATGTAACCAGGGATATTTTACCGTGGCCAGATGTGACTTCTCCAGGAATGGGCACTGTTGGCACACTAACCTTAACTCTGCAAATGCACTCATGGTCATCACTGAAATTTGGGCCTCCAGGCTCAGATGAATCCAGAAGTATTCCCCAACTGTGACAATGTGTTTTTATGGTGAGTGTAAGCCCATCTAACACAGGCGGAATCACTGTGCTTAAATCTGTCTTTCAGCTGACCATGAGCACATGTGCATATTGTTCATTTTGGATAAAAAGTTTGCTGAACTTTACTGAAGCTTATTGAACTAGTCTTCTTTTCTGGAGTGCAGGAACCTACTCCATTCCCTCTGTTACCCCAAAATGTGGGTGGTTTAGGTCCACCCAGAATGCCAATACCTCCGTGCAAAGGTGGGGAATTATTAGCTTAATTTAGGAGGCCTGCAAGGCAGGGGGGTAACCTACACAAGATCTTTCCATCTACGTTTACCAGTAGGGGAATTAATCACACACATGAGATCTAAACAGTCACACAATCACACAAGGCTAACTGAAAGAAAAGGGAGAAAAGATTTTAGATAGCGAGATTTCAAGGTTTAGTGAGTGATATTTACAGGTCTCGAAGAGCAGCGTAGAAGCAGTGATGTGGCTTAGATTCGTATTCAAGGACAGCACAAAATCAAGAATCAAAAGTAGCAGACTGGCAACCAGCAATCAGTGTACTGCGCATTGACTGGCCAAAACTAGGGGTTTATATACCCAGCTTCTGCCTGGAGGGCAAGGGTGTGAATGGCTCTCCGGTGGAGTAAGCAATGATAGGACAATGAGATCTGGAATGGGCTTATGGTCTTAGTGTTCGATGACAAAAGGCTAGTGACTGTCTTGATAGCTTGATAACTTGTTGGACAGGTTTAGGAAAAGGAAAGGTTGCTTGGTCAGAGGAAAAGGAATTGAGACCATTAGTGGTTTGGTGAGAATCTCCCAGGTGCTATTGTCCAAAAAGGCAGAGTTGCTAGGCTGTTAAGAGTTGCAAGCCTGTTAATCTCTGGAGTTACCTGGCTATTTCCTGACTATGATCTGGCTACACCTGGAAAGGGTTTCTGACCTAATTCATGTCACATGTGTTCAGCCCGTCTTTTCCTCTTATCCATCTCAGCCATACAGTCATAGCAGGACATGTTTTATATCAATGCCAATTAATAAGTTTTGCCAATTAAATCATATGTTGCCAATTAAACCATATGAAGGTGTGAGCGTATACAGCCTGGTAACATCTCCATGTTATTTCTGCGTCTGGTACCAAAGTTTCTGTTAAAGAGGTAATGCTCAGGAACACAGCTACTTTGTCAACTGAGGTGTACATGTACTTTAGGCTTAACCACGCTTTGGAATTGTTTATAAGAAGGGAGGATCTGAACTCTTCCACTTACATTAGAATGACCCTGAGAAGAACCAAATGTCTTTTATCATCTGAGCAATACTTACATTTCTGGTTTACACTGATGAAATATTGGCTATTTCCTTTATCTGAAAAATTGCATCATGCCTCTATAACAAACTGTGGACCCAGCTTGTTCCCTTTTTTTTTTTTTTTTGCACAATACTGAATTGCTCAAAGCCTTACTTTCCCCCATTTTCCCTTTTGCGCCTCTTACTTTCAGTTTCCTTCCCTTTAGTCATCGGTCGTGGACCTGGCCTGAGGGCAACAGGATATGGAGCTTCCCCGTTATTGCAACTTATTCACAATGAAATTCAGTTCATTGGTGGAGATGAACCCATACTTGATGGTTTCCTCTGTCCCTTTCCACTACACCTCTTTCAACGCCCACTTTGTACCACTTGATTTGGCCATCCCCTTCTTTCACCCAAGCACATATGTGGGTTAGATATCGGGTTTCTTAGCAAAGCCAGCTAGGACTAACTACTGCAGGAGATAAACATAAACAAGGAGACAGGAGGAATTCCCCTTTGCCCGGTTCTAAGCATGATCTTTGTTGCTTTGCAGAGGTCTGAACCAGATTCTGTAGTCTGCATCTTTCTGTATCCCATTACACTAGGGGTGGGCAAAGTGTGGACCATGGGCCTCATGGAGTCCTTGGAACCCCCAAATGTGGCCCTGAAGTCCCCCTAAGCCCCAAACTGATTTTTTAAAATTCAGGTCATTTTCAGGGTGATGTCCTCTCCCAAAAAACCTGCTCAAAATGTGACCAGATCACAGCAGTTTTCTTCACTACCCCCTCCCCTGAATCCCCACAAAGTTCCCAAGACACAAGACAAATCTTTAAAAATCAGCCAAAAGTGGGCCAAAATGACAGCTGGAAGTGATGTCATGTGACTTCGGGCATGGCAAAACACACTGGTGCAGCCCACAAGGTGGGTGCAGACTAGAAAAATGATCTCTTTCCCCTGTGCAGATGCCCACCCTGCATTACAATCTGATACAACCTCTGTATCAATGTAACTTTGCCTAAATACCTGTGGCTTAAAACTGTATTCCATTGGTGCATCTGAACAAATGGACTGAAATCCCACAAAGGCTCGTGCTAAAAAGGAATCAGTTGGTGTCAAATATGCTGCTAGATTCTGCTCCATCCTTTTTTTTTTCTTTTTAAATTGGAGAGAAGTAAAATAATTCCAGCAGTAATTCTGTTGTGCTAGCTAGAAAGTAGAACTGGTTGGCATCTGTACTTAATCCTAGTGGCCCAGACATAGCCAGTAACATATATAGTAAGAATTACTTGTTGATTCCTCTTGTCCCAAATATGTTATCTTGCCTTGGAAGTGAACTTCCATCTATTGGGAATTGGGTGTTCCTGCAGCTAAATCAGAGACTACCCAGCCTGGTAAGTATAAGAAGTGTGGGCTACTATTCAGCTGTATCTGAAATTTTCTACAGCGCAGAAGAAGAAGTGCTTTGGGGGACTGAAAAGTACTCTCCAGAAGTTTCTGTTATTTTTTTGGGTCAGCTCACAGGATTCGGCTTAACAGTGAGGCAAGACTAAGAAGCTGCATGAGAGAATACAAGATCAGGGCAAGGTGGGAGCCTCCTTACTGGTCCCCAGCACACCATCTTCATCATCTTAATTTGGGCCTTAAAGAGTACATGAGCAGTTTGTGACATTACACAATGTTCCTGATGACAGGGCATGTCCGGTAGGACATCAGTTTCAGCTTCCAATTTCTTGATGTTGTGAAGTGTCAGTCATGGGATTGCTTATTCAAGATCATCCTTGGCCCTGAGGTTCCCTTGCCAAAACCTGAGACCTGGGGACAGTCCCTAGTGATGTCATCAAGTGTTGTCCATTAAGGACCAGCCCCTCCCTCCCCACATTTACAGAACATATTCTGGGAGGGGTTAAACTAGAACCCTCCTTGCTGTCTTTCTCAAGACAGATGAAGACTTTTTAAAAATTTTGGCAGGGCTTTGAAGATTTTCACTTCAAGAGGACTTGGCTTTAGAGATTGTGCTGTATCTATGTTTTGTTTATTTGTTGTTTTGAATAGCTATTTTTAACTGGATTTAATTTTATGGATAGTTCAATGATGCTTTGAACTTTTATATTTGGTACGTTTTTAAAGCTATGTTTCTTTTAACTGTTGTTAGCCACTTTGAGTCAAACAGGAAGGATGATGATGATATCATCATTGTCATCTGTTTTGGAACTTAAGGCAGAAATCTTAGCTAAAGGAGTTGTTTCCAAATCATTGTGAAATGAGGAGATGAACATTTGATGTAGCTGACTTGCTTCTAGCTAGAAGGTGGATGCAGAACAGAGTGAAGGGTGAGTCCTGGCACCACAATGAGTGCAAGGAAAAGAAGCCAGCTAAGTAAAAACATAGGCTTCCTTGTGAATCTTTGTGGCCTGCAGCTACCAGTCAATTAATCCTTGCAAGCTGCTGGTCTACAGCACAGCTGGGGATCTGTACCCAGCTCTTTCTGTTTGCTTGGAGCTGAGCCCTACAAAACTGGAGAGTTTGCACCCTTATCTCCTGCCTGGAGATGTCCAATAAAAACTGGACACTCAGGGCCAGACCCTTATTTCTGGCAAGCCTAGTCAGTCAACACAGGATACCTTTTATTCTGGTTGTAAACTTTCCAGTTTTTAAATAATTGTGTATTGCAGCACTTAGAAACAGCTGTGCATAGGAAATTGATTGAGTGGTTCAAGCATCACCTACAGAGATACCACGGGACTGAAACCGGATAGTTCTCCTTCACATACACTGACACAGCCTGATGCTTGTGATGTGCAGTTGCTCTGTTTGCTCCCTTTTGTTGTTAATAGTTGGCCTAAAAGCCTACAAAAATCTGAAGAATTGCATGGGAGCGATACTGAGAAGATACATATATGCATTTTCAAGATTCTTAGTAATTATGCAAAAATTGGACAGCTTCCTTTCTGCTAAGAGGGAGGAAGAGGCTGCTGGATAAAACAGCCTTTAACTGAAGGTCTTTCTGTTAGCTTGCTCACCCGCAGCATGCCCAGGCCAAAATGGAACTTGTAACCCTTACCCTGCTGAGGCTGCGAATAAGAAGAACGGGCCAGAAAATCTAGACGTGGTGGCTTCCCTTCCACTGAATGGAAGCGAGAACTCAGAAGGTATGCCCAATGAAGTATTTTGTTTATAAAAGCTAATTTACTGCAAAAGCTTCTAAACAAGGTCCATTTCCACACTACATTCTTATAGCGCGATTATTCCACTTTCAACATCCTATGGAACCCTGGGGTCTGCAGTTTCGGGAGGGGCCGGCCGACCCCTTCCGAAACTGCAAACCCCAGGATTCCATAGGAAGTTGAAAGTGGAATAATCAAGCTATAAGAGTGTAGTGCGGAAATGGCCAAGGTTATTCATACAGTTGATCCCCATGATTATAACCATTTGTATGCTGTTACTTGGAACTGTAAGATTATTCTTCCCAGAAGCCATGACAAAATGAAATGCAGGGCAAAGGAACATTTTTCTCAGGTTGCAAATTTGAATTCAATCCACACATAGCCCTGTTTTAAATAATTCTAGGCATCTGCAACTTGCTGCAAATCTTTCTGTGAAAATTGATTTCCCCTGTCTAGTTTGCAGTATATTTTTCAACCAACAACACCGAATTCTTCATCATCCTATGGCAGAATGAGGAACCTAAGGCCCCTCAGACGTTGTTGGGCTTTAAAGGTCCCATCAACCACAGGCAGAATGGCTTGTGAGAGGGAAAAGTGGGAGGTGCAGTCCACTGACATTTGGAAGACTGCGGTTTCCCTTGCCCTGCACAAACTTTTATCCATCTGTGCTTTCTGTACCTTTATGTCTTTCTGACCATCCTAAAACCCTCAGGCTGAAAGAGATTGCTGTCCACCAAATGGATCTTTTCACTCCTTCACAGCAGTTGGACAGTTGAAAATTCCTTGACTGAGGAAGTATGTTTGAGGTAGCTATATTGACCATACAGCAAAATAAAATAAAATCCCAAATACACAAAAAATATATCTTTATTGGCCAGTGGAAACGCCCAAAACACATCACGGAAGCTTCCAAAGTTCCCCTAGCTTCTTCATAATTTACAAGATGTTTAAAAATCACAAGAAGAATGTTAAGAGTCACAAGCCGACATTTTGTATCAGGTGTTGTTTCTGTTGTAATTGGATCTCTGTACAGGCAGAGGCTTCTCTCCCATTGGCCATGTTAGCAGCAGTAAAGTAACTTCTCTTGGGATCCAGGTTGTTTCTGTCTTTTGTAAAGCCATAGACTGCTTTCTTAGGCAGAGAACACTGACTTTTCCCAAGAGGTCTTTGTGCTGCTGCATCTGGAGAAACTTTTAGGTGCTGTATAGGTAAAACTAAGCCAATTATAGTCCAAGAGAAAAAGTTTTGCCTTTGTTGGAAGTAAGCACCTCAAAGAGTTAAGTCCTGCTTCTTGGTGCCCTCTCATTTAGGATTCCCTTGAGTTTTTATCTATATAGCACCTAAAAGTTTTTCCAGAAGAGTAAGTAATTCTAATTTTCCTCTTTCTTTCCTTTCCTTTTTTAAAAACACAAATAATTAGGAAATGCATCCACCATTGAAGAACCTGAAGTAGAAATGATGGAGGAAGATATTCCTGAAGGTAAGGATTTTGCAGCCTCTGGTAAACTTCTGAAGAAAATGATGAGATAGAATCAAGGTTAAGATTATACAAAGAGTCCTTCTATATCATGCTAAAAGCCCTATCTAATCCAGTATCCAGTCTAGTCCCATTTTAAAGTTATCTACATTGATGACCCTAACCAAATCATATAGCAAACCATAATTCCAAAGCATACCTATATGCTCTATGAAGGAGTACTTTGTCTGTTCCGTATTTCTGACTATTCAGCATCATTGGATGATCCCCAGATCTAATGGTCTGAGAAATTTCTGTCTTATCCATCTTATCTCCCTCCCATGGTTGCCTTGCAGCAGGGATGAGAGAAGTGTGGTCCATGGGCCACGTTAAGTCCCACAACCAGATTTTTTGGCCCCTGAAGCTCCCTGATTTTTAACAACAACAACAATAAAATTGCTAGAAATTTATCAGTCAAAAATTTATTGTAGTTAGCAAACAGCCATTATATGAACATATTACAAGTAATTCTAATCTCTTTGGGCTCCATGATGATGTATTACACCTCCGCTTCAAAACCAGGTGTATTCTGGCCATTTCTTAGAACAGGAAGTGACACAATAGTGTGGTCTGTGGAGGAAAAATGGCTCCAAGCCTTGAACTAGACAGAGTCTAGTCTAGAGGAAAGGCAGAGAAAGAAGGGTTTAAAAAAGAAAACAGGGAAGAGGGATGGTTGTGGATATGCCTACATGCATATTATACAACATATTGGTGGAAAGAGCCAAGCTAGTTGTTAGAGAATATGATAGAGGACAGTGTGCACGTGCACAGTGAAGAATGTAATCTTAGTCCCAAAGGCAAGAATGCCACAGAGGCAAAGTGTAAACAGGAATATGGGGGAGAGGAGGGAAATAAAGAGATGTGAAGGAGAGTAATTTCAGTTTGCTGATGTGCTTTCCTTCTGATAGGCAGCAGTGCATAATCCCATCCTTTCTGCAAACAGTACAGCCAAAGTCTTGTTCGGTTTTGTCAAAGATGTTGGAAGTTCATTAGCTAGATTACAAAACTCCTTAGGTTTATCAATAGGCAATCTGTGTCTGATATTTAATAAGATCTGGGGAATCAAAGCATAGGGTTGGCCAGTTTTGAGTTTGGGGAAGATGTAACATGGGCTGCTCTTGTTTTTGGGATGAAGAATTGAGAAGGGCTTGTTTGATGCTACTGGGTCTTTTGAACAGATGAATAAATGAACTGGTAATATCTTGGCTCTGGTATTTCTCACAGAAATACAAGGCCCACATGTCACCCCCAAACCTATTCCCAATCAGTCCCTTTTTTGTTTGGGGTCTAGTGAGATGGTGGGTTGATTTTCAGTCTATCAGATTTACTGGCTTTATTTCAATCGTTAAATTGCTTTATAGTGGTAGTTGTTAAATTGTTAAGAGTATTTTAAAGACTCCATCATCTTAACTAATCCTAAAATATCTTAAATAAATGGTCAGTTCTGTCTATAACATTAGCTCTTTACAGGAAGATACCCAAGTTACCAATTAAATGCATAATCTTGCTAGCTACTCATATTGTAGATGAATATTCCTAACCAAGTCCTAGCAAGACAAGCTATGTCTGGTTTGTTGGCAGACTTTGTGTTCAGTGAAGCGTTTTCGAGTTGGTGAAGACAGAATTTCTTCCTGAATTTAATAACTCAGGATATCACATTTTCATGTTATGATGGGTCATGAACGTTCTGTGGCATCTGAGTGAAGGATTGTCAACATCATCTGTGGTGGACTCACATTCCTGACTTTCAAATAACTATTGTCTTTGGGTCCAGGTAAATTGTTAACACGCCAACATAGAACATGGTTTTCTTTTAATTCATTGTGTAGCTCTGCCATGTGAGAAATTTGAAAACAAACTGTAATACGTTGTGCAACTTTGGGCTACCTCTAGATGAAAAAAATACTTTTATTCAAATAACATGTTGTTTCTCAGTTATCCTCTTTTGATTATATTGCTGTTGGCTCTCTGCTGTTAGAGAAAGTGACTGGTTCACCATATTAATCTGTTTAGCATGTATTTGAAAAGTTTATCCTTTCTCCCCCTTACCAAGTATTCCTGCTGGGTAAGACAAATTTACTTCTTGCTTCTGAAAGTACTCATGGGAAATACCTCATGGTAAATAATTGTTTTGTCCCTTTCCCTCACCAGGGACAGTCGAAAGCTTCCTGAAGAAGTTGGGGCTCCTCAAGCAAAGTAGAAGAAAGCTCACCATGAGGGAAATCCTAGAAATTGACTCAAAAAGTCTTAAAACCATGGATCCTCAGAAGCTGGAGGATCTACCATGGCATTTCTTGAGGAAACTCATGGCCCTCAATGGAACAGCTAGAAATACAAGCCTTGTGTCGAAGACTGAGGAAGATTCAGATGAAGGTGATCATATGGAAGATGAGATATTTTCTCTAAGTGAAATGGACACAGGGCTTTCTGTGAACCCTCTTGATGTCCTTTGTGCCATATTGTTGTGCTCTGATAGTTTCCTGCAGCAGGAGATTTTGCTTAAGATGTCCATGTGCCAGTTTGCCCTTCCTTTGATCTTACCTCCTTTTGACACTCCCAAATGCACCTTCATGCTCTGGGCTATGAGGGACATTGTGAGAAAATGGCGGCCCCATTCCTTAGCTGAGAGCAGAGGCTTCAGAGAGGAGAACTTGGCGCTTATTTCCATGCCAACCATTTCCTTTGTGCGGATGGGAACTTGCAGTTTCTCAAAATCCAAACTTCTTAATGAAGTCCTCAGCTCCCCTCAACACCAGCATGATTTCTTTGTACACCATGATGTTGACTGTGGGAATATTGTGCGAGAGATTAGTAACGGACTAGTGGAAGTTTCCTGGTATTTCCCTGGAGGAAGGGAAAACTCAGATCTTTTTCCAGAACCTGTGGCAATAACGAACCTGCGTGGAGCTATAGAGTCACACTGGTTGCAGTTCAGTTTTTTAACCGAGGTGTCATCAGCTGTGTTCATTTTTGCTGAGAACATCTCTGAATCAGAATATAACATGCCACTGACTCTCCAGAAACTGGCATCTAAATGCTACTTTATCTTGAATGCTGAAGGAGGAAAATCAAAGGAAGCACTGGGGCTCCTTAACAAACTAGCCCCAGTGCTGAACTTGAACAGATCACATGTGTTGGTGAAAGAAAAGAGGCAAAATACCACAGAATTTGTGAAGAAGCTCCGTTTGGCCATGAGGAATATAGTGAGCTCTCATCAGAAAGTGGTGAATTTGGAAGAAATGGCCAGTATAAGTCAAGAATTGGGGATTGAGATAGATGAAGATAAACAAGACTATCGGACAGGAACTCTGCATGCCAAGGAAATCATTGAAGAAATAGAAGATGTTGCAAACTACAAGAAGGAAATGCTGAAACTCCAGGGGGATTTGTGGAAAAATGTGGCCAAGGTGGAGAAAGAGCTGTGCAGAATGAAAGGACAAGGTGACACACCAACAGAAGATTACAAATCTCAACTAAGAGAGAAGCGGATAGACTTGCGTTTACAGCAGAATCAGTGTGACCTTACTAATGGGATAACAAAGTTTATTAATGGAATCCAACATCTTTGCCTGGCAGAGAAACATTTCTTTCTGAAATGGATGAAGTTCAGTTTAGATCATGTTGCAAGGGCTAACCTCTTAAGATTGCGGGAAGAGTATAAAGAGAAATGCCGCACCATAGGAAATGATCCACAGCAATTAAAAGAGCTGGACAAATTAATTTCCACCAGTTCCTTAGGGGTGGAACACTTCATGCGTGAGCTGGGACAGTTTTATGAAGCAGAATACATGATGGTGAAAGAAGGTAACATGACAGAGAGCCAAAGGCAATTTGTCCACCTACCAGGGATAGCTGCTGACTTGATGCTGGAAGGATTTCCAATGGAGCTGATAGATGGAGATGCATCTAACATCCCCCTGCAGTGGATAACTGATGTTCTGACTGAGCTGCATATTAAGCTAGGGGGCAAATCTAGGATGCAGGTTCTAACTGTTCTTGGTGTACAAAGTACGGGCAAATCCACCCTTCTCAATACCATGTTTGGATTGCAGTTTGCGGTCAGCAGTGGTCGATGTACTCGTGGAGCATTCATGACACTCCTTAAAATCAGGGAGAATTTGCAGCAAGAAATCGGTTGTGATTTTGTCTTAGTGATAGACACAGAAGGTTTGAAAGCCCCCGAGTTGGCCAAACTGGAGGACAGTTATGATCATGACAATGAGTTGGCAACCTTGGTGATTGGACTTAGTGACATAACCATAGTTAACCTGGCCATGGAAAATGCCACCGAAATGAAGGACATCTTACAAATTGTGGTCCATGCATTTTTGCGAATGGAGGACATTGGGCACAAACCCAAATGCCAGTTTGTCCATCAGAATGTCAGTGACGTTTCTGCTCACGATCAGAACATGAGAGATAGAAAACACCTCCTTGAAGACCTCAATGAAATGACCAAAGCTGCAGCCAGAATGGAGAAACAATGCAGAGAACTGTCCTTTTCAGATATTATGGACTATGATCCAGAAAAGGACAACTGGTACTTCTTCTTCGTGGTCTCTGTGCCTTCATACACTAGGAGCTTTAGCGCCTGCGCGGTAGCGTTCGGAAACTTCTAGAGCTTGTTCGCTTGGCGGGAACCCCTCCCCCACGCCGGTACTGCGCATGCTCCTCCCGCCGAGCAACGGTCTCTCCTCAGTTCTTTCTCGTCCGCCGCCGCGTACGGAAGGTTCTTTAGTTTGTTCCTCTCACGTCGTGCTTGGCTGCTGTTTTTTCACGGTTTTACGGACTTTCGGACTGTCTTTGACCTCTCTTTCGGACTCCCCCTTCGGCTTTCGTCTTTTTGGATTTCGGAGTTTGGCGTTTCTTCGTCTTATGTCCGCGCTCTTTAAGAAGTGCGTGTCCTGCGGCCGCAAGGTTGCCCTCAACGACGGCCATAAGGAGTGTCTCTTCTGTTTGGGCGAGTCCCACAATATCCGGACTTGCCAAATTTGTAGGGATTTTACTCCCCAAACTCTTCGCAACCGCTCCGCGAGACTCAAATCTTTTTGTTGGGAGCAGTCTCTGCGGGCGATAGACGAGACCTCCACTTCCAAGATGGCCGACAAGAAGACGACCACGCCATCGACGGTATCGGCGGCTGCCGTTCCGTCCACCTCGTCGGTATCGGGCTCGGTACCGGCGAAACGCCGATCTCGGCGTTACCGAGGATCCCGAAGCTGTCGGCGGCTGCCAAGTCAGCTAAAGGATCCTCGACGGCGAGGAAGGCTGAGGCTCCCCTTACGGAGACGCCTGCAAAAAAGCGCCCTGCTCCGGACGGAGGCAAGGGCAAGGAGAAGGAGAAGAAGAAGAAGAAGAAGGAAAAGAAGCGCTCCCCGGCTGGGGACGCTCAACCTCCTACTCCTCCTCCTACTCAGCAGCCTTCCAAAGGGCGAGGCGAGTCCGTCGACCTCTCGGAGGATGAGATCGAGGACGTTCCCCAACAGCGCCCGGACTCGCCTGTGGCAGACCCTCCAACCCTGGTGGAGGAGCGCCACCGCCCTCTTAGCCGTCGCAGGTCGGCCGACCTGCAGCAGAGAGAGCCCTCTGCTTATTATGGACTATGATCCAGAAAAGGACAACTGGTACATTCCTGGCTTGTGGCATGGAGTCCCGCCCATGGCTCCAGTGAACCTGGGATACAGTGAGAGTGTATCAGAATTGAAAAAGTACTTATTTGAATTCATGAGGACCAGCTCACAAAATAGAGCTTCTAAAAACATTCCCCAGTTTGTTGAATGGGTAAAGAGCCTGTGGAATGCTGTAAAACATGAAAATTTTATCTTTAGCTTCCGTAACAGTCTTGTTGCAGATGCATATAACCAGCTCTCAGTGAAGTATTCAGAATGGGAGTGGGATTTCCGGAAAGAGATGTATCTCTGGGTATCCAAAGCTGATACTTCAATTCAGAATCAATCCCTAGAAGAACTAGAAGCTGAAGCATTAGATAAATTAAAGCTTGAGGCTTACCACAGACTGGATGCTGGAGAGCAAAAAATGTTACAGTGCATACAAAACTATTTTGAGAGTGGTGGAGAAAGTTTGCACCTCATAGAAAAGTATAAAGAAGAGTTTATTAGAAGTGCAAAGTTCCTTCGCAACTATCTGGAGACCTATTCAGTTAACAAGTGTCAGGAGGCCATTCTGATTCGTAAGGGACAAGGTAAGATGGACAATCTGAAAGCTAAGTACTTTAAAACCATAGAAGGGAAGGTGAAAAAGCTTTTGGAAGAATGTAGAGAAAGGGAACGCAAACTTAATTCTGAGGAACTCAAATGGGAGTTTGAGAAAATGTGGAAAGAAACCTTAGAAGAGTTGCCACCTGCTATTTTAGCTCACCGGCAAATTCAGGAAGATGTATTTTATCAGCTCAGAAAAGATTTAGAGTGTCGAGGTGCCTTGGCAAATCAGATTTTACAGAACTTAATTGGTAGTTCAGGCCCTGCTGGGACACATTTCACCATGAAAAAGGAATATCTAGAAATGTCATGGTTTAGAAGAATGAAAGATATACTCAACGATTATACAGGTGAACTTGAGATTGTTACCATGTCTCTAATTGAAATGTGTAGAAATTATGTTACAAAGAAACTCAGTCTGAAAGGGGACTATGATGAAACATATTGTCGTGAATTGTTGAGGAAAATTAATAAAGAACTTCAAAAAAAATGTTTTCAGAAACTTCATATTACCATTTACTTTGAGGTAGAAGTGAAATACCACATTCTGCGAGAGGCAGCTGATTCCTTTCAGAAGATGCACAATGCCTTCTACAGGGCAAACAATCCTCATCAGTGTCTGGAAAACCTGAAACCTCACTATTTTTCCATCTTCCAAGATCTTTACTATGAGAAAGATGCTTGCCAGAAGAGAGCCAGAGATTTTTGTGATGTGTGTCTAAAGCCAGCTCTGGTGGACTATCTCTACAAGAGACTTGGGGTAGACATAGCTGATGACATTCTCAGCCGTGGGCAAGCCATTCAGTATGGGAGTCGGAGCTTCTTTCAGTTCGCGGTGCAGAAGAAGTTGCTAGAAGATGAAAAATTTGATGACTATGTGAAGTACGTAAACCACTACGAACAATTTGTCAAAACGTGGATAAAGGCGCACCTGTTAAACCACTATGGGAAAAGGGAAGATCTGGAAGTACTGGAAAGAAACATCTTATCTGCTGTGATAAAGAAAATCAGAGAGGCTCTGGAGAACTCTGCGAAGGAAACTGAGACTTTGCCTGAATTCCTGGAGTGTTTTTGTGATGAGATGAGTGAAGAGCTTGTCATTTCCAAGGATTCTCTGGACCTAATCCTGTTGAACAATATTGCCAAAGTAGAGTCTTTCTCAGCTGATGTTCAGGGATTTATTTTTGAAGTGATGGAAAGAATTCTTGCAGAGCAATTTGAGAAAAATGTTGATGTGATACTTCAAGATATTCCATTCAAGCCCCAGGATGAAATTTTCAAGCGTGTCTTTGGCTGTGGGAAGCAGTGTCCCTTTTGCAAAGTCCCTTGTGAAGCTGGAGGTGAAAACCACCGAGAACATTTTGCGTCGATCCATCGACCTCAAGGGTTAGGGAAGTATAGAAATTTTGTAACCAACAAGCTGGTCTATTCCTTATGCTCCTCAGATGTCACCGCAAATGGGAGTTTCAGAAACGTGGACACAAAGGGGCAATGGCACCCCTATAAAGAATATCGTCAGTACTATCCTGACTGGCGTATACAGCCTGATGCTAGCATCGCAGCCTCCGACTACTGGAAATTTGTATTCAGCAAGTACAATCAGCAGTTTGCTGAAGAGTATCGTGCTCTCCCCACTGATCTCCCTGAGGACTGGAAGAGAATCACCAAGCAGCAAGCACTGGAAAGCATCCAAGAAGCCTTTAACATGAAGTAACAAATGACAGCTGCTGCCATTGTCAACATTACGTGCAAGTGTTTTATCAGGGGGATGGAATTACTGACCTAAACCCAGTTGCTAGTACCAACTAGTGTAGGCCTACTGAATCAGTGATATGATATAGAGTAAGTGTTGATTTATGTGAGTTTAGGCTAATTGGAATTACTATCAGGGTTTGGTATATTGTCTGCAATAAGTAGTAATCTATTACGGGTCCTTCTAGCCTTTAACATTATTGGCATTGTATGCTGTAATCTATAGTGATTTTTACTGAATGCTGTGGGGACAAGTAGACATGCAATTAATACAATTAATAAAGCCATATAATTAATAAATAACTAATAAAACCAGACAGTTAATAGAGCAGTATTAATCAGAATCTGTATGCTGCACCCAAAATGTAGGTGTATTTAGAACTGAACGTTAAATACAAGCTATGTCTTCTGGAGATGGGGTATCTGGATATCTTAACATTCACAGTTATCTTTTGGAGGGGGGGGCGGTCTAGTTTACAAATTATGTAGCCACTGCCTTATTTTTTACTTTTTGTAGGATTGTTTCCTTGTTTCTGCATATATTCAATAAATTCTTAATTTTACAGAACTCAGCCTCCTTGCAATAACGCTCCCTGGGAGTAACATCACCCTAGCAGTATTATTAACCAGCTTTCACAATATTGTTCTGATGATAGACTATTATAAATAAAGAAGATAATTCAATCTCCACACAGATAGTGCTTTGGAAACAATGGACACTGTTAGGGTTTACTTGTTTCAGAGAAGGTGAGAGGGTTTATGACAGTCTGGCAATTGTCCTGTTCTCTCCCCTCTATTTCTTCCTTTGTATGTAATTCCTGAGATGGTGAGGGAGTAGCACTCTGCATCTGCTCAAGGGCATCCATTTTACTGTGTATATTCCACACTGTGTCTAATAAAAAGGTATAGATAGCAAGGAGCTCCTAGGTATACATGGATGGTATATATGAACCTGCATCAAACAGCAAGAACTAAGTTACTCAATTGTATTTATAAATTCAAGAAATATCTAAAAGGAAGTACTTAGCACTTGCTGTTTTTACCAGAACCAGACCAACCCCATCCTTAATATGATCATGTGGAGATTTATTTCTTTTAAGACAGTCTTTTTGTCATATTTTTGTGAACATAAAAGGGTCACACAGGCTGTGGAAAACCAGGCCTCTTTTAAAATCCTCTGCATGGCTGAAATGTGGCTGTTGCCTGAGCAACATGGTTAGAAATCGTCAAGAAAGCAAGCTAATATATTTTTTATTTTCCTCTAACATCATTTTCTGTCGAATATTTTAGTACTTTCAACATGAGTTCCCAGTAAAGCTTTCTGGGCATTAACTGCCTTTGGCCACAAAGAAACTAACAGGGTTCTGTGGTATATGCACCCTGAAGGCACCAGATCTTAGAACCTAGACAGTGTCAGGCCTGGTTGATACTTGGATGGAGAACTGCCGAGGAAACCCTGGTAGCGTACGCTATATTTCAGAGGAAGGTGATGGCAAACAATGGCCATTTCCACACTGGACTGTTATAGCGCGATGATTCCACTTGCAACATCCTATGGAACCCTGGGGTTTGCAGTTTCGGGAGGGGCCGGCTGGCCCCTCCCGAAACTGCAAACCCCAGGGTTCCATAGGATGTTGCAAGTGGAATCATCGCACTATAACAATCCAGTGCGGAAATGGCTAATGTCTGACTGTTCCTGACTTAACAAAAACCTATCAAAATCATGACATTATTCTGAGTCAACAGGTAACCTGAAGGCACATGTACGCACTTCAGATGCTTTTCGATGCTGGTTCCCATCAGCCAACTTAACCGGTGATGAGACGTGTTGGAAGTAAGAACTCATTGACAATGAAAGGTCCGCAGATGTGCTTTAAAGACGGATTTGTTGTAGCATCAGCCACAAGGACCCCACAACTCATCTCAGAAGACCAGGGTGGAATAATGTGGTCTTCCAGATGTTTTTAGGGTGTCATTCCCAGCAGCTCTGCCCAGCATCACCAATTGTCAGGAATACTGGGAATCACAGTGGAACAATGTTTGGACCCCTGCCCCCCACAATTTTCACCCTGCTACAGAAGGTATCATTGGGACTGTCCGATTATCACACCTGCCTGATGCCATCATCACAAACTCGGCAGCTTGGGTCTGAACAAGTATGAAAGCACCAAGGAGCACAGAGATGGCTGGGGGATCCTTTGTCAGGGAGGTGGTGAATTCATTCCATGTTTTAGTCCAGACTTTAAAGAACTATCCGCAGTGCTGAACCATATTCCTACCGCAGGTTCGGCGCCTTGGACAGCACACTTAAAGTTTGGACTAAAACCCAGAGTGCAGCTACTATCCCACTGAGAGAGCGCCAGCAAAATGAAGTATTCCTTTTTCTTCCCAGGATCTCTCTGAGGTAGATTATGCTGAGTGTCTTAACCGGCTTCTTTGGGTTCACACTAAACAGGACATATTTGCAGAGCTAAATACACCGAAAGCACCAGATTCTATTAGATCTTGGAAGCTAAGCAGGGTCGGCCTTGGCTAGCACTTGGATGGGAGACCGCCAAAGAATTCCCGGTACTGTAGGGTATATTTCAGAGAAAGGAACTGGCAAAACCGCCTCTGAGTATTCCTTGGCTAAGAAAACCCTAAGAAATTAATGAGGTCACCAAAAGTCCACCAGCGAGTAAATGACACACTCTCAGAAGAGCCTCCCCTCAGTTTGCTTGTATTTTAATTGACTACAACCCCCATGATGCCCCGCTCCTTTTCCCGCCCCTGCTTTGTGCTCCCTGATTGGCGGTTGTCTCTGATTGACAGCCCGCCGGTGTGCAATGAAGGGCGGCCGAGTGTTCCGAAGCGGGCTGGGAGTGGAGGGCGGCGTTGAGGAGGCTCCGGGTGGCTGGTCGCCGTGGCGGGCATGGCGGTGCCCGGCTGGGAGCGGGCGGCGCGGCTGGTGCTGTGCGCCCTGGGCCTGGCGCTCTCTGTTTACGCCTTCCACGTGGAGACCTCGAAGGAGCGGGACGCCGCCTACCAGGCCATGTGCGACATCAGCGCCACGGTCAGCTGCTCGCGCGTCTTCACCTCCAGGTAGTCGGGGGGCCGGTTCCAGCCCCTCGGGGCGCAAAGCCCCCTCCTTCCGTTCGCACCCTAAAGAAAGGAAAGGGAGGCACCCCCCCCCGGGTAGAGCCGGAGTCCGAGGTCTTCAGTCCTCCGGCGACTCCTAACGAGAGGAGTTGTGTTGCCTCACTTCGGCCATTTCCGCACTAGAGTGTTATAGCGCTATTATTCCGCTTGCAACATCCTATGGAATCCTGGGGTTTGCAGTTTGGGGAGGAGCCAGCCGACCCCTCCCTAAACTGCAAACCCCAGGATTCCACAGGATGTTGAAAGTGGAATAATCGCGCTATAAGAATGTAGCGCGGAAATGGCCTTAGACTGACTTCATTCCAAAATTAATTTGCGTATTCTGCTGTAGTTGGGACAGTCTATATAGAGTATATAGGTCTGTGTGTTTTGTTCGGAAGTTAGCCTCCCCACTAGAATTCACCCTCGTCCCTGCACCCTCAATCCAGTGCGTTTTGTTTGGCGCAACAGGAGATCCCACTGACCTTTGCACAGGACTTTGGACCTTTCCGCACTACACTGTTATGGTGCTGTTATTCCACTTTCAACATCCTATGGAATCCTGGGGTTTGCAGTTTAATGAGGGGCATTTAGAATTCTCAGCCAAAGAGCTCTTTGGCCTCAGTAAAGTACAAGCCCCAGAATTCCACAAGATGTTGAAAGTGGAATGATAGCACTATAACAGTGTAGTGCGGAAAGGCCCTTAGGGTGTAGCTACAGGGGAGGGGACAAGGGCATTGTCCTCCCCAATAATTTTGCCCCTGCATGAAATTCACCTTTGTCCCCCCACCCCACCCCACCCCCAGTTTCTAGCATAGCAGATAGTGAGACATGAAAACCATTCACACCTAAAAACTCTTCTGTTTGCTGTGTTTGCAACCCCTTGGTCACTTTGCCTGCCCTTTTTCTTTGCATGCTTAAACTGTTTCTCAGTGCTCAATGAAGTCTTAAATTATTGCAATGCTACAATTTTGGAGACAGAAAGAAAATTTCATTTTCAGAATTCTTAGGGCAGGGCGATGCCCCCATCCCACCCCACCCCACCCCACCTGTGGACTTACTATAATAAGTTCGCCAAGGACCACAATTCTATTCCTTAGTTCACCCAGGCAATTCAGGGCCTGTAATATCCCTAACCGCTTTGGTTTCCAAACCCTGTGGCTTCTGCAAGGTCTTAATTTGTGCTTGGGCCACGAACCCAGTACTTTTATTTGAACATGAGAGATCTTTAACGGAGAACTTGGAAAAGTTGTCTTTTTGGACTGCAACTCTCAGAATGCCCCAAGCAGCGAAGAAGCATGTCGGCTCTGGCATTTGGAAAGTCAAGAGTCCAAGAATGAAACTTTTCTAAGCGATGGTATGTAACAAATTGAGAGTTCTGTATTCAGGTAATGGGGAAACAGCTGGCCAGACTGGAACAGATTAAAAGAGGATGTCTATTATAGAGCCATGATAACAGTGGAACCTCCATGTAAAAGTGCTTCTAAATTCTTGATATGGGGAGGTCCATGGGTAAAAGGCCACGTCATCACTTTCGTATCATCATTTCTTTGCTTTGGACAAGCCTGCACTATGGCAGACAAAATACTGACCTTTATCTGAGTTAGTAAATTCAGCCTCTGAACATCTGTGTACTGTATTTCCATTCACCACTAAATAGCCACGTTGCCACCTTCAAATACTGAGAGTGGAGAATAGGGCTTCTAAATCTTATAGCATGCAAATTTACCCTTCCAGGTAGCTCTTCACACTACAGAGTTAAGAGCCAGAACTATGTCACATTTGTTAAAACATAGGCCTGATTCTTTCTGAGGGAATCCTCTTGTGTCTGGGACGTCCTTTATCAGAGGTTTTGTGGAACTGATGTGTTAAAATTAAATATTAAAGAGAGCCAGCCTGATATAGTAGTTTGTGTGTTGGACTCACTCTGGAGACCAGGGTTCAGATCCCCATTCAGGCATGGAAACCCACTGGGTGACCTCGGCAAGTCACACTGTCTGAGCCTCAGAGGAAGATAAAGGCAAACCCCTCTGAACACATCTTACCAAGAAAACCCTGTGATAGGTTTGCCTTAGGGGCACCATAATTTAGAAACAACTTGAAGGTGTGTAATAACAACAAAAATAATAAGAAATCTCTGTATGTAGAAAGCTAGTTCAGAAGCCTGCTAAGACTGGTGAGGTAAGCGTGGCACATTCATAACATGACCTCCGGGCAGTGTGTTGTAGTACATTTCACATCAGTCACAATTAGACCTCAAGGAGAGGAGGTCCCCAAGAAGCTCACAGCTTTCTGAATTATACACCCTGTCACTTGTTTATCCACTCTCTGTTTCCACTTCACAAAATGACCTTCTAATTCAAGGACTCTGTAGGGAGGCCAAGTTTGTTCCCAATTTTAACCTTAGAACAACACAGATAAGTTAGACTGAGAGACCATATCCATCGAATTTTGTGGCAGAGTGGAGATTTGAATCCAGATTCTCCCCACCCAGACTCAACATTCTACCCATGACAGCACATTTCTACCCCTTTATTCCTGCCTCATTACCCTCTCAATCCTCTTTGCTTTCCAGTAAATTTGGAATAAGAGATCTCTTATAAGTAGCAAGAGAGAACTGAGGAAATATTGGCAGAATTAGGTAATGATTCTGACAGCTTTTCTGTAAATGGCAGGAAGAAAATAGATTTAGGGTGACCGACCTCTAATTGTTTGGATGGGGAAAATGAGGATAAGGAACATTCACCCTCCAGATGTTGTTGGACTTTAGCTCTCATCATTCTTCACCATTGGTTCTGCTGGCCAAGGTTGATAGTAGTGGGCGACATACTCCCCCGCTGCGTCACAAGCAATACAGTATTATTCTCACTACTTTCCATTCTCCATCTCTCCCACCCTCATTTTTCCTTCCAGGTGGGGTCGTGGTTTTGGCTTGATAGCTGGCTTCTTGGGACCTCATAGTGTGTTCAACCAACCAAATAGCATCTTTGGAATGGCTTTCTATCTTCTTCAGATCATTCTGGGTGAGTGAAACATTTATTTTTGTATTTATAAACTGCATTTTTATCACAAAAAACACTGCAGGGTGATGTATACATCAAATGAAACATTCAGTACTGTAAAAAGAACCAAAGATCTAAAAATCAATACAATCAAAATAAGAGACTCTGCAACTGGAGATGTTAAAAAAAAAAAGGAATTGAAAAAGTTACATTTTTGGACTACAACTCCTGGCTGTGCTGGCTGGTAGATTTCTAGGAAGTATATTCCAAAATGTAACATTTCAAAACTCTATTTAAAAATCCAAATAAATTTGGATTTAAAATTTAAAATGCCTTGCTGTATAAAAGGTTTTATTTTTTTTATGTTTTTTATGTAGAAAACAGTGTAGTGTTAGTGCCAAGCATATCTATTGCAGGGAGACCTTCCAGAGGTGGGGAACCATTACAGGTGAGGCTGTGGAGATGAAAAATGTTTTCCTCTTACAGAAGGGATACAGAGAAAGGCACCTTCTGACTGAATGGGGATGGGTGATCCTTATTTTTGGGACTTTTAACAGTAAGCACCAGAACCTTGAATTGAACTCTGTAGCAAGGCAGTGGAAATGTCTGTGTGAGAAAATGCATGTTGTATGCAACACATCTGTGTGTAAATATGTATCACGACAACCTTTCTTCAATATATTACTTCCACACTGTCTGCTTCAACGGAGTTCAGTGTGTTTTTTTAGCAGAGGAGAATCTAGCTGCCCACTGAACTCTAGAGGTGGTGTGACATGCAGTGATAAGTCTATCAAGTATTAGAAGTTATCACAGCTTCTGTGAGAGAACTCTGGTGATAAATGCCAGTCGAAACAGGGCCACTGAGGACAAGACAGGTATATCAACATTCACAAGGACCTCCAGAGTTTCTAAAAGTAAGAGACTGAACGAAATGTGAATCTTGGGGGGCTGTACCCCTCCCAAACCACTACCCAGTAAAAATTAAGTATGCTCAGTCCCCTTTTGACTTAACGCAGTAGTTAGGAAATTCAGACAGGACATGAATATGGAGGCGAACAGAGCTGGAGTACTTGTTTTGAGGAAAAAGGTAAATAGGAATCTTGAACAGGAATGGTCCATCAGGTGATTTAAAGGTGGAGATTGGGAAGCCATAGCCAAGATGGGTCTGATGAGAAGTAGTTGGTTGATTCTGCTTTTTTGCTTTAATTTCTGGTTGCCAGTATCATTCATGTTTCTGGGTTGAAAACACGGTAATCTACATCCTTTTTCACAGGTTTCTCCACCAGTGGCCTGGCAGCCATCACTCTGATGGGCTCATCCTTGGTCTCCATTGCTGGTTCCATCTACTTGGCCTACATCCTCTTCTTTGTGCTCCATGACTTCTGTGTGATTTGTGTCAGTACCTACATCCTTAATTTCTCCCTGCTATTTCTCAACTACAAGCGCCTTGGCTACCTCAACCAGGCCTGGCAACACCATACAGCCAAGGCCAAGAAGCAGTGAACATGACTACACCTCAGTTTGGATAGTCCTGGAAGGGTGAACTTCACATGGATCTCACTTACTTCTCATGTTTCTATAAGCATAGCTCTTTTGTATAACATAAACTTGCTCATTCGGCTTCATCTTTTTCCGTCAGATCAATGAAATCTGATTATTCAGCATTCCTCTTATCTGGCCCTTTGAATTCCAGTCAAACTAGGACCCTGGACTCCATTTTGAAACTAAAATGGATGCCACCTTTGGTTGCGCTGACCTGCACAGATGTAAATCAAGAGCTTCCTTTTTTTAAAAAAGATACCTATAAAACTTATTTTTTTATATCTTTTCACATAGTTCTTTGAAACAAAAGTATTGTTTAAACATTTGAGTTTGTGAGATAGAGCTATTTGTGATAAGTAGTTTTGTTTTTTTTCAAAATATTGATGACATTGAAGTATGGACTGTTGACCATTTGAAATTATGCTGACAATAATGAGCAGAACCTGATTTTGACAGGAAATTGTCATTTTTCGTGCGCAAAGAAATCATACTGAGGAAGACGTGCCTTCTTCTGTAACACTAAGTATGGTGACCACACTATAGTACCTCCTGATTAATGGTTGCACTGATCTTGTGGTCTGCTGAATCACTTACTTTTCTCATTATTAATAGTAGCGTCCTTGTGTATAATCTAGGGCTGGGCCTATATTAGATAGGCTGAGACAAGCTACTTGAGGTAGGAAACTGGGGTGCTATTAAAAAGATAGCTGTCATTTTCTAAATGTGATTAAAAGTGCTAGACATTGCAGATAAATGAAAAATAAGTCAAATCTACCTTCAAATTAGTAACCATAGTGTTTTTAAATTCTGCAAGTTGGTGGGGAATTTAGGGTTTTCTTCCTTAGGCACCAAATTATGTGGAACCTGTCTGGCCGTAGCAAAAGATACCTGACATGTACCCACAAAATGCTGACAAGTATACACAATTGAATAAAATGCAAGTATTGTCTAAATGCATCTCAGAAATATGTAACATGTAGCAGTAAATGTTAGTGACCATCTCAAATATTACATATCTGTAGAAATACGTACAGGTATATGTAATATTTGAGGTCATTTTCATTTGTTGCTACATGTTGCATATTTCTGTGTTCAGATAAAAGTTGGATTTTGTCAGTGGATATTCTTTAGCAGTTTTGTCCCATTAGTTTGGTTAGAAGATACTGGGCAGGTTGTGTTGTTATGTGCCTTCAAGTCATTTCTGACTTATGTATCAAAGAGGAAAGACAATACTTTCTTCTGCGAAGGGAAGACTCTTTCGACTTAAGTGTGAATGGGAACAGCAGGCAAACTGGTGGTCTCCATGCTGCTTTGAACTACAGTTCCCAACAGCTTTAGGTAGAATGGAAAATAGCTATGAATTAGAGAATTTGTAATCTGAAACATCTGGAGTGCACAATGTAAATCTGAAAATGAAATATAAGTAGCAATTGTTGATTTCTACTCTTTTTTAGGTGAAGTGATGACTACTGTATAAGTCTCATGTAAAGTCTGGAAGTTTTAGTCAAAAAATTCTCCCCAAAAAACTGAGTCAACTTATCCATGGGTCAATGTATGTATTGTACTTTAACTCTTATCCAAAAAGGAACCTTTGAGTAGAGTTGCAAAAGGAGAGAGTTTAGTCTTTTTTGGGAAAATCTAAAAGAAATGCCAACCCCCTCTACTCTCTCAGCTGCAGCACCGTTTCTGGCCTTTTTCAATGCCCAGGCTGGAAAATGGAGCTGGTGCTTCCCCTCAAAGGAGCGCCAAGAGAATAAAGTTGCTCAGTGCTTCTTTTTGGTTCTCTCAGGAGGGATTAAGCTGTCACTTTTCACCACTCTGCTCAGAGAAGGGGATGGTTTCTTTTTTTTTGATAAGAGTTAAGGTGTAGTATTAAACTCTTATCCCCCCAAAAAACCTGTCCCCTTCTCTAGAATGGAGAAAGGCCTTTTTGAACGCCTGGGTGGGAGAATGGTGGTGGCAGTGACTGGCCCACTGAGGCAGTGCTGGCACTTTCTCCTTTCTGTGGAATGACCCTTGAGTTGTCCAAGGGTCATACCAAAACCCATAATTTTAGCCCCAGAACCTGCCCTCAACTTATATACGAGGTCAACTTATACGTGAGTATATATAGTATGTTTGCCAGTGTTCCCAGCCAACGATGAGCAATGCTGTCTGGTCTCCACTGCAGGAGGCCTCCAAGTAAAGCCAAAAATTATATGTTATGTAAAGGACAATAAAAGTATTTTAAGGCAGAAAGCAGGGCTAGTCACTGTAAGCCCCCTAACACATCTAAAAACTATGTCCTGAGGATCCTAAGTATTTTATATCAAACATAGTGAGCCATAGAGATATATTGGACGGACATGTAGGCAGTAGATCAAAAGAGTAGCTGGTTTTCTGTTACACATCCTGGGTAATCTTGTAAATGGCTCACAAGCCATTGGAATGGAGTTTCAGCAGGGATCAGGAGACAATAACTCTATGTGAACAAATAAACAATGCAAATAGCCTGGAATTTGACACTTTGAGGTATGCATCTCCCGATGAAAGATGCTCATCTTGCAGGAAACTACAAGGATGTTTGACTGTATTTTCTTTGAACTACAAAAGCTGAAATCCATCTTAATAAAAACCGCAGCCGTCTGGTTTCCCAGAACATGGGTCAGCTCTATAACTAGGCACATTTTCTCATTCTTTTTGGAGAGTTTGGTTTTGGAGTTGGGAGTTTTAGAGTTAGGAGTTCTCTCAGATCTGTAAACCATGAAGCTGGTAAGCTCCCTCAGCCTCTAAAGGCGTGGCTGAGATTGTTTTCTCCCAGCTGAAGACTTCTGGATTGGTACAGTATTAAATCAAACCCCTATGTCTCTCTCTCTCCTAATTTTCACCTCTTTCTAACTTTCTATAGTCTTGTGTGCTTGTTGGAGTGAGTGCAGCTGCGTGATTGTATGGACTTTAACATCTATGTCAATAAAATACTTAAATTTGAACAATTTGTGTGATTTTTGACTGGGCCTGACCCCGTAAACATTGGGTAAAAGATTCCGCTCCGTTGCCCTGCCTCTCACATTGCTAGGTTGTGCTCTTTGACTAATTTCCCCAACTTGTATAATTGAGAGCGCATTTAGGTGTCCCTAAGGGACCCCCAAGCAAGCAGGGTAAGATCACCAAAGTGAATGAATCACAGTTGATCAGGAGAAACTTAATTGATTCGATCAGTGTGGGGTTTTTTGTGGGAACAAAGGGGAAGGCTTCTGAAGACTGCACGGATTGTATATAAGTGTAAAGTCAGGCACTCTGCTAAAAGAGGTTCTCTTCGTTGTATCAAAGAGGAAGTGGAATAATACTCTCTTCTGGTATTTGATACCAAGATCTCTACCCTGTCATGGTTGCTTCCTAATTTTATCTAAAGCACTTTCTGAGTTCAGAAGATCTTTGATTAAACTGATGAAGTAAAGTTCCAAGTTCAAGCAGAAGGAAGGCTCTCTGTACCAAAGAAGTATTAAGTCTGAAATAAAGACTCTGGAGAAAGCACCAGATGGGATTCCTAGCTTTTATTTTGGAGCTCTGTGTCCTGGTTTCAGCGGGAAGGGGTATCTGATTTCAGGTTCTTAAGAAGCTATATAGATAAAAAAAATCTATTTGCAGGAGCAGAGAGTCACCCGCATTTACCCACTAGATGTGTTAAAAAAATGTTTATAGCCTGTTCTCTGTGGAGATCAAGATAGCCTAACTAGCTCTCTGCCTCCTAATTTTTTGTCCTTAGAACAACTTTGTGGGGTAAATTGTGCCGAGAAAAAGAGTGTTTAACCTAGGGTCACCCAATGTACTGTAGGGCCAAGTGAGGGTTTTGTTTGTTCAGCTCTAATTGGTTACTCTAACTACAGCTTCTTGCTAACTCTTGTCTAGTTCCACATCTTTCTTACCAAAACGGTGTTCAGCTTTGTGTATGTGTTGTGTAATAGATCATCCACTATAAATCTGCAAAGGAAAGATTTTTTTTTAATGCCCTCAGAGGTGGGAGCTTCTTAATTCATTACTGCAGACCAGACAAGGTGTCCAGAAGAGGGCCTAATGTGAAAATGAAGTTGTTGCTTCGATGATACAAAAAGTAAAAGCAAAATTCTCATAGCTCAGGTATTTAGGGATGAATCTTTGCATACCAGCCTAAATTCAGTTTGCACAATAGTAGCACTTGGCAGAAGCTGCCCATCTTAGCTTCTACTGACTCCATGTGCTACCCTGTTACTTCTTATAACAATCCTGAATTTTTGGCAGATTAGCTGTTGTGAGAATACATTTTCCATTTGCTGGCAAACATTTAACAGTCTATTTATTGTTGGCAATAAACATATGGTTTCTTGTTCTGGTTTGAGTGCCTGTGATTGAAACATTTCTGTTCTGTATTTGTTGTGAAGGCAGCCACAGGTAGAAGAGTACTACAATAGCTGAAGGAGAAGTCCAGTGTGGAAAAGGGAATAAATCGTTATCAATGAATGCTCATTCACTTCATGTGTCCCTTCTTTGTTACATACCTTTACTAGACCTCTTCGTTCCACATTAGGGATTTCAGCATCTCAGGTACACATTGGAGGGCCTGCTAAGGCTTTCCTTGCTACCTCCCCACCAGTATGTTACAGATGAAAACCAGGCCCTGTGTGACCAACAACATCAGAATGTGATCAAGACGGCAAAGGTTATTCATGAGAAAGAGCAGACAAGCCAGAAAGGCTGCAGCAGTTTGCTTCTGCCTGAGCCTACTGGGAAAGGCAAAATTCTGCTCCTTCCTCCCATCCTCTCCCTGGTGAGTTAAAAGAATACAAACTTCTTTTCCATTTTGAACTCAGTTTGCAGCAATTGAAGCAAGCTGATGACAAAGAGGGGAAAAGGGAGAAGAAGAGAGACGGACGTTTTAAAACAAGAGTGGGATGACAGAGAAGTAACTAGGACTGTCCCTGTCAAATCAGGACAGTTGGAAGGTGTGCATTTTGTTGCTTCTTCCCAGGTTAAAATGAAAGCGATCTGCTCTGATCATTCTCTTATCTCTTTCCTCCTTTTCCTTCCACGGTTTGGTTCTATCCTACACCTCCCTCTGTAGTGGGAGTAGGCAGAGTGCAACCCTCCAAAAGTTGGGACTGCAATTTTCAGCAGCCCTTGCCAGCATGAAAATGGAGAAGAATGCTGGGAGTTGCAATCCAGCAACATCTGGAGTGCCACACTTTCCCGATGTCTCCTCTACAGCTCTTGTCGTTATATACTTTCAAACTGACTTCAATTTATACTGATTCCCTCATAGGGTTTTGGGTTTTGTTTTTGCAAGCTCTTTTTGGAAGAAGTTTGAGGCTGAGAGTATGTGACTTGCTCACAGTCAGTAAGTTCCCATGGCTGAGCCTGGATTTGAACCTTGGTCTCCTAGTATCCTATTCTGGTACTCTAACCATTGCACCTTATCTAATACTTTTATCACCCAGTACTATGATTCCACCTCAGCGGCCATTACTGCATCTTACGGAATCCCAGGACTTGTAGTTTGGTGAGGCCCTACAGCAGTCTGGCGGGGCAGTGTAAATACCTCAGGAAACTACAGATCCCAGGACTTCATAGGATGGCGCCCTAGCAGTTGAGGTGGAATCGACGCTACAATCGCTCAGTATGAAGGGGCCTCAAATCAACCTACTTCGCCTTAATCTGCCGTCTGTTTTTTTTCCTTCTAGAAACTACATTTCCCAAGCACTCCCGTGATTTTTAGTGGCGTCTCAATTTTAATTCAGAACCGGACTGCACTTCCCATGAGGCAATGAAGGAGACTCCTTTCTCGCATAGAAACGGAGGAAGGGGGAGGGGCTCGGTTTCAACCGTCATTCTCGGCCTCCTGAGGAGGCGAAGCGTCGATGAAAAGTCTTTACGCCTTTTAATATTTCAAGTCTTGAAATATTTCCAAGATACCAAAACGCGTTTACTCTTCCAGAATATGCCTTGGTTCGGTATTATGTCAATACTCTTACTGAGCTCTCGCATTCAGGACTACATTTCCCATACTCCCAGGCTCCACCCCTTTCGCTTTGCGAGTGTCGTTTTTCGGCCAGTGCCCTTCGTGTGTGGGAGAAGCGTATTTGAGGCACTACATTTCCCAGAAGGCATTGCTTTCTCCCCCCTCCTCCTCCGTCAGTACTATCTGGCACCAGTTCCCCCTTTTCCAACGAGTAAGAGGTAGCTGGTTCAGTCCGGTCCCCAAGTGCAGAAACCGCTGCGGCGTTGGGATTT